>JBBGZY010000665.1:3640000-4240000 GCA_037952925.1 Lithobates clamitans | reverse complement strand
GGCAGGGGTCTGTCGAATCCCTTGAAGGGTTTTTGAGTGAACTGAATGAAAACAGCCGTAATATACGCCTAACATTTACCTACGACTTGAACGAAATTTCTTTTCTGGACCTCCTAATAAGGATTGATGGAGACCATCTGTCCACGAAAACATTTCGTAAAGCAACAGCAGCAAACACCCTTCTTGAGGCAACCAGCCATCATCCCAAGTCCCTGGTCAGAGGTATACCAACAGGGCAATTTCTGAGAATTAGACGCAACTGCTCACTGGATCAAGACTATCAGGCTGAATCAAAGCAACTCTATAAAAGATTTAGAGAAAGGGGTTACCCGCATAGATCTTTAAAGAACTCAAGAAAACGAGCATCTGCAATTGACCGGAAAGAACTGCTAATACCAAAGAATGACCAAGATGCCAACAAGAGCCTTTCTGATCAAGTGAAAATCATCACCACGTTTGGTACACAGTGGGAAGATGTGCGAACGATCTTGACTAAACATTGGCACGTACTGACTCGAGCTCCCCAGATGGCTTCTATAGTTGGCCCTAAACCCTTCATGGTAGCAAGAAGAGCCAAAAATCTGACTGATGAACTCGTCAGATCTGAATATACCAGACCCAATCCACGCAATTGGCTCACGGACCTGCCTCCATTGCGAGGGATGTATGCTTGTGGAAAATGCCATATTTGCAGATTTGTAGATAGATCTGACTCATTTACAGATGCAACAGGAAGAAAGGTGTATCAAATTAAACATCTCATTAACTGCAATACTACACGAGTACTGTATATGCTGGAATGTTCCTGTCATAAATTGTATATAGGCAAAACAAAGCGTCCTTTAAAGGTCCGTATAGGGGAACACCTCTCAAGCATTCGATCCCCAGATGATGATACCCCCATAGGAGAACACTTTTCAAAATATCATAATAGGGAAACAAACGGACTCAAAATTAAGGGGTTCTATGCTCTAAAACTTCCAGTAAGAAGAGGTGACTTCGACCTGATACTACTTCAAAAAGAAAAGGAGTGGATTTTTCGGCTGGGGACGCTCGCGCCAAATGGATTAAACACTGAGCTGAATTTACAGGTATTCCTGACTCCATAAGTTGATCTCCACTGAATTGATCGATTGTCAAAATATCATATTAAGCCTCAGTCTGTATAAATGTATCTATCTGTATTTAGCTTTATATTCATATCTTAATATAACTACTATTGAATTTAATAGATGTGATTAAAAGCATAAAATGTCAATTTGTGAATGGTGATTTTACCTTTTACATCAATGATTATACTAAACTGCAATAATCATATACTGCCACAAGATGGCAGCTGTGTAAAAACACTTTCTCCTTACAGCAGTCTGAATTCCCCTATGGGGTTAACATGACCATGTCTAGGCAGGAAGTGATGTAACAGGAAGTAATTCACTGAGTGTCACTCTGCCTATAAAAGGATTCTGTTCATGCAAACACTTCACCCTGAAGAAACCCACGTCACAAGTGGGTGAAACATGTCGGTGTGTGTGCCTACGCATGCCCTCTGCTGATAGCCAACTTGGGCTTTTCATCACTCCTTAGCCCTCATCCTATCTCCGCAAACTGGAAATCCGCAAACAACTGAAAACTGGAAGTAAATGGCCAGGCGGCCCAATGCTGGTTTTGAGTGGATAACATCTTGTGCGTGTCACCAGGACTAGGAATACAGAGATTTGCATCCTGCACACCTGTGGATCCCTGCAAAGGACTCTGGATTCACCACCTTGTCGCTGCTATTGAGGACCAATTTAATATCATCTAAACAGTGAGTCTCTTTTCAACTGGTATATCCAGCAAGCAATCACAGCCTGAACATTTAAAGAATAGAAAGGGAAGAAGGAAAGGGAAAGAGAATTTAATATTTTTTTTTTTTTTTTTTTTCTCTTTGGAGGCTCTGTATTTTGACTCAGCTGACTATATTTTCCGATCCAATCCATATGCGGTGCTATCTTTAATGTTTCATGGAAACATGGTGCTGAATGACTAACAAGCTTGTTGTGGATCTATTGTTTCTCCTGGACTCAAGTCGCATGCCTGCATCACAGCGTGCTGCATTTTTTGTATTTATATATATATATATATATATATTATCTCTATGATTGATAGTGCTACATCCAGAAATCAAACCTGTCCTGTTCACTAACTATCAGGAATACTTTCTAGCCAGAATTGCATTTATTTGTCTGAGATAACTAATGCTTTCTTTAACATTGTAAAGACTTAATGCAGCAACTCTATAGGCATATAGGGAGTCTGGAGGTCCATGGTTAAGCACAATACGGGTACCGACTTGTGCTACCAAGGTTTCCCGGAACTCACCTCGCCTAAACATATGTAAGCATTATATATTAAGTCACACTTAATGACTTGAGATGATTGACACGTGTGGATGACTTGGATATGGCTGAGCTCATGGGCATGCGTTTTTAAGTGACAACGTTGTCAGTTTTTACCTTATGCAATCTCCTATTGTTTATGCTTTCCTTTCAATGATTAAAATGTTTTTCTACTAATTGTTCTAATAAAGTTATATCGGGTTAAACCGCAGTTTGTTCCTTTTCCTTCACTGAAGGTAAGGACACCTTGGGTCCTATCCCCAATCCCCTTTTATTTTGACTCCACATTGACAGCACCGGCTCCAAGGGCACATAAAGAGGGCAAACCCGGAACACTGCCGGCAAACACTCCCCATTGCTGCAGAGCTTTGAGAAATGTACAGAGCAATTTCACCCTTTGGTACCATCCAAATACCCGTGTCGGTAACTGTGGTTCCAGAAGCAGAGAAACTGGCGATCTCTCGTGGGTCGTATTCAGCCGACATGAGTTGAGGGGCCTCCAGTCTCAAGGGCTCCCAGGTGCGTCATGTTCCCTTTCAGACCACGAGCTCTCAGCATGCAGATCCAAGATGGTGACCCGAACAGTAACGCGTCCTCCCCTGCAGAGCGGGGGTTCCTCCCCCTGCCAACAGATTGGTGCAATAGTTCCTTGAGAACTGTGGTGCCCGCCTTCTCCTTGTCGCGGGGCGCCAAAACTGTAATGGATTCCATTTTGGAGTCTGTATTAACCCTCACAGCTCTGGCGGGAAGTGTCAAAAGACCAGGCTGATCCTCTCCTCCGAGCATTGAGACTTGGTGGTTCTTCCCCACATTGATAGTACACACGACAACTAAGTCTATAAGAAGGATAAATGTTACTTGCCACCTTCCCACATAGCCAGACGAAATCCCAATGGAGCTGAAGCAGGTTGCTATGGGCAACTGGTGCAAGGACAACGCCTTAGTCCTACATTGTGCGCCAAATGAAGCAAGGTCTCTGGTCTTGTCTAATGAGAACTTTCCAGACCAATAAAAAGCTGACATTCTTCTGTATGTGGTGGGTTGTGAGGCATAGTGGGTGCAAAGTGGACAAAGTTATTGGGTAGCAGACACTTCTTGGATGTAAAAGAGTTTTTTTTTTCCCTTAACAGTCCTTTTTATATTTTTTGGGGAAAGAGGTTAGGGCCAGGACACCCTTCAGTAGTGGCAGACTTCAAGACTTCAATAGAAGGACGGCCATGCAGGGAAAGACCCCAGCAAGGCACCACATCTGCACATAAAGGAATGCTGTCTCCTATGGCAACAGTCTTTAACAGTTCCTAACTCAATGTAACAGTTCCTTCAGCTCCACTACAACTGCCTCTTGTAGTTATTCAACTCTGAGCTTCAGGTCTCTCACTAGACCCCCTGATTCATTGACTGTGAATCCCTTGAGTTCCTCCAATCTTCGCGGCGGTACCTCCCTCAAGCATCACCCATGTTTCCCTGCTGTGTCCCTAGCTTGGCACTCCAGATACTTCTCAAGCTTCGCCCCTGCTCACCGGCTCGGTCCCTAGCTTGACACACAAGGCTGCTCTGCAAGCATCAACCTTCGCTGGTTGGGTCACTGACTTGATCACCGCCGTCACTTCTCTTTGGACTGCAAGCCACAATCCCAACCCTACGCTGCTCTTTTACTTCTGGCTAGCCCCCACACAGCCTAGCAGCCAGATGCTTTGAAAATGTAGTCATACCCCTTGAAATTTTCCACATTTTGTCATGTTACAACCAAAAATGTAAATGTATTTTACTGGGATTTTTAGTGATAGACCAACTCAAAGTGGAGCATAATTGTGAAGTTGAAGGGAAATGATAAATGGTTTTCAAATTTCTTTACAAATAAATATCTGAAAAGTGTGGCATGCATTTATTTTCAGCCCCATTTACTCTGATACCTCTAACTAAAATCTAGTGGAAACAATTGCGTTTAGAAGTCACTTAACCTCTTAAGCCCCGGACCATTTGACTGGCCAAAGACCAGAGCACTTTTTGCGATTCAGCACTGCGTCACTTTAACTGACAATTGCTCAGTCGTGCGACGTGGCTCCCAAACAAAATTGACGTCCTTTTTTCCCCACAAATAGAGCTTTCTTTTGGTGGTATTTGATCACCAGTTTTTATTTTTTGCGCTATAAACAAAAATAGAGCGACAATTATGAAAAAAACACATTATTTTTTACTTTTTGCTATAATAAATAGCCCCCAAAAATATCTAAAAAAACATTTTTTTCCCTCAGTTTAGGCCGATATGTATTCTTCTACATATTTTTGGTAAAAAAATAGCAGTAAGCGTTTATTGATTCGTTTGCGCAAAAGTTATAGCGTCTACAAAATAGGGGATAGTTTTATGGCATTTTTATTAATATTTTTTTTTTTTACTAGTAATGGCGGCTATCAGCGATTTTTATGACTGCGGACAGATCGGACACTTTTGGCACTATTTTGGGACCATTCACATTTATACAGCGATCAGTGCGATTAAAAATGCATTGATTACTGTGTGAAGGGGTTAACCAGGAGGAGGCGCTGCATGGGTTAAGTGTGTCCTAGGAAGTGGGGCTACATGTGACCCGACACTGACCACTACTCTCGATTACAGGGAGCTGTGATCAGTGTCACTAGGCAGAACGGGGAAATGCTTGTTTACATCAGCATTTCCCCGTTCTTCCTCTCCATGAGACGATCGCAGGACCCATGATCACACAAACGGAGCTCACGGCAGGGTCGCACGCGTGCCTCCGGCACCACGCACGCGACCACACAGCGGCACATTTAAAGGGACCCATACGCCCATTTGCCTGTCTGTGCCATTCTGCCAACGTAAATGTACATGCGGCGGTCGGCAAGCAGTTAAAGAGGAAGTAAACTTCCTCTGCAGACATTTACCTATACTGTTTAGGAGATATTTACAGTACATGCTGCCAGTGACACCACTGGCACATGCGCTCTGAAGGAATGGCCACAGATGCCGTTCCTTCAGAGCCCTGTGCCATATAAGATGGCTCCTGTGCGCATGCGAACCTCCAGGGAAAATGTCAGCCATCTCAGCGGTGTGCAAGCGCCGCTGGAAAGCTTTGTTCTAAGATAAGTATTTTATGCCTTTGTCTTACAGGTTTTTTATTTTTATTTTTTATGAGTGCATAGAACGGCAGCCATTCTGGAGCAGTGATGTGAGCCCTGGTTGCTGTCAACACTAAGGATAGTGTTATCCCACATAGCTACACAGTGGCACATACTGTGGAGGTGTTTGACCCCAGGAGGGGGTGAAGGATCTGGTGAGTGTAGTCACAATAGGAGCACGAATAAGGCATGCACAGAGTGTTGTTTCACTAGAAAGCTCACCAGAGTATCAAAAGGATCCCTTCACTGGCACAAGAGCACCTTATAACTTCATTTTGTTATATAGTAGCTGTTTATATACAACAGCATAATTATGTGCCACTTTGTGTTGGTCTATCACATAAAATCACAATAAAATACATTTACTTTTTTGGTTGAAACATGACAAAATGTGGGAAATGTGGAGGGGTACGAATACTTTTTCAAGGCACTGTGTAAATACACTATATATATATATATACATATATGTGTGTGTGTGTGTATATATTGTGACAGTAGGAGATGCTGCCACTGTAAAATGGGTGATTTAATGGACAGAGTCTGCATATCGGCGGACTGCATAGCTACAGAGCATAGCTTTGAAATTGAGAAAACTGCTTTGGCAGCTTTCTCTGGATTTTTCTATATCCGGGTGAAGCTCTGTAGTTTGAAGATCCCTCGGAGTCTTAGGGGGATGGGATCTCCAACCCTGTGTCCAGATTTTGTAGATAACCAGCAGGGTGTGTGCTCAGGTGAGCACAGCCCTTTTAATGAGGGTATGGGAATACCTCAGGGCTCCCAGTTCGAGATTGCTCAACCCCTGCTGTGCATGGGGAGTCAGGAGGACTCCATTCCACTCCAGGAGTCAGAGGGGCTGCAGGAGACAGCCAGAACGTGTGTGACTGCAAGAGGCAGTAAACGGCCGGAGGACTAAGGCCAAAGCAGAACTGCGGGCGCTAAAGTAAAGCTGTCCACATTGAAGAACCTATGGTCTGAGGACCAGCTTAACGAGCAGCGGTACTGCTAAAGAGAGAGCCAGGTGGGCTAGTATTTTCCGTTGTGTGTATTTGCTGGAGAAGAACACCTGCGTGAGAAATCTTTATGTTACAGACTTTTATATGCCTTTTTAATAAAAATGGGCTACCACGCCCTAAAATATAGTTCCTGACTGGCTTGAATCACTAACAAATGCATCTACCACGAGAGCTAATGGTGCCCCATGTTACAATATATATATATATATATATATATATATATATATATATATATATATATATATATATATATATATATATATATATATATATATATATATATATATATATATAATATATATTAAAAAAATCCAAAAACAAGGGATTTCTGCACAAACTGTATTTATTTTGAAATCTTCACAATAGCCCGAAAACGTTTATTATGGATGCCTGATTTTATGGATGTCGTGGTGATGTCCTTTTGAAGATTTTAAAATAAATACGGTTTGTGCAGCAATCCCTTGTTTTTGGATTTTTTCTATGTTGAAGCCTGTGGGAGGGCTTGATTGCTAAGCACGGCCATCTGAGACTGTAGTGCACCTCACCCTTCTGATTATTTTTATATATATATATATATGTCAGGGGTTAGCTCAAAGGGGATCACCTTCCCTGGGAAAAGGGTAGTCCAAACATCAGGTTTTCTGTAAAAATCTGACTTGCAGCCAGTCACTATCGTTTATTTGGTCATTTGACCAGTCACCTCCTGGCTAACAGTCTTCGAGTTTTCTAAATTTCCACTCTTAAGCGTTCGCCGGAACGCATCGTGTTCTTAAATTTGCCTGTCGTTACTTTTCTGTTCTTCCTCCCCTTTGCTTCTTACTTATTCTTATGTACTCTGCCTCTCCTCTGCTGTTCTAATTTTCCAAAAACTCTTCTTATACTAAGGTGACCAGATTTTTAAAATGAAATCCGGGGACATTTTTTTTTTTTTACTGGCAAATAGTAAACTACTTTATAAGCATATTTTCCTCAAATTATATATGCAGTGTATGTGGTATGTGTTTATGTAATGATTGTATGATATATACAACTATTTCTGGAAATCATTTCATACCAGCCCCATAGCATTATTATGCCAGCCCAACCGCATAATGTCATAATTTTCTTGTTCATAAAAGGGAAAACCATGCATTTTAAAGAACATTTGAAGAGTGTATTATACTCACCAGTGCTTATCAGCGCGGCCTCATCAGTGCCCATCAATGCAGCCTCACAAGTGCTCATCAATACAGCCTCACCAGTGCTCATCAATACAGCTTCACCAGTGCTCATCAATACAGCCTCGCCAGTGCTCATCAATACAGCCTCGCCAGCCTCATCAGTGCCCATCAATGCAGCCTCACAAGTGCTCATCAATACAGCCTCACCAGTGCTCATCAATACAGCCTCGCCAGTGCTCATCAATACAGCCTCGCCAGTGCTCATCAATACAGCCTCGCCAGTGCTCATCAATACAGCCTCGCCAGTGCTCATCAATACAGCCTCGCCAGTGCTCATCAATACAGCCTCGCCAGTGCTCATCAATACAGCCTCGCCAGTGCTCATCAATACAGCCTCACCAGTGCTCATCAATACAGCCTCACCAGTGCTCATCAATACAGCCTCGCCAGTGCTCATCAATACAGCCTCGCCAGTGCCAACCAATGCAGCCTCACCATTGCCAATCAATGCAGCCTCACCAGTGCCAATCAATGCAGCCTCACCAGTGCTAATCAATGTAACCTCACCAGTGCCCATCACCTCAGTCTGTTCAGTGCCCATCAACTCAGCCTGTTCAGTGCCCATTAGCTCAGTCTGATCAGTGCCCATCAATGCAGCCTGTTCAGTGCCCATCAGCTCAGCCTTTCCAGTGCCCATCATCTCAGCCGGTTCAGTGCCCATTAGCTCAGCCAGATCATTGCCCATCAATGCAGCCTGATAAGTGCCCATCAATGCAGCCTGATCAGTGTCCATCAATGCAGCCTGCTCAGTGCTCATCAATGCCACATGATCAGTGCCCATCAATGCAGCCTGTTCAGTGCCCATCAATGCACGTGATCAGTGCCCATTAGCCCAGCCTTTTCAGTGCCCATCAGCTCAGCCGGTTTAGTGCCCATCAGCTCAGCCGGTTTAGTGCCCATCAGCTCAGCCTGTTCAGTGCACATCAATGAAGCCTGCTCAGTGCCCATCAATGCCGCCTGCTCAGTGCCCATTAAAGCAGCCTGCTCAGTGCCCATTAATGCAGCCTGCTCAGTGCCCATCAATGCAGCCTGCTCAGTGCCCATTAGCTCAGCCTGCTCAGTGCCCATCAATGCAGCCTGTTTAATGCCCATCAATGCAGCCTGTTCAGTGCCCAGCAGCTCAGCCTGTTCAGTGCCCAGCAGCTCAGCCTGTTCAGTGCCCAGCAGCTCAGCCTGTTCAGTGCCCAGCAGCTCAGCAGCCATCAGCTCAGCCTGTTCAGTGCCCATAAATGCAGCCTGTTCAGTGCCCATAAATGCAGCCTCACCTAGAGGAGAAGAGATGAATTATACAGAGCGGGGATTTCCTGTTTACCCCGTGTGGCTGCTGTTCTCAGAGGATGTCCTGCCTTCTTTAAAAGGTATCACCAGTGTGCTGCCTATCATAGGAGGCAGTCCAGGAGGCGGGACTTCCTCTGACAGTTGAGTAAGTGGGAGATCCCCACTCTGTATAATCCAGCAGCGCTCGAAACCCCCCCCCCTCACCATCCAAGACAGCCCAAGCCCCAATGGGCCCAGTGGGACTTAACTTAACTTAAATATAGAGTAGGGTTATCCAGAGGTGTAACTAGAACCTTTAGGGCCCTGGTGCAAAAAATCCTTGGTGGACCCCCTAATTTATTTGGTCCCGGGGCCCTTTTTTCTGGTCCCATGGCCCTTCCCACTGATCCTGGGGCTCTTTACTCCTGTTGCGGGGCCCTTTTATTATGGCCCGCAGCAGTGCCTTTTCATGTGTTCTACAGTGGGCTCCCTTCCTACATCTTGGACCCACCCTACGGTGACAGAAAGCAATATATATGTCACCAGCACACCAGGGAACTCCATATAAGGGTCCAACGCAGTGGCACAATTACCAGGGTTGCAAAGGTCACACTTGTGATCAGGCCCTGGTGATCTGCTGCCATTAGAGCACCTGCTTTTGATAGCGCTGCTCTTTCTCCATGGCAGCGGTGGAAGTCTGGTTACATAATGGGTCTGATGGGTGCATGCGGGGGAGGGCTGGCACTATTGGTTGTAGACAGCTGAGTCCCACGTCGGTCACCTGGAAGCAGTATTATTGTCATGCCGATCGAGATGTGATCCAGGTGATGCTCCCAGTCGGATCCAATAAACACAGTATTTATAGGAATCAAAAGTACAATCATACTGTATATATCAAAAATATGTTTAGCAGATACGTGGGCTCCATGCCAGTAAAGTTGGGGCTCTGATCAATTAAATTACTATTTTATTTATTATTAGATCCGACTGGGAGCATCACTTGGATCGCATCTCGATCAGCATGTCAGAGATGGCAAGGCAGTGCTACCGCTGCTAAGCGACCGTGGAAGGCTCAGCTGTTTACAACCAATTGTACTCGTGCTTCTGCACATATGCCCATCAGCCTCATAAAGTAACCAGCACTGGGTCCTAATGTGCTGCCATGGAGACAGAGACAAGTGCTGTCTATTACAGGGGCAGAACCGCAACCCTGGTTGTTTGGCCACTGGATTCCCCCATCCACTTAGAATGTGTAGATGGGGGAATTGGATCATATATTTTTTTTTTCAAAGCTAAATCTGACAAGGCCCAATGTCACATCTAAAAACGAGCGCTCAGGGGAAGTGAATATAGTAAGCAGAGTAAATAACAACAGCCAAAAATTAATGGCAACAGCAGCCGCCTCAAATAGTGCCTCTAAAACTAGAAAAAACACTGCGAAATCATAAGAGCCCTTGCACACTGGGGCGGTTTGCAGGCGCTATTGCGCTAATAATAGCGCCTGCAAACCGCCCCGAAAGTGCCGCTGCTTTCATTCCAGTGTGCAAGCCCCGAGGGCTTCCACACTGGAGCGATGCGCTGGCAGGACGGTAAAAAAAGTCCTGCCAGCAGCATCTTCGGAGCGGTGAAGGAGCGGTGTGTATACCGCTCCCTTACCGCTCCTGCCCATTGAAATCAATGGGACGGCGCGGCTATACCGCCGGCAAAGCGCCTCTGCAGAGGCGCTTTGCGGTGGTATTTAACCCTTTCTCGGCCGCTAGCGGGGGGTAAAACCGCCCCGCTAGCGGCCGAATACTGGCGGTAAAACGCCGCTAATAATAGCGGCGTTTTACCGCCGACGCCGCCCCCCCGCCCCAGTGTGCAAGGGCTCTAAATGAAAAGCTTAAAAAGCTAATGGCAGCGCTTGTGTAATGATTGATTAAAAACTGAACAATCTAAACCATATATAATAATATGAAGTCCATGTACACTTTTAAATGCTAACATGGATGATCCTAAAGACAAGTGTGAGTCCTTCAAAAGTCTATGCAGCGTGATCATCAAGGATAGCTGTATTCATTCCACAATGTTTCACATCACACACAAAAAAAAAAAAAGCAAAGTATTTGCTGCATAAAAGTGCTAAATGGAAATTGGAAGGGGGAGATAGATAGAGGAGAGAAGGGAGGGAGATAGGGACAGTTCACTGATCAAAGTGTAAATGCAGAGCTCACTCATTGGAGGGACGAGGCTGGATGTTGGTGGCTCTGCATACTTCACACAGCTTAGAATGTGTAGCTGGTTTTCTTCATATCTCCCGCGCACATCTCCCCTCTCTCTCCTGCACACAGCTGTATGTCGGGATAGGAGAGTGGGCGGGAACTGGGCAGACACAGGCAGACACGATGCTGTATGCATCGCTCACCTCCTGTCAGTTGCTGGGAGGGGGGAGTGAACTCGTTGAGCTGTGTGTGAGACGAGTGTCAGAGACACTCTGCTCAGCTGCAGCCACCGGCCCCTAATATGCAGACTGATTCTCCTGTCCTATGGACGGGAGAAAGCAGTCTGTTCTCTCGAACTGTCAGTGACCAGACTTCCCCAGCCCTGCAAAGCGGGGACAAAAACGGGGACAAACTTCCTCCGGGGACTGTATGGTCAGTCCAGGGACTGTCCCCGGAAATCGGGGACGTCTGGTCACCCTATCTTATACAGCCTCCTCCCCTCCCCTCTTTTCTCATTATAGCTGAAGTCATGTCACGGTCCTTGCCTCCGGCCCTCTGTCACTCACCGCGGGTTCAGAGCCAGGCAACACTCAGTCCCTCGGGATGGACTATAACCAAGCTCACACCAGAGCTGCGGCATAGGGCCATTCCCTACCCCACAGCCAGGAAAGCCGAATTATTCAGGCTGCTGTTCCCAACACCAGCAGCAGGTGCACCCAGCAGACATTCCTGCAGTCCATCTCCTCAGCTCTTGCTCAGCTGCACACCATGATCGGCGCGCTGACTGCTAGGGATGAGCTCGATGTTCGGGTCGCTGTTCTATGAACGGGCGAACACATCGAGTGTTCGCCCGTTCGCAGAACAGCGAACATTATGGAGCGTTTGCAGGAATTTTGAGCGCCGCACAACGCCCCATAATGCACTGCAAGATTGCAATGCATTGCTGTACGATGATTGGCCAAAGCATGCACCTGAACTGCATGCTTTGGCCAATCACAGCACGCTCTGCTGAGAGAGCCATAATTGGCCAAAGGCAGGGTACCTTTGGCCAATCATGGCTCAGGGGGACTAAGTCCATGCCCCACACTATATAAGGCTGCTTACATAGCGGCCGCATGTAGTGTGTTGTTGGCATGGACAGAGAGATAGCTTGAGTTAGTTTAAGCAGGCAGGTGATTCGGTTAGTGGCAGTGTATTTGAGATTATATATACACACACAGTGGGGACGGAAAGTATTCAGACCCCCTTACATTTTTCACTCTTTGGTATATTGCAGCCATTTGCTAAAATCATTTTTCATTTTTCAAAGTTCATTTTTTTTCCTCATTAATGTACACACAGCACCCCATATTGACAGAAAAACATAGAATTGTTGACATTTTTGCAGATTTATTAAAAAAGAAAAAACTGAAATATCACATGGTCCTAAGTATTCAGACCCTTTGCTGTGACACTCATATATTTAACTCAGGTGCTGTCCATTTCTTCTGATCATCCTTGAGATGGTTCTACACCTTCATTGGAGTCCAGCTGTGTTTGATTATACTGATTGGACTTGATTAGGAAAGCCACACACCTGTCTATATAAGACCTTACAGCTCACAGTGCATGTCAGAGCAAATGAGAATCATGAGGTCAAAGGAACTGCCTGAAGAGCTCAGAGACAGAATTGTGGTAAGGCACAGATCTGGCCAAGGTTACAAAAAAATTTCTGCTGCACTTAAGGTTCCTAAGAGCACAGCGGCCTCCAATCTAATCCTTAAATGGAAGACATTTGGGACGACCAAAACCCTTCCTAGAGCTGGCCGTCTGGCCAAACTAAGCTATCGGGGTAGAAAAGCCTTGGTGAGAGAGGTAAAGAAGAACCCAAAGATCACTGTGGCTGAGCTCCAGAGATGCAGTCGGGAGATGGGAGAAAGTTGTAGAAAGTCAACCATCACTGCAGCCCTCCACCAGTCAGGGCTTTATGGCAGAGTGGCCCGACGGAAGCCTCTCCTCAGTGCAAGACACATGAAAGCCTGCATGGAGTTTGCTAAAAAACACCTGAAGAACTCCAAGATGGTGAGAAATAAGATTCTTTTGGTCTGATGAGACCAAGATAGAACTTTTTGGCCCTAATTCTAAGCGGTATGTGTGGAGAAAACCAGGCACTGCTCATCACCTGTCCAATACAGTCTCAAAAGTGAATCATGGTGGTGGCAGCATCATGCTGTGGGGGTGTTTTTCAGCTGCAGGGACATGACGACTGGTGGCAATCGAGGGAAAGATGAATGCGGCAAAGTACAGGGATATCCTGGATGAAAACCTTCTCCAGAGTGCTCAGGACCTCACACTGGGCCGAAGGTTTACCTTCCAACAAGACAATGACCCTAAGCACACAGCTAAAATAGCGACGGAGTGGCTTCACAACAACTCCGTGACTGTTCTTGAATGGCCCAGCCAGAGCCCTGACTTAAACCCAATTGAGCATCTCTAGAGAGACCTAAAAATGGCTGTCCACCAACGTTTACCATCCAACCTGACAGAACTGGAGAGGATCTGCAAGGAGGAATGGCAAAGGATCCCCAAATCCAGGTGTGAAAAACTTGTTGCATCTTTCCCAAAAAGACTCATAGCTGTTATAGATCAAAAGGGTGCTTCTACCAAATACTGAGCAAAGGGTCTGAATACTTAGGACCATGCAATATTTCAGTTTTTCTTTTTTAATAAATCTGCAAAAATGTGAACAATTCTGTGTTTTTCTGTCAATATGGGGTGCTGTGTGTACATTAATGAGGAAAAAATTAAATTAAATTTAAGGGGGTCTGAATATTTTCCATCCCTACTGTGTGTGTATATATATATATATATATATATATATATATATATATATACTCTGTACTTCTGGCGGTGTGCACAGTATCTAATAGAGTGTGTACAGTTTCTACTACACTTCTGGTGGTGTACACAGTATACAATACAGTGCAGCTGTAGTACAGTTTCTAATATAGTGCAGGCGGTGTACACAGTATCTAATACAGTGTGTACAGTTTCTAATACACTTCTGGTGGTATACACAGTATATAATACTGTGCAGCCATTGTACAGTTGATAATAAAGTGCAGGCAGTGTACACAGTATCTAATACAGTGTATACAGTTTCTAATACACGTCAGGCGGTGTATTAATACATATATACAATATTGGGACATCCACACAATTCTAATCTTTTTGGCTCTATACGCCATCACAATGGATTTGAAATGAAATGAACAAGATGTGCTTTACCTGCAGACTTTCAGCTTTAGGGTATTTGAGGGTATTTACATCCAAATCAGGTGAACAGTATAGGAATTACAACAGTTTATATATGTGCCTCCCACTTTTTAAGGGACCAAAAGTAATGGGACAATTGGCTGCTCAGCTGTTCCATGGCCAGGTGTTTGTTATCCCCTCATTGTCCCATTTACAAGGAGCAGATAAAAGGTCCAGAGTTCATTTCAAGTGTGCTATTTGCATTTGGCATCTGTTGCTGTCAACTCTCAATATGAGATCCAAAGAGCTGTCACTATCAGTGAAGCAAGCCATCATTAGGCTGAAAAAACAAAACAAACCCATCAGAGAGATAGCAAAAACATTAGGTGTGGCCAAATCAATTGTTTGGAACATCCTTAAAAAGAAAGACACACCGGTGAGCTCAGCAACACCAAAAGACCGGAAGACCACGGAAAACAACTGTGGTGGATGACCGAAGAATTCTTTCCCTGGTGAAGAAAACACCCTTCACAACAGTTGGCCAAATCAAGAACACTCTCCAGGAGGTAGGTGTATGTGTGTCAAAGTCAACAATCAAGAGAAGACTTCACCAGAGTGAATAAGGAGGGTTCACCACAAGATGTAAACCATTGGTGAGCCTCAAAAACAGGAAGGCCAGATTAGAGTTTGCCAAACAACATCTAAAAAAGCCTTCACAGTTCTGGAACAACATCCTATGGACAGATGAGATCAAGATCAACTTGTACCAGAGTGATGGGAAAAGAAGAGTATGGAGAAGGAAAGGAACTGCTCATGATCCAAAGCATACCACCTCATCAGTGAAGCATGGTGGTGGTAGTGTCATGGCGTGGGCATGTATGGCTGCCAATGGAACTGGTTCTCTTGTATTTATTGATGATGTGACTGCTGACAAAAGCAGCAGGATTAATTCTGAAGTGTTTTGGGCAATATTATGTGCTCATATTCAGCAAAATGCTTCAGAACTCATTGGACGGCGCTTCACAGTGCAGATGGACAATGACCCGAAGCATACTGCGAAAGCAACCAAAGAGTTTTTAAGGGAAAGAAGTGGAATGTTATGCAATGGCCAAGTCAATTCCCTGACCTGAATCCGATTGAGCATGCATTTCACTTGCTGAAGACAAAACAGAAGGGAAAATGCCCCAAGAACAAGCAGGAACTGAAGACAGTTGCAGTAGAGGCCTGGCAGAGCATCACCAGGGATGAAACTTAGCGTCTGGTGATGTCTATGCGTTCCAGACTTCAGGCTGTAATTGACTGCAAAGGATTTTGGTGTCTAAAAAAGTGGGAGGCACATATACAAACTAATTACTACCCGTTCACCTGATTTGGATGTAAATACCCTCAAATTAAAGTTGAAAGTCTGCAGTTAAAGCACATCTTGTTTGTTTCATTTCAAATCCATTGTGGTGGTGTATAGAGCCAAAAAGATTAGAATTGTGTGGATGTCCCAATATTTATGGACCTGACTAAATATATATGTATATAAAAGACTGTATATATATATATATATATATATATATATATATATATATATATAATATATAGTACATTCGGTGGAGTATACTTTCTACTACACTTCAGGCAGTGTATTAACCACTTACCCACTGGACACTTAGACCCCCTTCCTAACCAGACCAATTTTCAGCTTTTGGTGCTCTCACATTTTGAATAACAATTACTCAGTCATGCAACACTGTACCCATATGAAATTTTTCTTCTTTTTTCACACAAATAGAGCTTTCTTGTGGTGGTATTTAATCACTGCTGGCTTTTTAATTTTTTTGCGCTATAAAAGAAAAAAGACTGAAAATTCTTTTAAAAATGCATTTTTCTTCGTTTCTGTTTTAAAATTTAGCAAATTAGTCATTTTTCTTTAGAAATTTTGGCCAAAATGTATATTGCTACATATCTTTGGTAAAAATAACCCAAATTGGTGTATATTATTTGGTCTTTGTGAAAGTTATAGAGTCTACAAGCTATGGTGCCAATCTCTGAAAATTGATCAAACCTAAAGTACTGACGGCCATCCATTTCTTGAGACCCTAAAGCCTCGTACACACGATTAGACTTTCCGATGGGAAATGTGTGATGACAGGCTGTTGGCGGTAAATCCAACCGTGTGTATGCTCCATCGGACAATTGTTGTCAGATTTTCCGCTGACAAATGTTGGCTAGCATGTTTTAAAATTTTCCACAAACAAATGTCTGTTGTCAGATTTTCCGGGCGTGTGTACACAAAAGTCCATTGGACAAAAACGCAAAGTACAAACACGCATGCTCGGAAGCAAGGGCGAGCCGGAAGCAGTCTTGTAAAACTAGCATTCATAATGGAGATATTACATTCGTGACGCGGCAGATTATGAAATCTACAAATGCAGCGCACGTTCATTTCTTCTTTCTAATCGGATAATAATGAAGCTGCTTTGCTGGTGATATTGACAGAGTTCTGCCAAACGTATTTCAAAAGGCTTTTCTTTTCTAGTGATATCTAGAATAAAAATATATATATATATATTTTTTTTGGATTTTGGATCAAGTTTTCACAACACCATTATTATCTCATATTTTTTAAGCTCAAAGATACAACTATGTTGGTGTCCCTTGTTAATTCGACATTGTATTTTTGAAATGTACCTGCCTACTCACAAACTGTCTTTTTTTAAGTAAAACACATAGCCAAGTATTTTTGCATAAAGCATTTTTTAATTTAATAGGGAGCACAAGAAGGTCATAAAAAAATTAAGAGGAAGGCAGTGATGGAGAAAATGTTGGAATTGGTGAAGCCTTTGTACCCCAGGGCAGACCTCAATTATGTGAAGCGTAAAATTGGGAACCTGAGCAGTCCATTTAATAGGGAGCACAATATGGTCCTGGACTCCGAGAGATTGGGAGCAGCAGCAGATGACATATATGTCCTGAGGCTGTGGTCTTAAACAGCCTGTGTGTTTTGCCAGACCAGACCGAACCCAGGCCATCGCTCTTAATGCTTCCTTCCATATCAGCTGAGGCCATTTTTTTTCTTGTGCATTCTTTAGCAAATCAACTAAAATAAATGATACATGTAATCTGCCCTACAAATCAAAATAAACTAATTTAAATAAAAACTGCATTCTCTGCACAATAAAAAAATAAAGTATAACAACTAGGGATGATCCTGATGTTCGAGAGAAACGTAAGTTCGACTTGAACATCGGGTGTTCATCTCTTCGCTGAACAGCAAACAATATGCGGTGTTCGCGGCAAATTCGAAAGCTGCAGAACACCGTTAAAGTCTATGGGACACTAACATGAAAAATCAAAAGTGCTAATTTTAAAGGCTTATATGCAAGTTATTGTCATAAAAAGTGTTTGGGGACCTGGGTCCTGCCCCAGGGGACATGTATCAATGCAAAATTTTTTGTATACAAAAATTTTTTGTATACAATTATCTGTATCTATATTGCCGAGATCTGACAATTCATTACAGCCACGATCAGTTTTAAATGACAATTTTTCCTTTAGAAATGTAATTTTGCTGTGGTACTGTTCTAAACATGGGAAAATGCACCACTTTACAGGCATACTATAGACACCCCCCAGGCACGATATTTAAAGCAATATTTCTTTTTTATTATTTTACTTCAAGCATTAAAAAAATCACTGCTCTCGAAAAAACGGCCTTTTTAAAAAAAAAAATTGCATTGATACATGTCCACTGTGGCAGGACCCGGGTCCCCAAACACTTTTTATGACAATAACTTGCATATAAGCCTTTAAAATTAGCACTTTTGATTTTTCATGTTCGTTTCCCATAGACTAATGGTGTTCGTGTGTTCTGCCAAATTTTTTCCCTGTTTGCATGTTCTGCTGCTGTAATGGATGTGATTAAGGTGTTACCAGGTAAAAATGTTAAAATGGCTATTTCAAATGTAATATTGCATCAGAAGCCTGGTTTATCAAACTCTTAACTCTAATGCCCCGTACACACGGTCGGATTTTCCGACGGAAAATGTGTGATAGGACCTTGTTGTCGGAAATTCCGACCGTGTGTAGGCTCCATCACACATTTTCCATCCGATTTTCCGACACACAAAGTTTGAGAGCAGGCTATAAAATTTTCCGACAACAAAATCCGTTGTCGGAAATTCCGATCGTGTGTACACAAATCCGACGGACAAAGTGCCACGCATGCTCAGAATAAATAAAGAGATGAAAGCTATTGGCCACTGCCCCGTTTATAGTCCCGACGTACGTGTTTTACGTCACCGTGTTTAGAACGATCGGATTTTCCGACAACTTTGTGTGACTGTGTGTATGCAAGACAAGTTTGAGCCAACAACCGTCTGAAAAAATCCTAGGATTTTGTTGTCGGAATGTCCGAACAAAGTCCAACCGTGTGTACGGGGCATAAGAATTTTCAGATATCTGCTAGTTCCTTTTTTTCCAGTCTGAAGCCAAACCACAACATGTTATAAAAAGACTGTCACTTCCTGTCTCTTTCGCAAAGTTGCACCAAAGGCAGACATGACGTCAACATCCAATGTTTGAAGGGGAAATTTCCAAGATATTTATTAATAGCTATGATCAATTGCTAAGTTTGCTGAAATTACTGCTAAAACTGTTGAAGCTGCTAAAAACTCAGACAATGTCACAATAAAGTGTTTTGCAAGTGCCTTGTTTTTGTCTGACAAAAATGTATAAAACTGTAAAAGAGGAAATAAAGAATTCAGAAGTTTTTTATTCTGAACTAAGTGTAAGAGCTTCATTACTTCATGGCATGCATGCTTCACATTTAATTTGATAAAGGGGTAGATATACCGTAATAATATCAGACATTGTTCTGAATCCAAAACATTTTGACACTCAAACGTGGGGCTCGAGGTCCCAAGTAGCCGATCCAGAAGGGACCAGGAGCATAAGGCAACACGGAAACAGGAGGAGACTGATCACCTCTAGAAACGGTAAGACACTTTTGATATCCTGTATATCTAGTCTACTGTTTATCCTGTACCCGTGGCTGGTCAATCTCTGTGCCCATGTCGGCTTTCTGCAGCCCTCAAAGACAGGTATTAATCTTGCCTCGCGTCTGTTGATAAGTTAAGGAACCTGCAATTATATCTACCACCTGTTTTGTTCTGTTCTGTTTTGTTGATCGATCTTGTGTTTTGTGATGGCTGTTGGGAGTTGGGGATTGCTTATATAGTCACGGATGACGGATGAAATTAGTTGACGTGGTTAAACTTCTCCTGGGACTAGAAGAAGGCGTCAGGATGTGGTTAAACTTCTCCTGGGGGGAATACAATAAATAATTGTGCGGCAAAGCGTGGGTAGTACAGTAAGTACGGAAGTACGGGCAACCGGGAAACCCCGGGGGGGGGTCAGGAACATGCATAGTGGCGTGGGGATCCCATGACAGCTTGAGTAATCCTGTACTTCACTGCGGCCGTCACATATCTTGTTGTTGGTTGTTGGTCACATTTTGTTGTTGGTGGTAATGTCATGTTCTAAGTGTGTTTGTGGTCTGGTATTTGGGATACATGAAGAGGGCCGGGGGTTGATTGAAGTGGTAGAGCAAGGATATAGGGCTGAGTCTCTTGGTTATAAACCCCTACTGCCACATACTGTGCATTTATTGTTGTTCAGATTGAATGTGCATTATCCAGTAAAAATTGTTGTTGGCAAATCACTGGAAGCAATAGAGGCTCAAACTAGAATAACAGGACATGCAGCCGAAAGGTGCCCCTTGCAACCTGTACAACTGGAAGGGTTAGAAGAAAGGGAAAGAGACAGAGTGAGAAGTTTGGGTTTTGAGTTGGAACATGTAAATGACATTTAAAGTGGTGCATTGAATACTAGTTACTGTTTGTTAGCTATCTTGTTGAGAGTAATAAGTAGTCACATATTACTCACTCGCTCCCCTACCTGTGGCCACGTGAGTGGGCAGGGCTGTGTGACTGGTCTAAGTTTTGGAAAGACGCGTGTAAGGAGACTTGCACGGCAGTCGAACACTGAGACGTTCCTTTCTTTCTCTCTCTCTCTATCCGTTTTTGTCTTTGTTAACTTGAGACTGTGATATGGTCTGAACCAGTACCAGGTGACGGATAGAGGATTGTCGGACCCTTGAGTCCAGGACAGCCTCGTGACCCATTAAAAAATCCTGAGCAGACACACATAAATATCACAGTCATCAAGACAGAACGTAGCAAGGTAGTGTTATATATTGGAAGGTGGTCCAAAAGAGGACAGGTGGTCAGAGGATTGTCGGCCCTCGAGTCCAAGACAGCTTCAGAAAACTGCCATACAAATCCTGAGCCTGGACACATAAACTTCCCAATAGCTAATAATGGGGCAGAAGTTAGAGAGACCTAAAGCGGGTAGTTTGGCTTGTGATTTGGGATTAGAGCGAGAAGGAGAAGATGCTGTCAAGAAAGAGAAAGAAGTTGGCAAAAGTGTGTGGGGTTGATATGCATTTGGGCGGAAGGCTACAGGTAGATGAGTGGCGTGCTGTTTTGAAACATAAAAAAAAGGTCTGTTGTCAGATCATGGGTTGCTACAAACAGCAGACGCTTGGTTCAAAGTTGCAAAAGCTTTTCATGAAGAAGGATGGATAGAACAGGAAATATGTGTTGAAAATGGTTGTATTATGTATGTGTACAAGAAGCCAGAAAAGGGGTCAAAAGCTAAGACAGACAACCAGCCACTGCCCTTTAATGGCGTCTGGACCCCAGGAAGTAGACACTCCCTTTCATCTACTGCCCCTCTGCTACAAGTGACAGAGGAGTCTCTGACACCTCCCCCGCCGTGCTTAATAGTAGACAATATACACTTGTCTTTGTACAGCTCAGGTGGTTGCTGCCACACATGCCCAACCCAAACTGTACCACCTGCACCGCCATCCCCACCGGAACTTACCCACATATATCCGGTGATAGACCAGTCCTCGGTATCGTATTACAGGGCCCAACCTACCCCATTAATGACAACTGTACATTCTGGGGAAGACTCGGACAACTCCAAGGGGGGAGAAACGCAGACACTCAAGCCTCAGGAGGTTCCCCCCTTGGCCCTCCTTCCCTAACAGACCTGGGATTAGGGACCCAACCTTAGCCCCAACCTCCTCTCAAAGTCCCGACCAGAGTCACGCCCGCCCTGCCAGGATGCACCAAGCTGACAGGCATGCCGGAACAGGTACAACCCCAAAACGACAAAAACGACAGACTGTTACATTTCAAGGCACACTCCGCATTGGATCCATCCCCATGTATGACTCATCAGCTGGCGCAATGGGTTCCTTCACGCCGTTGTCCAATGACCCATTTGACCACCTATATGGTGACACACGTTTACAGTTCCCCCCTCCAATGTCCCTCTTACGCTCCTTGCAATCCAGCAGCCATTACCCAGTACTTTCCCTAAACCCCCTTTAAATGGGTTCCTGGACCCTCACACAACCAAAAACAATGGCCCATTCCCTTCATCACCGAGAGTCTGACTTTAAGGAGTTTCGTTAATAACAGTGAATGTAGCAAATGTGCTATATTTATGCAAATGGTTTTAATTGTATTTAAGCTGTATTAGCAATAACTGGTTTAAAATGTAGTTTAAAATGTTCAATTTCAATGAAGAATATATTTAAGAGTATTATAAATAAAGAGGTCACACAAGGAAAGGCGAATCTGTTGAGAAATAGCACAAGAAGTTTACTGATTTGGGTTTTAGCATGCTGAACAAAGCACATAGGCACATGTTAATTGATTTCAGTCCTTAAATTCAATCCGAAAGGGTCTGAGTATAGAGTAATGGAGCTTGAGATGTTGTTATTAGTAGTTATTAGGTCCAGAATCCTCACAGAGCAGTAGAGAGTAGCTCCTCTCATGATGGCCTCTGACACACCCTATCTGCGCCCATCAGTACCAACCCCTTGTGTCTGCTACAACTGCAGAAGACCCGGCCATTCCAGAAGGGAATACCGAAGCCTCCAGAAGTTCACCCACAGACAACCAAGCCCCAACTGTGGTCCACATGAAAATGCCCAGTACCAGAGACATGACACCCCACCTCGCCTACCACCTCGCCCACCTCTCCAGATCACATGAACCCCTTCTTCAAGCAAGCCTGTGTCATCTGCCCGCTACACCTGGACTGTTATGCCACAAGGTGCCCAGAACTCCTCTTCCCAATTCGCCAAGGCAATGGCCCTCATTCTGGATACCTGGATGAAGTTACACCCAGACATTGTACTCCTTCAGTATTTTGATGACTTCCTACTTGTGCAGATACCCTTGGTGATGCCTTAATCTTCTCTGAAAGCCTCCTCCACTATCTGGCTGAGCAAGGATGCAGGCGATCACGAAGGGACTGGCCTTAAAGCAAAGAGTCCAGAGAGAAAGTGATTTTCCTAGGCCTCTGCATCCCCCAAGGCACCTGACATCTCACTGAAGTAAGAGTTGCTGCAATTAAAGCCATCCCTTTGCCTCAAGGTCATAAACTCTTACATGCTTTCCTAGGATTAATCTTCTATTGCCGCTCTTGGATCCCAGAAGCCTCCCTCTTGATGCAACCTCTTTAAGATGCCCTTTCTCGCTTTCTCCAGAAGCTGTGGACAATTTTGAAACTCTGAAGGAGATCCTTTCAACAGCCCCTGCTTTGGGACTAGAAGACTTTCAAACTGTAATGCCGCGTACACACGGTCGGACTTTTCAGCTACAAAAGTCCAACGGACGCTGACGGACTAAAGCTGGCTGGTAATCCGATCGTGTGTGGGCTTCTCCGGACTTTCAACGTACTTTTTTAGCCTCAAATCCGACGTACTTTAGATTTGAAACATGCTTCAAATCTTTACGTCGTAACTACGACGGACCCCGAAGTCCGCTCGTCTGTATGCTAGTCCTACGGACAAAAAAACGACGCATGCTCATAAGCAAAAACTAAACGGAAGCACTCGGTCTAGTAAAACTAGTGTTCGTATTGTAGGTAGCACATTCATCACGCTGTAAAATCTGTGATCGTTGAATGCAGCGCATTTTATTTCTTCTTTACGAATGTTCTAAAGAACGAAGGTGTTTTGCTGTTCATAATCAGAGTTCTCCCAAACTGATTTCTGGATTCTTTTTCTCTTTGATCTCATGAATGATATAGTATGCTTTTTAAAAACAATGTTTCCATACTAATAATACTTTTTCCCTTTATATTTTTTTTTTTTAGGTTTGTAAAGTTACCACAAAGAACCCATTATTCTATTTTTTTTTTCTAGTGATTATTTTTTAGTTTTTTTATAAAGTGAACCCAAAGCACCGTTTTTGGTTATGTAGATTTTTTTAGTTTCAAGACTTACCACTTGAACATTATTAACATTAGTAATGTATTTTTGGTGTGTTTTTTTCAAACTCAATGAGATTGTTGTCCCTTGTTAATTTAACATTGTGTGTAAAATCAATAATTTCAACGAAAACACATAAAGTCTTTTGCTAAACTCAAAAAAGATCCATTTATTCATGGTCAAAATAAAATAAAGAGGAAGTCAACGCTGGAAAAAGTCGTTGTACAAGAAAATTGGGATCTTGCGGAGTCCATATAAGAGGGAGCACAATCTGGTCCAAGAATCCCAGAGATCAACAGCACCAGCAGATGATCTAGATGTCCCCAGACTGTGGTCCTACAACAGCCTGCGTCTTCTGTCAGACCAGACTGAACCCAGGTCATCACTTTCTTCTCTTCCCTGCAGCCTTTCCTCCACGCTGCCCTGCAGCCTTCCCTGCAGCCTTCCCTGTAGCCTTCTTTTGAGGCTGTGGCTCTGGTGTTTCAGTTGTGGCAGGAGGAGGAGGAGGAGGAGGGCGGCTGCCTCATGTAGTTGGGTGTTTTGTGTTAGCGTGCCCTGCAGCCCCTTATGGATTGTTTCCCCAAATAGTTGCTCACAAATGAGGCGCTGCTCCCAATCCATCTGAAGAAGCCTGCTGGCTAAGTAGCAGCCATAGGATTCTTCCGCTTCGGGGGGCTCGTTAAAAAATGGGTGGCCTCTTGCATGAGGCGCAGGGATGCGTCCTGTGTGACCATCCCCTTCCTGGCCCTTTTTTTGGGAAGGTGGAGGGGAGGCACTTGGGATTGGGTCAGGCTCCTACTGGACCCAGCCACCTCACTTGGCCCAGCCACCTCACTTGGCCCAGCCACCTCACTGGGAGCAGCCACCTCCTGCCTGACACTGGGCCCAGCCTCCTCCAGGATGATGGTGAATCCGGCCTCCTCCAGGCTGTCCATGGGCCCGGTCTCCTCCTGCCTGCCACTTTCCCCACATTCCTCCTGGATGGACTCATCCTGTGTATAAAAAAAGGACAATAGTTTTAGTTTCTTTTTTTGGGTTCATCAATGACACACAGTTTGCTTCTCATGACTAGCAAATTCAATGTGAATACATCTCTTTAATAAAAGAGTCTAATCAGACACCCTAATTATTTCAAGCAGGTGCCAAACATATTTAGCCACTACTGTCATTTGATATGTATACACAATTTTGAGTGCAAAATTATTTTAGACAATTATAACATCCAGTTAACATCATTAATATTAGTACAGTAAATATTTGTTAAAATAATTTACCTGACTCCAGATGGTCATATCCGGTTCATCCAGGATGGAAGACCCAGCTTGCTCCTCATCAGCCTCTGCTGGGGTGGAGGGAAGGGTGGAGGGAAGGGTGGAGGGAAGGGTTGAAAGTGATGCCCTGGCTTCATTCTGGTCATCAAGAAAACGGAGTTGATTGTAGTACCACAGCCTGGGTACATAAACATCATCTGCTGATGCTCCTGATCTCCTTGATTCCTGGATCTTCCTATGCTCCCTCTTATACATGTTCCTCAAGACCCCAATTTTCTTGAGCACTGTCTCCATTGTTGCTCCCGGGATGGTCGCCTGGACAAAGGACAGAAGTCTCTCCAGCGTTGACTTCCTCACATGCTTGGCATAATACTGAGGGTGTTTCACCTCCCACAAATTCCTCATCTCTCGATATTTTGAAATAAAAGCTGTAAGGAACTCTGGATCCTTAAATAGGGGATTCATTATATCTGGAAAAGAGAAAGTCACAAGACCAAAAACACTTATTATAGGTTTCTGCTAACCCCTCATCATCTTCTCCCTATGTAGGCCTCATCAATCTATCAAGCCATATAGGCCGCTTGCTACAAAGTCATGACCATAAGACCCCCCCAAAAAAAACAAAGAAAAAAATAAAAAATAAAATTACCTTCGTTTTGTAACGTCCTGGTCCACTATCACCTACGCACAGAACGTACGTACGACACGTGCGCAAGGCCCCTCTTTATACACTACGCATGTGTGAAACTCCGCCTGCGTCGCCCGCCCCTGACGTTCAAAATTAACTCATGTTCTCCGCCCCCTAATTCGACGCACAGAACGTACGTACGACACGTGCGCAAGGCCCCTCTTTATACACTACGCATGTGTGAAACTCCGCCTGCGTCGCCCGCCCCTGACGTTCGAAATTAACTCATGTTCTCCGCCCCCTAATTCGACGCACAGAACGTACGTACGACACGTGCGCAAGGCCCCTCTTTATACACTACGCATGTGTGAAACTCCGCCTGCGTCGCCCGCCCCTGACGTTCGATTTTAACTCATGTTCTCCGCCCATTTTTAGTTACGGCGCGTAGTGGGGTAAATAATGGCGGAGACACCTGACATGTCCTCAGGTAGTGGAAAAAGCCCGGAGGCTGGAACGTCCACAAAATCTGTGAGGCCTAGATTTAAGGCCTCCAATATGAGTTTTAAAGAAATGGTGGAGATGGTGGCCATTCACAAAGATGACTATGATGGGAAGTATGGGCCGTACGCACGGCCAAATTTGCGCAAGGCCAAAATAATGGCGAAGGTCGTGGACACATTGCAGGCTTCTTTTGGGGTACAGCGCTCCCGAGATCAACTTCGCAAAAGATGGTCTGACCTGAAACTCAGGGAGCCGGATCAATATAGACGGATCCGGAAAGTGCTTAAAAAAAGTAAGTACTTGTCGTGTTTTTCTCTTGTGTTTATTACCTTGTATACTGCTCCATGTGCTTTTCCTTCCTATACGATTTTTTTTGTTCATCGTTTCAAACGATCTTTTACAAAACCTCGTTACATATCTATAGATAGATCTATGTAAAAATATATATAAAAATATATATATATATAAAAATATATATATATATAAAAAAAAAAAAATATAGATATAGATATATAGATAGATATAGAAATGTAAAATATTCTTTTGGAATATTTTAAGTTATCTTTTTTTAATTAAATTTAGTTAGATATTTATAGATTTTGTTCCAGATATAGAGAGAGAGAGAGAGAGAGAGAGAGAGAGATCAAAAGATTATTAACTATATTTTGAGATATTGATATCTAGATATCTATCTATCCGATATGTCTTTATAATTTTAAATATGGAGGTAAAATAGGAACTCTACACAAACCACTTCACTACAAATGTTTTAGAAAATGACTATGTACTAAAATATCTGTGTGCTAAGTAGATTAATAATTTTTGGTTTCACCTAGGGGAAAAATCACTCAGCCAACAAGAAGACAGTCCACCCCAAGCCAAACATGATTGGGAAATCAGCCCAAGCCCCACTGAGGATGTGGAGGAAGGAGAGGTGGGCGACATGGGCACCCCACCAGGTGAGTGTCTGACACACCAGCTTACGGTAATCTATGCATGGCTGCCTTTTGTTTAATGTCATTTTTCTACTCTATTTTAGGGGATCTGGTTGTGCTTGATTCAAGCAACAGTGCCACCCCCGAGGATGTGGAGGAATTAGGCTACATGGGCACCCCACCAGGTCAGTGTCTGAGACAACAGCTTTATTATGGTAAGGTAAACTATGTATGTGTGCATATTTCTAAATACATTTTTTGGTTTCATTCCACTTTAGGTACACAAAGTGACTATTTCACTTCAGAAAGTGCCCAACGGCTAATTGGTCAAATAATGGCCTGGAATAAGGACATGGATGAAATGCGGAATTGACTGGATCGTATGCAGCAGGAAATGAAGGACATGATTGATGTTTTGGGTCGAATCTAAATGCCCTTTTTGAAACACCAAAACATCGATCATGTCCTTCATTTCCTGTTTTGCTGACCCCATTCTGGGCCTTCTCTTTATTTTTTTGGCTGAACATAAATGGCTGTTTAACCTAATTTTAAAAAGGAGGGCTGTTTCTTGAAAATACATTCAAAATCCACAAAAAAATAAATTTTGTTTTTCAAAAAAACAACAACCAAAAAAAAAAAAAAATATTTTAACTAAAAAAAAAAATAAAAAATTGATTTTAAAACCCAAAAAAAACAAAAAAAAATTTGAAAACACAAAAAAAAAAAAAAAAGATTTTAAAACCAAAAAAAAAACAAAAATTGATTTTAAAACCCAAAAAAAAAAAAATGATTTTAAAACCAAAAAAAAACAAAATATTGATTTTCTCAAAAAAAAAATAAAAAAATAAACTGGATTTAAATAAAAAATTAAAAAAAATTGATTTTAAAACCCAAAAAAAAACAAAAAAAAATTTGAAAACACACACAAAAAAAAAAAAAGATTTTAAAACCAAAAAAAAACAAAAATTGATTTTCAAACCAAAAAAAATAAAAAAATTGATTTTAAAACAAAAAAAAACAAAATATTGATTTTATCAAAAAAAAATAAAAAAAATAAACTGGATTTAAATAAAAAATAAAAAAAAATTGATTTTAAAACCCAAAAAAAACAAAAAAAAATTTGAAAACACAAAAAAAAAAAAAAAAGATTTTAAAACCAAAAAAAATAAAAAAATTGATTTTAAAACAAAAAAAAAAAAAATATTGATTTTCTCAAAAAAAAATAAAAAATAAACTGGATTTAAATAAAAAATAAAAAAAAAACATAAAAAACTTGATTTTAAAAAACGCAAAAAAGTAAAAAAACTTGATTTAAAAAAAAAAAGGAAAAAAAAAGCATGTTTGCGAAAATCAAAAAGCCAAAAATATTTTTTTGTGGATTATGTCTAAATATTTAAATATAATTATATTTTTCGAAATTATTAAGATATCATTATATTTTTGTCTATGAACATTTTATACTAAATGCAGAACTGAATGCATAACAACCATTAATAAAAACATCTCCTTATAGGAATTAAATAAATGTGTGGTTTGTTATTTCAATGCTCAGTATCAGTTTGGTTATAATTGTCAAAAAGTTGTTTACAGTGGCAATGGAGATTTTATTTAGACATTTAAAATGAAAATACAGTTGGCACTACAACTGCTCGACCATAACCTAGGAGAAAGCCCAAAAGAAAGGCAAGCAAGAAATATAATTCAAGATTTCATCCATATTTTTTTTATTTTAAAAAATTAAATATCATGGCCCATTGCAATGGCCCCCCTACCCATAAAATAATTAACATATTGCTGTCTAACTTGACGGGCACTTTGGGGGGCCAAGCCAGTATGGACATTATCCAGGCCCGTAAGGTTGTCATCTATAAGTCCGGCATCAAGGCAAAACTGTGCCTATATAGTTCTGAGAATGTTTGTTTAAAAAGTTGTGCAGAATGCAGCACGATAAAATGATAAAATTAAGTTTGTATTCCGCCAAATTAATGGCTGTTTGAAACAGGCGGAACCGGCTGGCCAGAATTCCAAACGCATTCTCAACCACTCTTCTAGCTCTGGCCAGCCGGAAATTAAAAACCCTCCTCTCCGGGGTGAGGGTTCTTTGGGGGAATGGCCTCATGAGGTGCTTGCTCAGAGCGAAGGCTTCATCGGCAATGAAGACAAAGGGGAGTCCTTCCACATTATCCGCATCAGGTGGCAATCCCAGGCCACCACTCTGGAGACGCTGGCAGAACTCCGTCTGGGCAAATACTCCTCCATCCGACATCCGGCCATTCTTCCCCACGTCCACATATAAAAATTCATAGTGTGCAGACACCACCGCCATTAAAACAATACTGTGGAACCCTTTATAATTGAAATAGTATGACCCCGAATGGGGTGGTGGCACAATGTGGACATGTTTCCCATCTATAGCCCCTCCACAATTGGGAAAGTCCCAACGGCTGGCAAAATGGGATGCCACAGTCTGCCATTCCTGTGGCGTTGAAGGAAACTGGGGAATCAAACAAGAAAACCAAAATCAATTAATTTGGAAGCTAACATTGCACTAAAATTAGACAATTCAAAACATTATTCCCCAGCATCAGTATAACATTAAATAATTTAATTCTTCAGGAAAAACTAATATGGAAAGGCACACTTATCAGATTGCTCACCCCCTCTGATGGAACATTGATTACATTTTAGGGGGTTGGGAAATCTAGCTAATTGCTAATTAGCAGCACACTATTTGGAGTGAGTTTAGGTGGGGGGGGGGGTTGGGAAATCTAGCTAAATGCTAATTAGCAGCACACTATTTGGAGTGAGTTTAGGTGGGGGGGGGGGTTGGGAAATCTAGCTAATTGCTAATTAGCAGCACACTATTTGGAGTGAGTTTAGGTGGGGGGGGGGTTGGGAAATCTAGCTAATTGCTAATTATAAGCACACTAAATACACTCAAACAAAATACATTCAAAATGAGTAGACTAGGTAGATATGTTCCCATCACTGCATGCTGGGGAGGTTATTGAAGGAAAATATACATGCATGACAAAAAATAACAGGAAAAAAATCCAGCATGTGTGAGGATAAAAAGGGGACATTCACACTATATTGCAATGATGGTAAGTAGTGTTTGAAGCAAGAAATACATTACATTATCAAAGATTACATAAAAGAACATGTGATGCTAATAAAAGCAAAATATCTTACCTTAATATAGTCCTTCTGCAGGACCTGGATGATGGCAGAACAGGTCTCTGGGATAATGATCCCCAGAGCCTGGGGGGAGATGCCTGTCGAGAACTTAAGGTCCTGCAGGCTTCTCCCTGTGGCCAAATACCGCAAGGTAGCGACCAGCCTCTGCTCCGGAGTGATGGCTTGCCTCATGCAGGTATCCTGCCTGCTGATATAGGGGGTCAGCAAAGCCACCAAACGGTCAAAAACGGGGTCCGTCATCCGGAGAAAGTTCCTGAAATCCTCAGGATTATTCTCACGGATCTCACGGAGCAATGGCATGTGACAGAACTGGTCACGCTGGAGCAACCAATTCTTGGTCCATGAACTCCTCCTCGCCCTGTTCATGGACTGGTCTTGGGCTGAAGAATAAACTACAGCACCAAACACATACAATGCACGAGCTCGACGACGAGTACGTACAGGTAACATGGTTTCAAAACGGTCGGCTGGTCAGAATGCACTAAACAGAACGCACTGAAGAACAGCAAGGCCTGTGAAGAACGACCTGAAAATCAGGAACGAGCGGCCAATAAAACAAAGATTTCTCAATGCCAACTGACCAAACGCACTGAAAAGCAGATACAAACCTCACAAGCACAGACTGAACAACAGTTAAAACGAACTGAAAAATACGAGTCTCACAAGCGCGAATCGTCTCTCACCAAACTTCTACTAACACGAGATAAACACAAGATTAGCAGAAGGAGCCCAAAGGGTGTCGTACGGGCTATTGAACTTCTGTTTTATAGTCTCGTCGGACTTGGTGTACGTCACCGCGTACTAAGCTGTCGTACTTTTGTGTGGTCGTGTGTGGGCAAGTCCGTTCGTAAGAAAGTCTGCCGCAAGTCCGCCGAAGGTACGCCGGAAGTATGTCGGACAGGCTGTCCGACTTTTGTAGCTGAAAAGTCCGACCGTGTGTACGCGGCATTAGTCTCAGAAAGACAAGGACATGCCACAGGAGTTTTGGTTCAGGCCCATGGCAACAGGATCAGACCCATTGGTTATTACTCTTGCCAACTGTACCCAGTGGCCAAGGGGGGACCCTCCTGTCTCAGAGCTGTCTTTGCAGCCCAAGCCCTTTTGGATAAGACTGCTGACTTGGTGTTGGGCCACCCGTTAATCCTTCTTGCCCCTCATGACATAACTGCTATACTAAACCAAGTACAGCCCAAGCACCTGTCTTCAGCAAGACTACAGTGTGCCTTGCTCCTACCTGATAACATCACTCTCCTCCGATGTGATACTCTCAACCCATCCATTCTACTTCCACTTCTCGAGGGGAGAACCTCTTTGGAGAATGATGCTCATCTCACCACTCATGACTGTTTCGAGGTGATGAAAATGGAGACATTACATTTACTGACAGTCAGTGAAACAGCCCTTGAGAATCCTGACTTGACAATCGAAGATACAGTTCTTCAAGCTTCAGCATTACCTTCCTCCACGTCTGCCCAGGAGGCAGAATTCGAAGGCCAACAATGGCATGTAAATTGGCAGAGGGGAAAAGAGCTAACATCTATACAGACTCAAGATACGCCCTCTGCGTTGCCTGCGATTTTGGGATCACCCGGAAAACCAGAGGGTTCCTGCAAGCAGCAGGAACATGTGTAAAACACAGTGCAGCTATCAAGGACTTAATGGATGCCCTACTCCTCCCAACACAAGTGGCTATACTTAAGATAGAGACGCACGGCAAGCTGAATTCCCAACAAGCACGAGGCAATCACCTGGCAGACACCGCTGCAAAACAAGCTGCGAACAGAACACAAGAAGTGGTCAGTGGAGTGGATGCACCCATCCTGGATGGTACAGTGGATACCCCTGAAGAAACTGTACTGACCACCATGATTCTACAAAACCCTCCTGTGAGCAGGACCCATCTCAAGGAGCAGCAAGAAGCAGCTGACAAAGAAGAAAAAGAAGTGTGGATCAAGAAAGGAGCCATACAAGAGGCCGTGTCTGCCACGATCAATGTCTCCTGCAGTGGTACAGTGGGCCCACGGTGCCTCTCATATGTCAAAAACTTTGATAAATGCCCAAAACAATAAATACTACTTAGCCCCGGGAATTACACCACTTACCAACAACTTTTGCAAGTTATGCGCTATCTGTGCTAAGTGTAACCCAGGAAGAACGGAAAAGGTACCTTTGAAGCATCTAGAAAAGGCCCAGTACCCCTTTCAAAGGATACAGATCGACCACCTCCAGATGCCAAAAAGTGGCCGATATGAATATGCATTGATTGACAGAAAAAACCACGGCTAAAAGACTTTTTAACGGAAATAGTGTGCAGGTATGGTGTCCCAGAGGTTATAGAGAGTGACCAGGGGCCGGCTTTCACGGCCTCAGTAACCAAAGAGATATGGGCAGCTTTAGGAGTCACATGATTTTTCCACACCCCATACCATCCTGAGAGCAGTGGGTAGGTGGAAAGATTAGACAGCACAATAAAATTTAGAATGCTAAAAATGTCTCAGGAAACGGGAATGAGTTGGCCTTAGACAGCCTACCCATTTCCTTATTCAGTGTTAGGTACACTCCAAGGGGAAACCATGGTCTGTCACCCTATGGGATAATATTTGGTTCAGCCCCCAGACTAGGTTGTTATTTCCCACAACAGGTGCAGCTCCAATCTGATGTATTAACTGATTATGTGACTGTTTTATCTCGAGAATTAATCATCAAATCTTTGGTGACATTTACTGCTTGTGTTTGTTTTAGCTGACCCTGACAGAAATGTGGTGAGTCCTGAAAATAGCGTGATTGTGTAACCTTAAAAAGCACTGTTGGGTGTTATTTACTAAAGGCAAAGACACTTTGCACTACAAGTGCACTTGAAACTGCACTGAAACTGCACTTGTAGTGCAAAGAGGATTTGCCCTTAGGAAATAACCCCCATTTTCACTGAAAGCTGCAATTACATCACCACAAAAGTGTTGTAGCATTGAGACAATAATCCACACATTCTTGATTAACAATCTTTTTAATACCTGCACAATCACATGTGCATTTAGAAAAGGTTTTTAAAACAAACCAACATGTTTGTTGTATAACAGTTTTTGGGGTGGCATTCGAAAAAGTACAAATGTCCATTTAAGATAAAACAGGCATGTTTCAAACCAACAAGAAAGACACAAATATTGAACTTACAAAGTTCACATTTGGTAGAACTTGAAGGCAATATCAGACATGAGTATTTAGGAACTGTGTTTGATATGGCGTTCAGATGGGGTGAAGTCACCCCAGGAAAAGCCAAATTTTGAAGATGCACTCCAATTTACGAATGTCAACATGTGCTAGCTGCCATCACGGGGGATCAAGGGACGTGTTTTGGGGGCGCAACCCCTCCCTCACAGCTACTTTATTATTGAGTAAGGGGTTGCACCCCCAAAACACGTCCATTGATCTCCCGTGATGGCAGATAGCACATGTTGGCACACTGTGTGCATCCTCAAAATTTGGCTTTTCTACAATTAGCGAAAAAAATTTAAATTTAAATTTACACCATAAAAGAAAGCTTTGGAGGGGTTTTAAACTCTCCCCAAAACATCAATGATGTTCTTATTTTTTTTTAAATATCATTGATGTTTTTCGTGATGTTTTCCAAGGCAACATTACACCCCATGATTTCCCCGATCAGTATCTGGGCACTTTCCGAGGTGAAAGGATCAGGATCCACAACATCACGATCACCTAAAAAAAAGAGAAACAAAAAAAAACATGTATTATAAATATGGCGGCATCCATCTCTTACCTGAGCCTGTGGTCGCAGACACTCACCTGTTGTGGTGACTAGTTCCACCACGTCTTCTTCCTCCTACTCTTCTTGTGTTTGGGGTATTTCCCCTTCTTCCAGAGATGGTCGGTCTCTGGTCTCCTCGGATGAGGGGTGTCCTCCGAGTCTTTTCTCCCCTATGTGAAACAAAAAAGGTATACTTAGCACACAGATATTTGATGGCAGAACTATAAATATGAAACATTGCTTGGAAGTGGGGTACAATTGTCTATTTTGGCAGAGTTCCAAGATGTAGAATTTTTATTGTCCTTTGTCAAACTTCAGTACTTTACCTGTCTTGTACAAGTTTCACAGATGGAGACACCCCTATAGTATACACTGGAGCACCTGTGTGGGCCCCCTAATAAAAAGGGTGTTCTTGTGTCCCACACTAGTGCTCCAGCATCCAGATGTTAAAACTGCTGCTGAGTGTCCTCTCCTTACACAGAATCTAGTTTGCATTTCATTCTAGTAACAAACACATCTACACAACCAAATTAGTTTCATAGTAGGCCCTAAAAAATGTGGTCAAATGCATATGGCAAAAACAATGGTGTTTTATAGGCCAAAAGAAAAATGTTTGATACGAATGAATAATGTGCCCATGAACATAAAAGTTGCCATTTTAAACTGTACAACAGTTCCTAAAAGCACATGGAGCAGCACGAACGTAATAAACACAAAAAGAATAGGAACACAGCACAACTACTTACTTTTTGCAGCACTCTCCGGATCTTTTTGTACTGCTCGTGTTCTCTTAATTTCAGGTCCGACCACCGCTTCCTGAGCTGATCTTTTCGATCACCGTACCCCGAAATTCCGGTGCAGACTTTTGACCACTTTCGCCATTATCTTGGCCTTTCTGACATTGGGGTTGGGGTAAGGTCCATACTTTCCATCATAGTCGGCCCTCTTCAGGATGTCGACCATCTCCAACATCTCCCCAAAGGACATATTTGAGGCCTTAAATCTTCTCCTTCTTGATCCAGACCTTTCCGGATCCGGGATTTCCTCCCCCTCCTCCTCGTTGCTGTAATTAGCACACACCTGCTGTGTCTCCGCCATGTGCTTATCCCCCACTTCCCCGAACAAAAAGGGGCAGGGAATAGACTAGAAAGAACGTCAGGGGTGGGCGGAGTTACATGCATGCGCAGTGTGTATAAAGCGTAACAGGCGTGCGTAGTACGTATGATCTGTGAGCAAAGGAAGGAGTATCGGAGACGCCGATCATGATAACGAAGGTAAGAGCCAAACTTGGGCCTATACTGCTTCTAGATTGAGGCCTATATTGTAACAAGATTAGGAGAGTTTGGCCTGACATTAGGGTTTCTCTTGTGTTGTGTCTTTCAGTGAAAATGGATATCTTGAAAGATAACGACTTTATGGCAATCTTCATTGATATGTTCAGGGAGCTGCCTTGTCTGTGGCAGATAAACCACCCACATTATAAGAACCAAACAAAGAGGAAGGCAGCACTGGATCAATTACTGCTATGTCCCCAGGCTGTGGTACTATGACAGGCTGCATTTTCTGGCAGGTCAGACTGAACCCAGGTCATCACTCTCCACTCTTCCTTCCACGCTTCCTTCCCCCCCAGCTGAGGCTTCTGACGCCCAACCTGGGCCTTCCAGGCAGCAACATGTGGAGGAGCCCAGCTTGATCCAGGTATAGCATTCCCCTAAATATTTCTGCTTGTCCAATCAATGATGTTAACTAGATGTTAGTTTGGAGCACTAATTTATGATTGTGATTAATGATGCAAAAACGAAAACCATGTCCCTTTTTCATAAACAGGGAAGGTGGCTGGGCCAAGCAGGCTGCCTAATATGCAGGTCCCTCCGCTACACCCGCAAAGACAGAGTGGAAAGAAGAGAAGTAACCTGGAGGAGGCTGCCATAGGCCTCTTTTGGAAGGCTACAGAGGCCCCCCATACTGTGGAGGAGGACTTTGTTTGCATAACTGCCTGCAAAATGAGGCAGATGGAGGAGGGCCAACAACTCCTGTGTGAGTCCTTAATGTTGGAAGCTCTCAATAAGGGGTTGAGGGGCCATATAACATCTGCTACCCACATTTGTGACCTCACACATGGTTCTCCTCCTCCTCCAGGTCCTACTACTCCTCCTCCTCCTCCTCCTCCTTCAGGTCCTACTAGTCCTCCTCCTCCTCCAGGTCCTACTCCTCCTCCTGCCACATCTCCAACACCTGAGCCACAGCCAGGAAGGGAGCGTGGAAAGAAGACCAGAAAGTGATGACCCTGGGTCCAGTCTGGTCTTGCAAAAGATGCAGGCTCTTGTAGTACCACAGCCTGGGGACACAGATGTCATCTGCTGCTTTCCGGATCTCGGGGACTTCTGGACCAGACTGCACTCCCTTAGATAAGGACTCCTCAGGCCACCAATTTTGATGTTAAAGAATTGATGTCTGCCCTGGGGGTCCAAGGCTTCGCTAATTTCAGCTGTTTCTCAAGTGTTGCCTCCCTCTTTGTTTGGTTCTGAGCCCTTAATAAAGGATTTTTTGTTTCAATTATACTCTCCTATGTGTTTCTTCCTTCAAAAAGGACAGCTTGTTTGTGAGGATTCAGGTACATTTCTAAAGTACAATGTGAAAATAACAAGGGACACCAACACCAAACAATCTGCTTGAGATTAAATAATATAAGATATCAATGGTGTTGTGGTAAATTGACACACAAAACACACACAAAAATATTATGGAGTAAAACTAAATATAAAATAGAACAAAGATCAGACTTGAAAAAAATACAAACCTAAAAAAACAACAAAAAACAGCCTTTAAAAAAACAAAAACAAAAACAAAAAACAACCCAAAAATAATTTTATCAGATGTGACAAATCCATAATAATAAAGAAGAAAGTTTGTGAGAAGTCTGTGTGAATATGAGCAGCAAAACTACTTAATTCTTCTCACATTATAAGGAAGAAGAGAGTGCGCTGTATTAAACCATTTTTGACATTGCACCGTGACGAAAGTGCTGTATCCATTGCGAACGCTAATTTTACCAGACCAAGCTGTTCCATCTCGGAATTTCTTTTAAGCATGCGTGGCACTTTGTGGGTCGGAACTGGCCACACACGGTCGGAATTGACGCGATCGGATTTTGTTTTCGGAAAATTTTATAGCCTGCTCTCAAACTTTGTGTGTCGGAAAATGCGATGGAAAATGTCCGATGGAGCCCACACACGGTCGGAATGTCCGACAACACGCTCTGATCGGACATTTTCCCATCAGAAAATCCGACTGTGTGTACGGGGCATAAGAATTTTCAGATATCTGCTTGTTCCTTTTTTTTACAGTCTAAAGCCAAACCACAACAGGTTATAAAAAGACTGCCATTTCCTGTTTCTTCCGCGAAGTTGCACAAAAGGCAGACATGACGTCAACATCCAATGTTTGAAGGGGAAATTTCCAAGATATTTAATAATAGCTATGATCAATTGCTAAGTTTGCTGAAATTATTGCTAAAACTGCTGAAGCTGCTAAAAACTCAGACAATGTCACAATAAAGTGTTTTGCAAGTGCCTTGTTTTTGTCTGCCAAAAATGTATAAAACTGTGAAAGAGGAAATAAAGAATTCAGAAGTTTTTTATTCTGAACGTGTCAGAGCTTGATTACTTCATGGCATGCATGCTTCACATTTAATTTGATAAAGGGGTAGATATAATAATATCAGACTTTGTTCTGAATCCAAAACACTGCGAACCAAACAGCAAGGTATTCAGCTCATCCCTAATAACAACTCAAATCATAATTTAAAAAAAGAAACAAAAAGAAAATTATAAAATTGTAAGGGTAAAAATCTCCAGCCCAGCGGGCTTGTTGGGAGTGTTGGGGCTGTATTTGCCACGGTCCGCCATGCTGCTGTGGTGGGTGGGGTTGCTGTGGTGTCTGTGGAGGTGGTGGAGGATTGTAATTTAAATCACAGATGTGTGTTTTAGGTGTAATTTGGCCCCTCCTCCCCTTGTTGAGGAGCTTCAGGATCAGCTCCTCACACATACTCCATTGCTCCTCCTCCAAATGCCTCCTGCGCATCCGGAGCCGTACTGATTGCTGTTGTTGCATGGCTGAGGAAGGCAGCCGTGGCCTCAATCAGGTTCCTGGTCTTCCTGGCCCTTTTAGTAGGAGGGTGTAGGGGAGGAATCTGCAACTCCATCTCGCTGGCTGCCTGGGCATGGGCTCCTCCTGACTGAGACTTTCCTGTGTATGAAAATGACATATTTATGGTTTTTTGGTCATCAATCACACAATTTTGAGCTCATGACTGTTGCAAATTGAATTTTGACAAATAGAAAAGACTATCATTCTGACCCCAGCATTTTTCATTCTTGTCCCAATCATTTTTGGCCACTACTGTCTATTGATATGTAAACCACTTTATTAAGGCAGAAATTTGGGATCAATAACGTCTAGTTAACACCCGGCGGCTCACCCAACGCCCGCTCACTTGCACGCCGACTCACGGGGCCCTACTCAGCTGCGGGGCCCCATAGCGACAGCGTGGGTCGCTATGGCGGTAGTTCCGCTACTGGTAATCCCCACTCTTGACTCTCCATAGACACTGCAGCTCCCGGTACTGCTCTATAAATTCTGGCTAAAAGTCTGGTGCTGTGAATTTATACACCATTGTGAATTAATAAATTAGCAGATGCCTGCAAGACAGAACACAAGACAAACCCTAACATCAGGCTTAACTCATAAATAATCTGGTCCCAATATAGGCCTCAATCTAAGCAGTATAGCCCACTAACCACTGATGTCACAATTTACAATTGTACCTTCGTTTTATGATTCCTTTTGGTGATGACAATCGTTTGTCCTCCACTCCCAGATTGTTCCTACGGCTGTTACATCGACCGCACGTTATGGTTTATATATACTGCGCATGCATGAAACTCCGCCTCTGTCCTTCTTTTTGTGTATTCCCCGCCTCTTCTCTTTCTGGGGAAGTGGGAATCCAAATTGCGGTGAGACAGCAGGTGTGTGGTGAGAGCAGCAATGAGAAAAACCCGGAGAAAGCCACTGTCAGATCCAGGAGGAGCTATAAGGCCACAAATATGTCGTTTGAAGAAATGGTGTACATGGTGGACATCTTAGTGAGGACGGACTATGATGGGAAGCATGGACCTTACAGAAACCCAAATGCCAGAAAGGCCAAGATCATGGCTAAAGTTGTGAGAAGTCTGCACAGGAATTTTGGGGTACGACGAAACAAGGATCAGTTGAGAAAACGCTGGTCAGACCTGAAATTGAGAGAGGAAGATCAGTATAGAAGGATCAGGAAAGTGCTGCGAAAGTATTTGTCCTGTGTTCCTATCATTATTACTTTCTTGCTGGTCCATGTTCTTTTCTTTACTGCTCTACAGTTTAAAATGCCAAGTTTTATTTTCGTGGACACAGGAATCGTTGATCGACCACTAATACTTTGTTTTTGGGAGGTGCACGTTAAATGCATTTGTTATGGCCTATTTTGATGAAATAAGGTCATTAGATTGTTGTCTAGATGTGTTTGTAACTATAATTAAATGTCAACTTTATTCAGTGTCAGCAGAGGACACTCGGCAGCTGTTTACGCATCTGGACGCAGGAGCACTAGTGTGGGACACCATAACACCCTTGTTATGGTGTCCCACGCAGGTGCTCCAGTGGATACTAGGAGTCTCTCCATGTGTGAAACTTGAACAAAACAGGTAAGTATTCCTGCTTTGGAAAGGGAAAAAATCATGTGTTCAGCTTGGAACTCGGCCAAAACAGACAATTGGAAGACACTTCCAAACAATGTTTTATATTACTATTTCTAGACTAACAATTCTGTCTGCTAAGTATACCTGTTTTGTATTCACATAGGAGAGAAAAGAAGAGGGGCATCTGAGCTGTGTGTGGACACCAGTAACCCAGCACTTCCTGAAGATACAGAAAGTATCCAGACACCTTGAAGAAGATGTTGATGCTGATTTGCAGGAAGTACTGTGTGAAGTTCTCGAAACTGTGTAAACCACAGGTCAGTGTCTGAGAACACAGCTTCAAGTAATAGATGAATTCCTGCATATTTCTAATTCATGGTGTGTTTTTTATTTTTTAGGTGATTTGGATGTTGTGGAAGACCAAAATCACTTCAGCAGTGCAAGTGCACAAATACTTATCAGTGAGCTCTTGGTTTGCATTAGGGAATTGGAGAAAATGAAAGAAACCATGCATGAGCTACAAAACGGAGTTATCAACATCATCAATATTTTAACTAAAATTTAAAAACATGTTTTATTTTTTTCGTTATGTTGTACATGTGTTTGTACAATTTTAAATTGATTACATTTGTGTGGCTTCATGCCCAGATGTCTATTGAAGTCGCACCTGAAATCGCCAAAAGTAGTGCAGGAACTACTTTTGCAAATTGGTGCGGCGCCGCTAATTCTGTGTCGCACCGAATGGAACAGTGCCATTGCCTTCAATAGGCTGCAACTTGTCATATGATTTTATCTCTTAAATCGCTCCAATGTGAACCTAGGCTTTAGTGTCTGAGGTCAGTGTTTCTCCACTGCACTTTTCTAGGTGCACCACCAGGTCCTGTTTTCTGTATTTTCCTCAGTAGAAAAAGGACTGTGTGAATTACTAACCTGGAAAATGACATCATCATCTGTGACAAAATCAAAAAATATAGAAAACATGACCTGGGAATGCATCTGGAGAAGGAGAGTTGGGAAACACTGCCCTAAGTAATGTTAATTGTAATCTTTATGTGTTTTTAAGAATCGCAAAGCCAAAATTTGAAGATGCCCACAAATTGTGCCAAAATATTCTTATTTCCCTCATGATCCCATGCCTAAAATGTTTGTCTTTCCCTACATCTAGTTTGCTAAAGCCCCAAAACACACAGTGTGTCAACATGTGCTATCTCCCATCCCGGGATATCAATGTACGTATTTTGGGGGTGCAACCCCTTCCTTCAAACTAAAGTAGGTGAGAGGAAGGGTTTGCACCCCCGTAAACACATTCATCGATACCTCATGATGAGAGCTAGCACATATTGACACACTTGGAGTTATGGGAGATAGCACATGTTGACACACTGTGTGTTTTGGGGCTTTAGAAACTAACCTGTTTGTACCTACGCATATTTTAGGCAGGGAGTCATAAGGGACATTTAACAGTTATGCCTCTACGTGTACATGGCTTCAAATTTTGGCTTTTAGAGGGGTGAGATCACCATCTGAGGAAGGCAACATCAACAGTTTTGGGATACTAATGTTTCATATGGCCTTCACTTTAGCAAAGTCAAATTTTGTAAGTTCCTGAGTTGGGGATGTGTATCTTATGTTTTTAAACATGCCTGTTTAGCCCCAAAAAGGCAAAATAATGGCAAACATACATGTTATACACCAAGATGTTGGTTTGTTCAAAAACCTTTTAAAACGCACATGTGAATGTGCTTGGAGTAAAATGTTTTATAGTAAACAATGTGTGACTTCTTATTTCAATGCTCAATACCAGTGTATTTGTTAAGTTGGTGTAGTTACAGTGACAATGTGCTCTAAAATGTGGCAAACTAAGGCAATTTTAGGGCCTTAAAGAAATTAATTAAAGGAGTTGAAAAGGCTGAATATTTTTAACATTAATGCATTACATACATTAACAATAACATTGTGTGTGTGTGTGTAGCTGACCCACAGCACAACATAATAGTTAGCTGAAGAAGAGATTGTCACCTCATGGAGCAAATAAGTTACTTTTGCACTATTGTAAAAAATGGCCAAAATTAAGGCCATTTGAGAACCTAGGAGACAGATAAGAAACACAAACAGTAATGCAAATGAAATAGGAGTTTAGTATCAAATCAAAGATTTATTCCTGATCAGCAACATTTTGCTGCAAAGCCACTGCCCCTCTACCCACAAAGTAGTCCATATATTGTTTCCGGACATCTCAGGCAGTTTGGGAGGGCAACCCAGCACGGCCACTTTCCAGAGCTGTCATCACACCAGGATCAGCTGGGCCTGACACTGAAAAGTCAGCCTCACTTTGAAGTGAGGCAAGGTAGCTGCTTGCATTACTCCATAAGTAATTGTGCAGTATGCAGCAGCACAATACGACATGGTTGATCTTGTATTTGGCCAGGTTAATTGATGTTAGAAACAGCCTAAACCGACTGGATAGTATGCCAATGGCGTTTTCCATAACCCTTCGGGCACGAGAGAGCCTGGAATTGTAGATCCTCTGCCCCGGGATGAGGTTCCTCATAGGAAAGGGCCTCATAATATGTTCCCCCAGAGCAAAGACCTCTTCTGCAACAAAGACTAAATCAAGGCCCTCGACATTCTCCTCAGGAGGTGGCAAATGTAAGTTGCCATTCTGTAGCCGGCAGTAGAATTCGGTCTGTGCAATCACTCCTCCGTCCGAGTTGCGGCCGTTCTTCCCAACATCCAGGTACAGGAACTCGTAATTTGCAGACACTACTGCTAGCATGACTATGCTGCAAAAGCCCTTATAGTTATAATAATAAGAGCCCGAGTTGGGTGGTGGGACAATACAGACATGCTTCCCATCAATCGCCCCACCACAGTTGGGAAAATCCCACTGATGGTGGAATTGGGCTGCAACAGCTTGCCATTCCTGTGGGTTGGAACGAAATTGTGGAGTCGAACAATAAAAAAAATACTACTTTTGCATATAACATTGCAAGCAGACTTGACACAAACATCCTCGGCCAACATAAGTATAACATTTATTTAAATAAGTATTTAAAGACAAAAGTATAAAACTTATCAGATTCCTCACCCCCTCTGGTGGCCCATTATAAAAATGTTATGGTGGGGGGGTAATGGGTAGATTTTTTTTGGACAGGTAACCTTCTCCACTTCCATGTGAGCTGAATGTATAAATAATGTGTGATACTTTGGCCAGCCCCTCCCTACTTACACTATTGGCAGCCCACTGGACAGGTAAGAAGTGTCATAATCCAAAAATATGTATACACCCTGTCCAAATTGAAGCACATTTTTACATTCATAAATTACAGATCAACATAATAGGAGACAAAAACTTTCTACAGTTCCATCTGAAGGTATTCAGGCAGGCCCTTGCACTACATGCTTTGGTGAATTATTCCAGAAATATGACCACAAAAGAGGTGTAGTGTGTATGGGTTTTGCAAAGTCAGCAGAGAGAGTATTGGTATGGGTTGACTTATAATTTGGGGGGTGGAGTGAGGTTTACAAATGAGTTTGTGCCCCCAAAAAATGGCCTCTTGCACTCTGCCTGAATTTGAGGGCAACAATAACGTTTGTACACAGAGGGTGTTTAGGGTAAGCACAAATATGAAGTTGACAAAATACATTGTTAAGTTACTAGGCTAGGTGTGTATGGGCCCAGGATAGCATGCTGGGGAGGTTAGTGAAGGAAAATATGCATGAAGGACAAAAAAGGAGCATTAAAAGCTGAAAGCATGCATGAGGACAAAGAGGACATTCACAACATATTACAATAATGGTAATTATGGAATGAAGAAATTAATACAATACATTAGCAAACATTAAATACATAGAATGTGATGTTAAAGACTAAAACTTTACCCGAATATAGTCCTTCTGCAGGACTTGGATAATGGCAGAACAGGTCTCTGGAATAATGAGTCCCAGAGCCCAAGGGGAGATCCCAGTGTGAACATCAGATCCTGGAGGCTTCTCCCCACCGCCAAGTACCACAAGGTGGCGATGAGCCTTTGCTCGGGAGTAATGGCAAGTCGCATGCATGTGTCCTGCTTACTAATATAGGGGGTAAACAATGCCAATAGAAGATGAAAGCAGTGGTCCGTCATCCGGAGAAAATTCCTGAAATAATCAGGATTATTCTCATGGAGCTCCCACAGCAAAGGCATATGACAGAATTGGTCACGATTAAGCAACCAATTCTTGGTCCAAGAACTCCTCCTCCTCCAGTTCCTGGACTGGACTTGGGTCAAAGCAATAACTTCAAGCCCAATGATAGCACAATCTCTCCAACGAGAGTGCCACATAGCTAGTAGACGAAGGGCCGTTCAGAAACAAACTGACAAGCACGCACTGAAAATCAGAAACGACCTGACAAGCATGACCTGAAAATCAGTAGGGAACTAGAAAGAACACACTGAAAATCAGAAACGACCTGACAAGCACGCTTATGAAAAATATAAACAAACTGACAAGCACGAGCTGAAAAGCACATATCGACACTCACCAAACTTCTACTAACACGAGATTAGCAGAAGGAGCCCAAAGGGTGGCGCATGACTATTGAACTTCCTTTTTATCGGCTCCTAGTAGGTCTAGTATGTTGCTACTTTCGTAATTGTTGGCCAACAATTGTGTGGCCATGTGTATGCAAGACAAGTTTGGGCCAATGCCCTTCAGACAAAATTCCACAGTTTTGTTGGCGTACAATCTGATCATGTGTACGAGGCTTAACAAGCCAGGAAAGTACAAATACCGACCAAATGACCCCTTTTTGGAAAGTATACATTCCAATGTATTTAGTAAGAGGTATGGTGAGTTTTTTGAAGTTGTAATTTTTTCGCACAATTCTTTGCAAAATCAAGATTATTTTTTCTTTTTTTTTTCACAAAATTGTCATATTAGCTGGTTATTTCTCACACAGCATATGCATACCACAATTTTCACCCCAAAACACACTCTGCTACTCCTCCTGAGTACGGCCATACCATATGTGTGAGACTTTTACACAGCGTGGCCACATACAGAGGCCCAACATTGAGGGAGCACCTTCAAGCGTTCTAGGAGCATAAATTACACATAATTTCTTGACTACCTCTTATGCTTTTGAAGGCCCTGGAGCACAGGACAATGGAAACGCCCCAAAAATGACCCCATTTTGGAAAGAAAACTCCCCAACGTATAATCTATGAGGCATAATGTCACGTACCTTACAGCGGAGTCCGAAATGACGAGGGTGGCCTCTTGCACGGTCCCGGTCCTAGCAACCCTGGAGGTTGAGACAGGGGCTGCTAGGGTGGCGGAAGGGTGTAGGTGCCTGCAGGCAGGATCAGGAACACCGGAGCCTTCGTGGAGGAGGTGGGGTGCTGATCACTGGACTGGTTCAGGAAAAGTCCAACAGAAACACTTGCAGAGTCAGGGGCAGGCAGGAGTTGGCAACGTGCTGGCAGTAAGGTACACAATTGGAAGGCAGGCTCGTAGTCAGGGGACTGGCGGTGGTTGGCAACAGGCTGGCAGTGGAGTACAGGATCAGGGGATAGAACCTTGGTCAGAAGTCCAAGCCGGGGTTGGTGCAGGAAGCAGAGGCAGACAGGGATGCAGGGGTAATCTGAGAGAATGGTCGAGGAAGCCAGGAGTTCAGGATCAAGGTAAATCAAACAAGACAGCAGCAAGGATACAGGAATGAGCTGAGACAATCCAGCACTGATACTAGTAAGCTGATCACTTAAATATGGCGCCGCGCACCGTAATTTGTTGCTGTGCCAACGTGCCCGCACTGACGTGCACTCGTTTGTGTGGGTGCTCCAAAGGGAGTGCCTGGTCCGGGACTCGCTTGTTCTTGCCGCACGTTTATATCCGAAGAGCGAAGCCTGCTGGCTGGCGCACGGGAACGAGCATTTGTTGTGAAGGTTCCCTGACACATAATGTGTCTTTTGAACATGTCATTTTTTTCTACAAGTTTTGGAAAATGTGGAAAGAAAATGAAAACTCATTTTTTTTTACACAAAGTTGTCCATTTATACAATATTTCTAACACATAGCAAGTACATACCAAAAATGACACCCCAAAATAGATTCTCCTACTCCTCCTGAGAACAGCGATACCACATGTGGGAGACTTTTCCACAGCCCGGCCACATATAGAGGCCCAACATGCAGGGAGCACTGTCAGGTGTTCTGGGGGCATACATTTCAAATTTAATTTGAATACCTATTACACTTTTGTGAGGCACTGTAGTGGCATGGATGTGGCATGGATGAGCATGAATGGGGATGGATGAGCCATGGATTGGGATGGCTGAGCATGGTTAAGCCATACATGTGGATGGCTGAGTATAGATCGGGTGACTGAGCATGAATTAGTATGGCTGGATATGGTTGAGTGTGGCTGAGTATGGATGTGATGGCTCAGAACGGATGGGTACGGCTGAGTACGGCTGGGTATGGCTGAGTAGGGCTGGGTACGGCTTAAGTATGGCTGGGTACTGCTGGGTACGACTGAGTATGGCTGAGTATGGATCGGTATGGCTGGGTATGACTGAGTATGGGTGGGTATGCATGGGGGTGGATGGATGGATGATTATTGCTCAGTATGGATGGCTGAGCATGGATGGATGAGTATCGCTGAGTATGGATGGCTGAGCATGAATGGATGGATGAGCATTGCTGAGCATAGATGGATGGATGAGTATTGCTAAGTATGGATGGCTGACCATGGATGGATGGATGAGCATTGCTGAGTGTGAATGGCTGGATGAGTATGACAGAGGGATTGCTGAGCATGGATGGATGGCTGGATGAGTATGACAGAGGGATGGCTGAGCATGGATGGCTGGCTGGATGAGTATGACAGAGGCATGGCTGAGCATGGATGGATGGATGGCTGGATGAGGCTGCAATGGGCACAGATCAGCGGTGTGGGCACTACAGATCCAGATCACAGCGCTGCTGCACCCGATCTCTCCCCTTTCCGCTCACACTGTACGGTATAGAGAAGGGAGAGAGGAACCGGACATGACATAGTTTACAAGTGATCGCTCCATCATTTGACAGAGCGATCACGTGGTAAATGGCCATTGTCAGCGGGCATTTACCGTGATGCGCCGGGTCCTCCAGATGCTCCCGTGTGCGTGCCCCAGGGGGCACATGGGAGCGCAATTCTGGGAGGATGTCAATGTATGCCTCCTAGAGTTATTGAGCCGTGCTGTAGCTGTCATTCGACTACGGCGCGGTTGTTAAGTGGTATATATATATATATCGTATTTATCGGCATATAACACACACTTTTTTCCCCTTAAAATCAGGGGAAAATCGTGGGTGCGTGTTATATGCCGATCCCCCACCGATTGTGAGCCTTTTTGCGGCTCTCTGAGACTTACGGCTTCTCTCGGTGGCTCTCAGCCGCTCTCGGTGGCTTTCGGCCATTCTCGGCGGCTTTCGTTGGCTTTCGGTCATTCTCTGCGGCTTGCGTAGTCCCGCGTGAGCCGCCGAAAGCCGAGTGCATCCGAAAGCCGTCGAGAGCCGCCGAGAATGGCCGAGAGCCGCCGAGAATGGCGGCGCCATTTTTAAACGACGGACTTCTGCAAACGACACAGGCTACAGATGGACACTGACAAGGCTGCAATGGGGGACAATGCTGCAATGGGGGACAAGGCTGCAATGGGGGACAATGCTGCAATGGGGGACAAGGCTGCAATGGGGGACAAGGCTGCAATGGGGAACAAGGCTGCAATGGGGAACAAGGCTGCAATTGGGGACCAGAATACAGATGGACACTGACAAGGCTGCAGATGGACACTGATGAGGCTGCATTGATGGGCATTTAAATGTAAGTTTTTTTTCGTTAAATTTCCCTCCTAAAAGTTTTTTTCCTTAAAATTCCCTCCTAAACTTGGGGTGTGTGTTATACGCCGGCACGTGTTATACGCCGATAAATACGGTATATATATATATATATATATATATATATGCTCTGCATTCAGTATAGCCTATATATATACAGTGCATTCGGTGGTGTATACTTTATAATACACTTCAGGCGGTGAACAAAATATCTAATCAGGGGCATAACTAGAAATCACAGGGCCCCATAGCAAAATTTTGTATGGGGCCCCCCCTGCAAACAGCCCCCCCCACAAAAAAAATTAACTAATGCCATTAAACAACAGATTACCACACCCATGTGGCACAGTACCCAGGCAACAGCTTATATTAATTTCGAACAAAAAAATATGCAGTATACTGTATGCAGCCCCTGAAGGACACACATTGCTGACCTCCATGCCTTCTAACCAATTTTCTGTTCTGATTAAACTTTTGTGGAAATACAAGACAAATAGGGGAGTAATAAGACAGCAATGATGAACAGTGACCCAGTGCCGAAAACTATGTCCCTTCACAGGCGCGCTCATGCGTTCTGCCCTGCCCATTCTGCTCTCTGCTCCTTCCTCCTGCTGTATGCAAATGCGTGTGTCGGGACAGGGCCAGACTCGGGGGGCTTAACAGTAAACTTACATTCCTCATCGCTGGGGCGGATCCAGAGTCTAGTCTCGGGAGGGGCACTGCCAGAAAATACATTTTTTTTGTGGGAATTTATCAGGGAAATGGCTGCTGTTAATGCTTCAATCATCCCGGCACCATGTTTGTTATGTGTCAGGATGATTGAAGCGCATTATTTCTGTTATTACATTGTTATAGAAAATGAAATAGTTCAACTCACCATAATGCAGAATCAGTGGGAGCTCTGAGTGTGTCATTTGCATGTCGCCTGTCACAAGATGCAGGTTGTCATTTGCCACATCACCTGTCACATGTTGCAGATTGTCACTTGCCACATCACCTGCCACAAGTTGTGGATTGTCACTTGCCACAAGTTGCGGATTGTCCACTTGTCATGTCACCTGCCACACATTGTGGATTATCCACTTGCCAGGTCACCTGCCACAAGTTGCAGATTGTCACTTGCCACAAGTTGCGGATTGTCACTTGCCACGTCACCTGCCACAAGTTGCGGATTGTCACTTGCCACAAGTTGTGGATTGTCCACTTGCCACGTCACCTGCCACACATTGTGGATTGTCCACTTGTCCACTTGCCACGTCACCTGCCACAAGTTGCAGATTGTCACTGGAAAATACCAGGTGGCAAGGGATTATTACGTTGCCAACTTTAACTCAAATAGAAAGGGAAAATCTTTCAATTATATAAGAAAAAGGATACATTTTATTACAAAATCTCAAATACACAAATTGTATACATACAAAAGTAATCAAATCTGAACATTAAAAATAGGGAGCACAACAATTATAGTATCAGTCGAGCTGGTATAGGCCTACAGTACATAATCGGGTCAAGTCTTTCCTACATGTTTCGCCAAGACATTGGCTTCCTCAGGGAAACAAGACGTGACCAGTATAAAGGATAACTCTATAAAGAGAAAATATAACAGAAACATATATCAAAATATAAGATATAACACAGTAAATGCATTATGCGTGAAATTGAGAGTAAGGACATGGCAAATAAAAAACACCTCCCCCACTCACAAATCAGTTGGAAATCAACACCCCCAGTGTCCCAATGGACCCCATATATACCCCAATGCACCCGGCCGGGTTTCTCGGCAAAGGATGTGCCAGGGAGGCAGCAACCTACCACCTACGTAAAGTGGCTGCAGGGGGTAGAAGGCAGCCAATAAAAACTAAAAAAAAGAAAGAAGTAGTAAATAAGAATAATGATAAGACAGAGACAACATGGCTCACTTAGAGCCAATTGTTAGTCTCAAAAAATGGGCCAACATTTTTGGGCCAACACAGTGTGACTGTGTGAGCGCCGAGCGAACAGACAGCTCGGCGGCTCACCCACTGCGCCGCAGTCACTTGACTTACTTGGCCCCACTCAGCTGAGGGCCCCATAGCGCCCATGTGGGTCGCTATGGCGGTAGTTCCGCCACTGTATCTAATACAGTGTGTACAGTTTCTACTACACTTCCAGTGGTGTACACAGTATACAATACAGTGCAGCCCTTGTACAGTTTCTAATACAGTGCAGGCGGTGTACACAGTATCTAATACAGAGTGTACAGTTTCTAATACACATCTGGTGGTGTACACAGTATACAATACATTGCAGCCTGTCAGAAACCATGAATCAGACTGAGACAGAAGTACAGTTAAATCACACTTGTTTAATAATAAAAATAAATAGAACAAACATAGTCAAAACATAGCCAGAGTTCAGGAACCGGAACGGATAGTCAGACAAGCCAAACGTCAGGGAGCCGGAGATGAGCGTAGTAAAACAGCAAGAAGGATCTGGAGCCAGAAGGGATGTCAGCCAAGCAAGTGTTTTAACAGGAATGCAGGAGAGTGTCTCTGTGATGTTGACTAAGGCGAAGGCAGAGATCCTCTGGGCTGGACGGCTTAACCACTTGCCGACCGCCGCATGTACTTTTACGTCGGCAGAATGGCATGGCTGGGCAAATGGGCATACCTGTATGTCCCTTTGAATTTGCCGCCGTGCCATTGCGTGCGCGCCATCGGCACGCGTGCTCCCGCCGCGAGCTCCGTGAGTAGGATCGCGGGTCCCACAGAGTCAATGTCCACGGGGATACCTGCGATCGTCTCATGGAGAGGAAGAATGGGGAGATGCTAATGTAAAAAAGCATCTCCCCATTCTGCCTAGATCGGGAGCTATGATCAGTGATGTGTCACACACAGCCCCTCTCCCCGTAGTTAGAACACATCCCTAGGACACACTTAACCCCTCCCTAGCCCCCTAGTGGTTAACCCCTTCACTGCCAGTGTCATTTTTACAGTAATCAGTGCAATTTTATAGCACTGATCGCTGTAAAAATGACAATGGTCCCATAAATGTGTCAAAATTGTCCAATGTGTCCGCCACGATGTTGCAGTCATGATAAAAATCGCAGATCGCCGCCATTACTAGTAAAACAAAGTTTATTAATAAAAATGCCCTAAAACTATCCACTATTTTTTAGACGCTATAACTTCTGTGCAAACCAATCAATAAGCGCTTATTGCGATTTTTTTTTTACCAAAAATATGTAGAAGAATACGTATCGGCCTAAACTGAGGTAAAAAAAAATTTTTTATATATTTTTGGGGGATATTTAATATAGCAAAAAGTAAAAAATAATGCATTTTTTTAAACTTATTTTTGTTTATAGCGCAAAAAATAAAAACCGTAGAGGTGATCAAATACCACCAAAAGAAAGCTCTATTTGTGGAAAAAAAGAACATCAATTTTGCTTTGGAGCCACGTCGCACGACTGCGCAATTGTCAATTAAAGCAATGCAGTGCCAAATCGCAAAAAGTGCTCTGGTCTTTGGCCAGCAAAATGGTCCGAGGCTTAAGTGGTTAAGTAGGCAGGAATGACGAGCAGGATATCATCAACAGCTGAGTACCTGTGGAGAGATAGGTGCTGCAATTAGTCGACAGCTGAGCGGCCAGCTCAGAGAAGGAAGGGCTGAGCCCAGCCCTGACAGTACCCCCTCCTCAATGACCCCTCCCCCTCGGAGGACCACCAGGCTTGAGGGGAAAACACCTATGGAAATCACAGAGGAGGACAGGGGCATGTATGTCCGAGGATGAGACCCAATAGAGTTACTCCGGACCGTACCCTTTCCAATGCACAAGATACTGTATACGCCTATGGGACTTACGGGAGTCAACCATGGACTGTACTTCTAACTTCTAATGGTTCTCAACCTGTACAGGGTGAGGACATGGCACCAAGGTAGTAAAGTGGTTGCAGACCAAACGTTTTAATAAGGAGACATGAAATACATTCGAAATACGCATGTTAGAAGGAAGGTCTAATGCGTAAGCCACTGGGTTAATCCTGTGAAGAATACAGAAAGCCCAATAAACCGAGGTGCGAACTTGAGGGAACAGGAAGTCGGAGGTTGCGAGATGACAGCCAGACCCTCTCCCCAACCTGGTAGGAAGGCACGGGCAGGCGTCTGCGGTCAGCATGAAGTCTGTACCTATCATTAGCATATCACAAAGCCTCCTGGACTTGTGCCCAAGTGGAACAAAGACCACGGAGATGCTCCTCTAACGCAGGAATATTCTGCGGAACAAATGAGTCAGGCAACATGGAAGGTTGGAAACCATAGTTCGCCACAATCGGGAAGCAGAATTCAAGGCACTATTTTGAGCAAACTCTGCCCATGGTAATAGGTCTGACCAGTTGTTATGATGGTCAGAAATATAGCAATGTAGGAATTGCTCCAAGGACTGATTGGCTCATTCTGTGGCCCCATTGGACTGCGGGTAATACGCAGAGGAAAAATCAAGCTGAATTCCCAACTGTGCACAAAAGTCTTGCCAGAACTGGGACACAAACTGACTACCCCTGTCTGAGACAATCACCTTGGGTAGCCCATGTAAGCGAAAGATCTCCCGAGCAAAAATGGAAGCCAGTTCCTTAGAAGTGGGCAACTTCTTAAGTGGAATACAATGAGACGTTTTTGAGAACCGGTCAACCACCATAAGGATAACTGTGTTGCCCTGGGAGTTGGGTAACTCCACAATGAAATCCATAGACAGGTAGGTCCAGGGCCTCTCTTCATTGGGTATGGGTTGTAGGAGGCCCACTGGAAGATGTTGTGGAGTCTTACTCTGAGCACACATGGAACAGACAGCTACGAAGGCGGTTAGAATTGTTGGGAAATGGCCCAAAAGAGTTGATTCTTCCCAGGGTGGCCAGCAGCCTTGGGAGAATGGCAAGTCTGGAGCTTGGAAGTACGGAGACTCTCTGGGACAAAGCAATGGTCACATGATTTCTCAGGAGGAGCATGGACCTGAGCAGCAAGAATTTTGTCACCCAAAGGAAAAGTGAGACTGGTGCAAACCGTAGCCATAATACAATCAGGAGGAATCACAGGAACCAGAACCGACTCCAACTTGGAAGTGGAGGTAAATTGTCGTGACAAGGCATCAGCCCTTACATTCTTAGTACTGGGTAAGAATGAGACCATGTAATTGAAACTTGACAAGAAAAGATCCCATCGCCCCCTTATGGGAGAGAGGCGTTTAGCCTCAAACAACAACGTGAGATTGTTATAGTGAGTAAGAATAGTGCCGGGATAAGGTAATTCGATGCCCAGGTGATGAAAAACTGTGCCCCCCCTGTGAAAAGCTACAGTGCCTACAGACGATGGGATCTATACTAATGCATCAGTGACAGTGCATTAACCCCTTTCCTGCTGCATATTACCAATACCATTGCTATTTAAGCAAATTCCCCTCAGAGACTGCAGACATGGTATAAGACAAGAGATGGTTAGAGACTGAGGACATGATACAGGCGATGGTCAGAGACTGCAGATATGATAAAAGTGATCAATGCAGTCTCACAAGTGCCCATCAAATGCAGCCTACCGCTTTGCCCATCAATGCCCCCTCACTGTACCCATAATCGCAACCTCTCTGTGCCCATCAATGCCGCCTCACTGGGCCCATAATCGCAGCCTCACTGTGCCCATCAATGTCGCCTCACTGTGCCCATCAATGCCACCTCACTGTGCCCATCACTGCCACCTCACTGTGCCCATAATTGCAGCCTCTCTGTGCCCATCATTGCCGCCTCACTGTGCCCATCAATGCCACCTCACTGTGCCCATAATTGCAGCCTCTCTGTGCCCATCAATGCAGACTCACTGTGCCCAACAATGCCGCCTCATTGTGCCCAACAATGCCGCCTCACTATGCCCATAATTGCAGCCTCTCTGTGCCCATCAATGCAGCCTCGCTGTGCCCATCAATGCTGCCTCACTGTGCCCATAATTGCAGCCTCACTGTGCCCATCAATGCTGCCTCACTGTGCCCATAATTGTAGCCTCTCTGTGCCCATCAATGCAGCCTCACTGTGCCCATAATTGCAGCCTCACTGTGCCTATCAATGCAGCATCACTGTGCCCATCAATGCCGCCTCACTGTGCCCATCAGTGCAGCCTCTCTGTGCCCATCAATGCAGCCTCGCTGTGCCCATCAATGCTACCTCACTGTGTCTATAATTGCAGCCTCTCTGTGCCCATCAATGCAGCCTCACTGTGCCCATCAATACTGCCTCACTGTACCCATAATTGCAGCCCCTCTGTGCCCATCAATGCCGCCTCACTGGGCCCATAATCGCAGCCTCACTGTGCCCATCAATGTCGCCTCACTGTGCCCATCAATGCCACCTCACTGTGCCCATCACTGCCAGCTCACTGTGCCCATAATTGCAGCCTCTCTGTGCCCATCATTGCCGCCTCACTGTGCCCATCAATGCCACCTCACTGTGCCCATAATTGCAGCCTCTCTGTGCCCATCAATGCAGACTCACTGTGCCCAACAATGCCGCCTCATTGTGCCCAACAATGCCGCCTCACTATGCCCATAATTGCAGCCTCTCTGTGCCCATCAATGCAGCCTCGCTGTGCCCATCAATGCTGCCTCACTGTGCCCATAATTGCAGCCTCACTGTGCCCATCAATGCTGCCTCACTGTGCCCATAATTGTAGCCTCTCTGTGCCCATCAATGCAGCCTCACTGTGCCCATAATTACAGCCTCACTGTGCCTATCAATGCAGCATCACTGTGCCCATCAATGCCGCCTCACTGTGCCCATCAGTGCAGCCTCTCTGTGCCCATCAATGCAGCCTCGCTGTGCCCATCAATGCTACCTCACTGTGTCTATAATTGCAGCCTCTCTGTGCCCATCAATGCAGCCTCACTGTGCCCATCAATACTGCCTCACTGTACCCATAATTGCAGCCCCTCTGTGCTCATCAATGCAGCCTCACTGTGCCCATAATTGCAGCCTCTCTGTGCCCATCAATGCCACCTGACTGTGCCCATAATTGCAGCCTCTCTGTGCCCATCAATGCAGGCTCACTGTGCCCATCAATGCCGTCTCACTGTGCCCATCAATACCACCTCACTGTGCCCATCACTGCCACCTCACTGTGCCCATAATTGCAGCCTCTCTGTGCGCATCAATGCTGCCTCACTGTGCCCATCAATGCCACCTCACTGTGCCCATAATTGCAGCCTCTCTGTGCCCATCAATACAGACTCACTGTGCCCAACAATGCCGCCTCACTATGCCCATCAATGCCACCTCACTGTGCCCATAATTGCAGCCTCACTGTGCCCATCAATGAAGCCTCACTGTGCCCATCAATGCCGCCTCACTGTGCCCATAATAGCAGCCTCTCTGTGCCCATCAATGCAGCCTCACTGTGCCCATCAATGCTGCCTCACTGTGCCCATAATTGTAGCCTCTCTGTGCCCATCAATGCAGCCTCACTGTGCCCATAATTGCAGCCTCACTGTGCCCATCAATGCAGCCTCACTGTGCCTATCAATGCCGCCTCACTGTGTCTATCAGTGCAGCCTCACTGTGCCCATCAGTGCAGCCTCACTGTGCCCATCGATGCTACCTCACTGTGCCCAAAATTGCAGCCTCTCTGTGCCTATCAATGCATCAATGCAGCCTCACTGTGCCCATCAGTGCTGCCTCACTGTACCCATAATTGCAGCCCCTCTGTGCGCAATAATGCAGGCTCACTGTGCCCATCAATGCCGCCTCACTGTGCCCATCAATGCTGCCTCACTGTGCCCATAATTGCAGCCTCTCTGTGCTAATAAATGCAGCCTCATTGTGCCCATCAATGCCACCTCACTGTGCCCATAATCTCAGCCTCTCTGTGCCCATCAATGCCGCCCCACTGTGCCCATCAATGCCACCTCACTGTGCCCATAATTGCAGCCTTTCTGTGCCCATCAATGCAGCCTCACTGTGCCCATTAATGCTGCCTCACTGTGCCCATTAATGCCGCCTCACTGTGCCCATAATTGCAGCCTCTCTGTGCCCATAATTGCAGCCTCTCTGTGCCCATAATTGCAGACTCTCTGTGACCATAATCGCAGCCTCTCGGTGTCCATAATTGCAGCTTCTCTGTGCTCATAATCGCAGACACTCTGTGCCCATAATAGCAGCCTCTCTGTGCCTATGAATGCAGACTCACCATAGCCTGCCCTGGATCACACATCAGACATCTCCCGCAGCACTGTGTGTCACATAGCTGGGTCTGTGTGTGTGTTCGCCGGCACCGTAACAAGGTCCCGCTCCCCTAAACTGGCTTGTGTGATAGGCGGGACACTGGTTCAATCTGCTACCACATGAGCCAGTCTAGGGGGGCGGGACCTTGTTACGGTGCCACCGAACACACACACAGACCCAGCTCCCTAACACACAGTGCTCCCGGTGCTGTGTGACAAGCAAGAGAAGGAGGTGGGGGGAGCGCTGCAGCCACAGATCAAAGAGGCTCCAAGCACCCCCCTTCCTCCAGTAAATGGTTCTGCCCAGGGCATCCAACCCTTCTGCCCACCCCTTGTACCGGCCCTGAGTAAGAATGAGAACCGGCACAGTGGTACCTTTGGGGACATGTCTCTATTCTTTCAGGGCTAAAATGATCACCAACAGCTCTGTCACCAATCTCGTAATTGCACTCCGCAGGTGATAATTTCTTGGAAAAGTAGCCACAAGGATGCAAAATGCTCTCAGAGGTAGAATGTTGAGACAGAAGGGCGCCAACTCCAGTCTCAGAAGCATCAACCTCAAGGATAAAAAGGTACGATCAGGATGTGCTAATACAGGAGCAGAAACAAAGGCAGCCTGGAGACTCTCAAAGGCCTTAACGGACTCCAGAGACCAACTCTGTGGGTTACCGTCCTCTCTAGCCATATCAGTCACGGGCTTGACCAGAGATTAGAAGTTACAAATAAACTTCTGATAATAGTTGGCAAAGCCCAGGAAACGCTGCAGAGGACGTAAACCCACAGGTCGGGGACACTGTAGGACTGCGAAAAAACAGCAGTGGAAATGACATAACCAAGGAATTTAACCTGGTCACGATGGAACTCGTACTTCTCCAATTTGCAATAGAAATTGTTCTCTCTTAGTTTCTGAAGCACATGACAGACATCTGTGTGGTGGCTCTCCAGGGACTTGGAAAATATGAGGATATCATCGAGATAAACCACCACACATAACTGCAACAAATCTTGGAGGACATCGTTAATGAATTCCTGGAAAACTGCCGGGGCGTTACAAAGGCCAAAAGGCATTACGAGGTACTCATAATGGCCTGTTCTGGTATTAAATGCAGTTTTCCACTCGTTGCCCTCCTTTATCCTCACAAGATTGTGTGCCCCTCTCAAATCAAGCTTTGTGAAAACCGTTGCTCCCTTGAGGCGGTCAAATAACTCCATAATCAACGGAATCAGATAGTCATTCTTAATTGTGAAACGATTGAGACCCCTACAATCAATACAAGGCCTCAGTTCACCACTCTTCTTCTTCACGAAGAAGAAACCAGCACCAGCAGGGGACGAGGATTTGCAGATAAAACCTAGGGAAAGTGCGTCATACTCCTCCATGGCCTTATCCTCCAAGACTGACAAAGAGTAAACCCAGCCAGGAGGAGGTATGGCACCAGGTTGAAGGTCAATTGCTCAATCATATGGCCGGTGTTGAGGCAAACTACCGGCTTGACCTTTGTCAATTGCTAAAATTGTGGTACTCCTCCGGCAGGGAGGAGAGTGAAGAGATGCACAGGCTACCTTCTGGAAGCATGTCTTACTGCATTTTGGTGACCAGAAGAGAACCTCAGCACAGAGCCAATCAAAAGAGGGGTTGTGCCTCTGTAACCAAGGATAACCAATAACCAATAGAAATGTAGGTGAGGAAATAACTTGGAATTGGATTATCTCATGGTGAAGAGCCCCTATGACCATGGACAACGGAACTGTCTCATGAGTCACATGGGCAGGCTGTAAGGGTCTCCCTTCAAGAGCCTCAATGACAAGTGGAGTGTCACGCAGCTGCAGCGGAATCGAGTGCTTTGATACAAGGGCAGCATCAATGAACAGGCCTGAAGCCCCAGAGTTGATTAGAGCCTGTATCTTGACGGATGAATCAGCCCAAGAAAGGGTGACCGAAACCAGGGGCTTATCCTTCTGGATAACTGAGGACGAAACAACGCCACCTAAGGTCTGTCTGTGGCAGGAACTCAAGGTTCGGGCATTCCCTGGACGGGTAGGACAAGACTTCAAAAAGTGACCTGCCTGGCCACAATAAAGGCACAATCTCTCCCTCCTCCTAAAGGTTCTCTCATCTGCAGAGAGGCGCGTGAAGCCCAAGTGCATAGGTTCATCCTCACTGACCGACTCTGTACCAGGAGGCATGAGAGGTGAGGGAGGCACGGGCGGGACTGCAAAGCTGGGACGCAAATGTACAGGAGGCTTCCGCAAGGTCTCCGTAAAAGAGAGTCTTTCTCTGAGTTTGAAGTCAATGAGGATGGCAAATGTGATCAACTACTCCAGCTCAGTGGGTATATCTTGGGCTGCTATCCCATCCTTGATGGAATCCGGAAGACCATGAGAAAAAGCAGCCACGAGGGCCTCATTGTTCCAAGCAACCTCTGCTGCCAGAGTATGGAATTCAATGGCGTAGTCGGCAACAGTTCTCGTACTCTGTTTGATGGACATGAGGCACTTGGCAGCAGAAGTGGAGCATGCGGGAATGTCAAATACCCTTTTAAAGGAGGCCCATAAAGGGTTTGCCCAGGCCAAGACTGTCTCAGAAAGCAAAGATATCACAAAAACTACTTTGCTTCTGTCCGTGGGAAACGCCTGGGGCAGCATCTCAAAGTATATATCAACCTAGTTGATAAACCCTCTGCATTGAACTGGGTCACCCCCAAATCGCTGGGGAAGTGGAGCGGAACCAGACATAGCTCTTATAGAGTTAATACTCGTGCACAGAGAGTGGCGCAGCAGCAGGGATGGACTGCAACTCAGGTTGTACCAGAGAAGCCGCAGTGAGAGATTCCAGGTGAACCGTGCGACTCAGGAGTGTTTGTAACGCCATGGCAAACTGATCCATGCGGTGATCTTGCTCATCCAACCTGGAAAAAATATTACCAACAAGTGGATTGACTGTATGTTCTGAATTCATGGCCTTTGCCTACTGTCAGAAACCATAAATCAGACTGAGACAGAAGTACAGTTAAATCACACTTGTTTAATAATAAAATAAATAGAACAAACATAGTCAAAACATAGCCAGAGTTCAGGAACCAGAACGGATAGTCAGACAAAGAAAAAAGGAAGAGACACCCGCGCAGTGGAATATGTGCTAAAAAAGTATTAAGAGAAATATATTTTGGAACTTCTGCCACTATCAGTTACTTCCACTGGGTGGAGTGTAATGTTGGAAAAGTGAAAAAGAAGTAGATACGGCGCTGTCCCAGGCATGATGAATTCAGGTGTTTGCTACTCTCTTGATGGGAGGAGGGTATCGGGTGGGGAAAAAATAATGAATGATGCCTATTGAATGAGTATCTTCAAGTACTGTACGGTGCAACTGTGCTTATTATTGTGAACTGTGTATAGACTCTTGAATGTGCATGAGTATCAGGCTGTATGCCTGGTCCAATAAGGTGCAAATGTGTAAAACCAACTTAATTCATAAATGAAAAAATATATATAAAGTGCAATATTCCTATATACAGTACATTAGCCGTATGAAAGATAACACAGTAGATTCAATGATATAAAGTGCTGATGTGAATAAACAGGTGAGCTTCTATTTATTATATATAATTAGGTTAAAAAGTGCTGTAGTGCCGGTGAAGATCCGCCTGGATTCTGGTGGATGTTCCAATGAGTGAACCCTCAGTGCGTGCCTTAATCCGTGCTCTTATAGTGACTGCACTCACCAGATCCTTCACCCCCTCTTTGGGTCTCACACATCCACAGTATATGCCACTGTGTACAACGCAGGAAAATCCGTCTTTAATGTGGACAGATCCTTCACCCCCTCTTGGGGTCTCACACATCCACAGTATATGCCACTGTGTAGCAACGCAGGATAAATCCGTCTTTAATGTGGACTATGAGGGGATTCCTGTCCGGTGATATTTTACATTCTGTAAGATTCTACTGTTTGTCAGGTGGCTCAACGAACTTGGTGCCTTATCTGCAATAAATTAGCCTCAGACAAGCCAAACATCAGGAAGCCAGAGATGAGCGTAGTAAAACAGCAAGAAGGATCTTGAGCCAGAAGGGATGTCAGCCAAGCAAGTGTTTTAACAGGAATGCAGGAGAGCGTCTCTGTGATGTTGACTAAGGCGAAGGCAGAGATCCTCTGGGCTGGACTGCCTAAGTAGGCAGGAATGACGAGCAGGATATCATCAACAGCTGAGTACCTGTGGAGAGATAGTATCTGGCAATTAACTGACAGCTGAGCAGCCAGCTCAGAGAAGGTAGGGCTGAGCCATTGTACAGTTTCTAATACAGTGCAGGCGGTGTACACAGTATCTAATACAGTGTGTACAGTTTCTAATACACTTCTGGTGGTGTACACAGTATACAATACAGTGCAGCCGTTGTACAGTTTCTAATACAGTGCAGGTGGTGTACACAGTATCTAATACAGTGTGTACAGTTTCTAATACAGTGCAGGTGGTGTACACAGTATATAATACAGTGCAGCCGTTGTACAGTTGCTAATACAGTGCAGGCAGTGTTCACAGTATCTAATACAGTGTGTATAGCTTCTAATACACGCCAGGCAGTGTATATATATATATATACAGTCTAGTATATATATATATATATATATATATATATATATATATATATATATATATATATATATATATATATATATATACACAGTATCTCACAAAAGTGAGTACACCCCTCAAATTTTTTGAAAATATTTAATTATATGGGGAGCACGTGTGTTAAATTTGGTGTTATTGCTCTCACTCTCTCATACTGGTCACTGGAAATTCAACATGGAACCTCATGGCAAAGAACTCTCTGAGGACCTAAAAAAAAGAATTGTTGCTCTACATAAAGATGGCCTAGGCTAAAAGAAGTTTGTCAAGACCCTAAAACTGAGCTGCAACATGGTGGCCAAGACCATCCAGCCGTTTTACAGTACAGGTTCCACTCAGAACAGGCCTCACCATGGTCGACCAAAGGGCTTGAGTGCACATGCTCAGCATCCTATCCAGAGGCTGTCTTTGGGAAATAGATGTTTGAGTGAGTGCTGCCAGCATTGCTGCAGAGTTTGAAGAGGTGGGGGGTCAGTCTGTTACTGCTCAGACCATACTCTGCACACTGCATCAAATTGGTCTGCATGGCTGTCGTCCCAGAAGGAGGCCTCTTCTATAGATGATGCACAAGAAGGCTGAAACAAAACAGTTTGCTGAAGACAAGCAGACTAAGGACATGCATTACTGAAACCATGTCATGTGGTCTGATGAGACCAAGATAAACCTATTTGGTTCAGATGGTGTCAAGCTTGTGTGGCGGCAACCAGGTGAGGAGTACAAAGACAAATGTGTCTTGCCTACAGTCAAGCATTGTGGTGGGAGTGTCATGGTCTGGGGCTGCATGAGTGCTGCCAGCACTGGAGAGCTACAGTTCATTGAGGGCACCATGAATGCCAACATGTACTGTGACATACTGAAGCAGAGCATGATACCCTCCCTTAGGAGACTGGGCCGCAGTATTCCAACATGATAACGACCCCAAACACACCTCCAAGTTGATCACTGCCTTGCTAAAGGGTAAAGGTGATGGACTGGCCAAGTATGTTTCCAGACCTAAACCCTATTGAGCATCTGCAGGGCATCCTCAAATGGATGGAGGAGCGCAAGGTCTCTAACATCCACCAGCTCCGTGATGTCGTCATGGAGGAGTGGAAGAGGACTCCAGTGGCAACCTGCGAAGCTCTGGTGAACTCCATGCCCAAGATGGTTGAGGCAGTGCTGGAAAATAATGGTGGCCACACAAAATATTGACACTTTGGGCCCAATTTGCACATTTTCACTTAGGGGTGTACTCACTTTTGTTGCAAGCGGTTTAGACATTATTGGCTGTGTGTTGAGTTATTTTGAGGGAAATTTACACTGTTATACACGCTGTGCACTACATTGTAGCAAAGTGCCATTTCTTTAGTGTTGTCACATGAAAAGATATAACAAAATATTTACAAAAATGTGAGGGATGTACCCACTTTTGTGAGATACTGTATATATATATATATATATATATATATATATATATATATATATATATACTCTGCATTTTCAGTGTAGCCTATATATACAGTGCATTCGGTGCTGTATAGTTTGCAACACACTTCAGGCGGTGTACACAGTATATAATATAGTGTAGTGTGGTGTTGCAAAACAAAAAATACATCATGTCTGGAAGGCCACAAAGGAGAGGCAGGCACTCACAGGCTACTAAAAGGGCAAGCAGCCTCTGTGTCTACAGTCAACAGTGGTGGTCGTGGACATGGTGCATCCTCTGCAGGTGGCCGTGGGGCACGCTTGTCCTTTTTTTCTGCTGCTGGCCAGGTTATTGAGCCACAACATGCAGAAGAGTTGGTGGAGTGGATAACGAAGCCGTCCTCATCCTCCTCATCCTCTGTCACCCATGCTCAGAGTAGTTTGCCTTCCAACGCAGCTGCCAAAGTGGCCTATTCCACCGGCTTCTTGTCCACAGTCACTCCTTCCATAGCCCCACCATCATGCACAGAGGAATCCCCAGAATTATTCAAACACAGTGTCGGTTACATGCTGCTGGAGGATGCGCAGCGATTTGAAGGCTCCGATGTTGGTTCACAGGTTGAGGAAGGGAGTAACGTGAGCCTAGAGAGAAAGCGGTGCCACAGAAGGACAAGAAACTGACAGTCATGTTCCCCCAGCTGCAGCATACTGCCAGGTTTGCTCCATTGACGAAGAGGGAGGGGATGATGAGGTCACTGACTGTACTTGGGTGCCTGAGAGAAGAGAGAAGTAAAGTGAGGAGGAGGAGGAGGCACAACTCCAGAAACTGCACTAAGAGGAATGAAGGTATAGTAATAGATGTCCCAAGTAATTGCAGCCAATCTGCTAGCAGTACACCACCAATTGATTTTAGCAGACAAATTTCCCTACCCCAGTTGCTGAACCGTAAAAAGAAATTAGGTCCCAGCCTTCCACATGCTCAGCGTCTAAATGCTAGCATGGCCAAATTGCTGGCACTGCAACTGCTGCCTTTTCAGCTGGTAGACTGTGCCCCCTTTTGTGAATTTGTGGAATATGCTGTACCACAGTGGCAGGTTCCAAACTGCCATTTCTTTTCATGGAAGGCCATTCCGGCTCTCTACCGGCATGTGGAAGGCAATGTTTTGGCCTCGTTGGACAGGGTGATCAGCAGTTAGGTTCATATTACCTCTGACTCATGGTCCAGCAGGCATGGGCAGGGACGTTACCTTTCCTTCACGGCACACTGGGTAACTCTGCTGGCAGCTGGGAAGGATGCAGGCCAGGGTTCAGAGTTGTTGGAGCTTGTTCCACCACCACACCTCCAAAAAGCTAGTGGTGATTCTGCCACAGCTCTCTCCTCCACCCCCTCTTCTTCTTCCTCTGTGGCCTCTTCTGCAGATTTGACCTCTGAACCAGCAGTGCACCATAAGCATTCATGAAGCAGCAAGCAGAGTTACACCCAGCCAGCTACGCAAGCAGCCAGGCTAAAAGATGTCATGCGTTGCTTGAGTTGGTCTGCCTAGGGGACAGGTGCCACACTGGGGCAGAGATTCCATCAGTTCTGCAGGGGCAGGCTCAGAGATGGTTGACGCCATGCCAGCTTCAGCCAGGAATGGTTGTATGTGACAATGGCACCAACATTCTCTTTGCCCTCCGACATGAACACTTGGCCCATGTTCCATGTTTGGAACATGTCCTGAATTTGTGGTGCGACTGTTCTTGAGCAGGTACACAGGCTTACAAGATCTCCTGATGCAGGCCAGAAAATTATGTGGTTATTTCCACTGGTCATACAATGCCAGTGCTCGGCTGGCTAACATTCAAAGGGAATGCAACCTGCCCACTAACCGCCTCATTTGTGACATGCCAACCGGGTGGAACTCAACAGCGGCTGCAAACAGCAGAGGGTCATCAATGAGTACCTGTGTGAGTATGGCACCAGGACAGGGCCAGGGGAGCTTGGCTTCTTTTCACCACGCCAGTGGCTACTGATCAAGGATGCATGCACTGTACTGTCACCATTTGAGGAGGCCACAAGGATGATAAGCAGCTACAATGCATGCATCAGTGACACTGTCCCTCTGGTCTTCTTGCTGGAGCACATACTTAGTGGAAGAATAGACAGAGCACTTGAGGCAGAACAGCGGAAGGAAGAGGAGGACTTCCTTTCCTCTCAAGGCTCTCTTTATCCAGATAGCATTCCTGCGGGGCCGTCAAACACTCAGGAAGAAGAGGGGGAGGAAGAAGATTGTGTCAGCATGGATGTAGAGGATAACACTCAGCAGTAGTTTTTAAGGGATGGTTATCAGTCCCCATAAACCCAAAGAGTTGTACGTGGCTGGGAGGAGGTAGTTACGGATAATGTGATCCTTAGTGACCCAGAGGACTCAGAATCAAACACTTCTGCAAACATACGCTGCATGGCCTCCCTGATTCTGCAAAGCCTGCGAAAGGACCCTAGAATTCAAGGAGAGGGATCATTACTGGCTGGCAACTAAGGATGAGCCGAACACCCCCCCCCGCTTCGGTTCACACCAGAACTTGCGAACAACCAAAAAATTCAGATGAACACCGTTTAAGTCTATGGGACACGAACATGAAAAATCAAAAGTGCTCATTTTAAAGGCTTATGTGCAAGTTATTGTCATAAAAAGTGTTTGGGGACCTGGGTCCTGCCCCAGGGGACATGTATCAATGCAAAAAAAGTTTTAAAAAACGGCTGTTTTTTCTGGAGCAGTGATTTTAACTACTTCCATACAGGGCATTTTCACCCCCTTCCTGCCCAAGCCAATTTTCAGCTTTCAGCGCTGACGCATTTTGAATGAAAATTGCGCGGTCATGCAACACTGTACCCAAATGAAATTTTTATCATTTTTTCCCCACAAATAGAGTTTTCTTTTGGTGGTATTTGATCACCCCTGCGGTTTTTATTTCTTGTGCTATAAACAAAACAAGAGTGACAAGTTTGAAAAAACACAATATTTTTTACTTTTTGCTATAATAAGTATCCAAATTTTTTTTTTTTTTAAACAAATTTTTTCCTCAGTTTAGGCCGATACGTATTCTTCTACATATTTTTGGTAAAAAATATCGCAATAAGCGTATATTTATTGGTTTGCGCAAAAGTTATAGCGTCTACAAAATAAGGGGATAGATTTATAGCATTTTTATTAATATTTTTTTTTTACTAGTAATGGTGGCGATCTGCGATTTTTATTGTGACTGCGATATTGCGGCGGACACATCGGACAATTTTGACACATTTTTGGGACCATTCACATTTATACAGCGATCCGTGCTTTAAAAATGCATTGATTATTGTATAAATGTGACTAGCAATGAAGGGGTTAACCAGCAGGGGGCGCTGTAGGGTTTAATGTGTTGCTAGGGAGTGATTCTAACTGTGTGGGGAGGGGATTCACTAGGGGAGGGGACCGATCGGTGTTCCTCTGTACAAGGAACACACCATCGGTCTCCTCCCATCTGACAGGACGTAGATGTGTGTGTTTACACACACAGATCCACGGTCCTGCTTGGTTACCGGGCAATCGCGGGTGCCCGGCGGACATCGCGGCCGCCGGGCACGCGCACCGGGACCCGAGCGATGTGGCGGGCGCGCGTGCGTGCCCCCTGGGCTGCCTGGAAGGCTGCGCCGTCATATGACGGCAGCCCAGGATAACAGCTGCACCGTGCCGCCGTCATATGACGGCGGGCGGGCAGCAAGTAGTTAATAATGCTTAAAGTAAAACAATAAAAATGAAATATTCCTTTAACCACTTGCCGACCAGCTGCCGTCATTATACTGTGGCAGGTCGGCACAATCCCGCGAACCGTAGTAGCTGTAAGTCAGCTCCTTTAAGCGGGATGTGTCCGATGTGTCCGCCATAATATTGCAGTCCCGATAAAAATCATAGTACATACTAGTAAAAAAAAAAAAATAAATAATAAAAATGGCATAAATCTATCCCCTATTTTGTAGACGCTATATCTTTTGTGCAAACCACTCAATATACGCTTATTGTGATTTTTATTACCAAAAATATGTAGAAGAACACATATCGGCCTAAACTGAGGTAAAAATTTTCTTTTTTTAAAAAAAAAATTTGGGGATATTTATTATAGCAAAAAGTACAAAACATTGTTTTTTTCAAAATTGTCGCTCTTTTTTTTGTTTATAGAGCAAAAAATAAAAACGGCAGAGATGATCAAATACCACTAAAAGAAAGCTTTATTTGTGGGGGAAAAAACATCAATTTTGTTTGGGTACAGCATCCCACGACCGCGCAATTGTCAGTTAAAGCGACGCAGTGCCGATTCGCAAAAAATGGCCTGGTCATTGAGCAGCCAAATCTTCCGGGGCTGAAGTGGTTAAATATAGTGCATGGGGGGTGTCTATAGTATGCCTGTAAAGTGGCACAGTTTTCTCATGTTTAGAACAGTAACACAGCAAAATGACATTTCTAAAGTAATTTAAAACCGATTGCGGCTGTAATGAATTGTCGGGTCTCGGCAATAAAGATAAAACTCATTGAATAGAAAAACGTCATGCCCCCCCCCAGTCCATTACCAGGCCCTTTAGGCCTGGTATGAATATTAAGAGAAACCCCAAACCAAAATTTTTTAAAATTGACGTGACATCAGAGCAAGGTGTCGTTGACCATTTACGTCACAGAGTGGCCCCACCCTCAGCTATAAAACAGCTGTCATCGAGAAGAAGTGTCACTCGGCAGGAGCCTCCCATGGAGGCAAAGCTGTTGCAGCTTTTTTTTTTCTTTTTTCGGCTCGTCGGGCATCGTGGGATGGATCTACATCACGGGACATTTTAATTTTTTTATTTTTTTAATAAAGGACTTGTCCCAAAGTGTCTCTTGTCTTTTTTACTATTTTTGACACTTTTTTTTGTGATATGGTAGGGGTACAATGTAAAATACAAAATAGTGCAGCGCTAAAAATAACTAAAAGTACATAGGGATAATAACTAGCTGCTATAAAACACATAGAGAGTCCCAGATTGTGAAGTTTGAAAGCCAGAGATGACATAAATAAAGACACCAGCAGACAAGAGTAAACTTCTCAATAGTGATAAGGGTGCTCAAGATGATCATAATTAGTGCACATCCTTATCTGTGCTTCCACCACCATAGATATAGGCCACTCACCTTAATCTCTGAACCTCTGAACTAACAGAAAGGTCATTCAAGCAGTCCCCACTGGGGCAATCATAAGACATATATCTGTCTCTCAGCCAATCCATTGATCAAAATCCAGACTCAATAGTTAAAAAGTTTTAACTAAAACCGTCTTTTATTGAAAAATAAAAATGCTACTTACAAACATAGCACTGAATCCCCGGTGCTAGAATGTGAGGCATACAGCATAACACATGTAAAACCAGGAAGGTGGCTGTAATGAGGTCACGGTACCCTCCCACATGCGTAACGTCCCTGTGGGCGGACTTCTTCAGTGAATTACGGGGGCTCGTAAGTCAGCTTCTATTTATATATTCCACCTTACTAAATTGGTATATAAGAACCCACACCTACAGTGTGCACCACTGAAGCATCACATACGCTTGTGGGGAGTGGTTAACCTGCTCTTTGCGATGTACGCTGCCACAGCAAAGCTCAAGAGGTGTGTAGGTATCAAGAGCCTGCTCCTACACAGTGCACTGCCGGGCCGTCATGGACGTCCCGGGGCGTGGTTAACATCCGGAAGGTCGCCTTCCACAGAGTGCATCACCTCGGCAACATCCAAGAGGCGTGGTAGGCATCCAGAACACACCCCCTAAGGGTTTGATAGATATCCGGAGCTCTTCCCTCATCCTCGTACGTTGCCACAGAAGCAAAGACACAGGAGAGGCACAATTGACCTCCGGACTTCTCCTCTCAATTGTGTATGTTCCCATGGTTACACAGACGCTCAAAAGGTCACGAGGCTACATCACATGATCCAGATGCTCATGAGCATCTGGATCATGTGATGTAGCCTCATGACCTATTGGGCTCTGGATACGACCACACCTCTTGAGTGTTGCTGTGGCAGCGTACGTCACAGAGGGCGGGTCTCCAGATGTTAACCACACCCCATGAGCGTTTGTGATGCTTCGGTGGTGCATGCTGTAGGGGCGGGTTCTTATTTACCAGTTTAGTAAGGTGGAATATATAAATAGAAGCTGACTCACGAGCCTCCGTAATTCGCTGAAGAAGTCCCACCCACAGGGACGTTACACGTGCGGGAGGGTGCCGTGACGTCATTACAGCAACCTTCCTGGTTTTACATGTGTTATGCTGTATGCCTCACATCCTAGCACCGGGGATACAGTGCTATGTTTGTAAGTAGCATTTTTATTTTTCAATAAAAGTCGGTTTTAGTTAAAACAGAGAGCACTATATATGTCTCATTGATTTTACATGAACCATGACTGCATAAGAGAGTTTTTATACTGCTGCTGCACTATTGAGGCTGGATTTCGATCGTTGGATCAGCTGAGAGACAGATTTACATCTTGTGATTGCCCCAGTGGGGATTGTTTGAATGACCTTTCTGTTAGTTCAGAGGTCAACAGATTAAGGTGAGCAACCTGTATCTACAGTGGTGGAAGCACAGATAAGGATGTACACTAATTATGATCGTCTTTAGCACCCTGATCACTATTGATGAGTTTACTTTTGTCTGCTGGTGTCTTCATTTATGTTATCCCTGGCTTTCAAACTTCACAATCTGGGACTATGTGTTTTATAGCAGCCTATTATTATTCCTATGTACTTTTAGTTATTTTTAGCGCTGCGCTATTTTGTATTTTATGTCTATCTAAGGATTGCAATATATTGGCCTTAAGTGTTCAGCTGGTTAGGTTAGGATCTACATTGTGGTTTTGCGCTGACTGAATCCATTTGTCTAGGGGGACAATGTACAAATGCACAAATTCACATAGGGGGGAGGCTGGGATCTGGGGCCCCCTTGTTAAAGGGGCTTACAGATTCCAATAAGCCCCCCCAGCAGACTCCCACAACCACCGGGAAAGGGTTGTAAGGATGAGGCCCTTGTCCCCATCAACATGAGGACAAGGTGCTTTGGGGGGCTACTCCAAAGCACCCTCCCCATGTTGAGGACATGTGGCCTGGTATGGTTTAGAAGGGGGGCGCGCTCTCGCCCCCCCTTCCTGTTGTCTGCCAGGTTGCATGCTCAGATAAGGGTCTTGTATGGATTTTGGGGGGGACTCCTACACCATTCTTTTTTAAAAATTGGCACAGGGTTCCCCTTAATATCCATAACCAGACCTAAAGGGCCTGGTATGGATTTTGGGGGGACCCAATGCAATTTTTTTATTTTATGGTTCAGGGTTCCCCTTAATATTCATACCAGACCCAAAGGGCTTGGTAATGGACTGGGGGGAACCCAGGACATTTTTTTTAATGAGTTTTATCTACATTGCCGAAACCCGACAATTTTTTTTTGCATTGATACATGTCTCCTGGGGCAGGACCCAGGTCCCCAAACACTTTTTGTAACAATAACTTGCATATAAGCTTTTAAAATGAGCACTTTTGGTTTTTCATGTTAGTGTCCCATAGACTTTAATGTAGGCTTAATGTTCGCTGTTTGCCGAAAGTCCGAACGACCAAAGTTCAGCCCAAATTTATGCTTGGGCCGAACCATTCGCTCATCCCTACTGGCAACCCTTCTTGTCAACCCCTCCACGTTACAAGGGTAAAGTTGCAGAACTCATCCTGCCTTCGCAGAGGGAACAGAGCATGATATTTCTGGCACTATATGCCACTTTCAGTATATCCTTGTTCAACCAGGTATATGTCTGCTTTTGTGTTCCGCCCTCTGCAATTACAAAAATGGGTACCAAAGATAATCCTCCGCTGGATACACCCAGTCAGGAAAGGATATATTGTGAAATGACTCGTGTATCAGAGTGCTGAGACTCAAGAGATGTGTAATGGGAAACCGCAATTATGTTGTTAGTGTGCTGGTGTACTACACCCTCTGCAAAAAATTGGTGCCTATCCTTTGCAAACCTATGTGCATAAATAACCCTTTTGGGTGAAGAAATAAATAAAAAGTGAAAATGAGAAATAAATATTCAAGTGGGTCAAACGAAGGATGTGTTGCACCCTCTGTCAGGTGCTATGCCAGAAATGAAAAATAAATTGTGACATTAAATAAAAAACAATATGTAACCTGAATGGGTTAAACCCAGTGGTGTAAATATATTCTATTTAAATGAATGTGGGATGTGTTATACCCTCTGGCGAGTGCTAAACAAAATTATTTTTACCACCAAATACATTTTTTCAAATAAATGCATACAATATGTTCAACCCAACAGGTTCAGACCTAGTGGTATAGTGATGACCATGAAAATCATTAAAGTAAGTGTAAATTCCATGTGACAATAACTTTATAAGAACAGTGTGACACAAGTGACTTGTGCTCAAAAAGTGTCCAGTGCTTGCTGATAAATGATATCTTAAAATCTTCTTATTTGGGTGACAGCCGGTGTTAGTGATCCTTATCCGTGCTCCTAATGTGAATGCACTCACCAAATAGCCTCACCCCCCCAGGGGTACTGCGCGTTCACAGTATCTGCCACTGAGTAACAATTCCCGGAGCCCCTGGTCCGTGCTTATGATAATTGACAATGTTTTTATTAGTTCCCCATATGTAGAAGAGAAGGGATGCCCATAGTGTGAATCCGTATTTTAAAAGTATTTATTATTTAAAATAAAAGATATACTCACATTTGGTACAAGTGTTAAAAAGCATGTAAACAATAAACAAAATGGATGCTGCCAGAATCCTATTCTCGGCTGACCGGAAGTGATGCGAAGGCGTTCGTAACCCCGCCCTACGCGTATGGCGAAACGCGTAGGACGGGCTTACGAATGTCTTTGCATCACTTCCGGTCAGCCGAGAATAGGATTCTGACGGCATGAAAGGCAAGTCCACTTTGCACTACAAGTGCAAAGTGCACTTGAAATTGCACTGAAAGTGCACTTGGAAGTGCAGTTGCTGTAAATCTGAGAGGTAGATCTGAAAAGAGGGGAAACTCTGCTGATTTTGTCATCCAATCATGTGCAAGCTAAAATGCAGTTTTTTATTCTCCTTGCATGTCCCCCTCGGATCTACAGCGACTGCACTTCCAAGTGCACTTTTTTTTTGTAGTTTGCACTTATAGTGCAAAGTGGATTTGCCTTTAGTAAATAACGCCGATTGCATGCATTTATTTGAAAAATGTCAGAGGATATAATACATCCCACATTCATTTAAATAGAATATATTTACACTACTGGGTTTAGCCCATTCAGGTTAAATATTGTTTTTTATTTAATGTCACAATTTACTTTTCATTTCTGGCATAGCACCTGACAGAGGGTGCAACACATCCTTCTTTTGACCCACTTGAATAGGCCGCATCTATTTATTTCTCATTTTCACTTTTTATTTATTTCTTCACCCAAAAGGGTTATTTATGCTAACCCTTTATGTTATGTTAGGTTTGCAAAGGATAGGCACCAAATTTATGCAGAGGGTGTAGTACACCAGCACACTAACAACAGAATTGTGGTTTCCCATTACTCATCTCTTGATTCTCTCCATGAGTCATTTCACAATATATCCTTTCCAGACTGGGTGTATCCAGCGGAGGATTATCTTTGGTACCCATTTTTGTAATTGCAGAGTACACAACACAAAAGCAGGCATATACCTGGTTGAACAAGGATATACTGAAAGTGGCATATACTGCCAGAAATATCCTCCTGTATATCCCTCTGGTATATATTATTTTTCTCGGTTTGTTTTATATATTTATGTATGTTTTGCATGCTGCAGAGGGTGCAACACAGCAGGATCACCAGAACAGGTGCAAACTAAATACTTTCTAATTAGAACAGCGCCACACCTACATCCCTTCTTAACTAACTGTAGTACACTTCACTTAGGTGATAGTGTATCTGTATGGGCAGCAGTTAATTTCTCCAAAAATCTCTTTTCTTTTAATTTTTCTTGTACTTGAATCCGGTGAAACATCTTCAGGAGGCCTTGAAGAAAGGTTTGTGTAGCGCATTTCCAGACCCTGGGAGGTTACCATTTCCTGGTGTTGGACAATGTATTGCCGAGGCTTCAGTCAGTCAGAGGAAGAGTGGTGGAGAAGCTGGCTGGCACAATTTTTCAGTCCTCAGAGCCAAGGTCTGATCGGTCCAAGCACCAATCTCCAGTGTCTGCATGACATGGTGCAGGAATATCTAGGGGCAAGAGCAAACTTGGAGACCTTTCCAACAGAGCATCCAGTGGGTTACTGGGTCTTGAGGATGGACCACTGGCTAGAACTTACTCAATATGCAATCAAGCTACTGGCCTGTCCTGCATCCAGTGTGCTTTCTGAAAGCACAGTCAGTGCTGTTGGAGGGCTTGTAACGGATCAAAGAGTGCACCTGTCCACAGACTCCGTTGATAGGCTCACATTTATAAAAATTAATCTGTAATGGATCAGCAGCTATCAAGCACCTGATGCTGATGTAACTAATTGAAGTTGCTATGGATCTGGGATCCCTTGAAGACTGCCTATGCTGTCTATCCTATTCCTCCTCAATCTTGATGATGCTAGCTTCCAACAATATTTTTGGTTTAGGGCACCACCACCACTACCCAAGGCCCAATTTTTCTGCCCCTGTTTAACAGAGCCATATAATTACAATTTTTGATATAATATTTAATAGCAGGGCCTGTTCCTTTGCCCAATAAGAGTAACTGTGAGGGGTTACAGTGTTCTGGCACCATTAAACATCTAAGGCACATTTTTTTGCAGAGTATATAGTGCAGTCCGTATAGTATATACACTGCTGTTCAGAGTATATAGTGCCTGGGGGCCTGGGGAATCCCCACGCCATTTTTTTTATAATTTTGGTGGGGTGTTCCCCTTAGTATCTACACCAGACCTGATAGGCCTGGTATGGATTTTGGGGGGGACAACCACGCTATTTATTTTTAATGATTGTTATCTATACTGCCGGGATTCAACAATACATTACAGCCGCGAGCAGTTTTAAATGACATTTTTTCTTTTTAGAAATTTCATTTTGCTGTGGTACTGTTATAAACATGGGAAAGATGCGCTATTTTACAGGCAGACTAAGGAGACCCCCTAGGCACGACATTTAAAGGAATATTTCATTTTTATTGTTTCACTTTAAGCATTATTAAAATCACTGCTCCTGAAAAAAATGCCATTTTTAAAACTTTTGTTTGCATTTATACATGTCCCCTGGGGCAGGACCCTGGTCCCCAAACACTTTTTATGGCAATAACTTGCATATAAGGAGGAGTGCTGCAGCGCTAGAAAATAGGTCTAAATGTCCCCATAAAGGTAAAAATAACAGAAGGAAGTGGTGACACTCTGTTTAGCGGGATCCAAAATAAAAGGACACTCAGAAAGGAGATGTAAACACCATCACCAACACCCAAACTGACCCTTACCCTTACCATCAGTGTATGGGTTATACACTTGTGTAGAAAACAGATAGCTAGAGGCAATCTTCCTGAGATAGACCAACGATCCTCCAGTGGAGTAGCATAAACATATTCCTTTCCCTCTAAACTAAATGAAAGGCTTTAGGTCTCCTCCTTGTGACAGGATTAAGAGCCAGGTATAGTCCAGTGGGTATATGTGCCTCAAGAATCATGGTATATGGAGAGTAAGGAGAAAACGCTAATTGCGCAAATTCCATCAAAAAGGATAATTTATTGTATAAAAAGTAAAAGTCACTCACATTTCATAAGAAGGTACAGAGCAGTATGAAGCGTCCAGCGCTTCTAACCACAAAGATGGCCGCCGTGTCACCGTCCAACCGGGCCCTGCGTCACCAGCCTCTAGTCGCCCAAAGTGAGAACTTTTGATTTTTCATGTTCGTTTCCCATAGACTTTAATGATGTTTGCATGTTCGCGCAATGTTTGCCTGTTCGCATGTTCTACTGCGAACCGAACCGGGGGTTGTCATCCCTACTGACCACAGCAGTCTCTGACGTGCAGGCAAGAGTAGGGGTCCTAGAGGGGCGCCCAGCCGTGACTCCCCTAGACATGGCCATAGTCTTGGCACTACCACCCACAGGTACACCGGACACTAGTTCCACTATTTTTCTTGCACATCTCGTCCCTGCCATCATCAGGAAGGACTACCTGGAGAGAAAGGATGTTAACCTGGCCTCCCTGCTCATCTCAGTCCACGATCTGGCCGAGAATAAGTCCTACGCCTGGTGGGACGTGTCCATGGTTCTGAAGGCCAAAGACCCCCAGCTCAATCCCAAACTGTCAAACACCGAGTTTGTGCTGGCTTACGGCATGTTTAGGGATGTGTTGTGCTCTGCCAACCCCGGCAGGAGGGAAGAGATGGATTTGTACCTCCACGCCGTGGCTGACTTAGGGTACAAATATAGAGACTCTGCATTTTAACGACTACCACCTTTGTTCACAGCCAGAGCCACAGCCAAACTCGCCCAGTTCCAAACCAGCACAAATTGGAGCATCATGGACACTGAGTTGTTCTGCCGCCACTTTGCGGGTCTGCGTTCCCCGCTTTTCACCGCTTGCCAGTCCGCCACACACATGGCAAACTGGTGCTCTAACACGAACACCAGGCATTTCTTGATCTTCCCCTATGCCTCTAGTGCCGCTCAAGGCATGTCTGCCCCTATGCAACATCCTCAGTGTCACAACCCACAACCTACCTGTACCAATCACAGGGGTCCTCGCACTCGCAGCATGTCAGTCTTTGGCACTCTTGTTGGTGGCCTGTGTCCTGTGGCACCCCCGTGTGAATATAGTGAGGCCTCTAGCACATGTCTGATGGTATCCTCATATTAAGATGGCAGCACCAAAGTTCTTCCTCTTATAGACAGCAATTGCATCACTTCCACCACACCCTCCGAAGGTCACTTCCTGTTTATTCACTATAAAGCTGTTCCAGATAGAGGTTCCAGAGAGAGGGTGCTCAGTTGTTTTAGATCTACCCACAGTGTATACCTGTTCCTTGCCGTGTGATATTGCCATCTGACGTTCACAATGTTTACTGACTCTGATCCTTTGCTGCCTGCCCTGACCTTCTGCTACGTTTGACTTTGATTATTGGACTTTCCCTTTTATACCACATTTCTGGAAACTGTGCTGGATTTACCTCCTGAGTATCCTTATTCAAGATGTGTACTCCTGCTATTGGGCTCCCCATACCCAAACACTGACAAAACAACTGAGCCAGTATGGAGCTGAAGCATTAGCCACAAGATTGGACCAACTGGTTAATACACCTACACCTGTTCCTGAAGAACCTGTAATGTATCCAGAGGTGCTGCTGCTCCTGAACCCAAAGTCTCATTACCTGATAAATTCAATGGAGATCACTCATCTTATCGAACATTTATTATCTCATGCCAGATTCTCTTTATCTCTTTATTGACTGGTGAACCTCAGACCTGGGCACATAATTTATTACACATACATAGCCCTATATTGAATTCTTAGGGTCCATTCATAAAATCTATGGATGCTAGAGATGGGCCGAACACCCCCCCCCCCCCCGGTTCGGTTCGCATCTAGAAATCAAAAGTGCGAATTTTAAAGGCTAATATGCAAGTTATTGTCCTAAAAAGGGTTTGGGGACCCGGGTCTTGCCCCAGGGGACATGTATCAATGCAAAAGTTTTAAAAAGGCAGTTTTTTCAGGAGTAGTGATTTTAATGATGCTTAAAGTGAAATATTCCTTTAAATATCGTACCTGAGGGGTGTCTATAGTATGCCTGTAAAGTGGTGCATGTTTCCCGTGCAGTCCCTGCACAAAATTTCATTTTTAAAGGAATAAAAGTAATTTAAAACTGCTTGCGGCTTTAATGTAATGTCGGATCCTGGCAATATGGATGAAAATCAGTGAGACAAACGGACCCCCCCTCAGTCCATTACCAGGCCTTTTGGGTCTTGTATGGATATTAAGGGGAATCCCGCACCCAAATTAAAAAAAGAAAAGGCATTGGGCCCCCAGGCCCTATATACTCTGAACAGCAGTATACAGGCAGTGCAAACAAGACAGGGACTGTAGGTTTGTTCTTATGTACAATCTGTTTGTAATTTGGAACAGATACATTTTGTATGTGTAGCTCCAGCCAAAAAATCTATTTTAAAGCTTTTTGGAAAACATAGGGAAGGGTTATCATCACCTCTGTAACATTTGTTTTGCTCTCTGTGCCCCTATTCAGAAGATTTCACCTCACTTTCTGTCCCAATGACAATTGGATTTTGAAAATTTGGGTTTTTTAAGGGAAACAAGGATTAGTAATAAATCAATGGAGGAGACATCTTTTCCCATATTAACTCTTACAGGAGAGAACTTTCCTTCCTAGGGGTAGATTTCCTCCCACTTCCTGTTGTCTCCCTCCGTTTGTAAGTAGGAGTTGTTTGTAAGTAGGAGTCATTTGTAAGTCGGATGTTTGAAAGTAGGGGCCTGCCCTATATACTCTGCAGAAAATTGTGCCTAGTTGGTGGTACTAGAACACTGTAAGCCCTCACAGTTACTCTTGCTGGGCACTAGAATGGGCCCTGCTGTGAAATATTATATCAAAAATTGTAATTACATGCCTCTGTTGAACAGGGTCAGAAAAATTGGGCCTTAGGTTGTGGTGTGGTGGTGTTGCCACAACACTGTAAGCCCTCACAGTTACTCTTGGTAGGTGCTGGAACGGGCCCTGCTGTGAAATATTATATCAAGAATTGTAATTACATGCCTCTGTTGAACAGGGTCAGAAAAATTGGGCCTTTGGTGGTGGTGTGGTGGTGTTGCCACAACACTGTAAGCCCTCACAGTTACTCTTGGTGGGCGCTGGAACGGGCCCTGCTGTGAAATATTATATCAAGAATTGTAATTACATGCCCCTGTTGAAGAGGGTCAGAAAAATTGGGCTTTAGGCACTACTGCTGATGCCACAACACTGCAATCCCTCACAGATACTCTAGTTGAGTGCAGGAACGAGCCCTGCTGCAAAATATTACAGCAAAAATTGTAATTACACGCCCCTGTTAAACAGGAGCAGAAAAATTGGGCTTTAGGCACTGGTGCTGGTGCCACAACAATGCAACCCCTCACAGATACTCTAGTTGAGTGCAGGAATGAGCCCTGTTGCAAAATATTACAGTAGAAATTTTGATTACACGCCCCTGTTAAACTAGAGCATAAAAATTGGGCTTTAGGCACTGGCGCTGGTTCCACAACACTATAACCCCTCACAGATTCTGTTGTTGAGCCAGGCACGAGCCCTGCTGTGAAATATTAGATTTAAAAATTGCAATTACATGCCCCTGTTACACAGGGGAAGAAAAATTGGGCTTTAGGCACTGGTGCTGGTGCCACAACACTGCAACCCCTCACAGATACTCTAGTTGAATGCAGGAACAAGCCCTGCTGCAAAATATTACAGCAAAAATTCTAATTACATGCCCCTGTTAAACAGGGGCAGAAAAATTGGGCTTTAGGCACTGGTGCTGGTGCCCAGAACCAAAAATGTTCTTAGAAGCTATCAACATGAACATTGAGGAGGAATAGAATAGTCACTCGGCATAACAGGATAGTCAGTCAGCATCAGCATAAGCAGTCTTCAAGGGATCTCACATTCATAAAAAATTATTCGGTTACATCAGCATCAGGTGCTTGGTAGCTGGTGATCCAAGACTGATTCATTTTTATGAAAGTGAGCCGATCAACCGAGTCGGTGGACAGGTGCACTCTGTGATCGGTTACAAAGCCTCCAGCGGCACTGAATGTGCATTCCAAAAGAACGCTGGATGCAGGACAGGCCAGTAGCTCAATTGCAAATCGTGCAAGCTCTGGCCAGTAATAGATCCTCAAGACCCAGTAACCCAGTGGATTTTCAGTTGGAAAGGTCTCCAAGTCTGATCTTGCCCCTAGGTAATCCTGCACTATGTACAACAGACACTGGCGATGGTTGCTGGAACCGATCATACCTTGGGGCTGCGGACTAAAAAATTGTCTGAACGCATTGGTCAGATGGCCACCCCCTCCACTGCTCCTTCTGTGACTAACCAAAGCCTCAGCAACACATTGTCCAGGAATTTGGAGCCTCCCAGGCTCTGGAAACGCAATGCACAAACCTTCCTGCAAGGCCTCCCGAAGATGTTTTATCGTCTGCTCCCTCTGCGACGGCTGGATAAGTTCCCGCAACCTTACCCTTGAAACATCGATCAAGAAGGATTGCTAGCCAGTAGTGATCCCTCTCCTTGATCACACGAATCCGAGGGTCCTTTTGCAGGCTTTGCAGGATCAGGGAGGCCATGCAGCGTAGGTTTGCTGAGGCATTCGATCCAGAGTCCTCTGGGTCACTAAGGATGACCTGATCTGCAGCCACCTCCTCCCAGCCACATACCAGTCCATGAGTTTCTGGGGACTGTAAACGATCCCTTGAAGTCTGCTGCTGATGCTAAGTGCTAGGCTCCACCTCTATGCTGACACAATCCTCATCCACCTCCTCCTCCTCTTCCTGTGAGATCGGCAGGCCCGCAGGAATACTGTCTGGATAAAGGGGGCCTTGAGAGGTAACAAAGTCCTCCTCTTCCTCCCTCTGTTCTGCCTCAAGGGCCCTGTCCATTATTCCATGCAGCGTGTGCTCCAACAGGTAGACAAGAGGGACAGTATCACTGATGCATGCACTGTCACTGCTCACCATCCTCATGGCCTCCTCCAATGGTGACAGGACAGTGCATGCATCCTTGATCATGAGCCACTGGCGTGGCGAAAAAAAGCCAAGCTCCCCTAACCCTGTCCTGGTGCCATACTCGCACAGGTACTCGTTGATGGCCCTCTGCTGCATGTGCAGCCGCTGCAGCATTGCCAACATTGAGTTCCACCTGGTAGGCATGTCACAGATGAGGCAGTTCTTGGGCAGGTTGCATTCCTTTTGAAGGTCAGCCAGCTGAGCACTGGCATTATATGACCTGCGGAAATGCCCACAGACTTTCCTGGCCTGCCTCAGGATATCCTGTAAGCCCGGGTACCTGCACAAGAACCGCTGCACCACCAAATTAAGGACATGAGCCAAACAGGGCACATAGGTGAAGTGTCCCTGTCAGAGGGCGGAGAGGAGGTTGGTGCCATTTTTGCAAACCAGCAACCCTGGCTGAAGCTGGCATGGTGTCAACCACCTCCGAGCTTGCCCCTGCAGAGCTGACAGAATCTCTGCCCCAGTATGGCTCCTGTCCCCTAAGCAGACCAACTCAAGCACCACATGGCATATTTTTACCTGGGTGTTTGCGTAGCCTCTAGAACGCCTACGGAGTACCGTTGGTTCTGAGGACAAATCTGCACAGGAAGAGGCCATAGAGGAAGAAGAAGAGGAGGGGGTGGAGGAGAGAGGTGCGGCAGAATCACCACTACCAGCAGTTTGGAGGCGTGGTGGTGGAACAAGCTCCAACAATACTGCACCTTGTCCTGCATCCTTCCCAGCTGCCAGCAGGGTTACCCAGTGCGCCGTGAAAGAAAGGTAACATCCCTGTCCATGCCTGCTGGACTATGAGTCAGCGGTAATATGCACCTTACCGTTGACCGCCCTGTCCAACGAGGCCAAGCCTTCCACATGTCGGTAGAGAGCTAGAATTGACTTATGAGAAAAAAATTGGTGTTTGGGAACCTGCCACTGAGGTACCGCACATTCCACAAATTCTCGAAAGGGGGCAGAGTCTGCCAGCTGAAAAGGCAGCAATTGGAGTGCTAGCAATTTAGCCAAACTAGAATTCAGCCACTGAGCATGTGGATGGCTGGGACTGAATTTCTTTTGACGGCTTAGCAACTGGGGTAGGGAAATTTGCCTGCTACAATCAGACGTTGGTGTAGCGATAGCAGATTGCCCGCAAGTACTTGGCACACCTAATTCTACACCTTCATTCCTGTCAGTGCTGGTTTCTGAGAGGACTGAAGGTATAGTGGGGTTGGAGAGCCCAGCTGATGAGGAGCAAGGAGAGGTCCGCCTTGTTCTTTGTTGTGGGTCTTTTAAGTACTGTTGCCAATGGACTGCATGGGAGCTCAACATATGTCTGGTCAAGCATGTGGTGCCCAAGCGTCTGCTGTTTTGGCCATGCTTGATACGCTTCAGACATATGTTGCAAACAGCAACAGTGCGATCTGCTGCACACGTCTCAAAAAAGGACCACACCAAAGAACTTTTGAAAAATGTGCAGAGTCAGCAGCACCCTACACATGCGGAGCTCTGCGGTGTGATGCAGTTGATTGGCTGCCCTTAAGCTGGCCCCTGGAGGGCATCCTGCCTCATTGAAGATGTGCCTCCTCCTCCTCTCTTCTATCAGGCACCCATGTGGAGTCAGTGACCTCATCATCCCCTCCCTCCTCGCCACTGGAGCAAACCTGGCAGTATGCTGCAGCTGGGGGAACATGACTGCCAGATTCTTGTCCTTCTTGGGCAACTCCTCTTCTCTCTGGGCTCACGTTACTGCCTTCATCCTCAACCTGGGTACCATCATCAGAGCCTTCATAATGCTGCGCATCCTCCTGCAGCATGTACACTACACTGTGGTCGAACAGTTCGGGGGACTCCTCAGGGCATGATGGTGGGGCTAGGGAAGGAGTGACTGATGACATTGAGCCGATGGAGGAGCCCGCTTTGGCAGCTGCATTGGCAGACAAAGTACCCTGAGCCTGGGTGACAGAGGATGAGGCTTGGTCATCCACTCTACCAACTCTTCTGCATGTTGTAGCTCAACACGGCCAGCTGCCGAAAAAAAGGACAAGCGTGCTCCACGGCCACATGCTGAGGATGCACCATGTCCACGACCAGCACTGTTTGCTGTAGACACAGAACCTGCTTGCCCCCTTTTAGTGGCCTGTGAGAGTCTTCCTCTCCTTGGTGGCCTTCCAGACATACTGTACAATTAGATTAGCAAAACAACGCCTGAAGTTTACTAAAAACAGTACACCAGGAATGGCCTACAGTAAGGTAAAGGCTTGGCTGGAATACAATGCAGTGGATATATATTTTATGAACTGCAGCTCAGGGAGTCACCTGCCTGGCTGAAAGTGTCTTTGAACACGCACTCAGGCAATGGCCTAGTCAGGTATAGACTTGGCTAGACTATATACAGGCATACCCCACTTTTAAGTACACAATTGGGTTTATTTACTAAAGCTGAAAAGTGCAAAATCAGGCTCACTTCTGCATAGAAACCAATGAGCTTCTAACCCCAGCTTGTTCAATTAAACTTTGGTAATAAAACCTGGAAGCTCATTGGTTTCTATGCAGAAGTGAGCCTGATTTTGCACTTTTCAGATTTAGTAAACAAACCCCATTGTGTACTTAAAAGTGGGGTATGCCTGTATATACAAGCCTGTATATATATTTATTAAATGAACTGCAGCTCAGTGAGTCACCTGCCTGGCTGAGTGTCTTTGAACACGCACTCAGGCAATGGCCTAGTCAGGTATAGGCTTGGCTAGACTATATATATATACAAGCCTCTATATATATTTAATAAATGAACTGTAGCTCAGTGAGTCACCTGCTTGTGGAATGGCCTACAGTCAGGTATAGGCTTGGCTGGAATACAATGCAGTGGATATATATTTTATGAACTGCAGCTCTGTGAGTCACCTGCCTGGCTGAAAGTGTCTTTGAACACGCACTCAGGCAATGGCCTAGTCAGGTATAGGCTTGGCTAGACTATATACATATACAAGCCTGTATATATATTTATTAAATGAACTGCAGCTCAGTGAGTCACCTGCCTGGCTGAAGGTGTCTTTGAACACGCACTCAGGCAATGACCTAGTCAGGTATAGGCTTGGCTAGACAATATATATTACAAGCCTGTATATATATATATATATAGAGAGTCTTTGAACACGCACTCAAGGAATGGCCTACAGTCAGGTATAGGCTTGGCTGAAATACAATGCAGTAGATATATATTTTATTAACTGCAGCTCAGTGAGTCACCTGCCTGGCTGAAGGTGTCTTTGAGCACGCACTCAGGCAATGGCCTAGTCAGGTATAGGCTTGGCTAGACTATATATATTACAAGCCTGTATATTGAATGAACTGCAGCCCAGTGAGTCACCTGCCTGGCTGAAAGTGTCTTTGAACACGCACTCAGGCAATGGCCTAGTCAGGTATAGGCTTGACTAGACAATATATATATATATACAAGCCTGTATATATATTTATTAAATGAACTGCAGCTCAGTGAGTCACCTGCCTGGCTGAAAGTGTCTTTGAACACGCACTCAAGGAATGGCCTACAGTCAGGTATAGGCTTGGCTGGAATACAATGCCGTGGATATATATTTTATGAACTGCAGCTCAGTGAGTCACCTGCCTGGCTGAAAGTGTCTTCGAACATGCACTCAGGCAATGGCTTAGTCAGGTATAGGCTTGGCTAGACTATATATATTACAAGCCTGTATATATATATATATATATATATATATATATATATATATATATATTAAATGAACTACAGCTCAGTGAGTCACCTGCCTGGCTGAAAGTGTCTTTAAACACACACTCAGGCAATGGCCTAGTCAGGTATAGGCTTGGCTAGACTATATATATTGCAAGCCTGTATATATAAATATTAAATAAAATGCAGCTCAGTGAGTCACCTGCCTGACTGAAAGTGTCTTTGAACACGCACTCAGGCAATGGCCTAGTCAGGTATAGGCTTGGCTAGACTATATATATTACAAGCCTGTATAAATATATATTACATGAACTACAGCTCAGTGAGTCACCTGCCTGGCTGAAAGTGTCTTTAAACACGCACTCAGGCAATGGCCTTGTCAGGTATAGGCTTGGCTAGACTATATATATTACAAGCCTGTATATATAAATATTAATTGAACTGCAGCTCAGTGAGTCACCTGCCTGGCTGAAAGTGTCTTTGAACACGCACTCAGGCAATGGCCTAGTCAGGTATAGGCTTGGCTAGACTATATATATTACAAGCCTGTATATATATATATATATTAAATGCACTGCAGCTCAGTGAGTCACCTGCCTGGCTGAAGTATATTAGAAACAATACACAAGGAATGGTCTGCGGTGAGATGAAGCTAAACTGTATACAGTGTATATATACATATATATATATATATATATATATATATATATATAAAGCCGGGATGTATATATATACTAAATACACTGTAGCTAAATGTCTCGCCCGCCCGCCTGCCTGAAGTATATTATTGACAGTACACCAGGAACGGTCTGCAGTGAGATAAAGCTAAACTGTATACAGTGTATATATATATATATATATATATATATATATATATATACTAAATACACTGCAGCTAACTGTTTCGCCCGCCTGCCTGAAGTATATTAGCAACAGTACACCAGGAACGCTCTGCAGTGAGATCTAGCTAAACTGTAAACAGTGTATATATATATATATATATATATATATATATATATATATATATATATATATATATACAAAACCGGGATGCATATATATATATATACTAAATACACTGCAGCTATCTAACTGTTTCACCTGCCTGCCTGAAGTATATTGGCAACAGAACACCAGGAATTGCCTGCCTGCTCAAACTAAATGAAATTACACTCTCTCTGTCTCTCTCTGAACAAACGCCACCAACACCCTACACAAGGCCAACGTGTGGGCAGCCTTATATAGTGTGGGGCATGTACTTAACCCCCCCAGCCATAATTGGCCACAGGCACCTTGCCTGTGGCCAATTATGGCTGTCTTCGCTGACGGCGCTGTGATTGGCCAAAGCATGCTGGTCATAGTGCATGCTTGGCCAATCATCAGCCAGCAATGCACATGCACCAATCATCAGCCAGCAATGCACTGCGATGACGCAGTGCATTATGGGCCGTGACGCGCCGCTCGAATTTGGTGCGAACGGCCCATAATGTATGAAATTCAGCGAACAAGTGAATGGCCGATGTTCGAGTCAAACTCATGTTCAACTCGAAGAAAGAAAGAAAGGTTTCATAAGGCCATCTACCTCCCCTGCTGGCACTGGGGTTTTTTTTTGTAGGGAAAAAAGATGGAGGCCTCCGTCCATGTGTGGATTATCGAGCACTGAATGCTATTACCATAAAAAATAAATATCCACTGCCTTTGATTCCTGAATTAATGGAAATATTGCGTTCTGCTACCATTTACAGCAAGATCAATCTACGAGGAGCTTATAACTTAGTGAGGATTAAGCCCCATACACAGATTAAGCCCCAGATTTTTTCCTTCAGATTTACCAAAACCATATATTATGAGGTCAAACCTTAGGAATTTCAATTTGTATGCAATTAGGCAGCCCCTTGCACTACATGGTTTTGGTAAATCTGAAGACAAAAATCAGCAGAAAATCTGATGTGTGTATGGGGCTTAAGAACTGGAGATGAATGGAAAACTGCCTTCTGTTCTCATTATGGACATTATGAATATTTGGTAATGTCATTTGGATTATGCAATGCTCCTGACTCATTCCAGCAGTTTGTCAATGATGTTCTGCATGATATTCTAGACACCTACAGTATCTCAAAAAAGTGAGTACACCCCTCACATTTTTGTAAATATTTTATTACATCTTTTCATGTGACAACACCGAAGAAATAACACTTTGCTAAAATGTAAAGTAGTGAGTGTACAGCTTGTATAACAGTGTCAATTTGCTGTCCTCTCAAAATAACTCAACACACAGCCATTGTCTAAACCACTGGCAACAAAAGTGAGTACCCCCAAGTGAAAACGACTAAATTGGGCCCAATTAGCCATTTTCCCTCCCCGATGTCATGTGACTCCTAAGTGTTACAAGGTCTCAGGTATAAGTGGGGAGCAGGTGTGGTAAATTTGGTGTTATCGCTCTCACTACTGGTCACTGGAAGTTCAACATGGCACCTCATGGCAAAGAACTCTCTGAGGATCTGAAAAAAAGAATTGTTGCTCTACATAAAGATGGCCTTGGCTATAAGAAGATTGCCAAGACCCTGAAACTGAGCTGCAGCACGGTGGCCAAGACCATACAGTCTTTTAACAGGACAGGTTTCATTCAGAAAAGGCCTCATCATGGTCGACCAAAGAAGTTGTGTGCACATGCTCAGCGTCATATACAGAGGTTGTCTTTGGGAAATAGATGTATGAGTGCTGCCAGGATTGCTGCAGAGATTGAAGGGGTGGGGTGTCAGTGGTCAGACCATACACGGAACAGTGCATCAAATTGGCCTTCATGGCTGTCATCCCAGAAGGAAGCCTCTTCTAAAGATGATGCACAAGAAAGCCTGCAAACAGTTTGCTGAAGACAAGCAGACTAAGGACATGGATTACTGGAACCATGTCCTGTGGTGTGATGAGACTAACATAAACTTATTTGGTTCAGATGGTGTCAAGCATGTGTGGTGGCAACAAGGTGAGGAGTAGGGATGAGCCCGATGTTCGGGGTGTTTGCCTTTTCACCGAATAGCGAACAATTTGGAGTGTTCGCGGCAAATTCGAAAGCCACAGAACACCCTTTAAAAGCCTATGTAAGAAATCAAAAGTGCTAATTTTAAAGGCTTATATGCATGGTATTGTCATAAAAAGTGTTTGGGGACCTGGGTCCTGCCCCCGGGGACATGTTTCAATGCAAAAAAAAGTTTTAAAAACAGCCATTTTTTTGGGAGCTGTGATTTTAATAATGCTTGAAGTGAAACAATAAAAGTGTAATATTCCTTTAAATTTTGTACCTGGGGGGTGTTTATAGTATGCCTGTAAAGTGGCGCATGTTTCCCGTGTTTAGAACAGTCTGAGAGCAAAATTACATTTCTAAAGGAAAAAAAGTCATTTAAAAGTACTCGAGGCTATAATGAATTGTCGGTTCCGGCAATACACATACACAAATGTTCATTGATAAAAATGACATGGGATTCCCCCACAGGGGAACCCCGAACCAAAATTTAAAAAAAAATGCGTGGGGGTCCCCCTCAAAATCCATACCAGACCCTTAAGATCTAGGAAGGGTTTTAAGGGGAACCCCGCGCCATTTAAAAAAAAAAAATGGCGTGGGGTCCCCCCAAAAATCCATACCAGACCCTTATCTGAGCAAGCAACCTGGCAGGCCACAGGAAAAGAGGGGGGATGAGAGAGCACCCCCCCTCCTGAACCGTACCAGGCCACATGCCCTCAACATTGGGAGGGTGCTTTGGGGTAGCCCCCCAAAGCACCTTGTCCCCATGTTGATAGAGAGAAGGGCCTCATCCCCACAACCCTTGCCCGTTGGTTGTGGGGGTCTGCAGGCGGGGGCCTTATCGGAATCTGGAAGCCCCCTTTAACAAGGGGACCCACAGATCCCAGCCCCCCCTGTGTGAAATAGTAATGGGGTACAAACGTACCCCTACCATTTCACAAAAAATGTGTGAAAATGGTAAAAAAAACAACAATACACGCCTTGGGACAAGTCCTTTATTAAAAAAAATGAAAAAATAAAACTGTCTCATGAAGTTTTTTTCTTCTCTCGCTCCGGTGGCTCGAAAAAAAAAAAAGCCAAATGCCACCTACGATCTGGCACACGCCGTAATGACCGGCCTCTCAGGTGACAGCTCTTTTATAACTAAGGGCGGGGCCACACAATGATGTTGCCGGGTGACCCGGCCCCCGGTTATGTAACCGGGTGACCCCCGCTCCCTCTGATGCTACGAGAAAGCCATAGGGATGTCCCTGTGCGTCAGAGGGGGGCGGGGTCACTCGGCGGAGCGAGAGAAGAAGAAGAAGAAGAAGACTTAGTGGGACAGTTTTATGTTTTTATTTTTTTAATAAAGGACTTGTCCCAAGGTGTGTATTGTCTTTTTTTACCATTTTCACACATTTTTTGTGAAATGGTAGGCGTACATTTGTACCCCGTTGCCATTTCACATGGGGGGGCGGGATCTGGGGGTCCCCTTGTTAAAGTGGGCTTCCAGATTCCGATAAGCCCCCCCGCCCGCAGACAGTCAAGGGTTGTGGGGATGAGGCCCTTTTCCCCATAAACATGGGGACAAGGTGCTTTGGGGGCTACCCCAAAGCACCCTCCCAATGTTGAGGGCATGTGGCCTGGTATGGTTGAGGAGGGGGGCCACTTTCTCGTCCCCCTCTCTTTTCCTGCGGCCTGCCAGGTTGTGTGCATGGATAAGGGTCTGGTATGGATTTTTGAGGGCCCCACGCCATTTTTAAAAAAATTTTTGGCGTGGGCTTCCCCTTAAAATCCATACCAGACCTGACCTTTGCATTGATACATGTCCTCTGGGACAGGACCCAGGTCCCCAAACACTTTTTAAGACAATAACTTGCATATAAGCCTTTAAAATTAGCACTTTTGATTTTTCATGTTCGTGTCCTATAGACTTTAACAGTGTTCAAACAAATTTTTTGCCTGTTCGCATGTTCTGCTGCAAACCAAACCGGGGGGTGTTTGGCTCATCCCTAGTGAGGAGTACAAAGACAAGTGTGTCTTGCCTACAGTCAAGCATGGTGGTGGGAGTGTCATGGTCTGGGGCTGCATTAATGCTGCCGGCACTGGGGAGCTACAGTTCATTGAGGGAACCAACATATACTGTGACATACTGAAGCAGAGCATGATCCCCTCCCTTCAGAGACTGGGCCACAGGGCAGGATTCCAACATTATAACAACCCCAAACACCCCTCCAAGATGACCACTGCCTTGCTAAAGAAGCTGAGGGTAAAGGTGATGGACTGGCCAAGCATGTCTCCAGACCTAAACCCTATTGAGCATCTGTGGAGCATCCTGAAACAGAAGGTGGAGGAGCGCAAGGTCTCTAACATCCACCAGCTCCAGGATGTCATCATGGAGGAGTGCAAGAGGACTCCAGTGGCAACCTGTGACGCTCTGGTGAACTCCATGCCCAAGAGGGCAGTGCTGGAAAATAATGGTAGCCACACAAAATATTGACACTTTGGGCCCAATTTGGACATTTTCACTTAGGGGTGTACTCACTTTTGTTGCCAGCGGTTTAGACATTAATGGCTGTGTGTTGAGTTATTTTGAGGGGACATCAAATTTACACTGTTATACAAGCTGTACACTCACTAGTTTACATTGTAGCAACGTGTAATTTCTTTAGTGTTGTCACCTGAAAATATATAATAAAATATTTACAAAAATGTGAGGGGTGTACTCACTTTTGTGAGATACTGTATGTAGTAGTATACTTGGATGATATATTGATATACTCTACCACAGAGAAAAAACATATTAAACATGTTAAGACAGTGTTGTCTCTACTAAGGACTAGGGATGAGCTTCGTGTTCGAGTCGAACCCATGTTCGACTCGAACATCGGCTGTTCGGTCATTCGCCGAATTGCGAACGATATGGGCCGTTTGCGCCGAATTCGTGTGGCGCGTCACGGCCCATAATTCACTGCGGCATCGCAGTGCATTGCTGGCTGATGATTGGCCAAGCATGCACTATGACCCGCATGCTTGGCCAATCACAGGCCCCCTTTATCCAGACAGTGTTCCTGCGTGCCCGCCGATCACAGAGGAAGAGGACGAGGAGGAGGAGGAGGAGGAGGAGGTGCTCAGTTTGAAGCTGTGGAGCTTGGTGTAAGTGGAGCTGGTTTAAGTGGGAGTTATAAACAAGTGTTAGAGTATACAAGTCTTGCTGTCTGCTGGTGTGTGTATTGCTGCTGTCTGCTGGTGTTTGCTGGGTTGCATTTTGGGGACTTTTCCTTTTAGTTTTTCTTGCCTTTTGCTGTCACTTTTTAAATAGCTTTTTTTTTTTTTTTGTTTTGTTTCATCAGTCTATCAATTAAGGGTGTGGTTAATTGCTCCCAGGTGACTATTTAACTTGTTGTAGGACTCAGTTGAGCGTGCTCAGTTTGAAGCTGTGGAGCTTGGTGTAAGTGGAGCTGGTTTAAGTGGGAGTTATAAACAAGTGTTAGAGTATACAAGTCTTGCTGTCTGCTGGTGTGTGTATTGCTGCTGTCTGCTGGTGTGTGTATTGCTGCTGTCTGCTGGTGTTTGCTGGGTTGCATTTTGGGGACTTTTCCTTTTAGTTTTTCTTGCCTTTTGCTGTCACTTTTTAAATAGCTTTTTTTTTTTTTTGTTTTGTTTCATCAGTCTATCAATTAAGGGTGTGGTTAATTGCTCCCAGGTGACTATTTAACTTGTTGTAGGACTCAGTTGAGCGTGCTCAGTTTGAAGCTGTGGAGCTTGGTGTAAGTGGAGCTGGTTTAAGTGGGAGTTATAAACAAGTGTTAGAGTATACAAGTCTTGCTGTCTGCTGGTGTGTGTATTGCTGCTGTCTGCTGGTGTGTGTATTGCTGCTGTCTGCTGGTGTTTGCTGGGTTGCATTTTGGGGACTTTTCCTTTTAGTTTTTCTTGCCTTTTGCTGTCACTTTTTAAATAGCTTTTTTTTTTTTTTGTTTTGTTTCATCAGTCTATCAATTAAGGGTGTGGTTAATTGCTCCCAGGTGACTATTTAACTTGTTGTAGGACTCAGTTGAGCGTGCTCAGTTTGAAGCTGTGGAGCTTGGTGTAAGTGGAGCTGGTTTAAGTGGGAGTTATAAACAAGTGTTAGAGTATACAAGTCTTGCTGTCTGCTGGTGTGTGTATTGCTGCTGTCTGCTGGTGTGTGTATTGCTGCTGTCTGCTGGTGTTTGCTGGGTTGCATTTTGGGGACTTTTCCTTTTAGTTTTTCTTGCCTTTTGCTGTCACTTTTTAAATAGCTTTTTTTTTTTTTTTTTTTGTTTCATCAGTCTATCAATTAAGGGTGTGGTTAATTGCTCCCAGGTGACTATTTAACTTGTTGTAGGACTCAGTTGAGCGTGCTCAGTTTGAAGCTGTGGAGCTTGGTGTAAGTGGAGCTGGTTTAAGTGGGAGTTATAAACAAGTGTTAGAGTATACAAGTCTTGCTGTCTGCTGGTGTGTGTATTGCTGCTGTCTGCTGGTGTGTGTATTGCTGCTGTCTGCTGGTGTTTGCTGGGTTGCATTTTGGGGACTTTTCCTTTTAGTTTTTCTTGCCTTTTGCTGTCACTTTTTAAATAGCTTTTTTTTTTTTTTTTTTTTTTTTTGTTTTGTTTCATCAGTCTATCAATTAAGGGTGTGGTTAATTGCTCCCAGGTGACTATTTAACTTGTTGTAGGACTCAGTTGAGCGTGCTCAGTTTGAAGCTGTGGAGCTTGGTGTAAGTGGAGCTGGTTTAAGTGGGAGTTATAAACAAGAGTTTAAAACAGGAGGTTATAACAGGGGTCATAGTAACTGTGTAGTGTGAGTATCTGAGTGTTGTCTGAGTAGTGTGTGTGGATCGTTAGTACTTGTGTATTGTGTACCTGTGTATTGTCTTGTCGTGTACCTGTGTATTGTCTTGAGTATTAGTGCCAGGAAGCTAGTTGTTAGGTAATTTGGACAGGGTAAAATCCCCAAATCCTCACTAAATTTAATAGGTACGATGCCCGGCGGGTGTGGAGAGGCGACTCTTTGTACATCTTGCCGCATGTATGCGTTCCTTGATCATCCGATCGAGGGCGAATACTGCTGTGCAAAATGTAAGCACATTGTTTCCCTGGAAGCCCAGGTTCTGAATCTAGGGAAGCAACTGTCAGCACTGAGAAGTCCCTCCATACTAAAGGTGAGCCAGGAACGTACACGGCAGGTGCCGGCAGGGGCCAGCACAGAGGCGGGTGGAGACAAAGAGGTGCAGGCACTAGCAAAGAGTAGATGGGTGACAGTCAGGAGGGGTAGAGGGGGAAGTGCCAGGGAGGCCGATCCAGGACTGGAGCATCCCAATAAGTACGCTCCATTGAGTGACATTGGTGTAACCAGTCAGGGACCAGCACTGCTGGAGATGAGGGACTCTCCTAGCTGCCGGGGGAAGAACTCCTCCAGTGAGAGTGGGGGGGCAGCAAAGGGAAAGGAAAGACAGATTCTGGTGGTAGGGGACTCAATTCTTAGAAGGACAGAGAGGGCAATCTGTAACCAAGACCTGAAGCGCCGAACAGTATGTTGTCTACCGGGCGCTCGGGTTCGGCACATCACGGATCTTGTGGACAGATTACTGGGAGGGGCTGGGGAAGACCCGGCTGTCATGGTGCACGTTGGCACCAATGACAAAGTCAGAGGCAGATGGAGTGTCCTGAAGAACGATTTTAGGGACTTAGGAGCTAAATTGAGGAAAAGGACCTCCAAGGTAGTGTTCTCAGGAATACTACCGGTACATCGAGCCACACCAGAGAGGCAGAGGGAGATTAGGGAAGTAAACAAGTGGCTGAAGAGCTGGTGTAGTAAGGAGGGGTTTGGGTTCCTGGAGGACTGGGCCGACTTCTCAGTCGGTAACCGGTACTATAGAAGGGACGGACTGCACCTAAATGAGGAGGGTGCAGATCTGCTGGGAATGAAGATGGCCAAAAAGTTAGAGGGGTTTTTAAACTAGGCGAAGGGGGGGAGGGTCCAGAGACAGTGATAGCCAGCGCGGAAGATATTCCAGAGGGTAGTATTGGGGGCATTAGTGGTAGGTTAACCAAAGCACAAAAACACAAGGTGAGTATAGTAGCAAGTCCAAGTTGCAATCTTGAAACACCCAATACGAGGACAATATGCGACCGGTCTAAACTATGTGGCATGTTCACCAATGCCAGGAGCCTGGCGGACAAGATGGGTGAACTAGAGATACTGTTGTACGAGGAGGATTTGGATTTTGTGGGAATTTCAGAGACCTGGTTCAACAGCTCTCATGATTGGCTGGCAAACATTCAAGGGTATACCCTATACCGCAAGGATAGAGAGGGTAAAAAAGGGGGAGGGGTATGCCTATATATCAAGAATAATGTACAAGTGAATGTGAGAGATGACATCACTGAGGGGGCTAGGGAGGAGGTGGAATCTTTATGGGTAGAGCTCCAAAGGGATGAAGCTAAGGGGAAAATAATACTGGGAGTATGCTATAGGCCCCCTAACCTGAGGGAGGAAGTGGAGACGGATCTCCTATCACAAATTGGATTAGCAGCAAGGATGGGAAGTGTTATCATAATGGGGGATTTTAATTATCCAGACATAGACTGGGCGGAGGGAACCGCGCATTCATTTAAGGCTCGCCAGTTCCTTAATGTCTTGCAGGACAATTTTATGGGTCAGATGGTAGACGCACCAACTAGAAATAAAACATTACTAGATCTACTGATTACCAACAATACAGACCTGATAACAGATGTGGAAATACGGGGCAATTTAGGTAACAGCGATCACAGGTCAATTAGTTTCAGTATAAATCACACAAATAGGAGACATGAAGGGAACACAAAGACACTGAATTTCAAAAGAGCCAACTTCCCTGAACTACAAACCTTGCTAAAAGGCATAAATTGGGACAAAATATTAGGAACAAAGAATACAGAGGAGAGATGGGTTTGCTTTAAGAGCATATTAAATAAGGGCATTAGCCAATGTATCCCATTGGGTAATAAATTTAAAAGAGCGAACAAACATCCTGGATGGCTTAACTCCAATGTAAAAATGCATATAAAAGCAAAGGAGAAGGCCTTCAAAAAATACAAGGTTGAGGGATCATCCACAGCATTCAGAATTTATAAAGAATGCAATAAGAAATGTAAGGGTGCAATTAGGATGGCTAAGATAGAACATGAAAGACACATAGCGGAGGAGAGCAAAAAAAATCCCAAGAAATTCTTTAAGTATGTAAACAGTAAAAAAGGGAGGACAGACCATATTGGCCCCATAAAGAATGAGGAAGGACATCTGGTTACAAAGGATGGGGAGATGGCAGAGGTATTGAATTTATTCTTCTCCTCAGTCTTCACGAGTGAATCGGGGGGCTTCAGTAACCAAAACTGCAGTGTTTATCCTCATGACACAACACAGGAAGCACCTACATGGTTAACAGAGGACGGAATTAAAATTAGACTTGAGAAACTTAAGATTAATAAATCACCGGGACCAGATGGCTTGCATCCGAGGGTACTTAGGGAACTCAGTCAGGTGATTGCCAGACCGTTGTTCCTAATTTTTACAGACAGTCTATTGACTGGAATGGTACCAGCTGATTGGAGAAAAGCCAATGTAGCACCAATATTTAAAAAGGGCCCAAAAAACATCCCTGGGAATTACAGACCAGTTAGCCTAACATCAATAGTATGTAAACTCTTGGAGGGGATGATAAGGGACTATATACAAGATTTTAGTAATAAGAATGATATCATTAGCAGTAATCAGCATGGATTCATGAAGAATCGTTCTTGCCAAACCAATCTATTAACCTTCTATGAGGAGGTGAGTTGCCATCTAGATAAAGGAAGGCCCGTAGACGTGGTGTATCTGGATTTTGCAAAAGCATTTGACACAGTTCCCCATAAACGTTTACTGTACAAAATAAGGTCCGTTGGCATGGACCATAGGGTGAGTACATGGATTGAAAACTGGCTACAAGGGCGTGTTCAGAGGGTGGTGATAAATGGGAAGTACTCAGAATGGTCAGGGGTGGGTAGTGGGGTCCCCCAGGGTTCTGTGCTGGGACCAATCCTATTTAATTTGTTCATAAATGACCTGGAGGATGGGATAAACAGTTCCATCTCTGTATTTGCAGACGATACTAAGCTAAGCAGGGCAATAACTTCTCCGCAGGATGTGGAAATCTTGCAAAAAGACCTGAACAAATTAATGGGGTGGGCGACTACATGGCAAATGAGGTTCAATGTAGAAAAATGTAAAATAATGCATTTGGGTGCCAAAAATATGAATGCAATCTATACACTGGGGGGAGAACCTCTGGGGGAATCTAGGATGGAAAAAGACTTGGGGGTCCTAGTGGATGATAGGCTCAGCAACGGCATGCAATGCCAAGCTGCTGCTAATAAAGCAAACAGAATATTGGCATGCATTAAAAGGGGGATCAACTGCAGAGATAAAACGATAATTCTCCCGCTCTACAAGACTCTGGTCCGGCCGCACCTGGAGTATGCTGTCCAGTTCTGGGCACCAGTCCTCAGGAGGGACGTACTGGAAATGGAGCGAGTACAAAGAAGGGCAACAAAGCTAATAAAGGGTCTGGAGGATCTTAGTTATGAGGAAAGTTTGCGAGCACTGAACTTATTCTCTCTGGAGAAGAGACGCTTGAGAGGGGATATGATTTCAATTTACAAATACTGTACTGGTGACCCCACAATAGGGATAAAACTTTTTCGCAGAAGAGAGTTTAATAAGACTCGTGGCCACTCATTACAATTAGAAGAAAAGAGGTTTAACCTTAAACTACGTAGAGGGTTCTTTACTGTAAGAGCGGCAAGGATGTGGAATTCCCTTCCACAGGCGGTGGTCTCAGCTGGGAGCATTGATAGCTTCAAGAAACTATTAGATAATCACCTGAATGACCGCAATATACAGGGATATGTAATGTAATACTGACACATAATCACACACATAGGTTGGACTTGATGGACTTGTGTCTTTTTTCAACCTCACCTACTATGTAACTATATGTAACTATGATTGTGTCAGTATGGAGGTGGAGCCTGGCACTCAGCATCAGCAGCAGTCTTTAAGGGATCAGTCCCAAGAAACACATGGACTTGTACGTGGCTGGGAGGAGGTGGCTGCGGACCATGTCGTCCTTAGTGACCCAGAGGACTCCGGACCGAATGCCTCAGCAAACCTACGCTGCATGGACTCCCTGATCCTGCAAAGCCTGCGTAAGAATCCTCGTATTCGTGGTATCAAGGAGAAGGACCAATACTGGCTGGCAACCCTCCTTGATCCACTTTACAAGGGTAAGGTTGCGGACCTTATCTTGCCATCGCAGAGGGAGCAGAGGATGAAACATCTTCGGGAGGCCTTGCAGAAAGGTCTGTGCAACGCATTCCCAGAGACTGGGAGGTTACAAACTCCTGTTTCTGGACAACGTGTTGCTGAGGCTTCGGTCAGTCAAAGCAGGAGCGGTGGAGAAGGTGGCCGTCTGACCCATGCGTTCAGACAATTTTTTGGTCCGCAGCCCCAAGGTATGATCAGTTCCAGCAACCATCGCCAGCGTCTGTTTTACATTTTTCAGGAATTCCTAGGGGCAAGATCATACTTGGACACCTTTCCCACCGAAAATCCTCTGGGTTACTGGGTCTTGAGGATGGATCACTGGCCAGAGCTTGCACAGTATGCAGTTGAGCTACTGGCCTGTCCTGCATCCAGCGTTCTTTCAGGACGCACATTCAGTGCTGCTGGAGGCGTGGTAACCGATCACAGGGTGCGTCTGTCCACCGACTCCGTCGATCGACTGACCTTCATAAAAATGAATCAGTCTTGGATCACCACCAGCTACCAAGCACCTGATGCTGATGTAACCGAATATTTTTTTTTGAAATCTCAGATCCCTTCAAAGACTGCCTATGCTGATGCTGAGTGACTATCCCTGAGTAATTATCCTCTTCCTCCTCAATCATCACGCTGATAGCTTGTAAGAACATTTTTGATTCTGGGCGCCACCACCAGTGCCTAAGGCGCAATTTTTCAGCCCCTGTTTAACAGGGGCGTATAATTACAATTTTTGATGCAATACTTTGCAGCAGGGCTCGTTCATGCGTTTCAACTAGAGTGTCTGTGAGGGGTTGCAATGTTGTGGCACCAGCACCAGTGCCTAAGGCCCAATTTTTCTGCCCCTGTTTAACAGGGGCGAGTAATTACAATTTTTGATGCAATACTTTGCAGCAGGGCTTGTTCTCGTTCCTGCGTTCCAACTAGAGTGTCTGTGAGGGGTTGCAGTGTTTTGGCACCAGCACCAGTGCCTAAGGCCCAATTTTTCTGCCCCTGTTTAACAGGGGCGTGTAATTACAATTTTTGATGCAATACTTTGCAGCAGGGCTCGTTCCTGCATTCCAACTAGAGTGTCTGTGAGGGGTTGCAGTGTTGTGGCACCAGCACCACCACCAGCACCACCACCAAAGGCCCAATTTTTCTGCCCCTGTTCAACGGGGGCATGTAATTGCAATTCTTGATCTAATATTTCACAGCAGGGCCCATTTCTGCACCCACCAAGAGCGAGTGAGGACTTACAGTGTTGTGGCACCAGCACCACCACCACCACCAAAGGCCCAGTTTTTCTGCCCCTGTTCACAGCAGGGCCCTGTGAGGGCTTACGTTGTTGTGGCCACAACAACACCTAAGGCCCAAATTTCTGCTGAGTATATAGGGCAGGCCCCTACTTTCAAACACCTAACTTACAAACGACTCCTACTTGCAAACGGAAGGAGACAACAGGAAGTGAGATGAAATCTACCCCTAGGAAGGGAAATTCTCTCCTGTAAGAGTTAATATGGGAAAAACATTTCTCCTTTCCACTGATGCTTTCCAATCCTTGTTCCACAAAAAACCCCAAATTCTCAAAAAACATTTGTCATTGGGACAAAAAGTGAGGTGAAATCTTCTAAAGAGGAGGAAAGACAGCAAAACAAATGTCACAGGGGTGATAACCCTTCCCTATGTTTTCCAAAAAGCTTAAAAAAGATTTTTTGGCTGGAGCTAAACACGTTAAAAATGTACCCGTTCAAAATGACAAACAGATTCTACTTAACAACAAACCTACAGTCCCTGTCTTGTTTGCACCGCCTGTATACTGCTGTTCAGAGTATATAGGGCCTGGTGGCCCCACACCTTTCCTTATTTTAATTTGGGTGCGGGGTTCCCCTTAATATCCATACAAGACCCAAAGGGCCTGGTAATGGACTGGGGGGTACCCATGCCGTTTGTCTCACTGATTTTCATCCATATTGCCAGGACCCGACATTACATTAAACCCGCAAGCAGTTTTAAATGAGATTTTTTCCTTTAAAAATGACATTTGGTGCAGGGACTGTTCTAAACACTGGAAACACGCGCCACTTTACAGGCATACTATAGACACCCCCCAGGTACGATATTTAAAGGAATATTTCACTTTTTTTTTTTTTACTTTAAGCATCATTAAAATCACTGCTCCCGAAAAAACGTCCGTTTTTAAAAGTTTCTTTTGCATTGATACATGTCCCCTGGGGTAGGACCAGGTTCCCCAAACCCTTTTTAGGACAATACCATGCAAATTAGCCTTTAAAATGAGCACTTTTGATTTCGAACGTTCGAGTCCCATAGACGTCAATGGGGTTCTAACGTTCGTGCGAACTTTCGGTCCGTTCGCAGGTTCTGGTGCGAACCGAACCGGGGGGTGTTCGGCTCATCCCTACTAAGGACTCATCATTTGTATGCAAAACTGGAAAAATGTGCTTTCAATGTGAAAACTGTAGATTTCCGGGGGTACATTATTTCACCTGGTTGCATAGAGATGGACACCTCCAAGATTCAAGCCATATTATCTTGGCCAGTACCTGCAAACAAAAAAGGGGTACAATGATTTATTGGCTTCTGTAACCTCTATAGAAGATTCATACATCATTTCTCAAAGGTTGTTCAGCCAATTACAGCTATCACAAAACAAAAGGTGACATTTCAATGGACTGAACAAGCTCAACAAGCTTTTGATGAGTTTACAGACCTATTTACTTCTGCACCTATTCTAATTTTACTTGTGCCCAACAAACCATACTATGTTGAAGTAGATGCTTCAGATACAGCTGCAGGTGCTGTACTATCACAGAGATCCAGTGAAAAAGAACTCCTACATCCAGTGGCCTTTTTTCATACTCCTTTACTTCCACTGAGAGAAATTATGATGTGGGGGAGAGAGAATTATTAGCAATCAAACTTGCATGGAAGAATGGAGACATCTGCTAGAGAGCACTAGCACACCCATCATGGTTTATGCAGACCATCGCAATCTTGAATACTTACAGACAGCTAAAAGATTCAAACCTCATCCAGCCTGATGGGCTCTTTTCTTCAGCCGTTTCCTCTGCTGATAACTTACCGTCCTGGTTCTCGAAATGGTAAGGCTGATGCCCTTTCTCGTATGGGAACTGACACATTTTCTCCAGGTCCTGAACTTTCTACCATATTAAATAAAGACAGTTTTTTGGCTACTATGCCATCACTATGGGATACTGTCAGATCTAATACTAAAGTGAATGATAAGCCTTCCACAAACCCCCCAATGAACTATCAAAATGGAGTTTTATTGTAAAAAGGAAGAGTTTATGTCCCTCCTGCTGCAGTTGCTGAAGTACTGCAATATTGCCATTACACATTCCCATAGGGGGTCATGGAGGGATACATAAAACACGTGAGCTGATTCGAAGTGACATTTTACGTTTCTACCTGTTCTGTTTGTATTCATGCTAAGGACAGCCACAATCAACCTCAAGGTCTTCTTTTGCCTTTGCCTGTTCCATCCAGGTCCTGGACTGACATTTCAATAGATTTTATTGTTGAGTTGGCACATTGTTACAATACAATAGTGGTAATAGTGGATAGTTTTAGTAAAATGTTTAATTTCATAGCCACTAAGAATCTACCTACTGCCACTTTATTCATACAAGAAGTGTTTTGTCTCTATGGTTTACCAGAATCCATTGTTACGGACAGAGAATCTCAATTTAAATTGAAATTCTGGGTTGCCTTTTGTAGGGGTCTTCATATCCAACGCTCATTGTCAACAGCTTATCATCCTCAATCAAATGGCCAACCAAAAACCAACCAAATCTTAGAACAATACCTGCAATGTTATACAACCTATCTTCAAGATGATTGGGATTCATATATATCTTTAGCTGAATTTGCATATAATAATCAATTCCATAGTTCCATTAACTCCTCTCCATTCTATGGTAATTATGGCTACCATCCCACTATGTTGCCTGGATCCCTAGTTGCTGATACTGTACTTGCTTTTCAATACTAAAGAAGACCATAACTCGTGCCCAGATTAGCTATAAGGCCTATACGGACAGACACAGTGATCCTGCCCCTCAGTACCAACCAGGTGATCAAATATGGTTGTCCACCTTGTTACTAAAACTGAAATGTCCTACCCAAAAATTAGGACCGAGATATGTGGGACCCTTTGCTATTGAACATGTTATTTCCCCCACTGCAATGAAATTAAGTCTACTTGATTCCTGTACGATTCATCCTGTCTTTCATACTTCTCTGTTAAAGCCTGCTGTCTCAGATCCTTGTCCTCCCCGATCCCTATCTACTGCTGATCCTATTATTGTAAATGGAGAGGAAGAATTTGAGGTGGAGGACATCTTAGATACTAGATTAGGCCACAGTCGTCTGGATTCACTGGAAAAGCTACAGTGTTAAAGATCGTTCCTGGGTTCCTGCTTCTGATGTGCATGCTCCTGCACTTGTATGCTCTTTTCATAGATGTTATCCTGGCCATCCTGTCCTTTTGCACTCCTAGAGGTCACGCCTTGTGGGGGGGTCTGTCAGTCCTTGGCACTCTTCTTGGTGGCCTGTGTCTTGTGGCATTACTGTGTGAGTATATTGAGGCCTCTAGCACATGTCTGATGGCATCCTCATATTAAGATGGCAGCACTGAAGTGCTTCCTGTTATAGACAGCAATTGCATCACTTCCACCACACCCTCCGGAGGTCACTTGCTGTTTAATCACTATAAAGCTGAGAGGTTCCAGAGACAGAGTGCTCAGTTGTTTTAGAGCTACCCACAGTGTTTACCTGTTCCTTGCTGTGCGATATTGCTACCTGACCTTTGCTATGTTTGTTGATGCTGATCCTTTGCTGCCTCCCCTGACCTTCTTCTACATTTGACTTTAATTATTGGACTTTTTTGGACCATTTTGTACCACATATTTGGAAAATGTGCTGGATTCACCTTCTGAGTATTCTTATCAAAGGTGTGTACCCCTGCTATTGGGCTCCCCATACCCAAACACTGACACCCAGGTGGATAAGTTGGGACAGCCCGTCCCGTTACTAGGCAAGACGCCTATCTGCAACAACTTTAACTATGGCACCTGCAGCTTCAACCAATGCCAACTGCTCAACATTTGTGTCAACTGTCATAGAGCTCAACCCAAGAGCACATGCACCCTCAAGCATCTCAACTCATCCTGACTGAGCTGGGTGAACGTACGATGGCTGGAGTTCTACCTTTCCTCTCACCCGTCACCCGCATATGCACTATGTCTGGTGCACGGGTTTATCTCCAGATTTCACACGGGGCTCATCACCCTACCCCACACCACCCATGAGTGCAGGAATCTCTGCTCACCTCCACTGACGAGCAGGCTATTGACAATCTGTTGCACACCGAGCTGGGCCGGGGATTCATTATTGCCCCCTTCGCTGAGTCGCCATTTGAGACATGGAGAGTTAGCCCTATTGGGCTTGACAAGGGCAAATTGTAAAATAAATTAAGTTTGGTGTATGATTTGTCCGCTCTTCATTTCTCTCATATCCCCAGTCTTAACTAACTGATTTCTTCTGAAGAGTTCTCTCTCAAATATGCGTCTGTTGACTTAGCTATACAGTCCATCCTTAGCGTAGGCACAGGCGCATGGCTGTCCAAGGCGGACATTTCAGATGCTTTTAAGCTTTTACCCATTGAACCTTTTTTGTGGCAGTGGCACTGCATCATATGGAGAGATTCATACTACTTTGCTACCAAACTGACCTTCCTAGGAATCACCCTTGACACCTGCTGTATGCAGGCCAGCCTACCCCCTGACAAGCTGTCCTGGATTAGGGTGGTCATTCACGCCTTCATCACCTCACAAAGTTGCACCAAGAGTGCATGCTGAACTTTGCTATGAGGATTGTCCCTCAGGGGAGTTCCTTCATTTCTCTCCTCCTGGTCTTCCTTTCCCATGCAGAGGACCCCGAACAAACCATAAGGCTAGAACAGGCAGCTGCTGCAGTTCAAGCAATGTGGAACCACTTCCTTGAGAACTGGAACGACGTATCCATGTTCATACCAGCAGCTTCAGCCACCTCACCTCATATAGTAACAGATGCAGCAGCCTCCGCAGGCTTCTTTGCCATTTTTGGCACCCATTGGTTAGCAGGTTCATGGCTGAAGGAAATTCTCCTGGTCAGACAGACGTCCTAATTGTTTTAGCTTTACCCTATCATCGTGGCAGCTTAAGTCTGGGGACACACCTGGGCAGAGCAGACCACGGTGTTCTCCACTGACAACTTAGCCACGGCTGGGATTGTCAACAAAGGTCCAAGTCCCTGGCCATCATGTCCTTCCTATGCAGGCTGGTGGAGATATCCCTTCACTACAATTTTAGTGTGCACTGAACTTACATACTCGGCAAGTGCAATCTCGCAGCAGATGCACTGTCCCACCTCAATTTTCCTTTGTATTTCTTACAGAGACCTGGAGCAGACCCGACCTCATTTCCTATCCCACCTTAGTCACAGCTAACGATGAGCTATGGGACAACCTTTACAACGCTACACTGCTCATAAACCGGTCACTGTCGCCCAACATGCTGAAGGCCTACCACACTGTCTGGAATGTGTGCGGCAAATTCCTAGCCACATGCCCTGGGACTGGCACAGGTCATATCAAGCACGTCCTGGCCTTCATGTCTTACTGCCACACTCATCTAAGCCTGTCCCACAACACTGTCAGACTGTATCTAGCTGGCATCCAGCTCTCCCTACAAGCCCCTGGGAAACCCTTGTTGTTCACAACCCATGCGGTCATAGCCTTGCTACTTGGCATCCAGAAACATCAGCCCATAGCCAATAGCAAACGCTTGCCCATATCAAACTCCACATTCCTGGACATGTCAGCCATCCTGTCATGGTCCCCTTTTGGGTTGCTGACCAGCCTGGTCAACCAAGCAGCTACAGTCAGGTCCATAAATTTTTGGACATCGACACAATTCTAATCTTTTTGGTTCTATACACCACCACAATGGATTTGAAATGAAACAAACAAGATGTTCTTTAACTGCAGACTTTCAGCTTGAATTTGAGGGTATTTACATCCAAATCAGGTGAATGGTGTAGGAATTACAACAGTTTGTATATGTGTCTCCCACTTTTTAAGGGACCAAAAGTAATGGGACAGATTAACAATTATCCAACAAACTTTCACTTTTTAATACTTGGTTGCAAATCCTTTGCAGTCAATTACAGCCTGAAGTCTGGAACACATAGACATCACCAGACGCTGGGTTTCATCCCTGGTGATGCTCTGCCAGGCCTCTACTGCAACTGTCTTCAGTTCCTGTTTGTTCTTGGGGCATTTTCCCTTCAGTTTTGTTTTCAGCAAGTAAAATGCATGCTCAATCGGATTCAGGTCAGGTGATTGACTTGGTCATTGCATAACATTTCACTTCTTTCCCTTAAGAAAACTCTTTGGTTGCTTTCGCAGTATGCTTCGGGTCATTGTCCATCTGTACTGTGAAGCGCCGTCCAATGAGTTCTGAAGCATTTTGCTGAATATGAGCAGATAATATTGCCCAAAACACTTCAGAATGAATCCTGCTGCTTCTGTCAGCAGTCACATCATCAATAAACAGTAAGTAAAACCTTGAACAGAGGGGTGGCTGTGGACGCGGCATACTTGCATTTTGCAAAAGCGTTTGACACAATTCCCCACACGTGGCTCATATGTAAGGTAAAGTCTACAGGCTTGGAAATATCAGTTTGTAAATGGATAGAAAACTGGCTAAAAGACAGAATTCAGAGAGTAGTGGTTAATGATTCTTACTCGGAATGGTCTAAGGTTATCACCGGTGTACCCCAAGGTTCAGTGCTGGGACCCTTACTTTTTTAATATCTTTATAAATTATATTGGGTCTGGGATCAAAAGTAACATTTCTGTTTTGCAGATGACACCAAGCTATGCAGTGTCTCCAATTTACAAGCCGACCTCAATGCACTGTCTAATTGGGCGACTATGTGGCAGATGAGGTTTAATGTTGAGAAATGTAAAGTTATGCACTTGGGGGCTAAGAATATGCATGCATCATACAAACTAGGGGGGGTACAACTGGGGGAATCTGTGGTGGAGAAGGATCTGGGGGTTTTGGTAGATCATAAGCTCAATAATAGCATGCAATGCCAAGCTGCGGTTTCCAAAGCGGGCAAAGTCCTTTCTTGTATTAAGAGAGGTATGGACTCCAGAGAGAGAGATATAATTTTTCCCCTGTTCAAATCATTAGTAAGACCTCATCTGGAATATGCAGTTCAGTTTTGGGCACCAGTTCTCAAAAAGGATATCGGGAAACTGGAGAAAGTGCAGAGAAGGGCAACCAAACTGATAAGAGGCATGGAGGAGCTCAGCTATGAGGAAAGATTAGAGGAACTGAATTTATTCACTCTTGAGAAGAGGAGAAAAAGGGGGGATATGATCAACATGTTGAAATATATATGGGGTCCATATAGTGAACTTGGTGTTGAGTTATTCTCTTTACGGTCAACCCAGAGGACACGGGGGCACTCTTTGCATCTAGAGGAAAAGAGATTTTTATCTCACACAGTATTTGGGCAGGAATTTTTCGAACGCGTTTTTTTGGGGAGAAAAACTGTTTTGTGTTTAAAAAAAAAACAAAACAGTAAAGACTTACATATGCATGCTTCTGCATGCGAGCACACGGAGACAGCGTCGCTTTAAAAATTTTTTTTTTTTTTATTGTTAATTATATTTTTTTTTTTTTGACACTTTTTTGAAAAAAAAAATTGATCACTTTTATTCCTATTACAAGGAATGTAAACATCCCTTGTAATAGCAATATGACATGTCAGGTGCTCTTAATAGTGAGATATGGGGTCAATAAAACCCCATATCTCACCACTAGGCTGGGAAGCCTGAAATAAAAAAAATAAAATAAAACGATCGCCGCTTCCCAGCCGAAGCGGCGCCGTTTTTTTGAATAGAGAGGCCGGGCGTGATGTCATAACATAGCGCCCGCGCCCGGCTCCTGACGATCATAGAGACTCCGGGGACCATCTGGTCTGCTGGAAATCTCTATGATCTACATCCGGCACCGGCGGATCCACTCTCCGCCTCACCGATCGTAACGGTGAGTCGGAGCAAGCACCGGAGGGCGACGGGAGGGGGGGACGTCCCCTCTCGCCTCCCATAGGAACGATCAAGCGGCGGAACGGCCGCTATGATCATTCCTATGGTGTAGAGATTCGCCGGCTGAAACCGGCAATATCTGAATGATATCTGTAACTACAGGCATCATTCAGATATACCCGCTCAAAGCCAAGGACGTCATATGACGCCTGTGGTATTGAAGTGGTTAAGAAGGGCATGGATACTTTCCTAAATTTACATAATATAACTGAGTACTAACATTTTTAGGTAAAGTTGATCCAGGGAAAATCCGATTGCCTGTTAGGGGATCAGGAAGGAATTTTTTCCCCTGCTGTAGAAAATTGGAGCATGCTCTGCTGGAGTTTTTTGCCTTCCTCTGGATAAAATTGGGTATATTGGATTGTACGATATTTTTTATTTTATTTATTTATTGTTTTTAAGGTTGAACTGGATGGACTTGTGTCTTTTTTCAACCTGACTAACTATGTAACTATGTAACTATGTAACTGATGAGGTTCTCCATACTCTTCTCTTCCCATCACTCTGGTACAAGTTGATCTTGGTCTCATCTGTCCATAGGATGTTGTTCCAGAACTGGGAAGGCTTTTTTAGATGCTGTTTGGCAAACTCTAATCTGGCCTTCCTGTTTTTGAGGCTCATCAATGGTTTACATCTTGTGGTGAACCCTCTGTATTCACTCTGGTGAAGTCTTCTCTTGATTGTTGACTTTGATACACATACACCTACCTCCTGGAGAGTGTTCTTGATCTGGCCAACTGTTGTGAAGGGTATTTTCTTCACCAGAGAAAGAACTCTTCGGTCATCCACCACAGTTGTTTTCCGTGGTCTTCCAGGTCTTTTGGTGTTGCTGAGCTCACCAGTGCGTTGTTTCTTTTTAAGGGTATTCCAAACAGTTCATTTGGCCACACCTAATGTTTTTGCTATCTCTCTGATGGGTTTGTTTTGTTTTTTTCAGCCTAATGATTGCTTGCTTCACTGATAGTGACAACTCTTTGGATCTCATATTGAGAGTTGACAGCAACAGATTCCAAATGCAAATAGCACACTTAAAATGAACTCTGGACCTTTTATCTGCTCCTTTTAAATGCGATAATGAGGGAATAACACAACTGGGGAACCCAGTTGAAGTCACGAGCGGTGACGTAACGCGTAGGGCGTGGCAGAGAGCTGACTATACCGGAAGTCACGTAAGGAGGCGCCTCGGACGCCGCTCCTTCCTGTTTTATGTGATTTTTATACTGTTTTCATGTAAGAGACCACTTTGCTTTTAATCCAATAAAATATACTTTTGAAATACTACACCATCAGAGGCCTCCTCTCTCCTCCCCCTCCTCCCACCGGGCTGTCACAAGCCTAGGTGGAAATACTCCCAGTTTATTTTGATAGGTGCCTGACAGTAAGCAGAGGGGAACGCAACCATCCTGTGACTTTTATCGTTACAACAAGGAAAGATCTACATTGATGCCTGTTTTTTCCTACTCTGAGGTGAGAGTTTAGAGAGCCTAGTTGAACCGTCAGTTGTTTTATGAAGATCACCATTACCATTATTATTATTCTTCCGTTATCATCATAAGTTATGGACTTTATATTGTCTTCTTTGTGAACTCTCTTTTATAGTCGTATATATTTGGAAGTATCATATACCACGCTGTTTGCAGTTGCTGCACAGTTTTTTGCATTTTTGCACATTCATGCGATTTGGCTTTTGCCATCCATTGGAATTTGTTGGTTTACACATTTGGAGTTTCAGCACAGGTTTTGCATCTTTGCACATATATGACAATTTTTGCGATTTGTTATTGGGCCACATTTATTTATTTTTAATCCAGTTTTTATTGATGCACTTTATTCGTTCCTATTACTGATTTTTCACAGTCAATATTTACTTATTTATTTAATTTATTATTATTGTAGATGTGATCACTATTTTTATGATAGATTTTATGCGCGAAATCTCTTTTATCTTTTATTGCATGGGTCGAGTGCTATGTGTACACTTGTCGATTTCGCTGCAGTCATTTCAGATATCATCATAAAAATCACCCACCTTAAGGATTTGTTCATTTAACCCATTTTTGTTTGTCACCACATTCACTTTTATCTCACTTTAGCGCGAGGGACCATAGTAGTTATAGCTCCAGCCTTTGCCGTTGCCTTTTCCTTCCAGCCCACTAACAGCTAGCCAGTTCATCAGATATGTTTGCATCCTCCTGTTTAATCTAGGACTAAACCCTAATCAGTTTTCCAGGCAGTCCTGGATCGGAGTGGCTTCGGCCGCCTCCCGGCACTGGGTGCCGGGTCATGTAATCAGAAGATTAGGCAGATGGAAATCTGTCTGCTTTACCCGGTACATTCTAAATCCCCAGGTTGAGATGTCCCAAGCCCTCATCAAGCTAGACCAATAAATGTCATGTATACCAAAAAACAGCTTTCCCTATCCTGGTGTAGCCCTGCCCCTTTGGAGGTTGCTTAGAATTTCATATTCATCTGCACCACTCTGACCCTGTAAACTTTCCAGCCCTCCTGACACTCTAGGTTTAGACATGTATGTACCTTTAAATAATACAATGACAAAATTCAGATTGATTAGCTCTCTCTGATTTTACTTGTTCAAAAGGAGAGTCATGGGACAAGGGTATTAGTCAGCTAAGTCTTGGGTAAACAGCAAAAACTCAGTTGAAATGGTCTCCTTAGGAAATAAAATTACAGCTTGGAATCACAGATATAAAATAGCAATGTACATAGAAACAGACAATAAATGAATGAATAACTAAGGGGAAGATACTAATGGCTGTATGCACTATCACTGTCAAAAGAGGACCCCTGGCTGGCCTATTATACCCTTAATCCTAATGCGGGACTGGGTATTATAGAATTTAGGAGTATGTGCCCTTTAAATAGCAATAAGATAAGAGTGTCCAGGATGCAGGGCCTCACAATGATCTTTACCAGCAAGTTGGAGCTCATAGAACAAGGATCCTGAGTGTGGCACAGTGAGGTATAATCAAAGAAAGCAGTTGTGCCTCGCTAGTTGTAATTCTTATGCCCCGTACACACGAGCGGATTTTCCGTTGGAAAAAAACTTAGATGTTTTTTCCAATGGAATTCCGCTCAAGCTTGCCTTGCATACACACGGTCACACAAAAGTTCTCTGAACTTTCAACCGTCAAGAACGTGGTGACGTACAACACTACGATGAGCCAAGAAAATGAAATTCAAAGCTTCCGAGCATGCATCGAATTGTTTCCGAGCATGCGTAGGAATTTTGCTTGTCGGAATTTGTACAGGTGATCGCATTTTCCCGACCGAAAAATAGAGAACATGCTCTCAATCTTTTGCTGGCTGGAATTCCACCAGTAAAAGACCGATGGAGCATACACATGGCCGCATTTTCCGTCAAAAAGCTGTCATCGGAGTTTTGCTAGCAGAATTTCCGATCATGTGTACGCAGGATTAGGATAATTCCAGGTGTAAGATGTCTGTATACATTGTTCTGTGAGGTAAGGTGAAGCAATTCCAGGTGTTAGGTGTCTATATACAGTGTTCTGTGAACAGGGAATAAAGTAGAGATTGTATTGGCAGGCAGATGCCTTTTCAACAAACTGAAGAGCAGCATAGGAACCTCCTGAAGAGCGATCCAAGTCAGTGCATGCTTCTGCGGAATGAGCGGAGATGCCAGACTGGCTTCTGGGACCATGAGTCATCTGATCTGGCTGATTACAGCGATGCTTTGGTGATGCCCCTTGTGTAGCAAGCGATGCTGGACCCGCCTGGGCCAGAGCTGGGATCACCGTTTTGCCGCGTGATAGGCTGCAGTCCTCTCGCATTGCAGCAGAGGGATGTTTACTTGATGGAACCTGTTATGTCCCTTTGACACAGGGTCTCTCAGGGTGTTGCTAGCAATGCTGCCAGTATCTGCTCAGCAAGTTACACACAGGCTGGATGCACTTCTTAACCAGGGAAGGGTTTATTACTCACTCAGAAAGCGATGTACATACTTACATGGAGGAGTCTTATGCAACAGGTCTCTCTCTCAGTATCATGCTGCTTCTTCCAGTCCCACACACACTGACTGACTTCCTGGTACAGCCCCTCCCCCAGCATGAATCAGGAGAAAGGGGTTAAGGGTCACAGTGATTCTGAATAAACGTTACAGAACTCGGGGAGCAAGAGAGCTTGGGCCTAGTCGTCTGACTCTTTTAAAGCCTCTCCCAGAGTTCTTTCTCTGGAGCAGATGGCATGCCGGGATGTGTAGTCCAGGGATAGTTTTGCATATCCAGGATAGCTGTTTAGGAGTCTACAGTCCCCACACTGCTCTCTGCTTGGCTCAGGAAGATGATGCAAGTATTTTTGAGCCCAACACTAGAGGAACACAGACAGTCTAAGAAAGGAGAGGGAAGTCTGCAATGCCAGATAACTGTAGTCCGCTGTCAGCTACACCCCCCCACTCAAAAGTCTTTGGTCCCCAAAAACAGGTTACAATCTCATTAACTTATCTATTGAGTAGTATACTTAAAGATAAACAACATCCCTGGGAATTACAGACCAGTTAGCCTAACATCAATAGTATGCAAGCTCTTAGAGGGGATGATAAGGGACTATATACAAGATTTTAGTAATGAAAACGATATGATTAGCAGTAATTAGGGATCGGCTTTATGTTCAGGTCGAATATGAGTTCGACTCGAACATTGGCTGTTCGCCAGTTCGCCGAACAGTGAACAATTTGGGGTGTTCGCGGCAAATTGGAAAGCCGCAGAACACCCTTTAAAAGTCTATGGGAGAAATCAAAAGTGCTCATTTTAAAGTCTTATATGCATGGTATTGTCATAAAAAGTGTTTGGGGACCTGGGTCCTGCCCCAGGGGACATGTATCAATGCAAAAAAAAGTTTTAAAAACGGCCGTTTTTTCAGGAGCAGTGATTTTAATAAAGCCTAAAGTGAAACAATAAAAGTGAAATATTCCTTTAAATTTCGTACCTGGGGGTTGTCTATAGTATGCCTGTAAAGTGGCGCTTTTTTCTGTGTTTAGAACAGTCTGACAGCAAAATGAATTTCTAAAGGGAAAAAAAAGTCATGAAGTAATAGCTGTGTCGGCTATAGTGAATTGTCTATGCGAGCAATCAAAAGTGCTAATTTTAAGGGTTAATATGCAAGTTATTGTCAAAAAAGTGTTTGAGGACCTGGGTCCTGCCCCAGGGGACATGTATCAATGCAAAAAAAAGTTTTAAAAACTGATATTTCTAATGCCCTGTACACATGGTCAGATTTTCCGACTGAAAAAGTGCGATCGGATTGTGTTTTCGGAAATTCCGATCGTGTGTGGGCTCCATCGGACTTTTTCCATCGGAATTTCCGACACACAAAGTTTGAGAGCAGGCTTTAACATTTTCTGACAACAAAATCTGATTCGGTTAAATTCTGATCGTGTGTACACAAATCCGAAGCACAAATTGCCGCGTATGCTCAGAATAAATTAAGAGACGAAAGCTATTGGCTACTGCCCCGTTTATAGTCCCGACGTACGTGTTTTACGTCACAGCGTTCAGAACGATCGGATTTTCCGACAACTTTGTGCTATCATGTGTATGCAAGACAAGTTTGAGCCAACATCCGTTGGAAAAAATCCATGGATTTTGTTGTCGGAATGTCCGATCAATGTCCGATCATGTGTACAGGGCATTAAGGGAAAAAAAAGTAATGAAGTGATAGCGGTGTCGGCTATAGTGAATTGTCTATGGGAGAAATCAAAAGTGTTAATTTTAAGGGTTAATATGCAAGTTATTGTCATAAAAAGTGTTTGGGGACCTGGGTCCATGTATCAATACAAAAAGAAGGGAACAGTGATTTTAATAATGCTTAACCGCTTCAATACAGGGCATTTTCACTCCCTTCCTTCCCAGACCAATTTTTAGTTTTCAGCGCTGTCACACTTTGAACGACAATTGCGCGGTCGTGCAACGTTGTACTGAAACAAAATTGATGTAGTTTTTTTCCCACAAATAGAGCTTTCTTTTGGTGGTATTTGATCACCTCTGCAGTTTTTATTTTTTGCGCTATAAACAAAAGAAGAGCGACAATTTTGAAAAAAATACAATATTTTTTACTTTTTGCTATAATAAATATCCCAATTTAAAAAAAAAAAAAAATTTTTCCTCAGTTTAGGCCGATACGTATTCTTCTACATATTTTTGTTAAAAAAATCGCAATAATCGTATATTGATTGGTTATAAGCGTCTACAATTTTGAAGTTATAGCGTCTACAAAATACGGGATAGATTTATGGCATTTTTTAAATTTTTTTATTTATTTATTTTTTTTACTAGTAATGGCGGCGATCTGCATTTTTTTTCATGACTGCAACATTATGGTGGACACATCGGACACTTTTGACACATTTTTGGGACCATTCACATTTATACAGCGATCAGTGCTATAAAATTGCACTGATTACTGTGTAAATGTGACAGGCAGGGAAGGGGTTAACCACTAGGGGGAGACGAGGGGTTAAATGTGTTTTCTAGGGGAGTGATTCTAACTGTAGGGGGAGGGGACTCACAAGGGGAGAAGACCGATCGGTGTTCCTCTGGGAACACCGATCGGTCTCCTCTCACCTGACAGGACGTGGATCTGTGTGTTTACACACACAGATCCACGGTCCTGCTTGGTTAACGGGCAATCACGGCTGCTAGGCACATGCACCGGGACCCGAGCAACGCGGCGGGCACACGCGCGCACCCCCTGGATGGCCGGGTAGCCCAGGCCATCATATGCTGCCCTTCCCAGGATGGGAGATCCCATCTGCGGACGTCATTTGACATTGAAGTGTGGCAGGTATTGAAGTGGTTAAAGTGAAACAATAAAAGTGTAATATTCCTTTAAATTTCGTACCTGAGGGGTGTCTATATTATGCCTGTAAAGGGGCGCATGTTTCCCGTATTTAGAATAGTCTAACAGCAAAATGACATTTGTAAGGCCCCTTTCACACTGGGGCGGGAGGTGCGTCGGCGGTAAAGCGCCGCTATTATTACCGTCGTTTCCCCCCCGCTAGCGGCCGAGAAAGGGTTAAAAACCACCTCAAAGCGCCTCTGCAGAGGCGTTTGCTGGCGGTATAGCCGTGCTGCACCATTGATTTCAATGGGCAGGAGCGGTGAAGGAGCCGTGTATACACAGCCGTGTATATACAGGACCTGAAAGGCCTGGTATTGAATTTAGGGGGATCCCCACGCCATTTTTAAAAGAAATTTGGTGCGGGGTTCCTCTCTCTTTCTCACTCTCTCTTTCATTCTTTATTTATTTATCTTTCTTTCTCTCACTCTCGTTCTGTTTCTTTCTCTCTCTTTCTATCTTTTTCTCTCTCTATCTCTTTCATGCTTTATTTATTTAATTTTCTCTCTTTTTATCTTTATCCTTTTTTAATATTCTTCATTTATTCGAAAGGAGGCAGGTAATCCAATATCATATCACTTTCCATATACACATTTGCTTTTAACTGCCATACATTTTGTACCAACTTAATAATCCATAATTATATAAGCATGTATATATACGTCTTCATTTACTTATACTTATATGTGTATATCCACTCAAAAGAAAATTGAGTACTGTCCGTGATACTTTTTTTATTTGCACTAACATACAATTTTTCAGGACAAGCTTTCGGGGTATGTCCCCTTCTTCAAGGTCCAAGCAGTACTGATTCACAATTTTTTAAGCAGAATGTTAAAGAAAAAGAAGAAAAAAATCAGGGTACCTCCTCCTACCTGGTGTCCCAAGTACTGCACATCAGTCATGCCAATCTGACACTTACTGGGTTTTACAGTCAGATTGGCAGCCGTCAGTTGGTCCAGGACCTGTGACAGGTGCACCAGGTGTTCCTCCCAGGTAGGGCTGAACACGGCGATGTCATCCAGGTAGGCTACGGCAAAGGTTTCCAGCCCCTCCAGTAAGTCATTCATGACTCTCTGGAAGGTAGCTGGGGCATTCTTCATCCCAAACGGCATGACGGTAAACTCGAACAATCCGAATGGGGTGATGAAGGCCGACTTTTCCTGAGCCTCAGGGGCCAGAGGAATTTGCCAGTACCCCCTGCTCAGATCCATTATTGTTATATAATGGGCGGCCGCCAGCCTATCTAACAACTCATCAATCCGGGGCATGGGGTAGGCATCTGCAGTAGTGATGGCATTCAGCTTCCGGTAGTCCACACAGAACCTGGTCGTCTGGTCCTTTTTGGGAACCAAGACTACTGGGGACGCCCAGGCACTGTGGGACTTCTGAATCACCCCCAGCTGCAGCATTTCCTCCACCTCCCTTTTCATGTCGGCCAGCACCTCCAGGGAGACGCGATAGGCCGACTGTTTAATGGGGGGATGTGCCCCGGTGTCCACCTGGTGGACAGCGAGGTGTGTCCTCCCAGGTTTTCCCGTAAACCTGCTACCATGTACTGCCAGCACTCGCTTCAGTCCAGGTACCTGGGTGGGGGTAAGATTGGAGTTTATCAGGAGTTCTGAGTCTACCTCCCTGGTGTCTGCTAGCAGGTCCAGAAGTGGATCAGCCTCCTCGGGCTCTGGCCTGCTGCAGACCGGCATGACATAGGCCGTGCGCTCATGATGGGCTTTGATCATGTTAACATGAATGGCCTTCTGCCGTCTACGCCCTTCTCCCAAGTAGGTGACATCATTCAGACGCTGGGTGATGGTGTACGGGCCTTCCCATGCTGCTTGGAGTTTGTTCTGCCGCAGGGGAAGCAGAACATACACCTTCTGACCAATGTCATAGGTCCGGTCCCTAGCATTACGGTCATACCACTTTTTCTGCCTGGTCTGGGCCTGGGTCATGTTCTCCCGCACAATTTCCACCAGCGTCTCCATTTTATCTCTGAATTTTAGGACATAATCCACAACAGAGACCTTTGAGTCGGCAATCTTGCCCTCCCAGTTCTCACGGATTAGGTCCAGGGGTCCTCTTACCCTCCGTCCGTACAAAAGTTCAAATGGCGAAAAGCCTGTGGACTCCTGAGGCACCTCTCTGTAAGCAAACAGCAGATGAGGCAGATATCGTTCCCAGTCCTTACCCTGGGAGTGCACAAAGGTGCACAACATTTGTTTCAAGGTTCCATTGAAACGCTCGCACAAACCGTTCGTTTGTGGGTGATAAGGACTGGCCATGATATGCGTCATCTGTATTTTCCGACAGAGAGCTTGCATCAAGTCGGACACAAACTGAGGGCCTTGATCGCTAATGAGCTCAGCCGGGAATCCCACTCTTGTGAAGATTCCCAGCAGAGCATCAGCGACCTTGTCTGCCCGGACGCAGGAGAGAGCCACCGCCTCTGGGTAACGCGTGGCATAGTCGACAACTGTAAGGATAAAACGTTTGCCTGAACTGCTAGGGATGGCCAAAGGCCCAATGATATCCACTGCCACCCTCTTAAAAGGTTTGTCAATCACAGGCAAAGGTTTTAGCGGAGCCCTGTGTACATCCCCTGCCTTGCCAACTCGCTGGCAGGTAACACAGGACCGACAGTAGTCAGCTATGTCAGCGAGCATTGTAGGCCAATAAAAGTTATGTATCAACCTGCCCTCGGGTCTTAGTGATCCCCAAGTGCCCTGCGAGGGGAATCTCATGAGCCACTTTTAGCAGCTGTCCCCTAAATTGACTGGGTACACCCAGCTGCCTGCTACCTAGGTCAGCCTCATTCCCCCCTGCAGGCATATTTTCTCTGTACAGTTTACCTTTGTCCCAATAGACCTTTTGTTTGTCATTCTCTGCAGGGGGGCGATCAGCTAGACTCCTGAGCTGTGCTAGTGTTTGGTCTGTCTGCAGTGCTGTTTCAAAGGCGGAACAACAGGTCCCAGCCAGCAGTCCTGTGGCAAACATGGACAGCTGCTGAGGCTCAACAGAGGTGGAGTCCACTGGGTCAGAACAGCGAGAGGGCCCAGAGACCTCCTCCTGCTGTTCTGCGACCAGGGCCTGCACCTTGGCTGCCTTTGCAGCACTGCGAGTGACCACCAATACTGGCACTGCATCATCATTATCATCATCATCATTATCCTCATCATCATTATCATCACATTTAACCTTTATCAGTTCAGCATCATTGGAACATACATCAGTTACCTTCACTGGCAGGGGGGCCTCCTCTCCTGTCTCTGAAGAAGGAGGACCTTGCACTTCCACTTCACCCTCCCCCTCCCTCTGTCCATCTACAGGTTGCCCAGATATTACCCCAACATCTGTAAACAGTACCTTGGTAGGTCTAGAGAGATCCGTGGGAGCATCCTGGGTGCTCTTAGCAGGGGCATAGTATGAAACAAGGGTACCTAAATCAGAACCCAACAACACCGCAGTGGGGATCTCCTCCGAGACACCCACCTCTTTCATCCCACTCCCGGCACCCCAATCAATGAAAACATAGGCACGGGGTACACAGGAACGGGTCCCCCCAACTCCGGTGAGGGTAAGGAACTTCTCTGGGATGATGTCTGTTTCTTCTATAACCTCTGGTCTGACCAATGTGACTTCGGCTCCGGTGTCACGAAAGCCTGTTACAGTCCGGTGGCCTACGATGACTGGCTGCAAGTTGGCATTGGTTCCGGGAGGTTTCCCACTGACGAGCAGCACAGCAGAAGGGTTGCTAGCCGGATGGCCAGGTGATGTCGTCTTCTTCTGCTCAGGGCACTGCGTCCTGAGATGTCCGGCTTCCCCACAGTTGTAGCATTTGCGTTTGTCCGTTAGGAAGGCCTTGGCTCCAGGAGCTGCAGGTTCCGGCTGCTGAGGAACTTGTTTGGTAGGCAGAGGAGGGGTTGCCGTGTGCGATTTCCCTCCTTTCCAGCCATTCAGAGGAGCCTTGCGATGGTCAGATACCCGAGAGTGGATATAGGTATCTGCCAGTTCTGCTGCTGCTTTGGCAGAGGCTGGCTTTCACTCCAGCACAAACTGTCTGACGTCTGTAGGACAGATATGCAAAAGTTGATCTGCAATCATAAGATCTTCCAGGGATTCAAAAGAATCGGCTTTCAAGCCTTTAGTCCACTGCCGGAATGTGGTACGTAAGCGACCTACCACATCCATGTATGAGTCCCCAGGCCCCTTTTGCAGGGACCTAAAACGCTTCCGGTACACTTCCGGGGTTAGCTGAAACTTTTGGATAATTGCAGCCTTTAGGGCCTCATAATCGTTGCACTGCTCTTCTGACAGTTCGACATAAGCATCCAGGGCCTTGCCTCGCAGCCCTGGCGTCAGGTACCGGGCCCATTGTGCTGGGGGCAGATGGTACTGACGGCAAGTTTTTTCAAACGACAGTAGATACACGTCAATGTCACTGTCCTTTTCCATAACTGGAAACTTGGCTGCTGGGGTCACTGGCAGAGAGGCATCCCTGTGCTCTAGGGATCCGAGGTTCTGAGCCTGTCGCTGATGCTGGAGCCTAGCCATCTCCAGTTCGTGCCGACAATCAGCCTCCCTCTCAGCCCTGCGTTCCTCCCGCTCGGCCTGGCGTTCCAGAAACTGCAAGTACACCACAGGATCCGTCTCCCTGAGGTTTTGTAGAGTTTCTTGCATTTGAAGAGAGTCTATGATGGTTTCAGGCAATCTGATGCTAGCCTGCTCTTGTGGTGGCTTGGAGGCAACAATCTGTGGTATTCCAGTGTCAGTCTCTGCTTGCCCATCTGGTGAGGCCGCCTCTGAACCACTGGGCTCTGGAGTAGCGGAAACCCTTTCTGGTCCAGTTTCCCCCAGGTTCTGGTCTGCACGGATATCAAACTCCTGTAAGGCATGTATCAAGCCTTCACGATTTTTGCCACTGATGTCAGTTCCTCTTTCTGCGCACTCAGCAGTCAGTTCATTCTTGCTCATCTTTTTATATGCTCATAACCCAGACATTTTGCAAGCAGAAGAGATAGAACAGAAAGAAGAGATAGGAAGAAGGTGTAGGAAGGAGCTGTTGCTGTATGTCTCTCTTGAAAAAATAAAAATCAAAAAAATATGCACCAGCTTGTCTCTAAGGACTGTTTCCACAAAGGTTACAATCCTTCAGTGCAGAGCTAATTCCTAACAATGCACTGAATGCTCTTAATGCGAAACTATCCCGCTACGCTGCCAGCCAATAGAAGACCTCAATGTCTTAGTTCTTAAAGGGAATTTTAGAACTATCCAGGAAAGGAAAACGTTTGAACTAAGAATGATACTTCTTTTTGACACGAAGAATAATGGCCTGAATTTAGATATTGGTTTCCTTACACATTATGCTAAAGTTTTACGACCGCTCTGTGATTAGTATTCCCCCCCCCCTTGCATTCCTCCCTAGCTCTCCCTCTGTCTTATCTCACTAACTCTGCTGCTATCTTTATTACCATTGATTTGTATGTGTTTTGTTTTCTCTTTTTTTTTTCTTTCCTTTTTTTCTTCTTTTTCTTTAACATTCTGCTTAAAAATTTGTGAATCAGTACTGCTTGGACCTTGAAGAAGGGGACATACCCCGAAAGCTTGTCCTGAAAAATTGTATGTTAGTACAAATAAAAAAAGTATCACGGACAGTACTCAATTTTCTCTGTCACAATTGCACTAATACGGCTACAACAAATCAAGTATGATGGAAGATACTGCATATAGCCGCATAAAGAAGCAGTTAACCAACCTGATCACAAAGGAAACACAGGTCAACAGCGACATCTTCTTTCTCTCAAGATGCAAAAAGAGGAATCTCATACCACAGGGTCTCCGGATTAAAAATCCTTGTGCAAATACACTGAACTCTCCTTATGCAGAAGGACTCTGCAGAAGTACCAGCGAAAGGTTAAGGAACAACCTCATTCATAAACTCTATGGTAAAAGGGAAACAATCCGGAAACAAAAGCAGTTGGTGTTTGAAACCTCAACACCATTGGATCCCACAAGCATCAACCAAATTAAGAATGAAATTGAAACCTTACAAAGACAACTGCAAAAACTTGCTATGAACAGGAAGCAAAAAAAACTCCAAAAGCTACACCAAGAGCAGACCTTTTGGATACAACCTAAACAACACAAAACAAACACAACTTCTATAACTCCTGCTATCAGCAACTTGGAAGCCAATCCAGAATCCCAAGGTATCCTTTGTTTAAATGCTGACTTTACAGAAAATGTGGATATAACAGAGGAACTCAGAATAATAAATTTGTCAAATCATCAACTTACTACACCAGAAACAACAGTCCTCTCCAAAGGCCTCACATTCTGCCCAACCACCAAATTGGATAAATTACAGGTATGGTCAGATATGGAGGAATTCTTTAGGAGACTAAGGCTCAAAGAATATTTTGACAGTAAGGAAAGGAATCCTAGGACAATAGATGGTTACAAAAGGAAAAAGAACAGCAACTTCACACCTCCACAAGGACGCAACCCCAAACTGGATACCTATATTGACAACTTCAGGCTGCGAGTTACATCCCTGATATCCACCCAGCAAAAGAAAACATTATACAACCTTTCACCACTGGAGCGAAGAGCTGTACATGATCTGCGCAATAATCAGGCCATAACCATCAAACCAGCAGATAAAGGGGGAGCAGTCGTTGTGATGGATACAGACAAATATATACAAGAGGGCCAGAGGCAGCTGGCAAATACTACTTACTACAAAAAACTGGATTATGATCCGACCCAGGATTTTACTAAGCAATTAAAAGGTCTCATTGCGACAATGCCAAGCCACCTACATTCAGAACTCATCAATGCAATTCCAGATAATCCAGAAATGGGAGACTTCTACATGCTGCCCAAGATCCACAAGCCAGGAAATCCAGGCAGACCCATTATAACAGGTATGAATACACTTACTGAACATATCTCAGGCCTTGTAGAAAACATGTTAAAACCTTTAGTCATGAACACTGCAAGTTTCCTGCAAGACACCACTGATTTTCTGAACAAGCTTAACAATATACAACAATTACCACCTAATACACTTCTAGTCACTATGGATGTAGAATCTCTGTACAGTAACATCCCTCACAAGGATGGGTTGGCGGCATGTCACAGATTCTTATCATCCTCACCAGACCACAAATACACTGATGAGGATGTGACACAGCTCATTGAATTCATTCTTACACACAACTACTTCACTTTCAATAATGACATCTATCTCCAGTGTATGGGTACTGCTATGGGAAGCAAAATGGCACCCCAATATGCAAATTTATTTATGGCTGACCTGAAGGACAAATTTCTGAACAGCATACAACAAAAGCCATACAGATATTATCGCTATATTGATGATATATTCATGGTATGGACTGAAGGTGAAGAAAATCTAAACCAATTCTTTTCATTGATCAACACTTTTCACCCATCTATCAAACTAAAAATGGACTATTCGAACACACATGTCAACTTCCTGGACACTACAGTATACATCAGGGATGACAAGCTACACACGTCAATATACAGAAAACAGACTGACCGATGCAGCTATCTTCATAGTTCCAGTTTTCACCCCCAACACACCAAACGGGCCATCATACACAGCCAGGCCATCAGATACCACCGAATTTGTTCAGACCCAGAAGACAGAGATAAACATCTCAGAACACTGGCAGACTCCTTCCATAAGAAAGGTTACAAAGACAAATCCATAAACAACAGCATAAACACAGCCTTGAAAACCCGAAGAGAAAATCTCCTCCAATACACAGAGAAAAAAACAAATAACCGAGTACCTCTAGTCACCACATACAACCCAGCACTTGAAGGGATCAAAAAGATAATTAAAGATTTACAACCCATTATAACAGAGGATGAAACTCTGAAAGGAATATTCCAACAACCCCCATTATTGGCTTTCAGACAACCACCCAACCTCAGACACAAACTAATCAGCAGGAAACTTCACTCTGATTATGAAGTCAAAAATAATGGTAGCAAACCCTGCAATAAAAAACGCTGCAAACTATGCAACCAGATAAATCTATCCGAAAGTGTTACACACACAAATGGGACCTTCAATATCATGGGATCTTACAGCTGTACCTCAAGTAATGTTGTGTACCTCATCCAATGCAAAAGGTGCAGCAAAGGATCTTATGTTGGTGAAACAGGACAGAAGTTGCAAGCGAGGATGAATTTGCACAGACATACCATCAAAGAACATAAAGAAGACAGTTTATGCACACCTGTGGGACATCATTTCTCACAATCGGACCACACTATAGAAGACCTCAATGTCTTAGTTCTTAAAGGGAATTTCAGAACTATCCAGGAAAGGAAAACGTTTGAACTAAGAATGATACTTCTTTTTGACACGAAGAATAATGGCCTGAATTTAGATATTGGTTTCCTTACACATTATGCTAAAGTTTTACGACCGCTCTGTGATTAGTATTCCCCCCCCCTTGCATTCCTCCCTAGCTCTCCCTCTGTCTTATCTCACTAACTCTGCTGCTATCTTTATTACCATTGATTTGTATGTGTTTTGTTTTCTCTTTTTTTTTCTTTCCTTTTTTTCTTCTTTTTCTTTAACATTCTGCTTAAAAATTTGTGAATCAGTACTGCTTGGACCTTGAAGAAGGGGACATACCCCGAAAGCTTGTCCTGAAAAATTGTATGTTAGTGCAAATAAAAAAAGTATCACGGAAAGTACTCAATTTTCTCTGTCACAATTGCACTAATACGGCTACAACAAATCAAGCACTCAAAAGAAGAAAGGAATCCTCCCTTTCTTTTTATATTTTACCAGAAACAAAAACCTACAAAAGTAAATAAATCAGTAAACCCACAGACCCAAAAAAGAATCAAAAACGAAAGAAGTAAAAAAAAAAAAAAAAAAAAAAAAGGAAGAAAGGGAAACACACCAACATAGGGCCCATCAGCCCATCATTCCCCACTAGTCTCCTCCCCTCTTCTGAGTATACAAATTGATCCCAGTCTGCCCATGTTCTAGTGTATTGCTTTTTTCTGTCTTGTGCTGACATTACAAGATCCTCCATAATCCTGATGTTCCTTACCCTATTTAGCCACTGAGCAATGGAAGGAGGTTTGGGATCCCTCCAGCTAAGAGTAATACAGGCTTTAGCTGCATTGACCATGTGACATAACACAGATTTAATGTCTGCCGGGGAATTTGTGAACAATGAAGCAGAAAAAATGCGGGGTTGTCTGGTATTGGAAAAACTGTAAACTTTTGAGATATCCTCTGAACCTCCAGCCAGTATTGTCTAATCTTAGGACAGGACTAGGGATGAGCCGAACACCCCCCTGTTCGGTTCGCACCAGAACATGCGAACAGGAAAAAAGTTTGTTCAAACACGCGAACACCGTTAAAGTCTATGGGACACGAACATGAATAATCAAAAGTGCTAATTTTAAAGGCTTATATGCAAGTTATTGTCATTAAAAGTGTTTGGGGACCCCGGTCCTGCCCCAGGGGACATGAATCAATGCAAAAAAAAGTTTTAAAAACGGCCGTTTTTTCGGGAGCAGTGATTTTAATAATGCTGAAAGTCAAACAATAAAAGTGTAATATCCCTTTACATTTCGTAGCTGGGGGGTGTCTATAGTATGCCTGTAAAGGGGCCTTTCCCGTGTTTAGAACAGTCTGACAGCAAAATGACATTTTGAAGGAAAAAACACATTTAAAACTCCCCGCGGCTATTGCATTGCCGACAATACACATAGAAGTTCATTGATAAAAACGGCATGGGAATTCCCCACAGGGCAACCCCGAACCAAAATAGGGGGCCCCGCCCCTAGTTATTTAAGAACCGTCAGATGAAGAGACGCCGTCACACAGCGGGAGCCTCCCTCCATGCCAGCATGGCTGCGGAGCGGCCCGGAGAAGAAATGAAGAAGAGAAGAAGGAAGAAGAGATGAAGAAGAAGATGGAGAGAAGAGCGGGAGCCTCCCCCCCATGCCATGGGTGCGGAGCGGCCCGAGGAGAAGAAGATAGAAGACGCCACGGAGGAGATGCTGGACGAGAACGCCGGAGGAAGAACCAGGAGAGCCAGAAGAACCAGAAGAAGATGAAGGAAGAAAGAAGAAGCATTTAAATAAAGGAATTGTCAAAAACTGTCTCTTGTCATTTTTAACATTTTTGACAGTTTTTTAGTGAAATGGTAGGGGTAAGTACCCCCTTACCATTTCACACAGGGGGGGGGCTGGGATCTGGGGGTCCCCTTGTTAAAGGGGGCTTCCAGATTCCGATAAGCCCCCCGCCCGCAGACCCCCACAACCACCGGCCAGGGTTGTGGGGATGAGGCCCTTGTCTTCATCAACATGGGGACAAGGTGTTTTGGGGGGCTACCCCAAAGCACCCTCCCAATGTTGAGGGCATGTGGCCTGGTACGGTTCAGGAGGGGGGGGCGCACTCTCGTCCCCCCCTCTTTTCCTGCGGCCTGCCAGGTTGCGTGCTCAGATAAGGGTCTGGTATGGATATTTGGGGGGACCCCACGCCGTTTTTTTTTTGGTTTTTTTGGCGCGGGGTTCCCCTTAAAATCCATACCAGACCAAGGGTCTGGTATGGAATTTAGGGGGAACCCCACGTCATTTTTTTTTTTAAATTTTGGCTGGGGTTCCCCTTAATATCCATACCAGACCTGAAGGGCCTTGTATGGAATTTAGGGGGACTCCCACATCATTTTTTTTTTTTTGGTTCGGGGTTGCCCTGTGGGGCATGCCGTTTTTATCAATGAACTTCTATGTCTATTGTCGGCAATGCAATAGCCTCGAGTAGTTTTAAATGTGTTTTTTTCTTCAAAATGTCATTTTGCTGTCAGACTGTTCTAAACACAGGAAACATGTGCCCCTTTACAGGCATACTATAGACACCCCCCAGGTACGAAATTTAAAGGGATATTACACTTTTATTGTTTGACTTTAAGCATTATTAAAATCACTGCTCCTGAAAAAATGACAGTTTTTAAAACTTTTTTTTGCATTGATCCATGTCCCCTGGGGCAGGACCCAGGTCCCCAAACACTTTTTATGACAATAACTTGCATATAAGCCTTTAAAATTTGCACTTTTGATTTCTCCCATAGACTTTTAAAGGGTGTTCCGCGGCATTCGAATTTGCCGCGAACACCCCAAATTGTTCGCTGTTCGGCGAACTTGCGAACAGCCAATGTTCGAGTAGAACATGAGTTCGACTCGAACTCGAAGCTCATCCCTAGACAGGACCAAAATATGTGAAATAGTGTCCCCCAATCCTCTCTACATCTCCAACAATGGTCTGAGGCCTCTGGAGAAAATTTACTTAGCCTTGCCAGTGTGTAGTATCATCGTGTCAGTAATTTATAATTTGATTCCTGAATCCGTGTGCATATTGATGAGTTCAACGAAAGATAGATAATATTCTGTCGTTGGGCTGGGCTAAAGGTCCTATCCAGATCTCTCTCCCATTTACCAAAGCCTGGCATCACAAAATCTCCTGAGGGCATGCTAAGCAAGGCATATATCTTTGAAATCGTCCGAGGGAGTGGGTTCGTTTCCATCGCAATATGACTCAAATAAAGTTAATTGACGCTGATATTTTATCAGGTGTCCCAGAGACCTAAGGAAATGACGTAGCTGCAATGCCTGCCAAAGATTTATTTCGTACCGGCCCCCCGGGTGTGTCAATGTGGCCATCGTGGGCCAATTCTCGTGATCCAGAAAGTGCGATGCCTGAAAACAGCCCCTCTCTATTAAATTCTTAAACGCCCCTAATTCCATACCTGGGGGGGAAACTAGGGTTTCCCAATATTGGGAACAAGGGTGATTGTGTCGTGGAAAATTTAGGGTTCCGACAGAGCCCAGATCCCATTCTCATATTAGGGCCTATAATAGGATGTATTTTAAGAGGGACGGGTAGGGTAGGGACGGGTAGGGCTGCATAGCACCAAGGTGCTCTACCCAAAGGTATCGGGCTAGATTGTTGTTCTATGTCTATCCAAAGTTTAAATTCCCTATGTCTGCTCCAATCGATCATCCTGCCCAGATGGGCTGCTTGATAATATTTAAATGCGTCTGGGGCAGCTACACCGCCAAAGCACTTGGGTAGCGTCAAAAGACATCTACTAATCCTGGGGCGTTTATTCGCCCATATAAATTTAGTAAAAAGAGTGTGAATTTGACGAAAAAAAAACTGAAGGTATAACGATAGGTAATGCCTGAAAAAGGTACAAGAACCACGAGTGTAGCCCCTGATTCCATTTATCCAATAAAGATCGTACTGCGTTGTATAATGGTGGAAAATTTGCCGCAAAAGTATTGCCCAGGTTTGATGGTATATATGTACCCAAGTACCTTAACGCTGAAGTTACCCGTTTGAATTTAAAATTAGGTTGTATAATACCACGCTCTAATTGAGGAAGTGCCACTCCCATAGCTTCCGATTTAGTAAAATTTATTTTTAAATTTGAGAGAGCTCCATAGCCTTCAAACTCCTTCATAAGATTGGGCAATGAAATGTGTGGATTAGACAGAGAGAACAACAGATCGTCTGCATAGGCTGAGACTTTGTAATTGTGATCTCCTATCTGTAGCCCCAAAATATCTGGATTTTGCCGAATTTTGTTCAACAATGGCTCCAGCAAAAGTGCAAACAAAAGGGGCGACAGAGGGCATTCCTGCCGTGTTCCATTTGAGATCCTAAAAGGTTTTGAGAATACTCCATTTATTTTAACCGACGCCTGTGGAGCAGTATAGACCTTAGCAATCCATTGCAGCATACGGTCACCTAGTTCCATGTGCCTCATGACCAAAAACATAAAATTCCAGTTTACTCTATCGAACGCTTTTTCTGCATCGGTGCTCAGAAAGACGCACGGGGTATTTGTCTTATTAGCGTGATGGATCAAATTAAGTACCTTGATAGTATTGTCTCTTGCTTCACGAGCGGGGATAAACCCTACTTGATCTAGATGGATTAACTGAGTAAGCAGAGGTTGAATACGGGAGGCTAGTAATTTAGTAAAAAGCTTTAAATCTACATTTAATAGCGAAATTGGACGGTAACTTCCACATTCTGACGGATCTTTCCCCTCCTTTGGAATAACGGAAATATACGCCAGAAGTGCATCTGGGGGCAGTGTGCTCGTCTGGCCCAGCGCATTAAACATCTTTATCATGTGCGCACCCAGCACAGAAAGATAGTTTTTATAGTACTGTAAGGTAAATCCATCTGGGCCTGGTGCCTTCCCAGATTTGACCGTTTTTATCACCGTCATCAACTCCTCTATAGTAATAGGGGCTTCTAAGCTACTACATACCGGAGAGGGAAGTCGAGCAAGACATGATGAGGAAAGGTATTCTTCCAGAACAGAAGGAGAAGAGGATGGTGGTGTCAAATTATATAAAGACGAATAGAATTCTCTAAACGTCTTAGCAATATCTTTTGGCAGCGCAATTAGTTGACCATCCCTTCCTTTTATGTTAAGTATATATGTTGTCGAACTCCTCTCCTTAAGCTTCCCCGCCAACAATTTACTGCATTTATCTCCCAGTTCATATGTCACCTTCCTACCAGACTGTATCGCTGCTTTAGCTTTAAAACGTAGGAGGTCTAACTTTTTTCCTTTATAGTTCACATCTCAATACATCGTTTTATGAAAAGGTTTACAGCACAAGCATTCATTTATTTATTTATCTCTTTCATTCTTTCTCTTCCTCTCACTCTCTCTTTCTTTCTTTCTGTCTTTCTCTCTCTCTCTTTCTTTCTCTCTCACTCTCTCACTCTTCAATCTTATTTATTTATCTCTCTTTCATCATTTTATGAAAAGGTTTACAGCACAAGCATTTATTTATTTTTCTTTCTATCACTCTCTCGTTCTTTATTTATTTATTTCTCTCTTTCTCTCTCACTCTCTCTCTTTCATTATTTATTTATTTATTTATCTCTCTTTCTCTTTTCTATCTTTATCCTTTTTTAAAGCTCACATTGTCTTTGACTAATGTTTTATCTTTATAGGTCACATCTCAATACATTGTTTTATGTAAATGTTTACAGCACAAACAGACAACATAAAGGGGGTCATTTACTATAGCGCCAGGAAGTACTGGGCACTATAGCAAATAATAGCTCCTATTTTAGCCAAATAAAATTTCAATAGGCGAATCTGCAAACTAAAATTTGCGCTATTTTGTGAGAAACATAGGTTAGTAAATTCTAGGTTGGCGCTAATTAGCGCTTCCGCGTATATGCAAATGCCAATTTCTACCAAGATGTTATATAGTACTGCACTGTAAGGATGATTCATGTATGTGAAAGAAACATTTTTATGTGAGATGTGCTTTACCTCGTGTGCATCTATTGATGTATGTTGCAATTAGTATTCCTAGTTTTTTTCCTTCTTTTGCTAACGAATGCAGTTATGAATGATTATTACATAGTAATGTCTGCTATTCTGTAAAGTTACATGTATTAAACATTTAGGTTACCTATTTGTTGTATGTTGTTTTTTATTTTTTAATTTAGGTGACTATAAAGCGGTAATTATTTATATTCATTCTTTAATCACACTACACTATTATGCAGGTCTCGTACTTAGCACAATGGCTTAGTGGTCTGCTCAGATGTCTCCACGGCACTCATGGTACAAGTTCAAATACCAGCCAACCTACCATCCACTAGCTGTGTTTATTTTTTCAGTGCACAAGCTAATTAAAAAAAACAAACAAAAAAATGTAATCTGCCCATTAGTTAGTGTGTGGTATTTGGAATTTCACACCATAATAGTATTGAATACTTACATATCATTGCATGCATTTGAAGAGTTAATAGAATAGAATCAGCCAAATTTAAAGTGCATTGGCTAATTGGCATTCACCTATTTTCAGCATATGCTGCTTTGGCTAATTGGCTAACAGTCATTTGCCTTTTTTTCACCAATTCAATCTTTTAGTATTTTTCTGTGGGATTTGAACCCATGAGTTCTTCAAGGTAGAAGTGCTGACCACTAGCCTATTGGGCACAGCACAGTCATACATAGAAAATACATTCACTAGTGTTTGATGTTTCTTCTCCCCGAGCTGTCTCTCCTGCTGCCGCCATCTTCTCCCGCTGATGTGTTCTTCCACGCAGCTGGTTACCCACTAATAAAAAAAAAGCCGCTCTTCTTGTGGCAGTCTTCTGTAGCCATCCGATAATGTCACCCGGAGAGTCCACTCCGCTAAAGTAAGAGATGCCACACAGCGGGTGACAACACAGCGGAGGAAGCCCGCCACGGAAGAAGAGCAGATTTTTTTTTATTAGCGGGTAACCAGCGGTGCGGAAGAACACAGCAGAAGGAGAAGATGGCGGCGGCAGGAGAGACGGCTCTGGGAGAATACAGCTCGGGGAGAAGATGGAGGAGGGAGAGACAGCGTCTGGAGAAGATGGCTCAGCTTGGAGCTATTTTACAATAAAGGACTTGTCAAAAACTGGCTATTGATTTTTTTACATTTCACTGCTTTTTTTTGGTGAATGGGTAGGGGTAAAATGTACCCCATACCTATTCACATAGGGGGAAGGATCTGGGAGCCCCCTTGTTAAAGGGGGCTTCCAGATTCTGATAAACCCCCTGCCCGCAGATCGACAACCACCAGCAAAGGGTTGTTGGGAAGAGGCCCTTGTCCCCATCAACATGGGGAAAAGGTGCTTTGGGGCATGTGGCCTGGTAAGGTTCAGAAGGGGAGGGTACTCACTCGTCCCCCCCTATCCTGACCTCCAGGCTGCATGCTCGGATAAGGATCTGGTATAGATTTTGGGGGGCCCCACATCAAATTTAGTTTACATTTTGGTGTGGGGTTCCCCTTAAAGTCCATACCGAAGGGCCTGGTATGTACTGGGGGGACCCTACGACATTTTTTTCCTTGAATTTTGGAACTCCATACCATAATATTATTGAATAAGTACATACCATTGCATGCATTTGAAGAGTTAAAATATGGAATAAACCAAGCTGATGTGCATTGGCTAATTATGCTTCTGAGTACAATGCACACTTCCAGGAGGTGATGCTGTCAGTGGGATTTGAACACATGGCTTGAACCTTTGGGGGCAGCAGGGTATACCACTAGTACAGGGACTACGTTGAAGTCAGTATTACTTGAAGTCACACAGATATGAATGGTACACATTAAAAATCATGGGGTATGACTTGTCATGCAACTCTGATGTCCAAAGTCGCACAAGTGTGACTCAGCCCGACTTTGTGAGCGATTTCAGAGACATCATTGCACTTTCCTGCACAGATGTCTAGTGAAATCACATAGGTCTTAACTGTTCTCCTTTAAGAAGGTGTCCTATGCCTACCTACTTTTGCTAATAGGTGTCCCTTATACCCATCGCAAAAAGTTGGGAGGTAAGAAATCGCCCCCTGAAGTCGCCCAAAATAGTGCAGGAACTACTTGGGAATCGTGGCGTCACACCAATTCAGACAGTTCCATTGCTATAGGCGCCGATTTGGCCTGCAATTTGACGTGTCAATTCAGAGCTATGTGAACATGGGTGAAGTTGCATAGATATTAGAGCTGCACGGTTCTGGCCAAAATGAGAATCACAATTTTTTTGCTTAGAATAAAAAGATCACGATTCTCGCAACGTAAAATCTTTCACATTATCCCCAAAAAAATTGGGCTAACTTTTTTTTTTTTTTAATTCATTAGTAATTAGTAATTTTTTCCCCAAAAAATTGCATTTGAAAGAAAGCTGCGCAAATACAGTGTGACATAAAATATTGTAACAACCACCATTTTATTCTCTAGGGCAGGGATATGCAATTAGCGGACCTCCAGCTGTTGCAGAACTACAAGTCCCATGAGGCATAGCAAGACATTGACAGCCACAAGTATGACACCCAGAGGCAGAGGCATGATGGGACCTGTAGTTTTGCAACAGCTGGAGGTCCGCTAATTGCATATCCTTGCTCTAGGGTCTCTATTAAAAAATCATATATAATGTTGGGGGGTTCTAAGCAATTTTCTAGCAAAAAAATGATTTTAACCTGAAACCAACAAATGTCAGAAAAAGGTTTAGTGTTTAAGTGGTTAAACTTTCCTCACTTACACAGAAGTCTATTTCATTGACAAATTGTTACAATGTTTCTAGTTAAGTTCACGGATAAAGAATGTTCTAATTCTTGGCAGACTTCCCGGTTTTTCTATTCCTTTCTTTTGATGCTGTGGCTTCAGAAGAGCAGAGAGAATTCTTTGCATAGCAAGAATCGTGAAACGCTTTTTTTCAAGATCACAAAGGGGAAAAAATCACGATGACGATTAATCGTGCAGCTCTAATAAATATGAATGGAAATCATGGGGGACAACTTTTCATGTGACTCGAGGTCCAAAGCTGCATGAAAGTCACCCAAGTGTGAAAGTAACCTAATGAGATTAATTGATAACACCTTTGAATAAGGCCCCATTTGCACTTGTGCGACCTTAAAATTGCACAGCTTTGCCATGACTTGAAGCAATGTCTGTGTAATCTTGTGGTATATGGACCTCAAATCGCATCAAAGTCAAACCAAGGTAGTGCAGGGACGAATTTGCTACACTTTCAGGATGCACAAGTGACAATATTCAAAGGTGTTATCCTTGAATCTCATTCACACTGCTGCGACCTGAAAGTCACACTATTTTGCTGCCACTTTGCCCCAACTTCTGGGAATGCTGTGTAATATTGTACCCGCTATACCTCAAGTCACATGAAAGTCACACAAAGTAGTACAGCGATTACTTTGAAGTTGGGGCGACATAAAGTAGCACAGATATGAATGGTTATCATTGAGAATCATGGGGTACAACCTATCATGCAACTCGGAGGTCCAAATTTGCTGGAAAATTCACCCAACTGTAAAACAAGTCATAAATATTTTCATAAAAGGAGCTCTCATTTATACTTGCATAGTCCTTACTGATTTACATCAGCAGAACAAATGCAGGAAGTGATGTGTGCACATGGGACGGAAGCAAATGTGTGGTGATGTCAAACAAATCAATGAACCCCACCCACACCAATTCTAACTACCACATCCACCCCACATTGATTAAGCACAAGTACATATCCTACACTTACCCGGCCAATGAGCAGCACCTCGTCTTTGCTAAAGAGACCTCACCATGTCCACCTAGATGGAGATCCTGACCAGCACAGGAACGTCCGCGTCAGAAGGTGAAACCACGCTTTTGATTGCAGCTGCGAATATTTGATCTCAGCCACAATTAGTATTTTTTATTTTCTCATATGCAAATCTGTATTTCTACATATATTTGAAGGAAAACTTAAGGGCATTTGATAAGAAATGGTGTCCCTGGGTTAGCAGCAGGTGAATTACAAAGACAAAAGGCCCAGTTTGAGCCCTGGTTGACACTGACAGTGGAAGGAAAGTGTTCAGCTGAACTCACACAATTTCATTCCTGCATGTCAGTCCCAACTGTGGAGGCAACATCAGAGACATCAGTGCAGGTTTCTGCACCGATATCAATACAAATCGCACCAATTAGAACAGTGCAATTGCCACTGATTTGACATGTCAGATCACACCAATGTGAACCAGAGCTGACACATTCAAACACTGCCTATCCACCAGCTGAATTCATTACCTGCAATTCTCTACAGCTGTTATAAAGATTCCACCTTTATCACTTACTTGCAGGTGTGCTGAAGCCAAGGTTTACATTAGAGCGATTTGAGAGATCAAATTGCATGACAAGACACAGCCCATTAGCGGCAATGGCACTGTTCCAATCGATGTGACACCGATTTTGCGGCGCCACACCGATTTGCAAAAGTAGTTCCTGCACTACTTTTGTTGATTTCAGGTGTGACTTCAATAGAAATCTATATGAAGCCACACAGATGTCTATCAAGTAGCACCTGAAATAACGCTGACCTTGCTACTTTGAAATCAGGCTACTTCAAGTGAAGTAGCCCAATTTCAAAGTAGCATCAATGTGAACCATGGTGAAGAGACTAGCTTTTTGGGTGCACAAATACATATAGAAATAAGATACAAAAAGATTTCACTACCCCAAAACCACCCCCAAAACTAATTAAAAGAAAGAAAAGAAAAATAAAAAAACACAACAAACAAGCTTAATAATGTACTTTTATTTTGCCAGCAGAAACAAAATTATGTACATTAATTTACTAGCAAAAAAAAAAATTCTACAGGATATATGGTGCTACATTTAGCAAAACATTTAGCAATTGGATTTGAAGGGCCCTGCTCATAGGAGCTTACAATCTAAAATGTGTCTAAACCTTGGAGTGGACACAGCTTTACTTTCAGTGTATAATGGGCAACACGTCGCATTTTTATCTGGCACTTATTCAATACATAACACCCACCACCAGCCCACAATCCACACATACATACATTGGTGACCATGTTCTGCTGGAAGCTGCATTTGTGTACATGATTAAGCAATAAGCTCAGAGTAGAACATCAGCACATACTCTCAAACCATGTTTGCATGGTCAGACAGGAACAATACACACATAACAGTGACAGCATGGCCACAAAAAGCCACTTTTGATTAAAAAAAAAGCACAAGAATTTCTGCAAATAACCCTAGTTGGGCGTTTGTCAATTTGCACAATATCATTCCTTCTCCCTCACAGCAAAAAACCTTCCCTTCTCAGGCCAAACGAACCCCCCTACTGCGGGCCTTTATATAAGAGAGGTTGTATTGTTAGCACACTGACACACCCAATAGAAGTACATGCCCACCAGTATCTTTCCTTGTCAAAAGAAGTTTATTGAGTATACAATGTTATAAAGATACATAAAGTAAGTTTACAAGGATCTATAAAGTAAGCTCATTGTTTTACAGTAGGGTTTATATAGGTAAATATCATGAAATTTCAAATATTAAACATTGGGTTCACGTAAACCTAAATTAAAGATATATATCATTTCCTTAGTTACTATTGTAGGTATTTAAATGATTTATACCTACTATACATATTGTTTACAAGTAGAGTGTATATAGGTCAAATAAATTCTGATAATGAGCTTTAATCGTAAGGTGGAGAAAAGGAAAGAGAAGGAAGAAAAAGGGTTGAAAGGTAGAGGTATGGTCCACAAGGTTGTCCCGCTCGTCAGTTTATTATTCTTTTTAGTTCTCTTTGAAGCCTTAGAATGGGTGTGTCTGTAAGTCATTTAATATGTTACCATGGCAACAGGACAGAGTCATTGAAGTTTGACAGGAACTGTTGTTTTATCCAAGGATGCCAAAGTTTTTCAAATTCTGGAATTTGATTTTGATCGATGGCTACCATCTTAGCATGGGACGTTGTATTATTCATTCTGTGAATTGTTTCTGCTAGTACCAATGTAGAAGTTTTCCATGCCTTGGCCACTGTTTGTTTTGCAGCCGTTATTAGTTGGATCATAAGTTTGAATTGAGAGAGTGTTAACCATTCCGGTTTTAGATTAAGTAAAGTTAAATATGGATCTGGTTGTATTATTTTTTAAAATATTTTAGATGCAATCACGAAGACTTCCTTCCAGAAGGTTTGGATTACTGGGCACGTCCACCATATGTGTAAATATGTGCCTATTTCTGGGCATCCTCGAAAACAAAGAGTTGAGGTATTAGGTGAATATTTTGCCACTCTAGCGGGTACAAGGTACCAGCGAGTTAGGACTTAATAATTTGTCTCCAGTGCTAAGATGTTGGGTGAAGATGACTTAGATGTGAGCCATATGTTAGACCAGTCCGTGTCTTCTAAAGTTCGTCCCAGGTCCTCCTCCCACCTCTGAACGTAAGAGGGTCTAATAAGATTTGCTACTCCATATAATTGATTATAAAGTGATGAAATTGTACCTTTAGCAAATGGATCTTTTGTACAGATTGATTCAAAAATGGATAATTGGGATAATGGTGTATCCCCCTTTAGGAATGGTGTATAGAAATTTTTGATTTGGAGGTATCTAAATATCTCAGAGTTTGGTAGATCATATTTTTCTCTAAGCGATGGGAATGAAAGGAATGATTTAGATGCTATGAAATCATTTAGTGTCTGAATGCCTGATGTTGTCCAAGCTTTAAAGGAATTTGGGTAGATCCATGCCGGATAAAAGGCCGGATTTCTGATAAAAGAAAGGAGAGGATTGTGTGGAGATTGTAACTGATATTTGGTTTTTAGTTTATCCCAGAGAGATAAGAAGTGTTTAGTTATGGGATTATGAATTTTAAAGCGGTCTTTAGGATCAAGCCATAATAAATTTGATATTAATAGAGGGTCATTTTCTGAAGCCTCTATAAATATCCATAATGGGATTTCCTGTTTTGCATGGTATTTGGACAGACTGGCCAAATGTGCTGCTCTGTAGTAGTTAGTAAAATTAGGGTATCCCAGGCCTCCTTTATTTTTGGGAAGATGTAGTGTGTGTATAGGTATACGTGGTTTAGAAGAGCCCCATATAAACGAAGTTGCTCTTTTTTGTACTATTCTCAAAAAATAGGAAGGAATTGGAATAGGGAGGACTCTGAATAGATAAAGCAATTTGGGTAGAATAGTCATTTTGATTGCATTAATCTTCCCTATCCAGGATAAAGGAAGTTGCGACCATTGTTTTATTAGATTTGTGATCTGTCTTAATACAGGAGGATAATTGGTTGAGAATAAGTCAGAATGAGATGCTGTTAAATGAATTCCAAGATATGGGATTGATTTTTCTGCCCATGTGAATGGGAGTGCAGCCCTAGCCAGGATCAATTCCATGTTTGTGAGTGAAATATTAAGCACTAGGCATTTCTTAGGATTAATCATAAGGCCGGATAGGGCTGCAAATCCATCAAGAGCTGGTATTAAGTTAGGACCAGAGACCTGTGGTGATGATAGAAAAAGTAATATATCGTCTGCAAATATACATAATTTGTGTGTAATACCTCCTACTTCAATGCCAGTTATAGTTTGGTTTGTTCTGATGTATTGGGCCATGGGTTCGAGTATAAGGGCAAATAATAAGGGAGATAATGGGCAACCCTGTCGGGTACCTCTTTCGATATTAAAGGCTTCAGATTTGTATCCAGCATATTTTATATAGGCTTTGGGTTTATTATATAATGCCTTGATCCATGTTAAAAAGTGGGGTCCAAAACCCCATTTTTGTAATGAATATTGCATATATTGCCAGGATACTGTGTCAAATGCCCTCTTAATATCGAGAGATAGAAAACATAAAGGGATTTTCCGTTTTTTAGCAATATGTGTCAATAACACTGCCCTGCGTATATTATCGCCTGCCTGTCTATTTGGCATGAAGCCTACTTGATCTCTATGTATTAATTTTCCTATAATGCTATTGAGGCGTTTTGCTATTATTTTTGCTAATAATTTAATATTGTGGTTTAACAGAGAGATAGGCCGATAATTCACACAGGAAGTATCATCAGAAAGGGGTTTTGGGATCATACAAACAATTGCCATTAGTGTTTCTTGCCGAAAAGAATGTCCATCTAGAAGTTTGTTAAAAGTTTCAGTGAGAATGGGAGAGAGTATTTCTGAGAATGTTTTATAGTATAAAGCCGAGTAGCCATCTGGGCCTGGTCTTTTGTTAAGTTTTAGGTCTTTTATGGCGTTAGCAACTTCATCTATAGTTATAGGCTCATCCAAACTGCTTTTTTGATTCTGTGATAACTCAGGTAAGGTTATTTTTGAGAAGAAGGATTCAGCTTCTGTAGGATTAAATTCATTGTTTGTCTTGTATAAAGTTGCGAGATGTGAGTGAAATTTATGGACTATTTTAACTGGATTACAAGTGTAAATATTTTTTGATAATTTCAAACGTATTGGTTTGAAAGATTTGTTAGTTGAATTTAATGCCCGAGCCAAATATGTACCTGGTTTGTTTGTATTCATGTAGAAATTGTGTTTGGAGCGTTTGAGGGATTTATCAACTGACTCAGTGAGAAATAGATCGTATTCCAATCTAGATTTTTCCAGATGAGATTTTGTACTCTGAGATGGATTATCTTGAAATGATATGTAGGCTGCATTAAAATTGAGTTCTAGTTTTTTTGCTAGGTTTTTGCGTTCCCGTTTAAATAGTGCCATTTGTCTTTGTATTGTACCACGCAAGACAGGCTTATGAGCTTCCCACAGTGTTATTGGGGAGATGTCTGTTGTATTATTAATTGATATGTATTCCTTTAAAGCTTGTTCAATGGCCATCTGATGTAGTGGGTGTTTGAGCATTATGTCCGGTAAGTACCACGTTGGGTCATGCGCTTTTGGTATGGCTGAGGCTATAGTAGTGTATACTGCATTATGGTCAGACCACGGAATCGGAATTATATCTGATGCAATAATTTCTGGTATCATTCCTATTGTTCGAAAAATATGATCTATTCTGGTGAAGGTTTGATGAGGGTGCGAGAAATAAGTGAATTTCTTTTTCATTGGGTTACTTTCTCTCCATGAATCTACCAGATTGTATTTGGAAAGAAGTTGAGAAAAAGGTAATCTAGAGGTTATTTTGGATGGTGTAAAAGGTGATTTATCTAGAAATGGGAGGAGGACCTGGTTCGAATCCCCACACATTATCACTGTTCCTATTTTGTGTGTATTAATCACTTGTATTATATGTGAGAGGAATGGTGTAGGTTGTTTGTTAGGAGCGTAGTAGGAAATCACCGTGATTGCTGTATCCATTATATAACCCATGAGTATCAGGTATTTACCTTCTGGGTCTTTAATTTCTGATGATAAGGTGAATGGTGTAGATCGGTGAAATGCAATTAGAGTTCCCCTTTGCTTGGTACAGGCAGAAGCCGTGTAAATTTGTTGATAAAAAGGAGAAATATATTTTGGAGTAGAATCTTTGGTGAAGTGTGTTTCTTGGAGGCATACTATGTGAGCCTTCTTGTTATGGAAAGTACGGAAGGCTTTGGTCCTTTTTTGAGGGACATTTGTTCCCTGAACATTCAGGAAAAGTATATTCAGTGGTGCCATGGCAATAGATCAAATAGTTTTAACTTACTTTTTGTTATGCAGAGCTGACTGCGCAGATCAACCTGTGTGGACTGAAGAGATGAATAGATAGAAAAGAAACCAGTGAATTCTGGAGTAAAGAGTAAACAAAAAACATATGAGATTAGATGATACATTGTATAAATTATTTTTTGCAAGTAATCACAATTTACCCGTGAAAGAGAATAAATATCTCTCTCAGGGGAATAAGTGCCTTCGTCACACTCCCACATAATATGGTTGGGAGAATGAGGAGGGTTAATGGGGGTACACGGATCTTCCGCTTACAGGAGAGAAGTGCTATGTCAAAAGACATCAAAATGATGTTTCATTAATTGGAGTGCAGAATATAGTTTTTGTTGAAATTATTTATTCCAGGGTGGTTGTATATGGTTAGTCTTGCCCTAGGCTAAATAATTCAGTTAGAAAGGTACTGATAATAACTTTGGTATTGATGAAGATAGTTTGAATTATTTTGGGATTTTAACCCTTTTAGAGTAAACAATTACATATTTTATTCATATGTACCTGTTTAGATATGTTAACTCATAAAATTGAGGTTGTATTGCTTCAGATTAGAATAAACAAAAACATAATTCTAGGAACTAGTTAGGTAATAATATATTTGTTTTAAGAAAAGAAAGAAAAAGCTTCCATTACTTCTGGATTATTGAACATATTTGTCCTAAAAAGTAATAAATCTATTGTTATTACCTGATAATATATAACTGAACAAGAATTTCCTTATTTCACTTATATATTCTAAGGCTGTATGAATCAGAAGTAATAAGAAATATAACTGGAATGTAACATGATCCCACACAGTGTGTGACTATCAGTTACATTCAGTTAAATAAATATAGGTTTTTTATAGAGAACCATCTCTTAGTATAATAAATGAAGAGATATCAGGAATTAGGATGTCAGTCCATTGAATTTTCTTGGTCCATGGATGATGTGGCATAACGGCCTCTTTTGTGAGAATGATGATTCCCATTATGTTCTGAAATTTTCTGGGTGCTGCCTGAAGGTGAAGATGACGCCATTCTTCTGAATGTTTTTTTTTTTTCATCTATTTTTATTCAAATTTTTCCTTATAAAACACAAAGACATGAAGACATATACAAATTGGTTATTTAGCTTGTACAAGTAATATCGCGAGTACATCAGGTAAAAAAAGCAAAAAATACATACATGCAATACAGTTGTAGTATATGGGTATAAAAGGGTAGTACCCCTTTCCTGCTGCTAAGAAGTAGGCTTTGGCGGGGGGAGAGAAAAAAAAAAAAAAATTTTTTTTTTTGGACCACCCCCTCACTGCCCATAGGAGCCGATACCTATTAACTACATTTAGTCGTCAATTCTATGGTATCATAACTGAAACTAGTCAAGCATTAGTAAGCAATGTTCATTTCCTCCAGCCACCCACTCCAAACTTTATTAAATTTCATTTGGCAGCCTCTATTAAAATAAGTATCTTTATATAGTGGAAGATTATCATTAACCAAACGTTTCCACTGGACATTTGTGGGGGGATAGGGCTTCTTCCATTGGAATGCTATGATTTTCCTAGCGTAAAATAGAAGCAAACCAATCATCGTGCGTTTAGCTACAGTAGGAACTAATTTTTTTTTTATTAGGCCCAACATACAGACCTCCATAGATAGTGGTAGATTGGTGAATGCAATTTTATTGATTAGACCTAGGACCTCCCCCCAAAATTGTTGTATCTTTGGACAATGCCAAAAGATATGAGAAAAATCTCCAGGGGTGTAGCTACATCTCCAACATTTAGGGGAATGGGCAGGATTTATCAAATGAAGTCTATGAGGAGTGAAATACGCCCGGTGGACTATTTTAAATTGCACTAACTTGTCACGTATAGAGACTAGCGAACTAAAAGGGAAGTCCCAAACATTATCCCAATCTTCGCTATTCAAAGCTGGAATGTCACGCTGCCAATGGGACAAGAGACCGTCCAACGGAGGCAAAGACTCATAGATTAGGTGCTGATATATATGAGATGTAGGTTTTTTTGTACAACCGGATCTAAGAGTAGTCTCCAGTTTAGACTGTATTAGTGTACAAGACGAACGTGGGAATTGGGCTTCGAAAGCGTGCAAAAGTTGAAGATAACGGAACTGATATTTCTGCGGAAGATTATATTGAGAGGAAAGCTGACAAAAGGAAAGCAATGAGGTGCAAGACACCACTTGTGAAATTAGTTTTATACCATATCTAGTCCATATCTGAGGGTCAATGGATTTGTAAAAATGTGGTAGGTTGGGGTTTAACCATAGGGGTGCATTAGGGGAAATTTCCATCTGGCTATGTTTTCCAATAACCAAGCCCATTTTACAAGCCCGTAAGGTAGTGAGCATAGACGGAGTTAATGAGTGTGGGGCACATGGGCCTCTGTAAATTAGGTATCGAAGAGATTCCCAGGAGCCTGCAACTGTGGCCTCCAAAGCGGAGGCCACATTGGTTTTATCAGGATTTAGCCACCAGACCACTGTCACCAGCTGTGTCGCCAAAAAGTACTTATAGCAGTCCGGAAAGGCCATACCACCCCGCGACAGTGGCCTCATCAATGTAGATAACTTATATCTCGGTGGTGAGGAGCCCCAAAGAAGCTCCGAAAAACGTTGGTTTAGTTTAGTAAAAAAGGATTTAGGAATCCACTGCGGGGAATGGCGGAATAAATATATGAGTCTGGGGATGACCTTCATTTTAAGCAAGTTAACCCTTCCCCATACCGATAGGGGGAGATTATTCCATGCCTTGAATTTAACTTTCATATCCCCCACTACCGGATCCAAGTTTAATTTAAGAAAATCTGAGGCTTGTGCAGAGACATAAACCCCAAGATATTTAAAGGAGTCAACCCACTTTAATGGACTATCTGGGGAGGATGTCAATTTGGCTGCCTGGTCTATTGGAAATAGAGTAGATTTTGGCCAGTTTACCCGGAGGCCCGTTACTATGGAGAAAGTATTGAGGAGTGACAAGGCACCCTGGAGTGATGGACCCGCATCCCCCAGAAACAAAACCATATCGTCAGCATACAGGGCTACCCTCTCCTCCAGCATGCCTATCCTAAGCCCCTTAATATGAGGCGATGTACGAAGAGCCTCTGCAACTGGCTCTATAGCTAAAGCAAATAGAGCCGGGGAGAGAGGGCAGCCCTGTCTAGTTCCCCGAAACAGTTGAAATGGGGTTTAGAGTCTGGAGCCCAAACGAATCGATGAGATGGGACACCTATAGATCACCTGCAACCATGATATAAACCGTAGTGGAAAACCCATTCGACGTAGAGTCTCCCACAAAAAGGGCCACTCTACAGTGTCGAATGCCTTTTCTATATCTAGTAAGGCAATAGCCCTTGTACCGGAGTTGTTGTGTTGGGCATGAATATTGGTGAAGACTCTCCTAAGATTAACATTAGTTGACCTTTTAGGCATGAATCCTGTTTGATCGGGGTCAATAACCGAAGGTAATAATGGATATAGACGGGTAGCCAGCAGTTTGGTTAAGATTTTCAAGTCATTATTCAATAAGGCTATTGGCCTATATGAGGCACATAGCTCTGGGTCCTTAAGGTCCTTGTGGATCAAAGTAAGATAGGCCCGGTGCATTGAAAGGGGCAGATCACCCTTAGATAGACAGATGGTGTATAATTGGGCCAGGATGGGTGCCAGGAATGCTGCATGTGCTCTATAAAATTCTATTGGAAGGCCATCCGGCCCTGGCGCCTTACCCAAAGGGAAGGACCGTATAGTTTTTAAAACCTCTAGGGCCGAAAAAGGGCGTACCAACGATTCTCGTTCCTCATTCGACAACCAGCCAAGTGCCAGTGGATCTAAGAGATTTTGCAACAACTCTGGCTGGAAGTCGGGGGGAAGAGCAGAGGTATAGAGAGTTTGGTAAAAGGCATTAAACATTTGTAAGATTTCTGCCTGAGAGGTCACCTTATTCCCAGTTGGAGACCGCAGGCCCGAGACCACTGTGGATGGGTATTCATGTTGCGCCAACATAGCCAGGAAACGACCATTCTTGTCCCCCTGTTCAAAGAGCCGCTGTCTACCTTTATGCATATCCAATCGTGTAACCTCCGTCAAATGTAAGTTTAGTGAACTGCGGGCAGCATTTAATGCGTCAAAATGAGCTGCTGTAGGATCTGTACTATAGATTACTGTTTGATCCTCTACCATCTGTTGTAACCTGTAGGTTTCCCGGCCCTGCTGTTTCTTGACACTTGCAATAATTGAAATATATTGCCCTCTTGTGTAGGCCTTGAAGGTATCCCAGACCATCTGTGGGGTCGAGGAGCCTTCATTAAGGTCCCAAAACTCAACTAGTCTGGGTGATATAGTGTCAGCCACTTCAGGGTGGGAAATCCACTGTGCCCCCAGCCTCCACAGGGCCGCATCACGACGTACAGACGAGCGAAGCTCGATTACCAGTGGGCTATGATCGCACAGCCCACTGGGTAGGTATTTGGCCCCTATTACATCCGTCAACAAGATCGAATTGGAGAAGGCCAGGTCAATTCGTGAGGCAGTCCTGTGTGAGGCCGAAAAGCATGAGTATGCCCTAATAGCCGGGTGTTTCCATCTCCATATCTCCTGTAGCCCCATTGCCTGTGCCCATATAGATAGCTCAGAGCTATAGTTTTTAGATGGGACTGGTCTGTCCAAATCTGGAGAGATAGTAGAGTTGAAGTCCCCCATCACCAGTAATTTCGCTGGATAAAAAGGAGCAGCTTTTTCCAAAACCTTATATAATAAGTCATGTGTAAAAGGTGGAGGAATATAAACATTTATGATTATGTATCGCTGAGACCAGTGTGAAAAAACCACCATTGCAAACTTGCCCTGGGGGTCCGTGCACACATCCTCAATAACACAGGGAAATTTCCTGTGTATTAGGATTGAAGCCCCTCTAGCATAAGAGGAGTAGGTCGCATGGATGGCCCTCTGAATCCAGGGTTTTTTAAGAGTTAAAACCCTGCTGCCTGTGAGATGGGTTTCCTGTAGAAGAATAAGATGTGGAGAGTGGGTTTTTAAATATCTCATCAGCAGTGCCCGTTTAAATTTAGAATTAAGGCCTCTGACATTCCATGAAAGGACCGAAAAGGTTTCAGCTAAAGAAGTGGCCATGTAGGTTTAGGAAGCCATGACCGAATAAAATGACTGAAGGAACACCATTTGAGATAACTCACAAGCAGCAGGATCTCTACAATATACCATGTACCAGCAATGTTAATTTTTAAAGCAATTTTTGAAACAAACTTATACAAACTAAAACCATGACAGAAACCAACATAAAACAACAAAAAATTAATACCCAAGCACAAAGTGCTTATCCGACTAAGTCCTATCTCCTCTCAAAAAAAAAAAGGGGAGGAGAGTTGGGAATAGTTTTTTTCCCCAAAAAAAAAAAAAACACACACAAGCTGCAACTATATTGCAACTATATTGCAACTATATTGCAGATATACCCCTGAAAGGGGAGATCGTATTGCTATTTGTTCAGGCACCCTACAGCCGAACAAATGTGGAAAAAAAAAAAAAAACAAAAAAAAAAAAAGGGGGGGGGAAGGGGAAAAAAGGAAAAAAAAGGAAACGGGATGGGGAGAAAAGGGCCAGAGGGAGAGAGAAGAAAGGGAAGAAGAAAAGGGAAGAGAAAAAAAAAAAAGAGACAAAGAAGAAAACAACAAAAATAATTGAGGTGGGATTGGGTTCTAATTATCTAACTCTTGGCTCTTGGTGTAAAAATATAGTCCAAGTCCAAGTCCAAAGGGCTGAGCAGTCCAGCTCCAAATAAAGTGCATTTATTTAAGCATTCATTAATAGACCACAAAATGATGAGATAACAAGAAGATTTTAGACATTATAGGGGTGCACTATAATGGACTATAGTAGTAGGGATATTATCCACAAAAAAAAAACATGTGTCACCCACGACCATCTAGCCAGGATATAGCGGCCTCCGGATTAGTGAAAAAGAATGCTCGGCCCCCGTCTGCAACTCGGAGCTTGCTGGGATATAATAAGCTAAATTTAAGACCTTTATCCTTTAGGCGTCTTCTGACCTCTGTAAAGGCCCGGCGTCGCTGCTGGACTTCAGGGGAATAATCAGGAAACAACATGATTTTTGCGTTATTAAACCGCAGCTCTTGTTTATCTCTAGCTGCAGCTAATATCTTATCTCTGTCTCTGAAATTCAAAAGTCTCAATAGAAGAGGCCTAGGAGGATTGCCAGGGACTGGAGGAGTTGGTGGAATCCTATGTGCCCTCTCTACCACAAATGTAGGGGGCATGGCAGGCAAGTCCAACAGTGATATAAGAAAGGATTCCACAAATTCAGCTGGTTTATTACCTTCTGTTTTTTCCGGTAGGCCTATGATCCTTAGGTTGTTTCTCCTCATACGATTTTCTGTGTCCACCGACTTATCTTGTAGGGCCTTTACCTGCAACTGCAGAGCGCGAAGGTTCCTGGAGTCTGCACTGGTAGCGTCCTCCAGTTGTGAGATCCGACTCTCAGCCTCTACAAAGCGGGATCTAAATTTGTCCATATCATGCCGAATTAAGCTGATATCTGAAGCCAAATGGTCTATTTTAACCATCACCTTTTCGTTTCCAGCTTTGATTGCCTCCAGCAGCTCGGCATGGGAGGCCGCGTGAGAGGCTGCAGGTGAAGACGGATCAGGGAGCGTCTGCGTGCCAACTGACATATTCGATATGGAGAGTCTCGGAGACAATATCGCGACAGCGGCAGCAGCCGCAACAGCAGCGGCAGGCTTAACGGGCTTAGCAGAGCTGAGAGCGGCAGAGGTGGCAGAGGCGGCAGAGGCGGTGATGGAGACCGTAGGCACAGTGGAGGACCGGAGCCTGCCCGGAGATATGGTGGAACCTCGCGGCGCACTGAAAGCTTTTTTCTTTCCCAGGGTGCCTAAGTACGATCAGATCTAGTGAGAATCGGCACTGAAAGTCAGAGAGTCAGCCCGGCCAGCGCTGGAGAGTTGTCAGGATAAGTGGTTGGAGTGGAGCTCAGCCCGCACGCGTCCTCTCACTCACTCACTCTCTCTCACATCCCGGAAGTGAAAGGGGAGTTCTTCTGAATGTGGGAGTGTTGCTGCTTGTGGGTTCTGTCAGATTTAATTTTAAAAGGGTTTGTTGTAGTTCATATGCAGATCTGCCTCTGTAAATTGTACCTTGGTAGTTAAATCTGACTGAAAAGGGGAAGCCCCATTGATACATAATGTTGTGGCGATGCAGTTCCATTAGTTGGGGTTTCATGGATCGTCTTTTAGTAATAGTAAGTTGGGATAGGTCAGCAAAAATTTGATAATTGTGTCCTTGAAAATTAAGTTCCTTTTTTTCTCTTGCAGCAACTAGTATTTGTTCTTTCGTTCTGTAATAATGAAATTTTGTGATTATATCACGTGGGGGTCCATCTTTCTTTTTGGCTGTGAGGGCTCTGTGTACTCTGTCCAGTTCTAAACGTTCAATAGGGATATCTGGCTTTAGTTCTTGTAATAGAGCAGTAATAGTAGATTGCAGGTCTGTCATGCCGCGTACACACGGTCGGACTTTTCAGCTACAAAAGTCCAACGGACGCTGACGGACTAAAGCTGGCTGGTAATCCGATCGTGTGTGGGCTTCTCCGGACTTTCAACGTACTTTTTTAGCCTCAAATCCGACGTACTTTAGATTTGAAACATGCTTCAAATCTTTACGTCGTAACTACGACGGACCCCGAAGTCCGCTCGTCTGTATGCTAGTCCTACGGACAAAAAAACGACGCATGCTCATAAGCAAAAACTAAACGGAAGCACTCGGTCTAGTAAAACTAGTGTTCGTATTGTAGGTAGCACATTCATCACGCTGTAAAATCTGTGATCGTTGAATGCAGCGCATTTTATTTCTTCTTTACGAATGTTCTAAAGAACGAAGGTGTTTTGCTGTTCATAATCAGAGTTCTCCCAAACTGATTTCTGGATTCTTTTTCTCTTTGATCTCATGAATGATATAGTATGCTTTTTAAAAACAATGTTTCCATACTATTAATACTTTTTCCCTTTATATTTTTTTTTTTAGGTTTGTAAAGTTACCACAAAGAACCCATTATTCTATTTTTTTTTTCTAGTGATTATTTTTTAGTTTTTATATAAAGTGAACCCAAAGCACCGTTTTTGGTTATGTAGATTTTTTTAGTTTCAAGACTCACCACTTGAACATTATTAACATTAGTAATGTATTTTTGGTGTGTTTTTTTCAAACTCAATGAGATTGTTGTCCCTTGTTAATTTAACATTGTGTGTAAAATCAATGATTTCAACGAAAACACATAAAGTCTTTTGCTAAACTCAAAAAAGATCCATTTATTCATGGTCAAAATAAAATAAAGAGGAAGTCAACGCTGGAAAAAGTCGTTGTACAAGAAAATTGGGATCTTGCGGAGTCCATATAAGAGGGAGCACAATCTGGTCCAAGAATCCCAGAGATCAACAGCACCAGCAGATGATCTAGATGTCCCCAGACTGTGGTCCTACAACAGCCTGCGTCTTCTGTCAGACCAGACTGAACCCAGGTCATCACTTTCTTCTCTTCCCTGCAGCCTTTCCTCCACGCTGCCCTGCAGCCTTCCCTGCAGCCTTCCCTGTAGCCTTCTTTTGAGGCTGTGGCTCTGGTGTTTCAGTTGTGGCAGGAGGAGGAGGAGGAGGAGGAGGAGGAGGAGGGGGGGCTGCCTCATGTAGTTGGGTGTTTTGTGTTAGCGTGCCCTGCAGCCCCTTATGGATTGTTTCCCCAAATAGTCGCTCACAAATGAGGCGCTGCTCCCAATCCATCTGAAGAAGCCTGCTGGCTAAGTAGCAGCCATAGGATTCTTCCGCTTCGGGGGGGCTCGTTAAAAAACGGGTGGCCTCTTGCATGAGGCGCAGGGATGCGTCCTGTGTGACCATCCCCTTCCTGGCCCTTTTTTTGGGAAGGTGGAGGGGAGGCACTTGGGATTGGGTCAGGCTCCTACTGGGCCCAGCCACCTCACTTGGCCCAGCCACCTCACTTGGCCCAGCCACCTCACTGGGAGCAGCCACCTCCTGCCTGACACTGGGCCCAGCCTCCTCCAGGATGATGGTGAATCCGGCCTCCTCCAGGCTGTCCATGGGCCCGGTCTCCTCCTGCCTGCCACTTTCCCCACATTCCTCCTGGATGGACTCATCCTGTGTATAAAAAAAGGACAATAGTTTTAGTTTCTTTTTTTGGGTTCATCAATGACACACAGTTTGCTTCTCATGACTAGCAAATTCAATGTGAATACATCTCTTTAATAAAAGAGTCTAATCAGACACCCTAATTATTTCAAGCAGGTGCCAAACATATTTAGCCACTACTGTCATTTGATATGTATACACAATTTTGAGTGCAAAATTATTTTAGACAATTATAACATCCAGTTAACATCATTAATATTAGTACAGTAAATATTTGTTAAAATAATTTACCTGACTCCAGATGGTCATATCCGGTTCATCCAGGATGGAAGACCCAGCTTGCTCCTCATCAGCCTCTTCTGGGGTGGAGGGAAGGGTGGAGGGAAGGGTGGAGGGAAGGGTTGAAAGTGATGCCCAACGCACAGAACGTACGTACGACACGTGCGCAAGGCCCCTCTTTATACACTACGCATGTGTGAAACTCCGCCTGCGTCGCCCGCCCCTGACGTTCGAAATTAACTCATGTTCTCCGCCCCCTAATTCGACGCACAGAACGTACGTACGACACGTGCGCAAGGCCCCTCTTTATACACTACGCATGTGTGAAACTCCGCCTGCGTCGCCCGCCCCTGACGTTCGAAATTAACTCATGTTCTCCGCCCCCTAATTCGACGCACAGAACGTACGTACGACACGTGCGCAAGGCCCCTCTTTATACACTACGCATGTGTGAAACTCCGCCTGCGTCGCCCGCCCCTGACGTTCGATTTTAACTCATGTTCTCCGCCCATTTTTAGTTACGGCGCGTAGTGGGGTAAATAATGGCGGAGACACCTGACATGTCCTCAGGTAGTGGAAAAAGCTCGGAGGCTGGAACGTCCACAAAATCTGTGAGGCCTAGATTTAAGGCCTCCAATATGAGTTTTAAAGAAATGGTGGAGATGGTGGCCATTCTTCACAAAGACGACTATGATGGGAAGTATGGGCCGTACGCACGGCCAAATTTGCGCAAGGCCAAAATAATGGCGAAGGTCGTGGACACTTTGCAGGCTTCTTTTGGGGTACAGCGCTCCCGAGATCAACTTCGCAAAAGATGGTCTGACCTGAAACTCAGGGAGCCGGATCAATATAGACGGATCCGGAAAGTGCTTAAAAAAAGTAAGTACTTGTCGTGTTTTTCTCTTGTGTTTATTACCTTGTATACTGCTCCATGTGCTTTTCCTTCCTATACGATTTTTTTTGTTCATCGTTTCAAACGATCTTTTACAAAACCTCGTTACATATCTATAGATAGATCTATGTAAAAATATATATAAAAATATATATATATATATATATATATATATATATATATATATATATATTTAAAAATATATATATATATATAAAAAAAAAATATATATATATATATATATATATATATATATATATATATATATATAAAAATATATATATATATATATATAAAAAAAATATAGATATAGATATATAGATAGATAGATATAGAAATGTAAAACATTCTTTTGGAATATTTTAAGTTATCTTTTTTTAATTACATTTAGTTAGATATTTATAGATTTTGTTCCAGATATAGAGAGAGAGAGAGAGAGAGAGAGATCAAAAGATTATTAACTATATTTTGAGATATTGATATCTAGATATCTATCTATCCGATATGTCTTTATATTTTTTAATTTGGAGGTAAAATAGGAACTCTACACAAACCACTTCACTACAAATGTTTTAGAAAATGACTATGTACTAAAATATCTGTGTGCTAAGTAGATTAATAATTTTTGGTTTCACCTAGGGGAAAAATCACTCAGCCAACAAGAAGACAGTCCACCCCAAGCCAAACATGATTGGGAAATCAGCCCAAGCCCCACTGAGGATGTGGAGGAAGGAGAGGTGGGCGACATGGGCACCCCACCAGGTGAGTGTCTGACACACCAGCTTACGGTAATCTATGCATGGCTGCCTTTTGTTTAATGTAATTTTTCTACTCTATTTTAGGGGATCTGGTTGTGCTTGATTCAAGCAACAGTGCCACCCCCGAGGATGTGGAGGAATTAGGCTACATGGGCACCCCACCAGGTCAGTGTCTGAGACAACAGCTTTATTATGGTAAGGTAAACTATGTATGTGTGCATATTTCTAAATACATTTTTTGGTTTCATTCCACTTTAGGTACACAAAGTGACTATTTCACTTCAGAAAGTGCCCAACGGCTAATTGGTCAAATAATGGCCTGGAATAAGGACATGGATGAAATGCGGAATTGACTGGATCGTATGCAGCAGGAAATGAAGGACATGATTGATGTTTTGGGTCGAATCTAAATGCCCTTTTTGAAACACCAAAACATCGATCATGTCCTTCATTTCCTGTTTTGCTGACCCCATTCTGGGCCTTCTCTTTATTTTTTTGGCTGAACATAAATGGCTGTTTAACCTAATTTTAAAAAGGAGGGCTGTTTCTTGAAAATACATTCAAAATTCACAAAAAAATAAATTTTGTTTTTCAAAAAAACAACAACCAAAAAAAAAAAAAATATTTTAACTAAAAAAAAAAATAAAAAATTGATTTTAAAACCCCCCAAAAAAAAAATTGATTTTAAAACCCAAAAAAAACAAAAAAAAATTTGAAAACACAAAAAAAAAAAGATTTTAAAACCAAAAAAAAACAAAAATTGATTTTCAAACCAAAAAAAATAAAAAAATTGATTTTAAAACCAAAAAAAACAAAATATTGATTTTCTCAAAAAAAAAAATAAAAAAATAAACTGGATTTAAATAAAAAATAAAAAAAATTGATTTTAAAACCCAAAAAAAACAAAAAAAAATTTGAAAACACACAAAAAAAAAAAAAAGATTTTAAAACCAAAAAAAAACAAAAATTGATTTTCAAACCAAAAAAAAAAAAAAAAATTGATTTTAAAACCACAAAAAACAAAATATTGATTTTCTCAAAAAAAAAATAAAAAAATAAACTGGATTTAAATAAAAAATAAAAAAAAAATTGATTTTAAAACCCAAAAAAAACAAAAAAAAATTTGAAAACACACAAAAAAAAAAAAAGATTTTAAAACCAAAAAAAAACAAAAATTGATTTTCAAACCAAAAAAAATAAAAAAATTGATTTTAAAACCAAAAAAAACAAAATATTGATTTTCTCAAAAAAAATAAAAAATAAACTGGATTTAAATAAAAAATAAAAAAAAACATAAAAAACTTGATTTTAAAAAACGCAAAAAAGTAAAAAAAAAATGAAAAAAAAAGCATGTTTGCGAAAATCAAAAAGCCAAAAATATTTTTTTGTGGATTATGTCTAAATATTTAAATATAATTATATTTTTTGAAATTATTAAGATATCATTATATTTTTGTCTATGAACATTTTATACTAAATGCAGAACTGAATGCATAACAACCATTAATAAAAACATCTCCTTATAGGAATTAAATAAATGTGTGGTTTGTTATTTCAATGCTCAGTATCAGTTTGGTTATAATTGTCAAAAAGTTGTTTACAGTGGCAATGGAGATTTTATTTAGACATTTAAAATGAAAATACAGTTGGCACTACAACTGCTCGACCATAACCTAGGAGAAAGCCCAAAAGAAAGGCAAGCAAGAAATATAATTCAAGATTTCATCTTTATTTTTTTTATTTTAAAAAATTAAATATCATGGCCCATTGCAATGGCCCCCCTACCCATAAAATAATTAACATATTGCTGTCTAACTTGACGGGCACTTTGGGGGGCCAAGCCAGTACGGACATTATCCAGGCCCGTAAGGTTGTCATCTATAAGTCCGGCCTCAGGCCCAACTGTGCCTATATAATTCTGAGAATGTTTGTTTAAAAAGTTGTGCAGAATGCAGCACGATAAAATGATAAAATTAAGTTTGTATTCCGCCAAATTAATGGCTGTTTGAAACAGGCGGAACCGGCTGGCCAGAATTCCAAACGCATTCTCAACCACTCTTCTAGCTCTGGCCAGCCGGAAATTAAAAACCCTCCTCTCCGGGGTGAGGGTTCTTTGGGGGAATGGCCTCATGAGGTGCTTGCTCAGAGCGAAGGCTTCATCGGCAATGAAGACAAAGGGAAGTCCTTCCACATTATCCGCATCAGGTGGCAATCCCAGGCCACCACTCTGGAGACGCTGGCAGAACTCCGTCTGGGCAAATACTCCTCCATCCGACATCCGGCCATTCTTCCCCACGTCCACATATAAAAATTCATAGTGTGCAGACACCACCGCCATTAAAACAATACTGTGGAACCCTTTATAATTGAAATAGTATGACCCCGAATGGGGTGGTGGCACAATGTGGACATATTTCCCATCTATAGCCCCTCCACAATTGGGAAAGTCCCAACGGCTGGCAAAATGGGATGCCACAGTCTGCCATTCCTGTGGCGTTGAAGGAAACTGGGGAATCAAACAAGAAAACCAAAATCAATTAATTTGGAAGCTAACATTGCACTAAAATTAGACAATTCAAAACATTATTCCCCAGCATCAGTATAACATTAAATAATTTAATTCTTCAGGAAAAACTAATATGGAAAGGCACACTTATCAGATTGCTCACCCCCTCTGATGGAACATTGATTACATTTTAGGGGGTTGGGAAATCTAGCTAATTGCTAATTAGCAGCACACTATTTGGAGTGAGTTTAGGTGGGGGGGGGGGGTTGGGAAATCTAGCTAATTGCTAATTAAGAGCACACTATTTGGAGTGAGTTTAGGTGGGGGGGGGTTGGGAAATCTAGCTAATTGCTAATTAGCAGCACACTATTTGGAGTGAGTTTAGGTGGGGGGGGGGTTGGGAAATCTAGCTAATTGCTTATTAGCAGCACACTATTTGGAGTGAGTTTAGGTGGGGGGGGGTTGGGAAATCTAGCTAATTGCTAATTAGCAGCACACTATTTGGAGTGAGTTTAGGTGGGGGGGGGGGGGGTTGGGAAATCTAGCTAATTGCTAATTAAGAGCACACTATTTGGAGTGAGTTTAGGTGGGGGGGGGTTGGGAAATCTAGCTAATTGCTAATTAAGAGCACACTATTTGGAGTGAGTTTAGGTGGGGGGGGGGGGGTTGGGAAATCTAGCTAATTGCTAATTAGCAGCACACTATTTGGAGTGAGTTTAGGTGGGGGGGGTTGGGAAATCTAGCTAATTGCTAATTAGCAGCACACTATTTGGAGTGAGTTTAGGTGGGGGGGGGTTGGGAAATCTAGCTAATTGCTAATTATAAGCACACTAAATACACTCAAACAAAATACATTCAAAATGAGTAGACTAGGTAGATATGTTCCCATCACTGCATGCTGGGGAGGTTATTGAAGGAAAATATACATGCATGACAAAAAATAACAGGAAAAAAATCCAGCATGTGTGAGGATAAAAAGGGGACATTCACACTATATTGCAATGATGGTAAGTAGTGTTTGAAGCAAGAAATACATTACATTATCAAAGATTACATAAAAGAACATGTGATGCTAATAAAAGCAAAATATCTTACCTTAATATAGTCCTTCTGCAGGACCTGGATGATGGCAGAACAGGTCTCTGGGATAATGATCCCCAGAGCCTGGGGGGAGATGCCTGTCGAGAACTTAAGGTCCTGCAGGCTTCTCCCTGTGGCCAAATACCGCAAGGTAGCGACCAGCCTCTGCTCCGGAGTGATGGCTTGCCTCATGCAGGTATCCTGCCTGCTGATATAGGGGGTCAGCAAAGCCACCAAACGGTCAAAAACGGGGTCCGTCATCCGGAGAAAGTTCCTGAAATCCTCAGGATTATTCTCACGGATCTCACGGAGCAATGGCATGTGACAGAACTGGTCACGCTGGAGCAACCAATTCTTGGTCCATGAACTCCTCCTCGCCCTGTTCATGGACTGGTCTTGGGCTGAAGAATAAACTACAGCACCAAACACATACAATGCACGAGCTCGACGACGAGTACGTACAGGTAACATGGTTTCAAAATGGTCGGCTGGTCAGAACGCACTAAACAGAACGCACTGAAGAACAGCAAGGCCTGTGAAGAACGACCTGAAAATCAGGAACGAGCGGCCAATAAAACAAAGGTTTCTCAATGCCAACTGACCAAACGCACTGAAAAGCAGATACAAACCTCACAAGCACAGACTGAACAACAGTTAAAACGAACTGAAAAATACGAGTCTCACAAGCGCGAATCGTCTCTCACCAAACTTCTACTAACACGAGCTAAACACGAGATTAGCAGAAGGAGCCCAAAGGGTGTCGTACGGGCTATTGAACTTCCGTTTTATAGTCTCGTCGGACTTGGTGTACGTCACCGCGTACTAAGCTGTCGTACTTTTGTGTGGTCGTGTGTGGGCAAGTCCGTTCGTAAGAAAGTCTGCCGCAAGTCCGCCGAAGGTACGCCGGAAGTATGTCGGACAGGCTGTCCGACTTTTGTAGCTGAAAAGTCCGACCGTGTGTACGCGGCATTACAGTTTCAGGTATTCCCCTTATGCGCAAGTTTGTACGTCTGGCTCTATTTTCGTAATCTTCGAGCTTAGTTTGAAGTATTAAATTCTCTTTTTTTAATTGTTCCAATTCTGTTATATTTTCTTGGGTTGTAATTTCAATTTCATCCATTTTTATTTCTAAGGCTGCGGTGCGGTTTCCCAGCTCTCTTATTTCTTTGGTTAGGCTTTTTGTTATTTGGTCTAAGGTTTGTTTTAAAGCCTTATGAAGCATCTTTTCAAATTGTAATAATATTACTGGGGATACTGAGGAGGCTTGTGGAGAAGTTTGTGAGAGGATTTGTTCTGTATCTGACTCAAATAGAGAGTCTTGCTGTGACATTTTCTGTCTGTGAGAGCGCCCTGATGCTGTATCTTGTGAGGTGACTGGAGCTGCTTCAGCTGCAGTGAGTGCCCGTGAGCTCTTTGTGAGGTGATTTTTATTTCTGCCACGGTTTCCTCCCAGTACCATATTTCCTGCCCAAACTTTCACAGTTTGTTCCCTGGGGCAAAAAGGTTCAAATGGATACCTTTTGAGCCTGCAGGCTCCGCTTTGTCCTTCTCTTCTCTCCTCAGCGGTGTGGAGCTCTAACAATGCATGTCTGCTCCGCTAGGCTCTGCCTCCTGCCCCTCCCCCCACCAGTATCTTTCAATCTGTCTCTTCATGTATGTCTAAAGTGATTGCACCTGATGAGCAGGAACACATATTAGTATTTGTAACTGTTAGTCCTTGGCTATGTGCATCAAATCTCCAACTACAGGCCAAAGATCAAAGGCTATTTGCATCCACAAAGCAACAGTTTTCTAAGCATATGTACCTGTGCAGTGTAAACCCTACAATTTTAAATGTCCAAGTCCCTGGGCATGATTAGTGCTAACAAACATTGGGGGTTATTTACGAAAGGCAAATCCACTTTGCATTACAAGTGCAAATTACAAGTGCAAAGTGCATTTGGAAGTGCAGTCGCTGTAGATCCGAGAGGGACATGCAAGGAAAATAAAAAACAGCATTTTAGCTTGCACATGATTGGATGATAAAATCATCAGAGCTTCCCCTCATTTCAGATCTTCCCCTCAGATCTACAGTGATTGCACTTCCAAGTGCACTTTCAGTGCACTTTCAATTGCACTTTGCACTTGTAGTTCAAAGTGGATTTGCCTTTCGTAAATAACCCCCATTAACATCAGTCTCTGGCTGCAATGAGCTTCCAATCTAAAGTCCAAAATTAACTTTCTTACATTGGAGACTATTTAGACAGGAGACAAATAAAATGACAACACATCTTTGGATTGTAGTGAGAAACCCACATAGGGAGATTATATAAACTTCAACACAAGGATTGGCATGTTGGGGAACTGAACCGCAACCCCAGTGCTGCTAGACAGAACTGCTACCCACTCAGCCAGCAGGCAGCTTCACAAATGTTCTCTGCATCTCTGTGGTGAGAACCAGCCATAAGTCCATAGCCATGCTCAGTATCACAAGCAATATACAATATATTGGCCTAAGTATTGGAACGTCTGCCTTTAAATGCACATGAACTGTAATGGCATCCCAGTCTTAGTTCGTAGGGTTCAATATTGAGTTGGCCCACCCTTTGCAGCTACAACAGCTTCAACTCTTCTGGGAAGGCTGTCCACAAGGTTTAGAAGTGTGTCTATAGGGATGTTTGACCATTCTTCCAAGTGCATTTGTGAGGTCAGGCACTGATGTTGGACGAGAAGGCCAGGCTTACAGTCTCCACTCTAATTCATCCCCAAGGTGTTCTGTTGTGTTGAGGTCAGGACTCTGCCCAGGCCAGTCAAGTTCCTCCACCCCAAACTCACTCATCCATGTCTTTATGGACCTTGCTTTGTGCACTGGTCCAAATCATTTGGTGGAGGGGGGTTATGGTGTGGGGGTTGTTTTTCAAGGGTTGGGCTTGGCCCCTCAGTTCCAGCGAAGGGAACTCTTAAGGCATCATCATACCAGGACATTTTGGACAATTTCATGCTCCCAACTTTGTGGGAACAGTTTGGGGAAAGCCCCTTCCTGTTCCAACATGACTGCACACCAGTGCACAAAGCAAGGTCCATAAAGACATGGATCAGCGAGTTTGGGGTGCAGGAACTTGACTGACCTGCACAGAGTCCTAACTTCAACCTGATAAAACACCTTTTGGCTGAATTAGAGTAGAGACTGTGAGCCAGGCCTTCTCATCCAACATCAGTGCCTGGCCTCACAAATGCACTTCTGGAAGAATGGTCAAACATTCCCATAGACACACTAAACCTTGTGGACAGGCTTCCCAGCCTTCCAGAAGCTGTTATAGCTGCAAAGGGTGGGCCAAATCAAATTTTAACCCTACGGACTAAGACTGGGCTGCCATTAAAGGTCATGTGTGTGTAAAGGCAGGTGACCCAATACTTTTGGCTAGATAGTTTATCTGGCAAGAGTTACAAAGATGGTGGAACCCTCTTACACATAAATACTACATTTAGACATAGTTTTAGGAGGTGAGACAACTTCTCTACATGAAGCAACATGGTTGGGATATGAACCCAGACTCTCAGAAACGCTAAGCAGGTTCTCACAGGTGAGAACTTCTTATGCATAACTACACATAAATACATATGAAAACACATAAATACTGCATTTCTTTGGACATACAGGTGATGAAATTACATTACTCAAGAGTTATTCTTTTTGATTTATTCTGTGATATTTGGTGGTTCTTTGTGGGTGAGAATAATAATATATCAATGGATCCGCGCTTCAGAATATTAAACGACTGCTGCCCCCCTATGTGAGTAGGGAACACCTCAGTGAAACCCCGAGAAAATAAAATCAAAATATAGGGGATGGCGCTGTGTTATGGAGAGGGAGTATTGGTGTAAAATAATTCTAATTTTCTAAAGTGACGGATGCACCAGTGAGGTGATTCAATCCCTTCACTTATGTGAATAGACAAGTATAAAAATAAAATGAACCTGTTCCAATACAATTACCTCCCATTGCTAACCCAACTAACTTCCCTTCTTAACCTTTGGTTACCCTTATGTATCTCCTGGCTCGGCCGCATTGCGGCTGTTAAGATGTCTTTGCTTCCGAAGTTATTATACCTATACAGAGTTCTCCCTGTCACAGTCCCTTCATATTATCATAGGATCATACAAAGTAAAGTTTTTAAATTTATCTGGGGCTCTAAAAGACCCAGAGTGGCTAGATTCGTCCTTCTTCGTAACAAGTCTAATGGAGGCCTTGGCATCCCAAACTTTCAACACTATTACCAAGCTGCAAGGCTGGCCCAGACGGCTCTCTACCACTCGAAACTCGAAATACCACTCTGGGTTAGCCTTGAAGCTATTGACTCATTTCCGCTTACTATAACTAATTTGCTATGGCTTTCCCCAGCATTACGAGGCCCCATATCTAACCCAATTACACAACACATTCTCAGACTTTGGGATAAAATGAAAACACCCTTCAAACTGGTTTCCCCGCACTCCCTCCTCTTATCATTTCTGGGTCACCCACAATTCTACCCAGCCTATACTGAACCATTTATATAAATAGAAAGTGCTGCGCAAATAAAAATCCATAAACAGCTAATAAAATTATAGTGTGGTAGCAGAATAGAAGAGCAGGAACCACCGGTGACAATAAGTATCTGGATGGTGACTTTATCCCTCCACCGCTCTTAGATGGCCCCTCACCTCAGATATTCGACCTGAAACAGGTCACACCGCTTATAGGGTTGAATGGATCAATCTGTATGATACTCCTTCACCTCCTTCAGCTCACAATCCTCAGTGTAAGGCAGATGATGAATATAAAATATAGGATAGAAAACAACAAACCATAGTGTTCTCCGTATATAATTTATTAAAATTGATGAAGACTAAAAAGACATCATTATCACTCACATGAAACCGGCACTCCGATCGCCAGCGGGCTTGTGATCGTGTCTGTCGGATGACCGCGGGTGACGTCACACGCTCCTAACCCCCGTACGCGTTACGTCCTATGGGCGGGACTTCATCAGCGTGGGGCGGGATGCGCAGTGACGGCCCGCATTGTTATTATTCTACTCCATGGTGACGGCGGCACCAATCAGAAGGGCAGGAGCAGTAATCTGGAGGTCAAGCGCCTCCCTGTCATTAATTAGTAGCTATTGGTTCCTATTACCCTTTACTCCTAACGGAAATTACACAGATCAACACCGCCAGCAATAGATAAACCTAAACTATATGATATATGGAGATGATTACTTGCAATATCTAAATGGCATATATCCTCATGCATAGCAAACATTCTAGATCTATATATCAAAGTGTTTTAAAACATATTAATTGAATACGCATAGATTAATGCTGCAAAGTCGCATGCAAAAAAGGTCACATAATAAAACGCATATTGTATAAAGATGATTGCTTATAATACCCGAATGGCATGTATCACCATGCACAGCAAACATTCTAAATCTCTAAATCAGAGTATTTTAGACATAAAAAATGATATTAATTAAATACGCATAAACTGATGCTGCAAAATCGCATGTAAAAAAGTCGCATATTAAAACTCCATACACAATATGTATGAATAATATCAAAAAAGAAAGACATCAGCCCACGGGCATCAGTCAAACACGATCACATGTACAGTATTAAAAAATAAAATTGAAAATAATAATAAAAACATCATCTATTTGAAATAAAACAATTTAAATCAAAATCAACGTTCATTCCAAAGGGGGAGAGAACTTTGGTCTCATAGATCCAGAACGATTCCCTACGGCTGAGCTGTCTGATGTAATGACCACCCCTCCAGTGTCGCGGCACCTTTTCTATCCCCCAAAATTTAAGGCATTTGGGGTCTTTTTGATGAAAAAGGCGAAAATGCCTAGACACACTGTGGGTCTTTACCCCCCGCTTGATGTTACTAATATGTTCTCCAATTCTTACATGGAGTGCTCTTGAGGTCCGGCCCACATACTGAAGGCCACAATCGCACTCCAGCATGTAGACCACCCCCACTGTCGAACACGTAATCAAACCTTCAATTTTATAACTTTTTTGTGTTGCATATGAAACAAACTCCTTACGTCTCTTAATATTTCTGCAGGCCTTCCTGCATGTGGCACATTTCCCACATGCATAAAAGCCGGAAAGGAACCCAAATAGGCCGCTAGTCACAGTCTTGGGCGGATCAATGACCCCTGGTGCCACCCGATCCCGTAAAGACGGAGCCTTACGGTATATAAACCGAGGGTGATCGGGAAGAACTGGGCCAAGGGTCCTATCTCCTTTGAGTATAGGCCAATGTCTAGCTATAATATGTTCCAGTTTTATATACACACGAGTGGACTTTACGGCAGACTTTGCTCGGCGGACTTTTCACCGGACTTTGTTGGCTCCTTGCGCCGGACTTAAAAACGGACGGACTTGGCCACACACGCTCACTGCAAAAGTCCGCTGGTTTGGATCGCGGTGACGTATAGCACGTACAACGGGACTATAAAAAGGAAGTTCAAGCCCCACTACGGCACCCTTTGGGCTCCTTCTGCTAATCTCGTGTTTATCTCGTGTTAGTAGAAGTTTGGTTAGAGACGATTTGCGCTTTTTACACTTCAGCTTATTTCGATCGTTTTCTGCGGTTCAGTTTGTGCTCGTGAGGTTTGTATCTGCTTTTAAATGTGTGTTGGTCAGTTCGTACCCTGCCTTGCAGGCCGTTCTGGTCCGCTCGTTCCTGATTTTCAGGTCGTTCTTCATAGGCCTTGCAGTTCTTCAGTGCGTTTGTTATAAGTTTGTTTGTTTGACCAGCTGACCGTTTTGAAGCCATGTTGCGTGGACGTTCTCGTTCTCGAGTTCGTGCTGCGTGGGGACTTGGTGTTGGGGTTAATACTTTGACTCGAGTCCAGTCCATGAACAGGGCGAGGAAGAGTTCATGGATGAAGAATTGGTTGCGCCAGCGTGACCAATTCTCTCATATGCCTTTGCTCCGTGAGCTCCGTGAGAATAATCCTGAGAATTTCAGGAATTATCTCCGGATGACGGACCCCGTCTTTGAGCATCTGCTGGCTATGCTGACCCCCTATATCAGCAGGCAGGATACCTGCATGAGGCAAGCCATCAGTGCGGAGCAGAGGCTAGTTGCCACGTTATGTTACTTGGTGACAGGGAGAAGTCTTCAGGACTTAAAGTTCTCGACAGGCATCTCCCCCCAGGCTCTGGGGATCATAATCCCAGAGACCTGTTCTGCTATTATTCAGGTCCTGCAGAAAGACTATATGAAGGTAAGTTTTATCATTTAACATTACATGATGTGTATTAAATGTTTTTTAATGTATTGTATAAATGTCCTCCTTACCTAATTGCCATGCTTTCAATATGCTGTGAATGTCCCCTTTATCTTCATGCATGACTGTTTTTGGACATTAATCATTTATTGACCTACATGCATATTTTCCTTCATTAACCTTCCCACCATGCAATCCTGGGTCCATCTATATCTCTAGCCTATAGTCCCTTGAACAATGTAAATTGTCTGCTCGATTGTCTTGTTTGACCCTCCCCCACCCCACAAATGTTTGAACCAGTCAGGTGTGTTTGTTAACCTAATTAGAACCCCTCCCCCACCCCACAAATGTTTGAACCAGTCAGGTGTGTTTGTTACCCTAATTAGAACCCCTCCCCCACCCCACAAATGTTTGAACCAGTCAGGTATGTTTGTTAACCTAATTAGAACCCCTCCCCCACCCCACAAATGTTTGAACCAGTCAGGTGTGTTTGTTAACCTAATTAGAATCCCTCCCCCCACCCCACAAATGTTTGAACCAGTCAGGTGTGTTTGTTAACCTAATTAGAACCCCTCCCCCACCCCACAAATGTTTCAACCAGTCAGGTGTGTTTGTTAACCTAATTAGAACCCCTCCCCCACCCCACAAATGTTTCAACCAGTCAGGTGTGTTTGTTAACCTAATTAGAACCCCTCCCCCACCCCACAAATGTTTCAACCAGTCACGTGTGTTTGTTAACCTAATTAGAACCCCTCCCCCACCCCACAAATGTTTCAACCAGTCAGGTGTGTTTGTTAACCTAATTAGAACCCCTCCCCCACCCCACAAATGTTTCAACCAGTCAGGTGTGTTTCGGGCCCTAATTAGAAGGTAAGTTTTATCCTTTTACATTACATGATATGTATTAAATGTTTTTTAATGTATTGTATAAATGTCCTCCTTACCTAATTGCCATGCTTTCAATATGCTGTGAATGTCCCCTTTATCTTCATGCATGACTGTTTTTGGACATTAATCATTTATTGACCTACATGCATATTTTCCTTCATTAACCTCCCCACCATGCAATCCTGGGTCCATCTATATCTCTAGCCTATAGTCCCTTGAACAATGTATATTGTCTGCTCCATTGTCTTGTTTGACCCTCCCCCACCCCACAAATGTTTCAACCAGTCAGGTGTGTTTGTTAACCTAATTAGAACCCCTTCCCCACCCCACAAATGTTTCAACCAGTAAGGTGTGTTTGTTAACCTAATTAGAATCCCTCCCCCACCCCACAAATGTTTGCACCAGTCAGGTGTGTTTGTTAACCTAATTAGAACCCCTCCCCCACCCCACAAATGTTTGAACCAGTCAGGCGTGTTTGTTAACCTAATTAGAACCCCTCCCCCACCCCACAAATGTTTGAACCCGTCAGATGTGTTTGTTAACCTAATTAGAACCCCTCCCCCACCCCACAAATGTTTGAACCAGTCAGGTGTGTTTGTTAACCTAATTAGAACCCCTCCCCCACCCCAAAAATGTTTCAACCAGTCAGGTGTGTTTGTTAACCTAATTAGAACCCCTCCCCCACCCCACAAATGTTTCAACCAGTCAGGTGTGTTTGTTAACCTAATTAGAACCCCTCCCCCACCCACAAATGTTTCAACCAGTCAGGTGTGTTTCGGGCCCTAATTAGAACCCCTCCCCCCACATTCAAATGTATCAATGGGCCATCAGAGGGGGTGATTAATCTTATAAGTGTGCCTTATGTTTTTGAACATTTCAATTACAAACACACATACTAATAATGTTTGACTGCTGTTGTTCACTAATGCAGTGTTTCTCAACTCCAGTCCTCAAGGCGCACCAACAGGTCATGTTTTCAGGATTTCCCTCAGATGAAACGACTGTGGTCATTACTAAGGTGGTGAAACTGATCAAATCACCTGTGCAAAATAGTGGAAATCCTGAAAACATGACCTGTTGGTGCGCCTTGAGGACTGGAGTTGAGAAACACTGCACTAATGTTTTGGTGTAATCTGATATACAATTTAGGTTTTAAAGTCCTTATCTTAATTTTTTTTCTTTTTTGCACTCCACAGTTTCCTTCAAGTACACAGGAATGGCAGACTGTGGCCTCCCAGTTCGCTGACCGTTGGGACTTTCCCAACTGTGTCGGGGCGATTGACGGGAAGCATGTCCCGATTGTGCCACCACCGCATTCGGGGTCTTATTTCTATAACTACAAGGGGTTCCATAGTGTAGTTTTGATGGCGGTGGTCTCGGCACATTTGGACTTTCTGTTTGTGGATGTGGGGAAGAACGGCCGGATGTCTGATGGAGGAGTCTTTGCACAGACCGAGCTGTGCCATCGTCTCCAGACCGGTGGCCTGGAATTGCCACCTGATGACGAGAATGTGGATGGACTCCCCTCAGTTTTTATTGCTGATGAAGCGTTTGCTCTCAGTGAGTACTTGATGAGGCCGTTCCCCCAAAGGACACTCACCCCTGAGAGGAGGGTATTTAATTACCGGCTGGCCAGAGCAAGAAGAGTTGTGGAGAATGCCTTTGGGATTCTGGCCAGCCGGTTCCGTTTATTCCTTTCTTCAATTCATTTGGCGGACTATAAACTAAATTACGTCATCCTTGCTTGCTGCATCTTGTATAACTTTTTAAGGAGACATTCAGCAACATATATATCCTCTGTTGGGCCTGAGGCCGGACTGGAACAGGATACCACTTTGACAGGCCTAGAAATTGGCCGTATTGGCTTGGCCCCCCGAACCGCACATCAAGTGCGTGACCGTTATGTAAATTATTTTAATGGTCGGGGGGCCATTGCTATTCAGCAACAGCTGTAATTTTTGGGAAAAAAAAATTAAAATTTGTTTTAAAAAATATCTTGTTTTTATTCTTGTTTGCATTTAGTTATGTCTGTCTCCTAGTGCACTTGTAGTAGTTGCAAGTGCATTTAGCTTTATTTAATCAGGCCCCCCCAAAAAAAAAAAAAAAATTTGTCTTCAATAATCAGCCACACACATTGTATTATGAACAAAATTTTACTTTGTGCACATTGAAAGGTGCATTTTTTTTTTTTTTTAAAGATTTTACGTTGTGTAAAAAAATATTTTTTTGAAAAATTATTAAAGGCATATTTTAGCAAAAATAGACCTTTCTAAAAAGATTTACATACACAACAGTGTTTTTATAAACAGAACAAAACATTAAAGAACTTACAAAGTTCAACATTTATAGAACGGTGCATGTGATGTCACCCTTGGAAATCGTTCCTTTATGCTCAAAATTGAGATTTACTAAAGGGTCACGTCAACATGTGCTATCTCCCATCTTGGGTGAGCAATGTACGTGTTTTGTGTGTGCAATCACTTTTTTGGTTCCTATCACCACAAAAGAATTTTCAGGATGAAGGTGTTGCAAACACAAAACAAGTACATTGATAACCCATGATGGAAGATAGCACATGATGACACACCGTGTGCATCATAATGTAAATTTTGGGATCCCAAAAAAATTATAAAAACATTTAAAAAAAAAAACAAACTTCACAAGGAAATGAAGAACATGATTGATGTTTTTAGGTCAAACGTTATTATATTCTGCCCAAAACATCAATCATGTTCTTCATTTCCTGTTGCATGGAGTCCAGGCGAAGTTGCATGCTGTGAATTTGTTCACGTATTTTATCTATTTGGCCATTCCACAGCATTATCTGGCCAATCAGTCTTTGGGCACTGTCTGTGGTGAATGGCTCTGCCGCTTGGCCTTCCACAACCAGAAACTCACCTAAAATGAGTGAATAAAAACAAGGTTTACAATATGCACGCCAAAATACATTAACTAAAGCTGGGGTGTCAGTCACTCACTTGGTGGGCTTGAAACCTCGCACACTTCCTCCACCTCTCCTTCCTCCAGGTCATCGGGTGGGCGTGGTCTTGGGTTGGGGCTTGGGGTATCTTCTGCCTCAGGCTGGTGACTAGGGGGGGTCCTGGGATCCTTGGACTGTTGTCTGAGTCTTTTCTCCCCTATGAGAATTGAACAAAAGTTATAGTTAAAACACAGTGATATTTTTGATTTATTAAATAAACTTAAACGTTGGTTATGAGTTGTGGCCAATCGCCTTTTTTTAATCATAAAAAATTTTGAAGACAGGATGAACATTCCCTCTGAACAACAATTATAAACAATGCACATTTTCTGGCAAGTTTCACAGATACAGACACATCAATGATCTCCTATGTGTATTACCCCTCTAAAATTTATTTATGGTCACATAGTACACTATAGTGCTCGTGAGTCCAGATGTGGAAACAGCTGCTGTGTCCTGTCCCTACATTACACTGAATCATTTTGGAAGAAGCATTATATTTTCCAACACATCTACACCACATCAACAAATTGTGGTAATTTGACAAATTATCAAGACATAAATGTATGTCCAACCCTGTCCCATCGTATTTGGCACATCATTTTCTAAAGTATCATATGTATTTTACAAAGAACGGTCTTTACGAACGATGCTGTATAAAGTCCAAAAATAAGGATCAGCATGCAAGTTAAGTATCTCAATAGCAAAACACAACAAGTACTTACTTTTTTTAAGCAGCTTCTTTATTCGCCAATATTGTTCTGGCTCCCGACTTTTGATGTCAGACCACCGCTTCCTCAATTGTTCTTTCGACCGTTTTGTGCCAAATTTTGCTTCTAGAGCGGTGACAACTGAAGACATTATTTTGTCCTTACGCATATTCGGTCGTGTGTACAGCCCTTTTTTTCCCATTGTAGTCCTCCCTTCTCAATATGGACACCATCTCCACCATCTCTTCAAAAGCCATGTTGGTGACCTTATATCTCCTCCGGGATGTGGATGTTTGGAGCTCCGGGCTTTCTTCCGTGCTACTCCCACTGATTCTCTCCGCCATCTTTTGCTATCTACTCCCACTGCGCAATGAAGAGTGAAGGGGTGGGGCCAAATCATACTAAAGAACGTCAGGGGTGGGCGACGCAGGCGGAGCATGACACATGCGCAGTGTATATAAAGCTATTACGATGGCCTACGTATGTCCGTGCGGAAGTAGCGAGCGTCAGAAACGAAGGTAAGATTAAAGTGGAGGTGTGTGTGTGTGTTTGGTGTGTGTGTGTGTGTGTGTGTATGTGTGTATGTATGTATGTGTCCCCTAGATTACACCCAAAAATAATCCTGTGATTTGTGACTGACGTTAGTTTGGATCTTGTGTCTTGTCTTTCAGAAAAAATGAATCCCTTTAAAGAGGAAGAATTTTTGTGCCAATTTATTGAACTCTATCAGGAAAATAAAAAAACCTGTGGGAGGTCAAACACCCCCTATATTATAATAGGGATGTTAGGAAGGCAACACTGGGCACACTTTTAGAGTTTGTGAAGACTCGAGTCCCCCAGGCAGACCTCAAGTTTGTGGACAGGAAAATTGGTATCTTGCGAAACATGTACAAGCGGAAACACAATAAAATCCAGGAGTCGCTCAGATCCGGTGCAGCAGCTGACCAAGTATATGTACCCAAGTTGTGGTACTACAACAAAATGCGATTCCAGGATGACCAGACCGAAGCCAGGCAATCACTTTCCACCCTTCCCCCCACCCTTCCCTCCAGACTTCCCTGCACTCTTCCCTCCAGCCTTCCATCCACCTCCACCCCAGCTGAGGAGTCCCAGGATGAACTGGGCCTTTTCAGCATTGATGAAGTTGATGCGCCCAGCTTCAGCCAGGTATCCTTTTTTTGTAATTTGTGATTGTGTAAATGTTATTAATGATGTTAACGTGTTAATTTTTAAAGTGCTTACTAAAAAATTACTTCTGTACAAAGATTAATATGTAGACATATCACTAGACAGTAGTGGCCAAAAATATACTTAACTTCAGATATTGTTGATCAGCTGAAATAATGGTGGTGTCAAATAGATAACCTTTACTATTTTGTGTAATTATATTTGAAAGTCATGAGCTGAAAATTGTGTGTGATTGCATAGCACAAAATTACAACTATGTCCCTTTTTTTGACACAGGATGACCTCAGCCAGTGCCCAGTGGGAGAGAGGAGGAGGCCTTGCCCAGTGGGAGAGAGGAGAAAGCTGTGGCTGGGCCAAGTCGAAGCCGCACAGAGTGTCAGGTGCCTCCCCTCCGCATTCTCCACAAAAGGCCCAGGAGAATGACACCAACTGAGCAGGAATCCTTAGCCCTCATACGGGAAGCAAGCCTCATCCTGAGCAAACCACCCAATGCAGAGGAGGCGTATGGCTCCTATATAGCCAGCAGATTGCTTGAGTTGGAAAAGGGCCAACGCCTCCTCTGTGAGGGTCTGATTTTTGATGCTTACCAGAAGGGCTTGAGAGGGGAGCTTACTGCTACCACATATCTAGCAGATGAAGCCACTCCTCCTCCTCCTGCCCCAAGTACACCACCAGAGGCACAACCCCCGAGGAAGGCTGCAGAGAAGCGTGGAGGGAAGGCTGCAGAGAAGCGTGGAGGGAAGGCTGCAGAGAAGCGTGCAGGGAAGGCTCCACGGAAGAGTCGAAAGTGATTGCCTGGCTTCTGTCTGGTCTGACTGTGCTCCCTGTGCTCCCTATAGTCGCAAGATATCAATTTTCTTGTCCTCAAACTTGATGTGTGTCCTGGGGGACAAAAGGCTTCCCAGATTCTAAAAGTGTCCAGTGTTGCCTTCCTAATTTTTTTAATAAAAAAAATAAATTTATTTTTTGGTTACCTTACATTATTGCCTATGTGTTTTGATTAAAAAACTCCATTTTGTTTGGGATTAGGCAGGTACAGGTAAAAAAGACTATGGGGTTGATTTGAGAAAAGCAAATAGACTGTGGACTTTGCAGAGGGCAGTTGCCCTCTTCAAGTGCAATTGCTCCAGAGCATCAGAAATTAGTTAAAAGCTTGACTTTGCAAAGAGTACCCAATCCTGTGCAAGGAAAATTCTAAAAACAGCATTTTTGCTTGCACATGATTGGATGATGGAAGTCAGCAGAGCTTCTGCTCATTTACTAAGCTTTGGAGCAACTGCTCTTTCAGAGGGCAACTGCACTTTACAAAGTGCACAGTCTTTTTCCCTTAAGTAAATCAACCCCTATGTGTGTTTTTGACAAAAGGCTAAATCATTTCGAATATCAAGTGAAAAGTACTAGTGAAAAAGTTCACTTGAGAAATTGCACAGCAAGTGCACTTGTTGGAAGTGCAGTCGCTGTAAATCTGAGGGGAAGAGCTGAAATTAGGGGAAGCTCTGCTGATTTTTTCATAAAATCATGTGCAATAAAAATTAATTTCATTTTTTGGGCATCCTTGCATGTGCCCCTCGGATCCACAGCGAAGGCACTTCAAAATGCTCTTTCTGTGGAATTCAAAGTAGAATTAGCACTTGTAGTGAAAAATGATTTTGCCTTTGTTAAATACACCCCCCTATACCTAATGAACAAGGGACAACAACCTCATTAAGGTTCATTTAAACAACACAAAATATGAAGGTTATTGTGGTAACTTGAAAATACACACAAAAAACACCAAAAAAATGTGGTTATCATTTAACACACATTGTAAAATAGATAAGTGTTGAAATAAAAAAAAAAAAAAAAAAGATGAGTCCAAAATCGAATTAAATTTTTTTAATTTATGGAGATCTGGCTTTTTCAAAATTTTATATTAGTCATGGCAGGAGGATAAATCATGAAGAAAGTAGTTTATGAGAACTCTGTGTGAATATAAAGCAGAAAAACAACTTCATTCCTCTCGCATTATCAATCCTACAAAAAGCGCTGTATTAAAAGATCACAGAAGGGGAATGTGCTAGCTTCAAGACGAAGGCTAGTTTTACCAGACCGAGCGCTTCCGTCTTGTAATTGCTTCAGAGCATGCGTCAGTTTGAGTTTGTCGGACTAGCACACAGACGACCGGTTTGTCAGCTAGAAAGAAGAGTCTGTCGGATAGATTTAAAACATGTTACAAATCTAAGTCCGTCCAACTTTTGAGCAAACAAAGTCCGCTGGAGCCCACACACGATCGAATTGTCCGACGAAATCCAGTCCGCCGGGCAAAGTCTGCCGTAAAGTCCACTTGTATGTACGCGGCATTAGTTTACTGTGTACCCTGCACAGTTGCACCTATAGCTACTTGAAGACAAGTGCTTGTGTTCTTCTTCTGATCCTATTAATAGCACAGGCAGGCTCTTGAAGTATTTACAGTTAGTGTACTGTGTACCCTGCACAGTTGCACCTACAATATAACTACCTGAAGACAAGTGCTTGTGTTCTTCTTCTGAACCTATTAATAGCACAGGCAGGCTCTAGAAGTATTTACAGTTAGGGTTCTGTGTACCCTGCACAGTTGCTCCTATAGCTACCTGAAGACAAGTGATTGTGTTCTTCTTCTGATCCTATTAATAGCACAGGCAGGCTCTTGAAGTATTTACAACTAGTGTACTGTGTACCCTGCACAGTTGCACCTATAGCTACCTGTAGACAAGTGCTTGTGTGCTTCTTCTCATCCTATTAATAGCACAGGCAGGCTCTTGAAGAATTTACAGTTAGTGTACTGTGTACTCTGCACAGTTGCAACTACAGTATAGCTACCTGAATACAAGTGCTTGTTTTCTTCTTCTGATCCTATTAATAGCACAGGCAGGCTCTTGACGTATTTACAGTTAGTGTACTGTGTACCTTGCACAGTTGCACCTAAACCTACCTGAAGACAATTGCTTGTGTGCTTCTTCTGATCCTATTAATAGCACAGGAAGGCTCTTGAAGTATTTACAGTTAGTGTACTGTGTACCCTGCACAGTTGCACTCATAGCTACCTGAAGATAAGTGCTTGTGTTCTTCTTCTGATCCTATTAATAGAACAGGCAGGCTCTTGAAGTATTTACAGTTAGTGTACTGTGTACCCTGCACAGTTGCACCTACAGTATAGCTACCTGAAGATAAGTGCTTATGTTCTTCTCCTGATCCTCTTAATAGCACAGGTAGGCTCTTGAAGTACTTACAGTAAGTGTACTGTGTACCCTACACAGTTGCACCTATAGCTACCTGAAGACAAGTGCTTGTGTTCTTCTTCTGATCCTATTAATAGCACAGGCAGGCTCTTGAAGTATTTACAGTTAGTGTAGTGTGTACCTTGCACAGTTGCACCTACAGTATAGCTACCTGAAGGCAAGTGCTTGTGTTCTTCTTCTGATCCTATTAATAACACAGGCAGGTTCTTGAAGTATTTACAGTTAGTGTACTGTGTACCCTGCACAGTTGCACCTACAGTAAAACTACGTGAAGAAAAGTGGTTGTATGCTTCTTCTGATCCTATTAATAGCTCAGACATGCTCTTGAAGTATTTACAGTTAGTGTACTGTGTACCCTGCACAGTTGCACCTACAGTATAGCTACCTGATGACAAGTGCTTGTTTGCTTCTTCTGATCCTATTAATAGCACAGGTAGGCTTGTGAAGTTTTTACAGTTAGTGTACTGTGTACCCTGCACAGTTACACCTACATTAAAGCTACCTGAAGCCAAGCGCTTGTGTTATTCTTCTGATCCTATTAATAGCACAGGCAGGCTCTTAAGGTATTTACAGTTAGTGTACTGTGTACCCTGCACAGTTGCATCCACAGTGTAGCTACCTGACGACAAATGCTTGTTTTCTTCTTCTGATCCTAGTAATAGCACAGGCAGGCTCTTGACGTATTTACAGTTAGTGTACTGTGTACCCTGCACAGTTGCACCTATACATACCTGAAGACAAGCGCTTGTGTGCTTCTTCTGATACTATTAATAGCACAGGCAGGCTCTTGAAGTATTTACAGTTAGTGTACTGTATATCCTGCACAGTGGCACCTACAGTATAGCTACCTGAAGACAAGTGCTTGTATGCTTCTTCCGATCCTATTAATAGCACAGACATGCTCTTGAAGTATTTACAGTTAGTGTACTGTGTACCCTACACAGTTGCACCTACAGTATAGCTACCTGAAGACAAGTGCTTGTTTGCTTCTTCTGACCCTATTAATAGCACAGGCAGGCTCTTGAAGTATTTACAGTTAGTGTACAGTGTACCCTGCACAGTTGCACCTACAGTATAGCTACCTGAAGACAAGTGCTTGTGTGCTTCTTCTGATCCTTTTACTAGCACAGGCAGGCTCTTGAAGTATTTACAGTTAGTGTACTGTGTACCCTGCACAATTGCGCCTATAGCTACCTGAAGACAAGTGCTTGTGTTCTTCTTCTGATCCTATTAATAGCACAGGCAGGCTCTTGAAGAATTTACAGTTAGTGTACTGTGTACCCTGCACAGTTGCACCTACAGTATAGCTACCTGATGACAAGTGCTTGTCTGCTTCTTCTGATCCTATTAATAGCACAGGTAGGCTCGTGAAGTTTTTACAGTTAGTGTACTGTGTACCCTGCACAGTTACACCTACATTATAGCTACCTGAAGACAAGTGCTTCTGTTCTTCTTCTGATCCTATTAATAGCACAGGCAGGCTCTTGAAGTATTTACAGTTAGTGTACTGTGTACCCTGCACAGTTGCAACTACAGTATAGCTACCTGACGACAAATGCTTCTTTTCTTCTTCTGATCCTATTTATAGCACAGGCGGGCTCTTGACGTATTTACAGTTAGTGTACTGTATATCCTGCACAGTGGCACCTACAGTATAGCTACCTGAAGACAAGTGCTTGTGTGCTTCTTCTGACCCTATTAATAGCACAGGCAGGCTCTTGAAGTATTTACAGTTAGTGTACAGTGTACCCTGCACAGTTGCACCTACAGTATAGCTACCTGAAGACAAGTGCTTGTGTGCTTCTTCTGATCCTTTTTAATAGCACAGGCAGGCTCTTGAAGTATTTACAGTTAGTGTACTGTTTACCCTACACAGTTGCACCTATAGCTATCTGAAGACAAGTGCTTGTGTTCTTCTTCTGATCCTATTAATAGCACAGGCAGGCTCTTGAAGTATTTACAGTTAGCGTACTGTGTACCCTGAACAGTTGCACCTACAGTATAGCTACCTGATGACAAGTGCTTGTGTGCTTCTTCTGATCCTATTAATAGCACAGGTAGGCTTGTGAAGTTTTTACAGTTAGTGTACTGTGTACCCTGCACAGTTACACCTACATTATAGCTACCTGAAGACAAGTGCTTGTGTTATTCTTCTGATCCTATTAATAGCACAGGCAGGCTCTTGAAGTATTTACAGTTAGTGTACTGTTTACCCTGCACAGTAGCACCTACAATATAGCTACCTGAGGACAAGTGCTTGTGTTCTTCTTCTGATCCTATTAATAGCACAGGAAGGCTCTTGAAGTATTTACAGTTATTGTACTGTGTACCCTGCACAGTTGCACCTACAGTATAGCTACCTTAAGACAAGTGCTTGTGTTCTGCTGGCTCCTATTAATAGCACAGACAGGCACTTGAAGTATTTACAGTTAGTGTACTGAGTACCCTGCACAGTTGCACCTATAGCTACCTGAAGACAAATGCTCATGTTCTTCTTCTGATCATATTAATAGCCCAGGCAGGCTCTTAACGTATTTACAGTTAGTGTACTGTGTACCCTGCACAGCTGCACCTACAGTATAGCTACCTGAAGACAAGTGCTTGTGTGCTTCTTCTGATTCTATTAATAGCACAGATAGGCCCGTGAAGTTTTTACAGTTAGTGTACTGTGTACCCTGCACAGTTACACTTACATTATAGCTACATGAAGACAAGTGCTTGTGTGCTTCTTCTGATCCTATTAATAACACAGGCATGCTCTTTAAGTATTTACAGTAAGTATACTGTGTACCCTGCAGAGTTGCACCTATAGCTACCTGAAGACAAGTGCTTGTGTGCTTCTTCTGATCCTATTAATAGCACAGGCAGACTATTGAAATATTTACAGTTAGTGTACTGTGTACCCTGCACAGTTGCACCTACAGTATAGCTACCTGAAGACAAGTACTTGTGTTCTTCATCTGATCCTATTAATAGCACAGGCAGGCTCTTGAAATATTTACAGTTAGTGTACTGTGTACCCTGCACAGTTGCACCTATACCTACCTGAAGACTAGTTCTTGTGTGCTTCTTCTGATCCTATTAATAGCGCAGTCAGGCTCTCTAAGTATTTACAGTTAGTGTACTGTATACCCTGCACAGTTGCACCTACAGTATAGCTACCTGAAGACAGGTGCTTGTATGCTTCTTCTGATCCTATTAATAGCACGGACATTCTCTTGAAGTATTTACAGTTAGTGTACTGTGTACCCTGCACAGTTACACCTACATTATAGCTACCTGAAGACAAGTGCTTGTGTTATTCTTCTGATCCTATTAATAGCACAGGCAGGCTCTTGAAGTATTTACAGTTAGTGTACTGAGTACCCTGCACAGTAGCACCTACAATATAGCTACCTGAAGACAAGTGCTTGTGTTCTGCTGGTTCCTATTAATAGCACAGGCAGGCACTTGAAGTATTTACAGTTAGTGTACTGAGTACCCTGCACAGTTGCACCTATAGCTACCTGAAGACAAATGGTCATGTTCTTCTTCTGATCATATTAATAGCCCAGGCAGGCTCTTAAAGTATTTACAGTTAGTGTACTGTGCACCCTGCACAGTTGCACCTACAGTATAGCTACCTGAAGACAAGTGCTTGTGTACTTCTTCTGATCCTATTATTAGCACAGATAGGCCAGTGAAGTTTTTACAGTGAGTGTACTGTGTACCCTGCACAGTTACACTTACATTATAGCTACATGAAGACAAGTGCTTGTGTGCTTCTTCTGATCCTATTAATAACACAGGCATGCTCTTTAAGTATTTACAGTAAGTATACTGTGTACCCTGCACAGTTGCACCTATAGCTACCTGAAGACAAGTGCTTGTGTGCTTCTTCTGATCCTATTAATAGCACAGGCAGACTATTGAAATATTTACAGTTAGTGTACTGTGTACCCTGCACAGTTGCACCTACAGTATAGCTACCTGAAGACAAGTGCTTGTGTGCTTCTTCTGATCCTTTTAATAGCACAGGCAGGCTCTTGAAGTATTTACAGTTAGTGTACTGTTTACCCTACACAGTTGCACCTATAGCTATCTGAAGACAAGTGCTTGTGTTCTTCTTCTGATCCTATTAATAGCACAGGCAGGCTCTTGAAGTATTTACAGTTAGCGTACTGTGTACCCTGAACAGTTGCACCTACAGTATATCTACCTGATGACAAGTGCTTGTGTGCTTCTTCTGATCCTATTAATAGCACAGGTAGGCTTGTGAAGTTTTTACAGTTAGTGTACTGTGTACCCTGCACAGTTACACCTACATTATAGCTACCTGAAGACAAGTGCTTGTGTTATTCTTCTGATCCTATTAATAGCACAGGCAGGCTCTTGAAGTATTTACAGTTAGTGTACTGTTTACCCTGCACAGTAGCACCTACAATATAGCTACCTGAGGACAAGTGCTTGTGTTCTTCTTCTGATCCTATTAATAGCACAGGAAGGCTCTTGAAGTATTTACAGTTATTGTACTGTGTACCCTGCACAGTTGCACCTACAGTATAGCTACCTTAAGACAAGTGCTTGTGTTCTGCTGGCTCCTATTAATAGCACAGACAGGCACTTGAAGTATTTACAGTTAGTGTACTGAGTACCCTGCACAGTTGCACCTATAGCTACCTGAAGACAAATGCTCATGTTCTTCTTCTGATCATATTAATAGCCCAGGCAGGCTCTTAACGTATTTACAGTTAGTGTACTGTGTACCCTGCACAGCTGCACCTACAGTATAGCTACCTGAAGACAAGTGCTTGTGTGCTTCTTCTGATCCTATTAATAGCACAGATAGGCCCGTGAAGTTTTTACAGTTAGTGTACTGTGTACCCTGCACAGTTACACTTACATTATAGCTACATGAAGACAAGTGCTTGTGTGCTTCTTCTGATCCTATTAATAACACAGGCATGCTCTTTAAGTATTTACAGTAAGTATACTGTGTACCCTGCACAGTTGCACCTATAGCTACCTGAAGACAAGTGCTTGTGTGCTTCTTCTGATCCTATTAATAGCACAGGCAGACTATTGAAATATTTACAGTTAGTGTACTGTGTACCCTGCACAGTTGCACCTACAGTATAGCTACCTGAAGACAAGTGCTTGTGTTCTTCATCTGATCCTATTAATAGCACAGGCAGGCTCTTGAAATATTTACAGTTAGTGTACTGTGTACCCTGCACAGTTGCACCTATACCTACCTGAAGACTAGTTCTTGTGTGCTTCTTCTGATCCTATTAATAGCGCAATCAGGCTCTCTAAGTATTTACAGTTAGTGTACTGTATACCCTGCACAGTTGCACCTACAGTATAGCTACCTGAAGACAGGTGCTTGTATGCTTCTTCTGATCCTATTAATAGCACGGACATTCTCTTGAAGTATTTACAGTTAGTGTACTGTGTACCCTGCACAGTTACACCTACATTATAGCTACCTGAAGACAAGTGCTTGTGTTATTCTTCTGATCCTATTAATAGCACAGGCAGGCTCTTGAAGTATTTACAGTTAGTGTACTGAGTACCCTGCACAGTAGCACCTACAATATAGCTACCTGAAGACAAGTGCTTGTGTTCTTCTTCTGATCCTATTAATAGCACAGGAAGGCTCTTGAAGTATTTACAGTTATTGTACTGTGTACCCTGCACAGTTGCACCTACAGTATAGCTACCTTAAGACAAGTGCTTGTGTTCTGCTGGCTCCTATTAATAGCACAGGCAGGCACTTGAAGTATTTACAGTTAGTGTACTGAGTACCCTGCACAGTTGCACCTATAGCTACCTGAAGACAAATGCTCATGTTCTTCTTCTGATCATATTAATAGCCCAGGCAGGCTCTTAAAGTATTTACAGTTAGTGTACTGTGCACCCTGCACAGTTGCACCTACAGTATAGCTACCTGAAGACAAGTGCTTGTGTACTTCTTCTGATCCTATTAATAGCACAGATAGGCCAGTGAAGTTTTTACAGTTAGTGTACTGTGTACCCTGCACAGTTACACTTACATTATAGCTACATGAAGACAAGTGCTTGTGTGCTTCTTCTGATCCTATTATTAACACAGGCATGCTCTTTAAGTATTTACAGTAAGTGTACTGTGTACCCTGCACAGTTGCACCTATAGCTACCTGAAGACAAGTGCTTGTGTGCTTCTTCTGATCCTATTAATAGCACAGGCAGGCTCTTAAAATATTTACAGTTAGTGTACTGTGTACCTTGCACAGTTGCACCTACAGTATAGCTACCTGAAGACAAGTACTTGTGTTCTTCATCTGATCCTATTAATAGCACATTCAGGCTCTTGAAATATTTACAGTTAGTGTACTGTGTACCCTGCACAGTTGCACCTATACCTACCTGAAGACAAGTGCTTGTGTGCTTCTTCTGATCCTATTAATAGCGCAGTCAGGCTCTTGAAGTATTTACAGTTAGTGTACTGTATACCCTGCACAGTTGCACCTAAAGTATAGCTACCTGAAGACAGGTGCTTGTATGCTTCTTATGATCCTATTAATAGCACGGACATGCTCTTGAAGTATTTACAGTTAGTGTACTGTGTACCCTGCACAGTTGCACCTACAGTATAGCTACCTGAAGACAACTGCTTGTGTGCTTCTTCTGATTCTATTAATAGCACAGGCATTCTCTTAAAGTATTTACAGTTAGTGTACTGTGTACCCTGCAGAGTTGCACCTACAGTATAGTTTCCTGAAGACAAGTGCTTGAGTGCTTCTTCTGATCATATTAATAGCACCAGCAGGCTCTTAAAATATTTACATTAAGTCTACTGTGTACCCTGCACAGTTGAACATTTAGCTACCTGAAGACAAGTGATTGTGTTCTTTTTCTGATCCTATTAATAACACAGGCATGCTCTTTAAGTATTTACAGTAAGTATACTGTGTACCCTGCACAGTTGCACCTATAGCTACCTGAAGACAAGTGCTTGTGTGCTTCTTCTGATCCTATTAATAGCACAGGCAGACTATTGAAATATTTACAGTTAGTGTACTGTGTACCCTGCACAGTTGCACCTACAGTATAGCTACCTGAAGACAAGTGCTTGTGTGCTTCTTCTGATCCTTTTAATAGCACAGGCAGGCTCTTGAAGTATTTAAAGTTAGTGTACTGTTTACCCTACACAGTTGCACCTATAGCTATCTGAAGACAAGTGCTTGTGTTCTTCTTCTGATCCTATTAATAGCACAGGCAGGCTCTTGAAGTATTTACAGTTAGCGTACTGTGTACCCTGAACAGTTGCACCTACAGTATATCTACCTGATGACAAGTGCTTGTGTGCTTCTTCTGATCCTATTAATAGCACAGGTAGGCTTGTGAAGTTTTTACAGTTAGTGTACTGTGTACCCTGCACAGTTACACCTACATTATAGCTACCTGAAGACAAGTGCTTGTGTTATTCTTCTGATCCTATTAATAGCACAGGCAGGCTCTTGAAGTATTTACAGTTAGTGTACTGTTTACCCTGCACAGTAGCACCTACAATATAGCTACCTGAGGACAAGTGCTTGTGTTCTTCTTCTGATCCTATTAATAGCACAGGAAGGCTCTTGAAGTATTTACAGTTATTGTACTGTGTACCCTGCACAGTTGCACCTACAGTATAGCTACCTTAAGACAAGTGCTTGTGTTCTGCTGGCTCCTATTAATAGCACAGACAGGCACTTGAAGTATTTACAGTTAGTGTACTGAGTACCCTGCACAGTTGCACCTATAGCTACCTGAAGACAAATGCTCATGTTCTTCTTCTGATCATATTAATAGCCCAGGCAGGCTCTTAACGTATTTACAGTTAGTGTACTGTGTACCCTGCACAGCTGCACCTACAGTATAGCTACCTGAAGACAAGTGCTTGTGTGCTTCTTCTGATCCTATTAATAGCACAGATAGGCCCGTGAAGTTTTTACAGTTAGTGTACTGTGTACCCTGCACAGTTACACTTACATTATAGCTACATGAAGACAAGTGCTTGTGTGCTTCTTCTGATCCTATTAATAACACAGGCATGCTCTTTAAGTATTTACAGTAAGTATACTGTGTACCCTGCACAGTTGCACCTATAGCTACCTGAAGACAAGTGCTTGTGTGCTTCTTCTGATCCTATTAATAGCACAGGCAGACTATTGAAATATTTACAGTTAGTGTACTGTGTACCCTGCACAGTTGCACCTACAGTATAGCTACCTGAAGACAAGTGCTTGTGTTCTTCATCTGATCCTATTAATAGCACAGGCAGGCTCTTGAAATATTTACAGTTAGTGTACTGTGTACCCTGCACAGTTGCACCTATACCTACCTGAAGACTAGTTCTTGTGTGCTTCTTCTGATCCTATTAATAGCGCAATCAGGCTCTCTAAGTATTTACAGTTAGTGTACTGTATACCCTGCACAGTTGCACCTACAGTATAGCTACCTGAAGACAGGTGCCTGTATGCTTCTTCTGATCCTATTAATAGCACGGACATTCTCTTGAAGTATTTACAGTTAGTGTACTGTGTACCCTGCACAGTTACACCTACATTATAGCTACCTGAAGACAAGTGCTTGTGTTATTCTTCTGATCCTATTAATAGCACAGGCAGGCTCTTGAAGTATTTACAGTTAGTGTACTGAGTACCCTGCACAGTAGCACCTACAATATAGCTACCTGAAGACAAGTGCTTGTGTTCTTCTTCTGATCCTATTAATAGCACAGGAAGGCTCTTGAAGTATTTACAGTTATTGTACTGTGTACCCTGCACAGTTGCACCTACAGTATAGCTACCTTAAGACAAGTGCTTGTGTTCTGCTGGCTCCTATTAATAGCACAGGCAGGCACTTGAAGTATTTACAGTTAGTGTACTGAGTACCCTGCACAGTTGCACCTATAGCTACCTGAAGACAAATGCTCATGTTCTTCTTCTGATCATATTAATAGCCCAGGCAGGCTCTTAAAGTATTTACAGTTAGTGTACTGTGCACCCTGCACAGTTGCACCTACAGTATAGCTACCTGAAGACAAGTGCTTGTGTACTTCTTCTGATCCTATTAATAGCACAGATAGGCCAGTGAAGTTTTTACAGTTAGTGTACTGTGTACCCTGCACAGTTACACTTACATTATAGCTACATGAAGACAAGTGCTTGTGTGCTTCTTCTGATCCTATTAATAACACAGGCATGCTCTTTAAGTATTTACAGTAAGTGTACTGTGTACCCTGCACAGTTGCACCTATAGCTACCTGAAGACAAGTGCTTGTGTGCTTCTTCTGATCCTATTAATAGCACAGGCAGGCTCTTAAAATATTTACAGTTAGTGTACTGTGTACCTTGCACAGTTGCACCTACAGTATAGCTACCTGAAGACAAGTACTTGTGTTCTTCATCTGATCCTATTAATAGCACATTCAGGCTCTTGAAATATTTACAGTTAGTGTACTGTGTACCCTGCACAGTTGCACCTATACCTACCTGAAGACAAGTGCTTGTGTGCTTCTTCTGATCCTATTAATAGCGCAGTCAGGCTCTTGAAGTATTTACAGTTAGTGTACTGTATACCCTGCACAGTTGCACCTAAAGTATAGCTACCTGAAGACAGGTGCTTGTATGCTTCTTATGATCCTATTAATAGCACGGACATGCTCTTGAAGTATTTACAGTTAGTGTACTGTGTACCCTGCACAGTTGCACCTACAGTATAGCTACCTGAAGACAACTGCTTGTGTGCTTCTTCTGATTCTATTAATAGCACAGGCATTCTCTTAAAGTATTTACAGTTAGTGTACTGTGTACCCTGCAGAGTTGCACCTACAGTATAGTTTCCTGAAGACAAGTGCTTGAGTGCTTCTTCTGATCATATTAATAGCACCAGCAGGCTCTTAAAATATTTACATTAAGTCTACTGTGTACCCTGCACAGTTGAACATTTAGCTACCTGAAGACAAGTGATTGTGTTCTTTTTCTGATTCTATTAATAGCACAGGCAGGCTCTTGAAGTATTTACAATTAGTGTACTGTGTACCCTGCACAGTTGCACTTACAGTATAACTACCTGAAGACAAGTGCTTGTATGCTTCTTCTGATTTTATTAATATTATTATTATACAGTATTTATATAGCGCCAACAGTTTACATAGCGCTTTACAACTTGAGGGTAGACAGTACAAATACAATACACTTTGATACAGTAGGAATCAGAGGGCCCTGCTCCTTAGAGCTTACAATCTAAGAGGGAAGGTCAAGAGATACAAGAGGTAATAACTGTGGGTGATGTGCTGATTGAGAAGATAAATGTCCAGTTGTTAGGTGGGGGCCAGATAGGCTTCTCTGAAGAGATGAGTGTTCAGGGATCGTGTGAAAGTGGATAAAGTAGGAGAAAATCGGACGGATTGGGGTAGAGCATTCCAGAGGATGGGGGAGGCTCTGGAGAAGTCCTGAAGGCGAGCATGGGATGAGGTGACAAGGGAGTTTGAGAGCAGGAGGTCTTGGGAGGAGCGAAGAGAACGATTAGGTTGGTATTTTGTGACTAGGTTAGAGACGTAGCTGGGGGCCAGGTTGTGGATGGCTTTGTAAGTTATAGTTAGTATCTTGAATTTAATTCGGTGACTGAGTGGCAGTAAATGGAGGGATTGGCAGAGGGGTGTAGCAGACGCTGAGCGGTTTGTGAGGTGGATGAGCCTGGCAGCAGTGTTCATGATGGACTGAAGTGGGGATAGCCTATTTAGAGGTAAACCAATGAGGAGGGAGTTGCAGTAGTGGAGGCAGGAGATGACCAGGGAGTGGATTAGAAGCTTTGTGGTGACATTGGTTAGGAAGGGGCGTATCTTGGAGATGTTGCGGAGATTGAGGCGGCAAGCTTTGGATAGTGATAGAATGTGGGGTCGAAAGGTTAGTTCAGAGTCCAGGATTACACCTAGGACCTTGGCATGAGGAGATGGGTTGATAGTTGAGCCGTTGATATTGACAGGGAAATCAGGGGAAGTTGCACCTGAGGGAGGAAATATCATGAGCTCGGTTTTGGATAGGTTGAGTTTGAGGAAGTGATATGACATCCAGGCTGATATGTCTGCTAGTAAGTTGGTAATGCGTGAGGAGACAGATGGAGAGAGCTGGGGGGTGGAGAGATAGATTTGGGTATCATCAGCATAGAGATGATATTTAAAGCCGTGGGAGGCAATCAACTGACCCAAGGAGGTGGTGTAGATTGAGAAAAGGAAAGGTCCAAGAACAGAACCTTGGGGGACCCCAACGGAAAAAGGAAGAGGAGAGAAGGAAGTAGAGTTGTAAGTGACACTGAAGGAGCGGTGGGATAGGTAGGATGAGAACCAGCGAAGAGTACAGTCACGGAGACCAAAGGAGTGGAGTTTTTTGAGGAGGAGGGGGTAGTCCACTGTGTCAAAGGCAGCAGAGAGATCCAGGAGAAGTAGTACAGAATAGTGTCCATTGGCTTTAGCCATTAGTAGGTCATTTGAGAGTTTAAGGAGAGCAGTTTCCGTGGAGTGTTGAGGGCAAAAACCGGACTGAAGGGGATCAAGAAGTTTATTCATGGTCAGATGGTCGCTTATTTGGTTGTAGACCAGTCTTTCAAGAAGTTTGGAGGAGAAGGAGAGTAAGGAGATGGGACGTAAGTTGTTTAGATTGGTGGGATCCAGTGAGAGCTTTTTTAGTATGGGGGTGACTAGCGCATGTTTTAGAGAGTTTGGGAAGATGCCACATAAGAGGGAGAGGTTGAAAATGTGAGTTAGAGAGTGTAGAATCGAGTCAGAGGGTGAGCGTAGCATTTGCGAGGGAACAGGATCCAGGGGGCAAGTTTTTAGATGAGTGCTAGATAAAAGTTTAGCAACCTCAGTAATAGTAGCAGGGTTGAATGAGGGAAGTAATGATTGTGTCTGTGGACATGGGGTGTTGCATGAGTGAGGTTTTTGCGCATTGGTGATCTCCTCATGAAAGTATCAATCTTAGTTTTGAAGTGATTGGCAATCTCCTGGGCAGTGAGTGAGTTGGTGGGTGGAGGCAGTGGAGGACAGAGTAGAGTGTTGAAGGTAGAGAAGAGTTGACGTGGACTGGATGAGAAGGTGTTAATGAGTGTGATAATGTAGGTCTGTTTGGCAGTGTGAAGGCAGGAGTAGTATTTTCGGAGGGCAGATTTATATTGTGTGAATTCTTCCTGGGTCTTAGTCTTATGCCACAGGCGCTCAAGAGCACGGCTATGTTTTCTGAGACTTCTGGTGTCATCTGTTTGCCAGGGTTGTAGCAGTTGGGGCCTAATTCTGCGTGTAGTGAGGGGGGCAAGCTTGTCTAGGGAGGAAGACAGTGAGCTGTTGTAGATGAAAGTAGCTAGGTTGGGGCAGGACAGAGGTGAGATTGTTGGAAAGGTTGCATGGAGTGCACAGATAGGAGAAGACAAGGTCAAGGGTGTTGCCGTTGGAGTGGTAGGAGCCTGTATCCATTGCTTCAGGTCAAGCGATGAGGTTAGACTGAGAAGTTTAGAAGTAATAGTAGTGTTAGTGTTAACAGGGATGTTGAAGTCCCCAAGAATAATTGTGGGGATTTCAGAAGAGAGAAAGTAGGGTAGCCAGGCAGAGAAGTCATCAAGAAAGGCTGATACTGGTCCAGGGGGCCGGTAGATGACAGCAATTCTTAGAGAAATGGGAGAGAATAGACGAATGCAATGTGCCTCAAAAGAGGAGAGTGTCAGAGAGGGAGGTGGGTGAAGTACCTGATAGGTGCTGCATGGGGCTAGAAGGATTCCCACTCCACCTCCCTTCCGTCCACTTGGTCTGGGGGAGTGAGTCCAGAGAAGGCCCCATGGGAGAGGGAAGCAGGAGAAAAAGTATCTGATTCATGAAGCCAGGTTTCAGTAATGGCAAGTAGGTTGAAGGAATTTGTGATTAAGAGGTCGTGAAGGGCGGTGAGTTTGTTGCAGACAGAATGTGCATTCCACAGGGCACAGGAAAAGGGGGGCTGGTTTTGGAAAGAGGAATAGAGACCAAGTTCTGTGGCTTGCGGCTTCTGCCAGAGGGTGTAGGGGGATGGGAGCGTTGGGCAAAGACAGATGATGGTGCCCAGGGTTTGGAGATATGTCACCAGAGATTAGGAGAAGCAGGAGGGTGAGGGAGGTAATGTGGGAATGTGATTTATGTGAAGGGGCATGTCTCAGAGTACTGGAGGTTTTATCAGTATATGGATGTAGAATGAGCAAGAGTTGGTAGGAGCAGTAGTAGGGAGAAGACAGAAGGCAGGGTGATATGTATAAGCAGGCAGGTGGAGAGAGGGGGTGAAGGTAAGAGAGTTTGAGGAGAGAGGACAGGAGTGTCAGAAGCAGTGGTAGAGAGTGCATGTTACAGAGTGGAAGGAGAGCTTATTAGAGAGACAGGGTCACCTGCAGTCTGTTAGGTGCTTTCCAGTGCAGATTGCTCTATTTGTTTGCTTCGTACAATCGATGAAGTGCAGAGATTGAAGGGCATATCACTTGTAGAAAGAATCACTTAGAGATAGAAGCATTAAGGATAGAAGCCATTGCAATGTGCTCCCCGAGCAATGTGCTCACCCCTTAAAGCGGTTGTAAAGATGTTTTTTTTTTTTTTTTAAATAACAAACATGTTATACTTACCTTCACTGTGCAGCTCGTTCTGCACAGAGTGGCCCCGAACCTGGTCTTCTGGGGTCCCTCGGCGGCTGTCTCAGCTCCTCCCCGCAAGCATTTACCACCTTCATGCGAGCTCCCTCGCACGGTGGTGAGTGCTTGCGGGCACGCTCCCGTGATACAGCCGGCGGCTATAGCCGCTCGCTGTATCACTCGGCCCCGCCCCCCGGCGCGCCGCGTCATCGGATGTGATTGACAGCAGCGCGAGCCAATGGCTGCGCTGCTTTCAATCCATCCACTGCAGCCAATCAGCGACCAGGCTGATCTGCAATGAAGCTGACGAGGACGCGGACCGAAGATTCGAGGCGTCAGGTAAGTAAAACGGGGGGGCTGGGGGCGGCGGTACTGTCAAAAGTTTTTTCACCTTAATGCATAGAATGCATTAAGGTGAAAAAATTTTTACCTTTACAACCCCTTTAAGGATGCTCAAATTTATACTGTTATAAGGTTGGGGTTGAAGTTCAATAATTAATCATGAGTGACTATAAGAATGCCTAACAATCAAAGTGGACTTTTTGCTTCTAAAGTCAGAAAAGCAAGAGGCCAGAGGCCAAGATAAGATCAACACATAAAACTTAGGTAAGACAGTCCAGAGCAACAAATAACAATGTCATGGTTGTGCACACAGGGCAACAGATAGAGAAGGCCACATACCAAGACACACACACAGAGACAGCAAGCAAATCCCAATTTCATTTAATGGTGTAAGATGTGGTTGAGCTGACACATACCAAGACACACACACAGAGACAGCAAGCAAATCCCAATTTCATTTAACGGTGGAAGATGTGGTTGAGCTGACACATACCAAGACACACACACACAGACAGCAAGCAAATCCCAATTTCATTTAATGGTGGAAGATGTGGTTGAGCTGACACATACCAAGACACACACACAGAGACAGCAAGCAAATCCCAATTTCATTTAACGGTGGAAGATGTGGTTGAGCTGACACATACCAAGACACACACACACAGACAGCAAGCAAATCCCAATTTCATTTAACGGTGGAAGATGTGGTTGAGCTGACACATACCAAGACACACACACAGAGACAGCAAGCAAATCCCAATTTCAATTAACGGTGGAAGATGTGGTTGAGCTGACACATACCAAGACACACACACAGAGACAGCAAGCAAATCCCAATTTCATTTAACGGTGGAAGATGTGGTTGAGCTGACACATACCTGTAAAGAGACAGAGAAGGAATGATCGGTGAGGCAGAACTTAAAGCAGGGATTGAAGGGCATATCACTTGTAGAAAGAATCACTTAAAGATAGAAGCCTTAAGGATAGAAGCCATTGCAATGTGCTCCCCGAGCAATAGCACCCACATGCTCTTGAAGTATTTACAGTTAGTGTACTCTGTACCCTGCACAGTTGCACCTAGAGTATAGCTACCTGAAGACAAGTGCTTGTGTTCTTATTCTGATCCTATTCATAGCACAGGCAGGCTCTTGAAGTACTTACAGTTAGCGTACTGTGTTCCCTGCACAGTTGCACCTATAGCTACCTGAAGACAAGTGCTTGTGTTCTTCTTCTAATTCCTATTAATAGCACAGGCAGGATCTTGAAGTATTTACAGTTAGTGTACTGTGTACCCTGCACAGTTGCACCTACACTATAGCTTCCTGAGGACAAGTGCTTGTGAGCTTCTTCTGATCCTATTAATAGCACAGGTGGGCTCGTGAAGTATTTACAGTTAGTGTACTGTGTACCCTGAACAGTTACACTTACATTATAGCTACCTGAAGACAAGTTTTTGTGTTATTCTTCTGATCCTATTAATAGCACAGGCAGGCTCTTGAAGTATTTACAGTTAGTGTACTGTGAACCCTGCACAGTTGCACCTACAGTATAGCTACCTGAAGACAAGTGCTTGTTTTCTTCTTCTGATTCTATTAATAGCACATGCAGGCTCTTGACGTATTTACAGTTAGTGTACTGTGTAACTTGCACAGTTGCACCTATAGCTACCTGAAGACAAGTGCTTGTGTTCTGCTTCTGATCCTATTAATAGCACAGGCAGGCTCTTGAAGTATTTACAGTTAGTGTACTGTGCCCTGCACAGTTGCACCTACAGTATAGCTACCTGAAGACAAGTGCTTGTATTCTTGTTCTGATCCTAATAATAGCATGGCAGGCTCTTGAAGTATTTACAGTTAGTGTACTGTGTACCCTGCACAGTTGCACCTATAGCTACCTAAAGACAAGTGCTTGTGTGCTTCTTCTGATCCTATTAATATCACAGGCAGGCTCTTGAAGTTTTTACAGTTAGTGTACTGTATACAATGCACAGTTGTACCTATAGTATAGCTACCTGAAGAAAAGTGCTTGTATGCTTCTTCTGATCCTATTAATAGCACAGACATGCACTTGAAGTATTTACAGTTAGTGTACTGTGTACCCTGCACAGTTGCACCTACAGTATAGCTACCTGAAGACAAGTGCTTGTTTGTTTTCTTCTGATCCTATTAATAGCATAGGCAGGCTCTTTACATATTTACAGTTAGTGTACTTTGTACCCTGCACAGTTGCACATATTGCTACCTGAAGACAAGTGCTTGTGTGCTTCTTCTGATTCTATTAATAGCACAGGCAGGCTCTTGAAGTATTTACAGTTAGTGGACTGTGTACCCTGAACAGTTGCACCTACAGTATAGCTATATGAAGACAAGTGCTTGTGTTCTTCTGTTCCCATTAATAGCACAGGCAGACTCTTGACGTATTTAAAGTTAGTGTACTGTGTACCCTGCACAGTTAAACCTATAGCTACCTGAAGACAAATGCTTGTGTGTGTCTTTTGATCCTATTAATAGCACAGGCAGGCTCTTGAAGTATTTACAGTTAGTGTACTGTGTACCCTGCACAGTTGCACCTACAGTATAACTACCTAAAGACAAGTGCTTGTATACTTCTTCTGATTCTATTAATAGCACAGACATGCTCTTGAAGTATTTACAGTTAGTGTACTCTGTATCCTGCACAGTTGCACCCACAGTATAGCTACCTGAAGACAAGTGCTTGTGTGCTTCTTCTGATCCTATTAATAGCACAGGCAGGCTCTTGAAGTATTTACAGTTAGTGTACTGTGTACCCTGCACAGTTGCACTTACAGTATAGCTACCTGAAGACAAGTGCTTGTATGCTTCTTCTGATCCTATTAATAGCACAGGCAGGCTGTTGAAGTTTTTACAGTTAGTGTACTGTGTACACTGCACAATTGCACCTACAGTATAGCTACCTGAAGACAAGTGCGTGTGTGCTTCTTCTGATTCTATTACTAGCACCGGCAGGCTCTTGAAGTATTTACAGTTAGTGTACTGTGTACCCTGCACAGTTGCACCTACAGTATAGCTACCTGAAGACAAGTGCTTGTGTTCTTCTGATCCTATTAATAGCACCGGCAGGCTCTTGAAGTATTTACAGTCAGTGTGCTGTGTACCCTGCACAGTTGCACCTATAGCTAGCTGAAGACAAGTGCTTGTGTGCTTCTTCTGATCCTATTAATAGTACAAGCATGCTCTTGAAGTATTTACAGTTAGTGTACTGTGTACCCTGTGTTGTGGAACATTTTATATTAATGTATTGTCATAAGAGTCTCCCAGTGTCTGTTCTCTCGCAGCCCACTCTAAAAAGCTAACTGGGACAGACTGACGCTGGTTGAGACCTGTTAGGTAGTGGAAAACGTCCTGGTGTTTGGAGAGAGGTGTTTGCGGAGAGAAGACATGTACACCAGCAAATGGCCCCTGTGCAATGCACAGAACGATCGTCTGGTGGGGGTGTGTTCGCTCTGCAAATACATCGGTATATCGATATATTGGTTTAGCAGTTGTTTGCTCTTGTCACCCCGGTATGCCTGATCAACATATTTGGGGTGCCATGAGGTACACCTGCAGATAATCTCCCATCCATGAGGAACTCTAGTCATCGTCATTTGGTTGTTGTATAAACTCATATCCTTGTTTGGTCATATCCTGTGAGGTCATATCCTGTGAAGGAAGCGATTGGCTGTTGGGGCCAGGGCTTCCTGTTTGTGATTGCTTTTGTTAATAAAAGATTGCGATTTGTGATTGCTTTTAATAAAAGAGGCAGACTGAGGGCTGTGTTATTATTATTAGAAACAGGAGATTTGGCTGTGTGCTCTGCGTGCAGACAAATTTTGCTGTCAGGATGTTGAGTCAGGTACGTTATGGAGCAGACAGAGCCCCCCTCCACATCGGAAGGGGGGGAGAACAGATCCCAGTCCAGGACATATCTTTCCGATGTGTTGGGGAGCCTCTGCTCTGCAAAAGAGCTAATTTTTCGTCTTTTGAGATAATGCTGGAAGTTTGATCATATGTCTGGTGTGTGCCTGCATGTGTGTGTGTGTGATTTGTATCTCGAATGTTTGTGTAAGGAGACTGTGTGCTGTGTGTATGTGTAAGTAACTGTATGTTGTGTAATAAGTATATGAGAAATAGAAATGTATGAATTGGGATTATTTGCAGTCTGCAATGTGGGTGTGACTGATGCTGTGTAACAAGTTTGTAATGCATGTGAGAAATGGATGAATTGTAATTATTACTTATGTATGGGACAAGTAGATTGCATGAGTTTGGTAGAGTGTTTAATTGTCTCAAGAAGGAAAGAGCCGAACACCCCCGGGTCGGTTCGCACCAGAACCTGCGAACGGACCGAAAATTCGCACGAACATTAGAACCCCATTGACGTCTATGGGACTCGAACGTTCAAAATCAAAAGTGCTCATTTTAAAGGCTAATTTGCATGGTATTGTCCTAAAAAGGTTTTGGGGACCCGGGTCCTGCCCCAGGGGACATGTATCAATGCAAAAAAAAACTTTTAAAAACGGCCGTTTTTTTCGAGAGCAGTGATTTTAATGATGCTTAAAGTAAAAAAAGAAAAAGTGAAATATTCCTTTAAATATCGTACCTGGGGTATGTCTATAGTATGCCTGTAAAGTGGCGTGTGTTTCCCGTGTTTAGAACAGTTCCTGCACAAAATGTCATTTTTAAAGGAAAAAATCTCATTTAAAACTGCTTGCGGGTTTAATGTAATGTCGGGTCCTGGCAATATGGATGAAAATCAGTGAGACAAATGGCATGGGTACCCCCCAGTCCATTACCAGGCCCTTTGGGTCTTGTATGTATATTAAGGGGAACCCTGCACCCAAATTAAAATAAGGAAAGGTGTGGGGCCACCAGGCCCTATATACTCTGAACAGCAGTATACAGGCAGTGCAAACAAGACAGGGACTGTAGGTTTGTTGTTAAGTAGAATCTGTTTGTAATTTTAAACGGGTACATTTGTAACGTGTTTAGCTCCAGCCAGAAAATCTTTTTTAAGCTATTTGGAAAACATAGGGAAGGGTTATCACCCCTGTGACATTCGTTTTGCTGTCTGTCCTCCTCTTCAGAAGATTTCACCTCAATTAACTCTTACAGGAGAGAATTTCCCTTCCTAGGGGTAGATTTCATCTCACTTCCTGTTGTCTCTTTCCGTTTGCAAGTAAGAGACGTTTCTAAGTTAGATGTTTGAAAGTAGGGGCCTGCCCTATATAATCAGCAGAAATTTAGGCCTTAGGTGTTGTTGTGGCCACAACACTGTAAGCCCTCACAGGGCCCTGCTGTGAAATATTAGATCAAGAATTGTAATTACATGCCCCTGTTGAACAGGGGCAAAAAAAATGGGCCTTTGGTGGTGGTGCTGGTGCCACAACACTGTAAGTCCTCACTCGCTCTTCGTGGGCGCAGAAATGGGCCCTGCTGTGAAATATTAGATCAAGAATTGTAATTACATGCCCCTGTTGAACAAGGGCAGAAAAATTGGGCCTTTGGTGGTGGTGGTGGTGGTGCTGGTGCCACAACACTGTAAGTCCTCACTCGCTCTTGGTGGGTGCAGAAATGGGCCCTGCTGTGAAATATTAGATCAAGAATTGTAATTACCTGCCCCTGTTGAACAAGGGCAGAAAAATTGGGCCTTTGGTGGTGGTGGTGGTGGTGCTGGTGCCACAACACTGTAAGTCCTCACTCGCTCTTGGTGGGTGCAGAAATGGGCCCTGCTGTGAAATATTAGATCAAGAATTGTAATTACATGCCCCTGTTGAACAAGGGCAGAAAAATTGGGCCTTTGGTGGTGGTAGTGCTGGTGCCACAACACTGTAAGTCCTCACAAGCTCTTGGTGGGTGCAGAAATGGGCCCTGCTGTGAAATATTAGATCAAGAATTGTAATTACATGCCCCTGTTGAACAAGGGCAGAAAAATTGGGCCTTTGGTGGTGGTGGTGGTGCTGGTGCCACAACACTGTAAGTCCTCACTCGCTCATTGGTGGGTGCAAAAATGGGCCCTGCTGTGAAATATTAGATCAAGAATTGTAATTACATGCCCCTGTTGAACAAGGGCAGAAAAATTGGGCCTTTGGTGGTGGTGGTGGTGCTGGTGCCACAACACTGTAAGTCCTCACTCTCTCTTGGTGGGTGCAGAAATGGGCCCTGCTGTGAAATATTAGATCAAGAATTGTTGAACAGGGGCTGAAAAATTAGGCCTTAGGTACTGGTGCTGGTGCCACAACACTGCAACCCCTCACAGACACTCTAGTTGGAACGCAGGAACAAGCCCTGCTGCAAAGTATTGCATCAAAAATTGTAATTACACGCCCCTGTTAAACAGGGGCTTAAAAATTGGGCCTTAGGCACTGGTGCTGGTGCCACAACACTGCAACCCCTCACAGATACTCTAGTTGGAACTCAAAAACGAGCCCTGCTGTAAAGTATTGCATCAAAAATTGTAATTACACGCCCCTGTTAAACAGGGGCTGAAAAATTGGGCCTTAGGCACTGGTGGTGGCGCCCAGAACCAAAAATGTTCTTGCAAGCTATCAGCGTGATCATTGAGGAGGAGGAGAATAAATACTCAGGGATAGTCACTCAGCATCAGCATAGGCAGTCTTTAAAGGGATCTGAGATTTTAAAAAAAATTATTCGGTTACATCAGCATCAGGTGCTTGGTAGCTGGTGGTGATCCAAGACTGATTCATTTTTATGAAGCTCAGTCGATCGACTGGGTCGGTGGACAGACGCACCTTGTGATCGGTTACAAAGCCTCCAGCAGCACTGAATGTGCGTTCCGAAAGAACGCTGGATGCAGGACAGGCCAGTAGCTCAATTGCATACTGTGCAAGCTCTGGCCAGTGATCCATTGTCAAGACCCAGTAACCCAGAGGATTTTTGGTGGGAAAGGTGTCCAAGTCAGATCTTGCCCCTAGGTATTCCTGCACCATGTAAAACAGACACTGGCGATGGTTGCTGGAACCGATCATACCTTGGGGCTGCGGACCAAAAAATTGTCTGAACGCATCGGTCAGACGGCCACCTTCTCCACCGCTCCTTCTTTGACTGACCGAAGCCTCAGCAACACGTTGTCCAGAAACAGGAGTGTGTAACCACCCAGTCTCTGGGAACGCGTTGCACAGACCTTTCTGCAAGGCCTCCCGAAGATGTTTCATCCTCTGCTCCCTCTGCGATGGCAAGATAAGGTCCACAACCTTACCCTTGTAACGTGGATCAAGGAGGGATGCCAGCCAGTATTGGTCCTTCTCCTTGATACCACGAATACGAGGATCCTTACGCAGGCTTTGCAGGATCAGGGAGGCCATGCAGCGTAGGTTTGCTGAGGCATTCGGTCTGGAGTCCTCTGGGTCACTAAGGACGACATGGTCCGCAGCCACCTCCTCCCAGCCACGTACAAGTCTATGTGTTTCTTGGGACTGATCCCTTAAAGACTGCTGCTGATGCTGAGTGCCAGGCTCCACCTCCATACTGACACAATCTTCCTCCTCCTCCTCCTCCTCCTCGTCCTCTTACTGTGTGATCGTCGGGCACGCAGGAACACCGTCTAGATAAAGGGGGCCTTGAGAGCTAAGGAAGTCCTCCTCTTCCTGCCTCTGTTCTGCCTCACGTGCCCTGTCCATTATTCCACGCAGCGTGTGCTCCAACAGGTGGACAAGGGGGACAGTGTCACTGATGCATGCACTGTCACTGCTCACCATCCTCGTGGCCTCCTCAAATGGTGACAGGACAGTGCATGCATCCCTGATCATGGCCCACTGGCGTGGGGAAAAAAACCCAAGCTCCCCTGATCCTGTCCTGGTGCCATAGTCGCACAGGTACTCATTGATGGCCCTCTGCTGCATGTGCAGCCGCTGCAGCATGGCCAACGTTGAGTTCCACCTGGTGGGCATGTCACAGATTAGGCGGTTCTTGGGCAGGTTAAACTCCTTTTGGAGGTCCGCCAGGTGAGCACTGGCATTATATGACCGGCGGAAATGCACACAGACTTTCCTGGCCTGCCTCAGGACACCCTGTAAGCCCGGGTACCAGTCCAAGAACCGCTGCCCCACTAAGTTAAGGACGTGAGCCAAACAGGGCACATGGGTCATTTGTCCCTGTCGGAGGGCAGAGAGAAGGTTGGTGCCATTGTCGCAAACCACCATTCCTGCCTTAAGTTGGTGTGGCGTCAACCACCTCTGAACCTGCCCCTGCAGAGCTGACAGAACCTCTGCCCCAGTGTGGCTCCTGTCCCCCAAGCACACCAGCTCAATCACGGCATGGCATCTTTTGGCCTGCGTACTTGCGTAGCCCCTTGAACGGCTACAGAGCACCGCTGGTTCCGAGGACAAAGCACAGGAAGAGGCCATGGAGGAAGAAGAAGAGGAGGGGGTGGAGGAGAGAGGTGTGTCACAATCATTAGCATTTTGGAGGCGTGGTGGCGGAACAACCTCCAACACTACTGCACCTTGCCCTGCATCCTTCCCAGCTGCCAGCAGAGTCACCCAATGCGCCGTGAAACTTAGGTAACGTCCCTGTCCATGCCTGCTGGACCATGAGTCAGCGGTAATATGCACCTTACTGCTGAGGCATGGACATTGCCTTCCACATGCCGGTAGAGAGCCAGAATCGCCTTCCGTGAGAAAAAGTGGCGTTTGGGTACCTGCCACTGAGGAACCGCACATTCCACAAACAAAGGGGGCAGAGTATACCAACTGAAAAGGCAGCAGTTGAAGTGCTAGCAATTTTGCCAAGCTAGCATTCAACCGCTGGGCATGTGGATGGCTGGGAGAAAACTTCTTTCGGCGGTGCAGCAGCTGGGGCAGGGAAATTTGCCTGGTACAATCTGACGTCAGTGTACCAAAAGCAGATTGCCCACAAGTACTTGGCTGTGACACACCTAATTTTACACCTTCATTCCTCTCAGTGCAGGTCTCAGAGAGGACTGAAGTGGGGTTGGAGATCTCAGCTGATGAGGAGCAAGGAGAGGTCCTCTTTGTTCTTTAGCGTGGGTCTTTTAGATACGTTTGCCAAAGAACTGCATGGCAGGTCAAAATATGTCTGGTCAAGCATGTGGTACCCAAGCGGGAGATGTTTTGGCCACGCAAGATACGCTTAAGACATATGTTGCAAATAGCAACGGTACGATCTGATGCACTCGTCTCAAAAAAGGCCCACACCAAAGAACTTTTTAAATAACGTGCAGAGACTGCAGCGCCCTGCACATGTGGAGCTTTGGGGTGTGATGCAGTCAATGTGCTGCCCTTAGGCTGGCCCCTGGAGGGCATCCTGCCTCATTAGTGATGTGCCGCCTCCTCTTCCTCTCTCCTATCAGGCACCCACGTTGAGTCAGTGACCTCATCATCCCCTCCCTCCTCATCACTGGAGCAAACCTGGCAGTATGCTGCAGCAGGGGGAGCATGACTGCCAGATTGCTGTCCTTCTTGGGCACCCCCTCTGTCCATGCTCATGTTACTGCCTTCATCGAGCTCAGTATCATCATCAGAGCCTCCCAAACGCTGGGCATCCTCCTGGAGCATGTACCCAACACTGTGGTCAAACAGTTCGAGGGACTCCTCAGGAGGACATGGTGGGGCTAGGGAAGGAGTCACTGATGACATTGAGCCGAGGGAAGAGGCCGCTGCTTTGCCAGACAAAGTACCCTGGGCATGGGTGAGAGAGGATGAGGAGGATGAGGACAGCTTGGTCATCCACTCGACCAAGTCTTCCGCATGTTGCTGCTCAATACGGCCAGCTGCCGAAAAAAAGGCCAAGCGTGTCCCACGGCCACGTGCTGATGAGGATGCACCGTCTCCATGACCAGCACTAGACACAGAGCCTGCTTGCCCTCTCTTATTGGCTTGTGACTGTCTGCCTCTCCTTCTTGGCCTTCCAGACATACTAATGTCCTGTAGCTGCACTAAGCTGGGATATATATATATATATATATATATATATATATATATATATATATACTGATACTGAAGCTAGCAAAATCAACTGCCTGCCTGTAGTATGAGAACACCACCAACCTTCTACAGGTAGCTTTAGCTGAACACTGTGCAGAGCTCGCAAAAAACTAACTTGTAGCTTTTTTAGCTGGCTGCGGTAGTGATAGGATCAGGAAAACACCACCAACCTTCTACAGGTAGCTTTAGCTGAACACTGTGCACAGCTCGCAAAAAAATAACTTGTAAATTTAGCTGAACACTGTGAGGAGGACGTACCACACTGATTTGTAGTTTTAGTTGAACACTGTGAGCAGGACACACTGCACTAACTTGTAGCTTTAGATGAACACTGTGCAGAGGTCTCACTACACTAACTTGTAGGTTTAGCTGAACACTGTGAGGTGGACGCACCACACTAACTTTTAATTTTAGCTGAACACTGTGAGCAGGACGCACTGCACTAACTTGTAGCTTTAGATGAACACTGTGCAGAGGTCTCACTACACTAACTTGTAGTTTTAGCTGAACACTGTGAGCAGGACACACCGCACTAACTTGTAGTTTTAGCTGAACACTGTGAGCAGGACGCACTGCACTAACTTGTAGTTTTAGCTGAACACTGTGAGCAGGACGCACTGCACTAACTTGTAGCTTTAGATGAACACTGTGCAGAGGTCTCACTACACTAACTTGTAGTATTAGCTGAACACTGTGAGCAGGACGCACCGCACTAACTTGTAGTTTAAGGTGAACACTGTGAGCAGGACGCACCGCACTAACTTGCAGTTTTAGCTGAACACTGTGAGCAGGACGCACCCCACTAACTTGTAGTTTTAGCTGAACACTGTGAGCAGGACGCACCGCACTAACTTGTAGTTTTAGCTGAACACTGTGAGCAGGACGCACTGCACTAACTTGTAGCTTTAGATGAACACTGTGCAGAGGTCTCACTACACTAACTTGTAGGTTTAGCTGAACACTGTGAGGTGGACGCACCACACTAACTTGTAATTTTAGCTGAACACTGTGAGCAGGACGCACTGCACTAACTTGTAGCTTTAGATGAACACTGTGCAGAGGTCTCACTACACTAACTTGTAGTTTTAGCTGAACACTGTGAGGTGGACGCACCACACTAACTTGTAGTTGTAGCTGAACACTGTGAGCAGGATGCACCGCACTAACTTTTAGCTTTAGATGAACACTGTGCAGAGGTCTCACTCCACTAACTTGTAGGTTTAGCTGAACACTGTGAGGTGGACGCACCACACTAACTTGTAGTTTTAGCTGAACACTGTGAGCAGGATGCACCACACTAACTTGTAGTTTTAGCTGAACACTGTGAGCAGGACGCACCGCACTAACTTGCAGTTTTAGCTGAACACTGTGAGCAGGATGCACTGCACTAACTTGTAGCTTTATATGAACACAGTGCAGAGGTCTCACTACACTAACTTGTAGTTTTAGCTGAACACTGTGAGCAGGACGCACTGCACTAACTTGTAGCTTTAGATGAACACTGTGCAGAGGTCTTACTACACTAACTTGTAGTTTTAGCTGAACACTGTGAGCAGGACGCACCGCACTGACTTGTAGTTTTAGCTGAACACTGTGAGCAGGACGCACTGCACTAACTTGTAGTTTTAGCTGAACACTGTGAGCAGGACGCACCCCACTAACTTGTAGTTTTAGCTGAACACTGTGAGCAGGACACACTGCACTAACTTGTAGCTTTAGATGAACACTGCAGAGGTCTCACTACACTAACTTGTAGTTTTAGCTGAACACTGTGAGCAGGACGCACCACACTAACTTGTAGTTTTAGCTGAACACTGTGAGCAGGATGCACTGCACTAACTTGTAGCTTTAGATGAACACAGTGCAGAGGTCTCACTACACTAACTTGTAGTTTTAGCTGAACACTGTGAGCAGGACGCACTGCACTAACTTGTAGCTTTAGATGAACACTGTGCAGAGGTCTCACTACACTAACTTTTAGTTTTAGCTGAACACTGTGAGCAGGACGCACCGCACTAACTTGTAGTTTTAGCTGAACACTGTGAGCAGGACGCACCGCACTAACTTGTAGTTTTAGCTGAACACTGTGAGCAGGATGCACCCCAATAACTTGTAGTTTTAGCTGAACACTGTGAGCAGGACGCACCGCACTAACTTGTAGTTTTAGCTGAACACTGTGAGCAGGACGTACTGCACTAACTGTAAATAGTCTAGGTGCCTGACTGTGGTACTAATAGGATCAAAAGAACATTAGCCATTTTCTTCAGGTAGCTTTAAATACTGTAACAAGACATGCCTGCCTGTCAGTAAGAAGATAACAGGAACGGATCTAGCTAAACTGAATACAGTGTATATATATATATATATGAAACACCTGGGATGCATATATATACACAATACACTGTAAGTGCAGCTAACTCACTGATTGTCCTGCCTAATCTAGCTAACTCAAATGAAATGACACTGTCTCTCTGTCTATCTATCTCTCTTTTAACGCCGGAACACACACTACACAGGGCCGCCGTGCAGGCGCCTTATATAGAGTGGGGCGTGTTCTAAACCCCCTGAGCCATAATTGGCCAAAGCCACCCTGGCTTTGGCCAATTACAGCTCTCTCTACTGACGGCGCTGTGATTGGCCAAGCATGTGGGTCATAGTGCATGCTTGGCCAATCATCAGCCAGCAATGCATTGCGATGCCGCAGTGAATTATGGGCCATGACGCGCCACACGAATTTGGCGCGAACGGCCCATATTGTTCGCAATTCGGCAAACGGGCGAACAGACGATGTTCGAGTCGAACATGGGTTCGACTCGAACACGAAGCTCATCCCTAGTCTCAAGTCACAGATAATTAGTTGACTTTGTTGAAGATGGCTGCTGCATTTTTAAGTGGGCATGCGGCCTGGGGGAGAGGTGGCCAAGCATTTCACAATGGTGAAAAGTTGGCTACTCCCTGTGGTGAGGAAAGAGGGTATGTTTTTGAGATGAAAAGAACAGGCAAGCATTTACTTTCTGTATTTCTCAATGTCTTGTTCCTGTGAAAGCTGATGTGAACTTAGTTTGAGAAAAGATGGTATGTTTCAGCCTTGTGATAGTGGGTTATGTGGCTTTGTTGTTTATTGGATAGCATGTGTTTCTAAGTTGTGCTTTTTTGTAACTTCTAACACTTTTAAATGTTTGTTTAAATGCTTGTGTGTTCATTTAGTATCTCAAATGTGTAATTTTGTGGGGAGAAATTTTTGGTTTTGGCAGGAAAATGGTTTTCGTCTGCTATTTTCTTTTGTTGTTGTCTGCCATGTGGCTACAGTCAGCCATTTTCAATTCCTTTGTGTGTGAACTTTGAAATGTTTATCCATCTTTGTATTGGATTTCAGTTTTGGCGGGAAAATGCGCCATTTAGTTGTGGTCTGGCTTTTGTTGTAGTCACCATGTGGATCGGCGGCCATTTTGAAGACCTGTGGGCTTTCCTACGGGGGAAGCTGCTCCAATTTCTTTTGTGTGTAGCCATTCGATCTGGGCCGCCACCATTTCCTTTTAAGTGAATTCTATTTTTGTACTGTTTACATACTTTTCAAGGAAGCTATTGCGTTTTCTGTATTGAATATTGGTTTTGAGTGAAATCTCTACTTTGCACTGAAATTCAATGGATAACAAGACTAGCTTTAACTGTGAGTTTCTTTTACTTTTAGCGGTGTGTTTTTAATTTTTATTTGTTTTGCATTTTTGTGTCTTTAGCTGAGGGTTGTATTGTATAGCCTGTAATATATGAAACTTGGCTTAACCTCTCCTCCCTTTTCCTGTACATTGATATGTAAATAAACCAGATTGAGGGGTTTTAGAGCTGGGCATGCAACAGAAAGTCCTCCTCAGCATTTTATGTATCCACAGGAAGTTGGTGGGGGGGAGCTTTGGGTATCACACAAGCAAATGAGATTTGTGACAATGGGAAAATACTGGCGTTTGAAAGTGAGACAGTATAAGGGTGGCTAGATGGTACCATAGGATGCAGCACCTCATCCCCAAAGTAATCAAATGGCTAATGGGTGTGTGGACGGGGGATTATAACGGTGCTAGGGTCAAAAAGTATAGAGGAGAATGACGAGAAACAGAGAAATGTAAAAAACAAACAATTACAAAGTTTATTGATAATAATACATAGGTAGAAAATACATTTCAAGCAATTAATGTTTAAAATAAGTACATGTACTGTATATGACCCAGAGAATGATGATGATACCTCCCATTCCGAGGCGGTCCGCTCTCCCATTCGCCCAACGGCCCGTCTGTTCCGAGCATGCGCGCGCGGTGCATGATGGAACATGCAGTTCCGTGGCATCGCGCTGTGCGCAGGCGCGGATGCCCCTCACTTGGCGTCCGCACACCTGATCATTATCTGATCAGGTGTGGGGGGTATACAAGTAACCGGCCAGTCCCTCAGTTCCCTGTTGGACGAGGGACGTGCCTGTAATCGCTCTACACTTAGTAACAAGGTAATCTTTGTCTCTTAGGACATCCAAAACCACTTTTTCCCAAGTGTATTACTTACTACGCTCTCAAACATTTTATAGGAATCACCTTGGATTTGTCATTTACTCTGTCGGTCAGCATTGATCCTCTTGAGCAACACTGTCTGCGCTATGGCGGACTAGGTAACATGCTCTTAGTCTTCTCAGCAGCCCTGTCCTTGCTCTACCAAATCTTAATGTCCTAACTTCTTTTTCTTTTACATCCACTCTCTGTAGGACATGTTGCGATTACCGCCCCTTTCTAAAAATCAACTTACAATCCGTGGGCTAGGCATTTCATGCTTGTGACCGAATTGTTATGAGATTTCTATTTTACGCTTACTTTATTAAGTAAGTACCTGCCTGACTTCTTCCTAAGTTCGAAGTTACCATTAGCAATACCCCTAATGCTATCCACTCCTCTATTCAGGCTCCTTTTCAACTGATTGCAGATCTCGTTTATCTTGGCGATTACCTTGTTGTGTGGATGCACCTACTCACAGGCACTCGGTGTCCACTCCATTCTACTGTTTTTAAACGATGATGTAAGTTTGCACTTCCCTAGAGATACAGACACACTGATTCCTATATATACTTCACATATCTTCTCTAGCATAATGCACTGATGTGCAATTGTTTTATTTCTAGGCTTTCATATACAAAAGTGCACCATTATTCATTCGTTGTTATTACTTTCCATTGCCAGGTCTACTGTATGCCCCCTGCAGGCATAATATACGGCGCGGCCTGCTTGCTCCCCTGCGGTGACGCCTCTGGGCGGCCTTCTCCCCCCCCCCTTTCCCCCCCCTCCTGGGCGCCGGCATCCCAGGTATGTTTGCATTACCGAAGCTCAGTGGAGCCTATGGGTCGCATGACTGTTCAGCCACAGCATTTACTCTCTTTTGTGCATATGAAGTACTGTACTGTCACATAATTTTGCTTACATGATGTTTTCTATTTCCATTATACAGAATTGTTTTACATATTCACTTTTTTGAGCTCTTGTTCCCTGAAGAAGCCAATGCTTTGGCGAAACATGTAGGAAATCGAGCCCCCCCCTTGTCGACGGCCATTTCCACCTGGCCTATCTCATCATTCTCTGGGTCATATACAGTACATGTACAGAGAGAAGCCGCAGTGTTTTGTAAAAGAAGCAGGCAAAAGTGCTCTGTGCAGATTCGTCTGGCGACGCAGTGTGCGGTCGTACAGCGCAATGCGCTTGTGTATGCATACACTGTGAGGGGTAGAGACATAATTTGGGGGGTGATCTGTGTTTGTTAGTGAATCATTTGGCATAGTTAATAGTTGTTTGTTAAAAGAGTGGTACTCTGTAGTTCTGTGCCAAAAGTGTTGGGACAACAAGCCATAGAGTTGATGCCTCGTTTTAGGGTTTCTAGTTGAGTGACTAATAGTGGTAGTAGTCCATCAATCCACCGTGTAAGAAGGCACCAGGCCGTGGTCTCCGAAATGGGTGCAAGGGTTTCCCTGGACGCAGGGAAAAGATGATAAGCCAATTCGAATTGCCATGGGCAATGGCAGTCCGTGCAAGGGAAGGAATCCGAGGCTTCCCACAGTCAAATGGATGCACAGAGCATGAAGTCTAGTTCTGAGGAAAAGGCCATTAAACCCCAGAAATGACTGACATAGGTGGTTTAAGGATACTATTTTGGGTATCCCTCTGGAATTGATGTAGTGCGACTGCGGCTTCAGAAATCTGTAATGTTGAGTGAGTCGATGGATGCGTAGTACACGTTTGTGTGATTAAAAATATACAGGCCTGTTTTTGAACTTTGTGTGGCTGGTCCATGCAAAGATTTCGAAATGCTCTTGTGCTTTTCAAATTGTATTCTTTTCTATCGCTAAAAGAGTGAAGGCAGCATTTTCCGTCTGGTCGTTTTTATTTATTTTTTTTTTTTTCATTTTCGTTTTTGGGAACTATGAAATATCTACCCCACATTTGTATCTAAATGTTTGCCTCATTGTTTGTATGTAGTAACATGTTTGAACCTACCGCGACAGCCCTCTTGCGTGTCGCGGCTGTTGTATTTTAGTAAAAACGTGAAAGTAAGATTTACAGAGGTTTTAGTTATTATCGGTTTTGAGGAATGTAAGTGACAATTTACCAATGTACATGAATGTTGTATTGTTTACCATTCTTTGAAGGATAGAGTAATAACTTTTGTTTATAAGTATCTTTTCAGATCCAAAGAGTTTCTGGAAGTGTGTGTACAGGTGTATAAGAAGGTAAAAGTATCAGAGGCTATTTCTCTGTTTTATTCTGCACCATTCTAAACCCTGCATGTCAAGTGGTGAGAATGACAATTTTTCAAACCAATAATACTAACCTTTGTAATTCTAACCAAGTTTGTGCCAAGACTGTCTTTCTTTGATAGAATTTGAATCAGCAAGCAGCAGTCTGGTGAAGTAGGCTCCCATCCCAGATGCTAAGAACCTTTTTGCCACTGGTTCCAGATATTACACCCCAGATGGTAAGCCACGCACAGGTTATGCGGTGACCACAGTCCCGATGTCTGGGTTATTGTCATATGAGGTTTGTTTGGAGATCAACCAAAAACAGAGTTGTACTTTCCTCATTAGCTGTCACCTACATTCTCAGCTGATGGGGTAGGTGCAATCACTGTAACATGAATTTCAAAAGGTCCACCACAGGGTTCACAAGTTCATCCTGGACCCTGACACAATAACCAGTTTACATTCTTTCCAAACAGGTGACTGGGTCATTGTAAAGGAGCTTGAGGGATGAGACCACGCCAGCCACTGCAAGAAGTGGATCAACCACAAAGAGTAGAGGAGTATCTTCATTTATTTATATTTCTTTGTTTAATAAATTTTAGCAAGGGTAACAATGAAATGCATCCCAACTAGTTAAGAAAGAGAACAGGACACATGGTCGGGTATTAGTGCCCCAGCGATGACGGCGGTACATGCTATATGTGAAGTTCATATCGGTGTGAGGAGTTTTGACAGACTAGTTAACAATAGCTCTGGTTCTTGCCAGCTTTGTTATCGGGATAACTAGGTAGCCCACAAGTGTGCTTAAACTGTAGTTTGGTATTAATGCGGATCTACAGCTTATAAGGTAATTACCCTAAGGCAAGAGGTTCATGTGTGCAGGTGAAACTTGTCCCAGCATCTTACATCACGGCCGATCGTGAGGATCTGATGGTGCAAGAGAAGGTAAGAATGGCATTGACAGCTGGAAGGGAATTGCTTGTACACGGTGGGCGCTTGAGCTTATGAAACGCTTGAACAATTTCTCATCCATTGAGGATGGGATGTTTTCATGTAACTGTTGAAGCTACAAGGAAGTTCCCACAGTCCAAGGTGGTTTCTGGGAATTCATAAGTAAAGATTGTTATACCTGGATCGGGGATAGTAGTGACAAAGTTCAGGCCCATATGGATAAGGTTTAGATCCCTACAAGTCAAAGCCAGAGCTATAGCTAGTGAAGGTTGGAATCCTTGTAAGGGTTTGGGAATCTTTGGGGAATACATTTTTTTTTTGCAGCAGATCATAGTGAAGGAAGTAGGGGTATATATACTCATGTTGTTTTTGTTTCTATTCCTTCTATATGCCATGATGAGGTGCTCCTGTTGCCTGATTGGACGTGTGACCAGAGCCTGAGCAGATGACCACATCTTCCCTGATGAGATGCCCCGAAGCCCGACCCACGTACAAGACACAGAGGATCCCAGACCGACCGGCGACTACTACAGCTCACCACGTCATCTCGAACAGAGTCTACATGTCAAGCCGTGTTTTACTTTTTATGGAATAATAAGAAGATCAGGATTCATTGAGGGACACATGGGATCATATGACAAGAGGAGGGACTGTTGTGGAAAATTTTATATTAATGTATTGTCATAAGAGTCTCCCAGTGTCTGTTCTCTCGCAGCCCGCTCTAAAGAGCTGACTGGGGCAGACTGACGCTGGTTGAGACCTGTTAGGTAGTGGAAAACTTCCTGGTGTTTGGAGAGAGGTGTTTGCGGAGAGAAGACATGTCCGCCAGCAAAGGGCCCCTGTGCAATGCACAGAACGATCGTCTGGTGGGGGTGTGTTTGCTCTGCAAAGACATTATCGGTTTAGCGGTTGTTTGCTCTTGTCACCCCGGTATGCTTGATCAACATATTTGGGTGCCATGACGTACACATGCAGATAATCTCCCATCCACGAGGAACTCTAGTCATCGTCATTTGGTTGTTGTATAAACTCATTTCCTTGTTTGGTCATATCCTTGTTTGGTCATATCCTGTGAGGTCATATCCTGTGAAGGAAGCAATTGGCTGTTGGGGCCAGAGCTTCCTGTTTGTGATTGCTTTTGTTGTCTTTGAATAAAAGAGGCAGACTGAGGGCTGTGGCATTCAGTCTTGCTGGGATGAGAATGTAAGAAGGAGCTGATGTTTGTTTGTGGGGAATGAGGCACACACCAAGGATGGCATACGATCAAAAGGTGAGATGCATTTATATCATTAGACGAAATTCTTATTATTATTAGAAACAGAAGATTTGGCTGTGTGCTCTGTGTGCAGCCAAATTTCAGTGCTTGTGTGCTTTTTATGATCATATTAATAGCACAGGCAGTCTCTTGAAGTATTTACAGTATTTACAGTTAGTGTACTGTGTACCCTGCACAGTTGCACCTACAGTATAGCTGCCAGAAGACAAGTGATTGTGTTCTTCTTCTGATCCTATTAATAGCACCGGCAGGATCTTGAAGTAATTACAGTTAGTGTACTGTGTACCCTGCACAGTTGCACCCATAGCTACATGAAGACAAGTGCTTGTGTTCTTCTTCTGATCCTATTAATAGCACAGGTAGGCTCTTTAAGTATTTACAGTTAGTGTACTGTGTACCCTGCACAGTTGCACCTACAGTATAGCTACCTGAAGACGAGTGCTTGTGTTCTTCTTCTGATCCTATTAATAGCACCGGCAGGATTTTCAAGTATTTACAATTAGTGTACTGTGTACCCTGCACAGTTGCACCTATAGCTACCTGAAGCCAAGTGCTTGTGTTCTTCGTCTGATCCTATTAATAGCACAGGGAGGCTCTTGAAGTAGTTACAGTTAGTGTACTGTGTACCCTGCACAGTTGCACCTATAGCTACCTGAAGACAAGTGCCTGTGTTCTTCGTCTGATCCTATTAATAGCACAGGCAGGCTCTTGAAGTATTTACAGTTAGTGTACTGTGTACCCTGCACAATTGCACCTACAGTATAGCTACCTGAAGACAAGTGCTTGTGTGCTTTTTCTGATCCTATTAGTAGCACAGGCAGTCTCTTGAAGTATTCACAGTTAGTGTACTGTGTACCCTGCACAGTTGCACCTACAGTATAGCTACCTGAAGACAAGTGCTTGTGTTCTGCTTCTGATCCTATTAATAGCACCGGCAGGATCTTGAAGTATTTACAGTTAGTGTACTGTGTACCCTGCACAGTTGCACTCATAGCTACCTGAAGACAAGTGCTTGTGTCCTTCTGATCCTATTAATAGCACAGGCAGGCTCTTGAAGTATTTACAGTTAGTGTACTGTGTACCCGGCACAGTTGCACCTACAGTATAGCTACCTGAAGACAAGTGCTTGTGTTCTGCTTCTGATCCTATTAATAGCACCGGCAGGATCTTGTAGTATTTACAGTTAGTGTACTATGTACCCTGCACAGTTGCACTCATAGCTACCTGAAGCCAAGTGCTTGTGTGCTTCTTCTGATCCTATTAATAGCACAGGCAGGCTCTTGAAGTAGTTACAGTTAGTGTACTGTGTACCCTGCACAATTGCACCTACAGCATAGCTACCTGAAGACAAGTGCTTGTGTGCTTTTTCTGATCCTATTAATAGCACAGGCAGTCTCTTGAAGTATTTACAGTTAGTGTACTGTGTACCCTGCACAGTTGCACCTACAGTATAGCTACCTGAAGACAAGTGCTTGTGTTCTGCTTCTGACCCTATTAATAGCACCGGCAGGATCTTGAAGTATTTACAGTTAGTGTACTGTGTACCCTGCACAGTTGCACTCATAGCTACCTGAAGACAAGTGCTTGTGTTCTTCTTCTGATCCTATTAATAGCACGGGCAGGCTCTTGAAGTCTTTACAGTTAGTGTTCTGTGTACCCTGCAGAGTTGCACCTACAGTATAGCTACCTGAAGACAAGTACTGGTGTTCTTCTTCTGATCCTATTAATACCACAGTCAGACAGCTTGAAGTATTTCCAGTTAATGTACTGTGTACCCAGCACAGTTGCACCTATAGCTACTTGAAGACAAGTGCTTGTGTTCTTCGTCTGATCCTATTAATAGCACAGGCAGGCTCCTGAAGTAGTTACAGTTAGTGTACTGTGTACCCTGCACAATTGCACCTACAGTATAGCTACCTGAAGACCAGTGCTTGTGTGCATTTTATGATCCTATTAATAGCACAGGCAGTCTCTTGAAGTATTTACAGTTAGTGTACTGTGCACCCTGAACAGTTGCACCTACAGTATAGCTACCTGAAGACAAGTGCTTGTGTTCTGCTTCTGATCCTATTAATAGCACCGGCAGGATCTTGAAGTATTTACAGTTAGTGTACTGTGTACCCTGCACAGTTGTACTCATAGCTACCTGAAGACAAGTGCCTGTGTCCTTCTTCTGATCCTATTAATAGCACAGGCAGGCTCTTGAAGTATTTACAGTTAGTGTACTGTGTACCCTGCACAGTTGCACCTATAGCTACCTGAAGACAAGTGCTTGTGTGCTTCTTCTGATCCTATTAATAGCACAGGCAGGCTCTTGAAGTATTTACAGTTAGTGTACTGTGTACCCTGCAGAGTTGCACCTACAGTATAGGTACCTGAAGACAAGTGCTTGTGTTCTGCTTCTGATCCTATTAATAGCACCGGCAGGATCTTGAAGTATTTACAGTTAGTGTACTGTGTACCCTGCACAGTTGTACTCATAGCTACCTGAAGACAAGTGCTTGTGTCCTTCTTCTGATCCTATTAATAGCACAGGCAGACTCTTGAAGTATTTACAGTTAGTGTACTGTGTACCCTGCAAATTTGCACCTATAGCAACCTGAAGACAAGTGCTTGTGTGCTTCTTCTGATCCTATTAATAGCACAGGCAGGCTCTTGAAGTATTTCCAGTCAGTGTACTGTGTACCCTGCACAGTTGCACCTATAGCTATCTGAAGACAAGTGCTGGTGTGCTTCTTCTGATCCTATTAATACCACAGGTAGGCATTCTGCTAGCTGCTGTATAATCAGTATATATATATACATCCCAGTTTTGTGCAGCTACATTTCACTACAGTGCAGGCCATTAGTATGTCTGGAGGGCCAACAAGGAGAGGTAGACAGTCACAAGCTAATAAAAGAGAGCAAGCGGGCTCTGTGTCTAGAGGCAACAGTGCTGGTCATGGACACGGTGCATCCTCATCAGCATGTGGCCGTGGGATACGTTTGTCCTTTTTTTTTGTGTTATCCAAAAACCTTAAAAATAGATTTTTTGGCTGGAGCTACACTCACAAAATGTACCTGTTCCAAATTACAAACAGATTCAACTTAACAACAAACCTACAGTCCCTATCTTGTTTGTAACCCGGGTACCGCCTGTATACTGCTGCTGTTCAGAGTATATAGGGCCTTTGGGCCCCACGCTTTTTTTTTTATTTGGGTGCGGGGTTCACCTTAGAATCCATACCAGACCCAAAGGGCCTGGTAATGCTCTGGGGTTGGGGGGGCAACATTACATTACAGCCGGAAGCAGCTTTGAATTACTTTTATTCCTTTAGAAATGTCATTTTGTGCAGGGGCTGTTCTAAACACAGGAAAAATATGCCACTTTACAGGCATACTTTAGACAACCCCCAGACATGATATTTAAAGAAATATTACACTTTTATTGTTTCACTTTAAGCATTATTAAAATCACTGCTCCCGAAAAAACTGCAGTTTTTAAAACTTATTTTTGCATTGATACATGTCCCCTGGGGCAGGACCCGGGTCCCCAAACACTTTTTATGACAATAACTTGCATATTAGCCTTTAATATTAGCACTTTTGATTTTTCACATTTGAGTCTCATAGATTTTAAAGGGGTTTGAGTGGATTTTGGTCTGTTCGCATGTTCTGGCTGCGAACCGAACCGGAGAGTGTTCTGCTCATCCCTAGTAGTAACCTGTAAAAAAAAAAAAAATCTGGTCCCCCTGCAGGTCATATTGTGCTAGTATGCACTGGGATTCCATCCTCACCGGGTCTACCTTCCGGGTTTGTGGGCTCCGGCCATTGCACATTTAAAAAATATTAGCTGTACCTACAGGTAAGTCTTAATATTAGCTTACAAGTGGGTACAAGTTAAAAAGTGGAGTTTACTACTGCTTTAAATGCACATATGCTGCTGTTGCGAAAGGTTGGTAGTGATCATGGGTACTAAGGGGCCATTTCACTGCAGGCATGTATACCAGGAAGGGAGATGTGTGTGCGGGGGAGCAGAATCCAAGGGAAAGCTCAATGGGTGCACTGGGAGTGGAATCTTACTGGAGCAGAATCCAGTAAAATAGAAATTCTCAGTTACTACTACTGTATATAGGGTGTTTCTGCACTAAAAAAAAGGAGCATCTGCACTGATTACTTCTCAGCTTAACAGATTATCTAAAGGTTGAGTGGAGAATGCGTGTCTCATATCTCATTAACATGTTAACGGAAAGCATATATTATCATTGCATATTTGAAAAATGCCAGATGCCAAGAGAATGACATAAAGAGGGAAGGGACATATTTCCTAAAATTCAGTGTGCACAAATTCAACATACATAGATACATCTACAATTGTGTTTGAGAGTTTGCAGGTGAATAGAATAAGAACTGTTTTACATACACATCCACAGCAGTTCACATGAACAGGGTGTAATTTGGATGCAGTGTGGAATACGCACAGAATTTAAAGTGAATTTGCACTGCATCAGTCTGAATCCCCATTAGGTTATGCCTACCTAGCTACAAAACTCTGTGTCACAGCTGCAGGGGAGGGAGCTTAGCTGCACTAAGGATGGAGTGTCTGCATGGCCACTCTGGTTTCACTGCGCCTACACATGCTGTGCTTAGTAGAAATTCATGCACCTGGTTCTAACAGGTATGTGACTCTGTTGCCCACACCAACATATGTCTTGTTGCGGCAGTCTTTATAAATTCTCCAGTGTATGTCTATTCTGCAATAAATATTTACTTTGCAGTCTGCTCAAAGGTTTGCTCCAAAGAAACAACCAAAAAATTAAGAAATATTCTTTAAGGCTCCTTTCACACTTATGCAACCTCAAAGTCGTTCAATTTTGCCACAATTTTTGCCTGGTTTGCTGCGACTTTGTTGCGACTTGAAGCAATGCCTGTTTAATCTTGAGGTCTATGGACCTTAAGTTGCATCAAAGTCGGACCAAAGTAGTGCAGAAACTACTATGAAGTCACTGCTACTTGAAATCGCACAGATATGAATGGTACTCATTGGAAATCATGGGGTACGACTTGTCATGTGACTTTGCAGTCCCAAGTCATAGGACAAGTCACACAAGTGTGAAAGGGGCCTGAAACATTATTTTAGGTATGCTGTGTGAATGGGAACACATACTGTAACAAACTTATAGTAGAATATTCCCAAATTTGCCTGCAAATGTAAAACTACTCTTGAAAGTTGGTGGATTCAATCAAATCCAGAAAAGAAAGTTGCCCAGAGCCAATAAACGTCCTCTCAAGTTGAAGTAGTTGGCAAAAAAAGTTATAAACATGGAACTATAGTGGTGATAATCAGCTGTGTATCTCCCTATCGAAGTAGTCATAATGCCATTCTCAATAGACTATATGTGACTGTTTATTCTATGCCAAGAAGAACATTTAGTCTTGGCTATGTAAAAGGCACCATACATGTCACCCCAATGGTTTTCCAACTAACATAATGTTTGGGCAAAAACTAATTTTCATTAGGCAAGACGATCTGTTTGCAATCATTAATTTATTTACTGGAAGTAAGAACCACACTTACCTGTCCCCTTGTTAATACAAGGATCATCCCTATGGTTTCCTTTATAGTGAACCAATTTGTCCTTAATAATGAATGTTGCTTTTCTCAGAGGTATCCCAGTTGAATTTAGTCAGTCTTCAGTAGACACCAGTATTTATTCACTATTTCTCTAATTTGTCCATGTTGTCGGGTATAGCGTGTAATAAATGTAACTGTTTCCATTTGGGGGGGGGGGGATTACTTGAAAATAAAAGTGATTCTCAAGATTTTGTCTTCAGGCTCGGTTCACACTTGTGCAATGCGGGAACCCTGCGAATCTGCAGGTTCCCGCCTAGCACAGTAGTTCACACTGCCATATGCGAACTGCTGGGAGTGTCAATATAATGTTAATGACACCCCTATTTCAGCTCGCATTACGCACTGCGAACTGACAGTTCAGACATGAATCGGATGGGTGTGAACACATGATGTGGACCAATTGATTCTGGTGTGGACCCAAAAAAGAGTCCTGTGCAAGCTTGGTACGAATGTGATGCAATATCAGCCATACTATCTGTATGGCTAGAATTGCATGGACATTGCATGTGATTTGCACTGCCGTGCGGTGTGAAACACATGCGATCTCGCACCTAGCACAAGTGTGATCGGCACAAAATGTTTTTATAAGCTTTCTTTAAAATCTATACATAAACTCATCTGCTGCTTTCTAAAAGTCATTACCATCTGAAGAATTTCACTGTAATCGTAAGTATTGACTGCATGGAATACCTTTTACTAGAGGAGTAGAATGTGCGCTGAGCCAGAAGTATTGCCAGAAGTTGAGATGAAAAAGAGTGTACTAGCTAAAATGCCATTCTCTTTTACAAAGACTCAGACATCTACAAATTACATTTTGTTCTGATTATATGACAAGTAAACCAAAATTAACCGCTTGCTGGCCAGCATATGTATCGATATCATGTCGGCAGCTGCAACCATAATGCTTGTATTGTTTTTTTCAGCTGGTGCTTTTCAGTAAAAATGATTGGGCCCCCACAATGATGCCCCCCACCATTCCCTGGCTCTCTCATTCCACTGGGAAGTCTAGGACCGCTGCAAGCAAATGGGTTGGCTTTCCACAGAGGAGATGGTGGAACGTCCATACCCCCATCCCCTCTGTGATAAAAAAAGTCAGAAGTGACAAGGATTTTGTCACTTACGGGTTCAGTGTCCTTTCCCTAGCCAGTACAGCCAGAGAAGCATCTGATAAAAAAGATTTGTGAATAATTAACCCCTGATGTCTCCATAAAGAGTATTTGTCACTGCCCAAAGCTATCACAAGGGGTCTTGTTCACTCCTTGTGACAGCAATTACGTTAAATATTAGGTACTGTATTTTGTCGCCATTTCACAGGCATACTTTTAAATCTTAAAATGCTTGGTATATATTTACTCAACACAAAATCATCATTTATATTTTACCAAAAAATTGGGTATTATATTGCATTAGGCCTGGTTCACACTTATGCAGGGGCATTGCTAGGTCTACAAAAGATCTGGGGCTAGAACCCATAGCAGTGAAATAAAGAAAATAAAGAAAATCATACGCTTGGATGGGCATAAACATGTATATAATATACATGTGTGTGTGTATAGAAATGACACTTTGCTACAATGTAAAGTAGTGAGTGTACAGCTTGTATACCAGTGTAAATTTGCTGTCCCCTCAAAATAACTCAACACACAGCCATTAATGTCTAAACCGCTGGCAACAAAAGTGAGCACACCCCTAAGTGAAAATGTCCAAATTGGGTCCAATTAACCATTTTGTCATATGACTTGTTAGTGTTACAAGGTCTCAGGTGTGAATGGGGAGCAGGTGTGTTAAATTTATGGATCCCCCTTTACTTTAGGGTCCCCAGAGAGCCCCCCACTTACATCAGGGTCCCCAGAGCCCCCCTCATTACATCAGGGTCCCCAGAGAGCCCCCTCTTACATCAGGGTCCCCAAAGAGCCCCTTCCTTACATCAGGGTTCCCAGAGAGCCCCCTCTTACATCAGGGTCCCCAGAGAGCCCCCCACTTACATCAGGGTCCCCAGAGCCCCCTAATTACATCAGGGTCCCCAGAGAGCCCCCTCTGCCCTTACATCAGGGTCCCCAGAGAGCCCCCTTACATCAGGGTCCCCGGAGAGCCCCCTCTTACATCAGGGTCCCCAAAGAGCCCCTTCCTTACATCAGGGTTCTCAGGGAGCCCCCTCTTACATCAGGGTCCCCAGAGAGCCACCCCTTACATCAGGGTCCCCAGAGAACCCCTCCTTACATCAGGGTCCCCAGAGAGCCTCCCCCTTATATCAGGTTCCCCAGAGAGGGAGGAGCCGGATGTGGGCGTCGTGTTGGAGCTGACGCTGAGCCTGGGATGCCTGGCGTCTCCCCTCCTGTGATGCTGGCTAGGGCTTAGACACAGGTCGTCCCCCAGCCCCCCCGCGGACTCCCCAGCCCGGTACCTTCGCCCCCCCTGGACATCCCCCAGATATCCCCGTCCTAAGTGCATGCTGTTGTGTATGCTGTTGTGGGCACAAGTGGTATGAGCGGAGTGTTCCACGCTCCTGTGCATGAGAGATACACGGAGTTCATGGTGTCCGGCGCCTGGGAACCCGATCCACAAGATAACCACAAGCTACTTCATGCCCCCAGTTGTCAATGATTGCCCAATGATTGTGGAGGCAGAGGATTGGTGTCAAGGTGAAGGTAAATGATTTAAAGATCCAGAGGATGAGCGTTTGGTAAGCCAGTGAACCACTCAGACCCACCTGATGGGGTAAGTGAACTACAAGAATTACAAGAAGTTACATGTTACAGCAACCTGGTACAATGGACATATGAAGAGTGGCAAACAGCTTAATTGCTTTGACTTCAATTTAACTCTGTGTACCTATATTTCAAGTGACTTTTCCTACAAGTACTATGCACAACGCATGACGATTAATCTAGAGGATAAATCATTAAGTCAAGCTATTTATATGTACATTCCCGATGGACTCAAGCAGTTCCTGGTGAGAATGTACATGACCCCTGACCGAGTACATAAATGCCAGAAGGAAACTTCGCAATTATGCTGGAGGGGTTTCAAAGAAATAGGGTCAATGGCGCATATTTGGTGGCACTGCCCGGAAATGAAAAAATTTTCAGGGGAGGTAAGGGCAATAACTAAAGAGATTACCAATATTGCTATGCCGGGTGACCCCTGGGAATGTTTATTCCACAAGAGCGATATGCCCACCAAGACATACCTGAAAACGCTATTACCACAGCTTACCGATGCGGCCAAAAGCCTTATACCTAGGTATTGGCAAAAGAAAGGAAGCCCTTGATGAGAGACTGGTTTAACAAAATCAATGAAATCCAAAGCCTAGAATATCTCAGGTTAAGTGAAGGGATGAAAATGGAGGCTTTCGCGACAAAGTGGAGAGAATGGGTGGAGTTTAAAGATTTACTAAGAGCTGCCGAGGTTTAGGGTACCTAGCTCAAGGATCTAGACAGTGCCAGATGATGAAAAACGGGTTAGGGTGTGATGAGAGGATACTGGGGAAGATAAGTGGAGAGCAGATTAGGAGTGGGAGAGGGGGGTGAAATAAGCAAGGGGCGGCTGGGGGGATGCTAAAAGAGGGCATTTTAGTGTAAAAAGGATATTTCTGTGATATATTTGGTTTGTAAAAATGCAGACAAAAACTGCCACTATGATTTGATAAAGTGAAGGGATGAGTTTGAATTTTAACAACTGAAAAATGACTCCCGGAAAAATGTCTCACTGACGTGGCAAAAAAAAAAAGGTTCCCCAGAGAGCATCTTCCTTACATAAGGGTCCCCATAGAGCCCCCTCTTACATCAGGGTCCCCAGAAAGCATCCCCTTACACCAGGGTACCCAGAGAACCTCCTCTTACCTCAGGGTCTCCAGAGACCCTCTTCCTTACATCAGGGTCCCCAGAGACCCTCTACCTTACATCAGGGTCCCCAGAGAGCCCCTCCTTACATCAGGGTCACCAGAGAGCCTCCCCCTTACATCAGGGTCCCAGAGAGCTCCCCCTTACATCAGGGTCCCCAGAGAGCCTCCCCTTACAGAAGGCTCCCTTCCAGAGGTTCCCTGTGTACCTGGCTGGTCCCAGCTCTGCTATGTGTGAGGTTAACACAGGAATGAGGATTGCACACTGGAATCTTCCACTGCAGCACTCGCCGGAGGAGAGGGAGTCCCCTCTGCCCTTACATCAGGGTCCCCAAAGAGCCACCCCTTACATCAGGGTCCCTAGAGAACCCCTCCTTACATCAGGATCCCCAGAGAGCCCCCCTCACATCAGGGTCCCCAGAGAGCCTCCCCCTTATATCAGGTTCCCCAGAGAGCCCCTTCCTTACATAATGGTCCCCAGAGAGCCCCCTCTTACATCAGGGTTTCCAGAGAGCCCCCTCTTACATCAGGGTCCCCAGAGAGCCACCCCTTACATCAGGGTCCCTAGAGAACCCCTCCTTACATCAGGATCCCCAGAGAGCCCCCCTCACATCAGGGTCCCCAGAGAGCCTCCCCCTTATATCAGGTTCCCCAGAGAGCCCCTTCCTTACATAATGGTCCCCAGAGAGCCCCCTCTTACATCAGGGTCCCCAGAAAGCATCCCCTTACACCAGGGTCTCCAGAGAACCTCCCCCTTACATCAGGGTCTCCAAAGAGCCCCTCCTTACATCAGGGTCTCCAGAGACCCTCTTCCTTACATCAGGGTCCCCAGAGACCCTCTACCTTACATCAGGGTCCCTGGAGAGCCCCTTCCTTACATCAGGGTCAGCAGAGAGCCTCCCCCTTACATCAGGCTCCCAGAGAGCTCCCCCCTTACATCAGGGTCCCCAGAGAGCCTCCCCTTACAGAGGGCTCCCTTCCAGAGGTTCCCTGTAAATAACTGGCTGGTTCCAGCTCTGCTATGTGTATGTGTGAGGTTAACACAGGAATGAGGATTGCACACTGCAATCTTCCACTGCAGAACTTGCCGGAGGGGGAGCGGCGCAGCGTCAGTGCCTAATATAAGGCTCTCCGCACAGCAGTCCGAAGATTTCCCCCTGCACACATGGTACGGCCAAATGTAGGCACAAGGTGGCTCGGGGAGGATCGTAGCCCACATGGGGACACAGTTGTGATATGGTGGGCTGCGGGGGCTGACAGAGGGCTTGTTATTTTTGGGCAGCTGGGCTTAAAATAAGGTAGGGGCCTGGAGCTGCAGGTCCAATAGTCTATTGATGGTGGCTATGTGGAGTCTCTGGTGGGCTGTGTGGACTCTTAAGTGGTTGTGTGAGATCTCTGGTGGGCTGTGTGAGGTCTCTGGTGGGTCATGTGGGGTCTCTGGTGGGCCATGTGGGTTCTCTGTTTGGCCGTGTGGGGTCTCTGGTGGGCTGTGTGGGGTGTCTGGTGGACCGAGTGGGGTCTCTGGTGGGCTCTTGTTGGAACGTTGACACACAATGTATAAAACTGGCCTGTGCCTGGCCTCACCTTACAGGCTTCACACAGTTTTCTTCTTCCCTCAGTGTATACTGCAGCGGAGGCCCGGAGAATATCATAGAGAGGGTGGGTGGACCATAGAGGGCACTCGGCACAGAGGAGGAGGAAGTAAATCCTCCTCCACTTTGAATGCTGGGGCCGCCTCAAGCTCCCTCTCCCTCGGCAGGGTGTTGTGGCCGTGACATCACTGGTTTCTAGACGCTAGGTGGCTATAGCAACCAGTGACCAGTAAGAGCCTCAGTCAGCTGTGGATGTGGGGGTAGAGGTGGCACCAGCACTATGGCGGCTCTCATTCTGGTATATCTGCGCCTCTGCACTGGCCTAGGTTCAAGTATTGACCGATCGACAGCCCATCCCACTGCTAGCGCCCCTTCTGCGTGTGTGCAGCCCGAAGCAAACGTGGCATACGCCCTTACATTAATCCAACACTGCTGCACCTGATAAGAGACCCGGGACTATGGGCCCCAGTTTCGGGGCTATAGCCCCAGTAGCCACCCCTTAGCGACACAACTGCACCTATGCATTTTTAAGTGCATTTTCAATTTTGCAGAAATACACTACAGTCCATTTAATATGGTTTCCTATGGGTCACGTTCACATCAGCATTTCATGGAAAGGGCCAGAGACTTTTTTCTTGTTTTTGGTTCCAAAGAGTTCAATGGATCAAAAACGTGTATTGAAAAATGCAAAATTCATCTGGGGTATGCAAACTGCAACCTGCATTGATGTGAACCAGGCCTTAGTGAAAATGCATTTAAGTGTATTTTTTCCTGAAAATATGTTTTGAGTAAATGGCTGTGCAAAGTTGTGCAACATAAAAAATTGCAAATGCCAACATTTTATTCTACAGGGTCTCTACTTTTAGAAAATAATATTTGGCAGTTATAAGTATTTTTCTAGCAGAAAAAAATGATGATTTAACATCAAGTGTAGGAAATGCTCAAAAGTAATTCTCAATCTCCCTCCCAAACAATGAACACATCATCTTTGCACCTATGCCACAATAACACTTGCCACAGGTACATAGACAAGGCATCATCTGAAAAAACTATTATGCTCCCACCTCCCCAGGGAAAGGTTGGAAAAGGATGGAGCACAGTCCATCACCACGCCCTACATCAGGAGGTAGTGGGAGTCACTGAAAGTAAAAATATTATGTCTTATCCTCTTGCCAACCTGCCGCAGTACATTTCTCTACAAGATTGCAGATATGAATACCCCAAAAAAACATCTGCATAGACGAGTCCCTCATACATTTCGCTGGCCCCCTTGCAATCAAGCAAGTGTGCCAGATATGGAGTCAAAATCTCTAAGCTCTGCGAGAGGGCGACAGGCTATACATACAGATTTAGAGTTTATGAGGGAAAGAATAGTTAAGTAGAGCCCCCCGACTGCCCAGACTACATTTAGAGCAGTGGCAAGATAGCATGAGACTTGGTGTCGCGCTTGTTCCAGAAGGGGTGCCATTTGTACGTCGACAACTTCTATAAAAGTGTGCCACTCTTTGGACACTTATTCAATCTTGAAATTGGCTGCTGTGGCACTGCGCCAGGGCTTCCTTCAACAGCTCATTAAGCCTGGGTTCACACTGCTGCGGTGCTAGACACCTCAAGTAATTCACACAGGAATTGCAGCACATTCCTGTGTGAATTGCAAGTGGTGTATCTGGGGTGCGATTTGAGCCATGGATTTGTATGGCTCAAATTGCACCGCATTCACACCAAAACTTTTTTTGTCTGCACCAGAATCAGAATCGTGCTGTGTTTTGCAAACTGATTGCGGGGTGTCGTTACTTAACATAAACTCCACAATCGGTTCACATGGATGGGTTGCGATTAGAATGCCATGCCAAATCCGCAGCAAATTTGCTCTGAATTCGCATCACATCTAGTGTGACTAACATCCGAGAAAGGGGGAGAAAGCCTGCTTGAGGAATGGTGAATTACTCGCAGTGAAGTTGAAGGACAAATGGGATGTTTTTGTCCTCTCTTCCATTCACGCAAATACAACAGTCAAGTTGGCATGTCATGTGGTGTTGTTCAGAAGCCTCTCTGTGTCCATGACTATAATCCTAATATAGGAGTGGTGGACTTCAACAGCCAAATCATGAAGCCATACATAGTTTCCTGCAGAATTTGACATCGGTACAAAAAGATGTCTATTTATTTATTTAAATTGGCTCTATATAACATTTTTGTGATTTACAAAGCAATAGGAAGAAGTGGATCCTTCCTAAATTTTCAGGAAGCAATCATCACAGCCTTTTTGTATCAAGAAGGTGTTGTGTCCCAAATTCCAAATCCAGATGCAGTGAGCTGGCTGTATGAGAGGCATTTTCAATATGTCCTCCCTGGTACACCAACCTAAAAGTCACCCCAAAAAGATGTGAATGTGGAAGACACGGAAAAAGACAAGCCACTTGTTATTTCTGTCTCTCCTGTCCTGGCCAACCTGGTCTCTGCATCAAGGACTACTTCAGTTGCTACCAAAAAATAGTGCAGTATTAGTATAGGGTAATGCATGGTACAGTCTAGGGCACAAAATTCACACACAAGGGTCTCGAAAGATGTTAGTCAGGAAATTGTCTATCACATTTTGAGACCCTAAAATCAAAGGCTGGAAAGTTTATAGTTATGGTTCTGATAAGTTACAAAAAAAGTTTTGAAAAGTTAAAAAGAATGTAAAAAGTAAGAAAAAATAAAAAAGGAAAAAAAAGTTGCTGTTTTATTGAGTTAATTATTGTTACTGTGTTTTATTGCTAACCGTTGCTCACTTTGCAGGGACACCAATCAGCTGTAACAGGGGGGTTTGGGGAGGCGTTTGTACTATCCTGACATTTCAGGGCCTCCGGAACTGTGGTAGGTAGTGAGAAAGCGACATAAGGAAATACAACCTTTCAAAGCCTGTAGGTGGTCATTGGATTTTGGAGGCCTGTAGGTGGCTACAGTGACGGAACTACTAGGGTTGCAGCAGTCAAACTTGGGACTGGGCCCTGGAGTTCCATTGCCATTGGCCCAGCCGTTCTGTACTGTGAGGGGCCCGCCCGACTGTCCTGCACTGGCAGGGGCCCGCCCAGCTGTTCTTCACTGCCAGGGGCCCACCCAGCCATTCTCCACTGTCAGGGGCCCACCCGGCTGTTCTCCACTGTCAGGGCCCACGCGCCCAGCCATTCTCCACTGCCAGGGGCCTGCCTGCCCCTTCTCCACCGTTCTGCCTGTGCTTATCTACTGTCGCCCATCCCTCCATTCTGCTTGGGGGCGTCGTTATCTGGCTGGAAAAGGAAAGGCTGCTATCTCTGGAGAGGGAAGTCATGTAGGGAGGCAGGGGCAAATGCTGGAAGAGAAAGTCAGCTGACACCAATGGAGTGAAGGGGGGAGAAGCACTTCCCTCTGCAGGTGACCCCATGACACAGGAGCATCGCTGGAGGCATGGGAATAATGAAGGGAAAGGAATCGACTGACTGATGAAGTAAGTGACAAATTGTCAGTGCAACTGATTCCACCCCCCACCAATTCTGCCTCTTACCGAAACCCCAACCACCACAGATCTCATCCCTATCCCCCCATCACCTGTACAACAGGTGATGGGGGGATAGGGATGAGATCTGTGGTGGTGGTGGTGGGGAATGGGATCAGTAAGAGGCAGAGGTGGTAGGGGAGGAAGGCACCACCACTGCCACTGATCCCACCACCACCACTGATCCCATCACCACCGCCACTGATCTCACCCCACCTCACCACAGCCGCTGCCACTGATCCCACCCCCCTCACCACTACCACCGATCCCACCACCACTGACACTGATCCCACCCCTCCTCACCACCACCGCTGCCACTGATCCCACCACCACCACTGATCCCACCCCCACCAACACCACTGCTGCCACCACAGATCCCACCCCCACCACTGTCACCACTGATTCTACCTCCCACCATTGCCACTGATTCTATCCCCCACCATTGCCACTGATCTAACCCTCTCACCACCACCACTGACCCCATCCAACCCCACTACTGCTGCCACTCATCTCGAACCATCCCCCCACCACCATTGCCACTGATCCCATTCCCCCACCACTGCTGCCACTCATCCCATCCCATTTCCACATCGCTACCACCACCACTCGCTGCCACTCATCCCAGCCCCATTCTCCAGGGGGCCCATGCCTCACCCTTGTTCATCTGGATAGGAGGGGCGCCATATAGAGGAACCAATACCCTCCATTTTCCTCCTGCAGTCACTGAAAGCCTACTTCTCCTCTCCCTCCAGCTGGCATTCAGCAGTTGCAGGAAAAAAATGGAGGGGATCGAATCCTCTATATGCTGCCCCTGCTGTGCCTTCTATACAGGGGTGACACACAGGTCTGCAGGGGACCCCATGACACAGGAGCATCACTGGAGGCATGGGAATAATGAAGGGAAAGGAATTGGCTGACTGACGAAGTAAGTGACAAATTGTCAGTGCAACTGATTCCACCCCCCACCAATTCTGCCTCTTATCGAAACCCCAACCACCACAGATCTCATCCCTATCCCCCCATCACTTGTACAACAGGTCCCACTGATCCCACCACCACTACTGATCCCTTAACCCCGCCACTGATCTCACCCCCCTCACCACAGCTGCTGCCACTGATCCCACCCCTTTCACCACCACCACTGCCACTGATCTTACCCCCCCTCACCACCACTACTGATCCCACCCCCCTCACCACTACCACCGATCCCACCACCACTGACACTGATCCCACCCCTCCTCACCACCACCGCTGCCACTGATCCCACCACCACCACTGATCCCACCACCACTGCTGCCACCACAGATCCCACCCCCACCACCGTCACCACTGATTCTACCTCCCACCATTGCCACTGATTCTATCCCCCACCATTGCCACTGATCTAACCCTCTCACCGCCACCACTGACCCCATCAAACCCCACCACTGCTGCCACTCATCTCAACCCATCCCCCCACCACCACTGCCACTGATGCCATTCCCCCACCACTGCTGCAACTCATCCCATCCCATTTCCACATCACTTCCACCACCACTCGCTGCCACTCATCCCAGCCCCATGTTCCAGGGGGCCCATGCCTCACCCTTGTTCATCTGGATAGGAGGGGCGCCATATAGAGGAACCAATACCCTCCATTTTCCTCCTGCAGTCACTGAAAGCCTACTTCTCCTCTCCCTCCAGCTGGCATTCAGAAGTTGCAGGAAAAAAATGGGGGGGATCGAATCCTCTATATGCCGCCCCTGCTGTGCCTTCTATACAGAGGTGACACACAGGTCCCCTGAAGCATGGGGCTGGGTCACCCCGGGGGTCAGAGGGGCCCTTCATGGTTTCTTGCACCAGGGCCCTGAAGGTTCTAGTTACGCCTATGCGTGGCAAGGCTGCCAAAAAGTTTCTAACATGTGGTATCCCCATACTCAGAAGTATCAGAGTGTGTTTAGAGGATGCTTAGCATGTGTGAGAAAAAAAAAAAAACAAGAAGCCGAGCAGCTCCATCTAAGCGCAGCAATGAATATACTTTAATTCCAAGCAGTAAAATAACACTCACAGGATGATGAAATGTCAGCGTTTTAGACTAAATATAATGTTCATGTGCATCGGGGGGTGGACAGGCTGCGATGTGTGGAGAGGCACCTCCGGTCACTGCTATGCTGGTGACCCCCTTTGCTTCCTGATCCACGGGTACACTCTGTAAGGCCGGCCAACGTCACATCCGGATGTGAAATGATGTGGGGCGGTGCATGCGTTTGGAGCATGCGTGCTCCTTCATCAGGCAATCAAGATGGCCATCTTGGAAGAGGTATAAGTAGGAAGCTGGAACAAGCGGGCATATTAGGAAGTCCACTGGGGGGCAGTTCCGGGCTAAAACTATAACTCTACACGGATTGGCTATCAAACGCTGAGGGTATTTTCAACAACACAAATACAGAGTATATACTGAATTAAATAGACAACACTAAAATCATACTCGATATCATACTCGATCCGAAAAATCACGAGGTAATAACATTGTGAAAGAATGGAGAAGATGTTGTTGTGGAAAATTCGCTGTCAATGTCCATTCGCAGATGATAAAGAAAAATAATGAAAAAATAACGGTAAAAATAAAAATGATAATAGAAATAAAAAAGAGAATAAAGTGGAAAAAAGTTGGAAAAAAAATTATAGTGACGGAAAGGCAAACAAAGAAAGCAAAATATATAAATGTAAATAAATAAATATAAATAAATATACACATAAAAATAAAAATAAAACAATTGAAGATAAAAATGAAAATAAAAATAAAGGTAAGGATAATGGTGACAATGAATAAAAAAAGATCAAAATAGAAATAGATGTAAAAGTAAAAAGTAATAAAAAAGAATTGCTAAGTAAGGATGGAAATGTTTAGGAACACTGTATGTGTCAGACCCTGCATCTACTAGCAGCCAGTGCTCACCAAACCTTTCCGAAGGGTGCGAATGGTGCGACCGACATGTGTTCAATTCAGATATGGTGTAACATTTTCCCTTGGACTGAAACTCTTTTTGTCCATGACGGACATGTTGACAAGTGAGGCATAAATACTTACGACATTAATATATGTCTTTAATGTTAAAAAACTTTAGTGGGGCACTGATTGTAGTGGATGGGGGTTTGACTTTACTAGGTGCAATCTGCGTTTTAAGGTTTCTGGCACGTCTGTATGAAATTAGGGGTCGGTCTCTGATGGTGGATTTGAGGTGGGGTTCTCTAGCAAGATAGACCGGTGTTTTAGAAGTATGAGTTCCATTTTTCTATATTGCTAGTGAAGATTGGTGGTGAATCACAATGGCTGTACTGTAAAACTGATTTTGGTCTTTTTATCAACTGTGGGATAATTTTGTTTAAAAAAAGGCCTCGTCTACAATAGTGGAGGGGTAACCTTTGTCCAAAAACTTTTGCCTTAACAGCTGACCATGAGTATCATAATCTGCTTCTCTGGTGCAATTATGTTTGAGTCGGCAATACTGGCTCTTAGGAATATTGCCGACCCAATGGGGGTGATGACAACTTTTAAAGTGGAGATAGAAATTTCCAGCAGTCGGCTTATTGTAATTTTGGGCGTGAATAGAGCCTTGATCGTGGCCAAGCTGGAGGTAAAGGAATGTAAATGTGTTCTCATCACATACTGAAGTGAATGAGAGGTCGATATCATTGGCGTTGCAGTATTCCACGAATGACAGGACTAGAGAAATGGGACCATCCCAAATGATGACCACATCATCTATATATCGCCTGTAAAAGACCAAATTGGATGCAAAAGGATTATTGTGCCACACATAGCTCACTCCCTCAGGCCAAGCAAAAGTGGCTAACTTTAAGGATGAATTGGGCTTGGCGCTGATTTCTCAGCGGATGCACATTAAGAAAATGTTGAACAGCCCACAGACCGGCATCATGGGGTATGGAGGAGTACAGGGAAGCTACGTTAACAGAGAGCCACAGGTATTATGGCTCCCAGGGGCAATCCCTGAGTATCTGTAACAAATTTATGCTATGTAGGATGGAAGGTTTTGGGATAAAGGTTGTAAAAAATATTCAATGCTTATGGAATAATGCATGGTGATGCTCTCCGTGGCTGCAACAATAGGTCTCCCTAGTGGATGTGTGAGGTATTTATGGATTTTTGGAACATGGTAAAAATAGGGCCTGTGATAAAAATTATGTTTGAAGAAAGCGGTTTCTGGTTTGTCCCACCCCCCCACCACCACCACTGCCACCACCATAGATCCCACCCCACCACCACCTCCACTGATTCTACCCCCCCACCATTGCCACTGATTCTACCCCCCCACCATTGCCTCTGATCTAACCCCCTCACCGCCACCACTGATCACATCCAACCCCACCACTGCTGCCACTCATCTCATTTCATCACCCTACCACCACCGCTGCCACTGATCCCATTCCCCCACCACTGCTGCCAGTCATCCCATCCCATTTCCACATCATTACCATCATCACTCGCTGCCACTCATCCCAGCCCCATGCTCCAGGGGACCCATGCCTCACCCTTGTTCACCTGGATAGGAGGGGCGCCATATAGAGGAACCAATACCCTCCATTTTCCCCCTGCAGTCACTGAAAGCCTACTTCTCCTCTCCCTCCAGCCAGCATTCAGCAGTTGCAAGAAGAAAATGGAGGGGATTGAATCCTCTATATGCTGCCCCTGCTATGCCTTCTATCCAGGTGTACAGGGGTGACACACAGGCCCCCTAAAGCATGGGGCTGGGTCGCCCCGGGGTCAGGGGGGCCCTTCATGGTTTCTTGCACCAGGGCCCTGAAGGTTCTAGTTACGCCTATGCGTGGCTAGGCTGCAAAAAAGTCTCTAACATGTTGTATCCCCATACTCAGAAGTAGCAGAGTGTGTTTTGAGGATGCTTAGCATGTGTGAGGAAAAAAAAAAAAACAAGAAGCAGAGCAGCTCCATCTAAGTGCAGCAATGAATATACTTTAATTCCAAGCAGTAAAATAACACTCACAGAATGATGAAATGTCAGTGCTTTAGACTAAATATAATGTTCATGTGCATCTGGGGGGGGGGCAGGGACAGACTGTGGCGTGTGGAGAGGCACCTCCGGTCACTGCTATGCTGGTGGCTTCCATCATTTTCCAGGCTAAAGCTATAACTCTACATGGATTGGCTATCAAACGCTGAGGGGGATTTTCAACAACACAAATACAGAGTATATACTGAATTGAATAGACAACATTAAAAATCATACTCGATCAGAAATATCACGTGGTAATAACATTGTGAAAGAATGGAGAAGATGTCCATTCGCAGAAGATAAATAAAAAATAATTGAAAAATAATGGTAAAAATAAAAATGAAAATAGGAATAAAAAAGAGAATAAACATGAAGAAAGTGGGAAAAAATTAGGAAAAAAATTATAATGAAAGAAAAGCAAACAAAGAAAGCTAAATATATAAATGTAAATAAATATAAACATAAAAATAAAAAAATGAAGATAAAAATGAAAATAAAAATAAAGGTAAGGATAATGATGAAAATAAATAAAAATAGATCAAAATAGAAATAGATGTAAAAAGTAATAAGAAAGATTTGCTAAGTAAGGATAGAAATGTTAAGCAACACTGCGTCTACTAGCAGCCAGTGCTCACCAAACCTTTTCCGAAGGGTGCGAATGGTGCAACCGACATAAAGCAGATCACAGGGGCAAGATATACAATAAACTACAACTTCAGATGAATATATGTGGAATTCAGATATGGTTTAACATTTTCCCTTGGACTGAAAATCTTTTTGTCCATGACGGACATGTTGACAAGCGAGGCATAAAGGCTTACGGAATTGATACATGCCTTTAATGTTAAAAAATCTTTAGTGGGGCACTGACTGTAGTGGATGGAAGTTTGACTTTACTAGGTGCAATCTGTGTTTTAAGGTTCCTGGCACGTCTGTATGAAATTAGGGGTCGGTCTCTGATGGTGGATTTGAGGTGGGGGTCCTCTAGCAAGATAGACCGGTGTTTTAGAAGTATGAGTTCCATTTTTCTATATAGATATAGATAGTGAAGATTGGTGCTGAATCACAATGGCTGTACTGTAGAACTGATTTTGGCCTTTTTTTAACTGTGGGATCATTTTGTTTATAAAAAGGCCTCGTCTACAATAGTGGAGGGGTAACCTTTGTCCAAAAACTTTTACCTTAACAGCTGATCATGAGTATCACAATCTGCTTCTCTGGTGCAATTATGTTTGAGTCAGCAATACTGGCTCTAAGGAATATTGCCGACCCAAAGGGGGTGATGGCAACTTTTATAGTGGAGATAGGAGAGAAATTGGGCCATTGCCAACAATCGCTTGTTGAACTCAAAGTAATTAGGTCAAGCAAAAGTGGGTGACTTTAAGGATGAATTGGGCTTGGCGCTGATTTATGAGTGGGTCCTTATTAAGAAAATGTTAAACAACTCACAGACATCATGGCGTTTGGAGGAGTACAGGGAAGCTATGTCAAGAGAGAGCCACAGGTATGATGGCTCCCAATATAATATATTGCAGTATATTATATTGTATCCGTGGAGTGTGTCTGTGTAGTGTGGGTACTCAAATTAAAGGGCACAACACACCTCTTTACATTAAATAAAGTGCATCTACATACAGATTTCAACTTCTCCTTTACATTTGCTTATAAGCCCCACCTCTCCCTCCCAATAGTATCTGGGAGAACAACAAGGAGAGGCAGATGTTCCCTTGGCACTGTAAGGGGCCAGCAACAAATGTGTCCACAGGCAAAGCAGGACGTGGGGGTCAGTCCTCAGGCAGGGCATCGTTTCCTCTGTTCAGTGAGTTTGCCCATGCTATCCAGCCACAGCATGCAGAGGAGGTGGTGGACTGGCTTACTAAACCTTCCTCATCCTCCTCATCCTCTGTCACACAAGCAGAGACAAGTGTGCAGTCCCCTGCAATTGCCAGAGTGGATAAACCTGCCTCCTTGTCCACATCTTTTCCTGCCATAGCCCTAACATCAGCCATTGAGGAGTCAGATGAGTTCTTTGACCACAACGCCAGCCACTTGCTCCAGGTGAGAGTGTGGGCGGCTCAGTCAGTGAGTAGGTGGGTGAGAGAGGGGGCTAGCTTGGTGACTCCGTGTGTGAGTGGGCTGCTGGCCAATCAGGGAGCCAGCGGGCAGGGGAGCAGAGAGATGACATCATCTCTCACCACCCTGCCCCCGCCCTGCATCCCTTCAGTTCCGCCCTCACTGTGAAGGCAGCTGTGGGCAGCAGAGAGATTACATCATCTCTCTGCTGCCTGACTTGTAATCTGCTGCCTGACTCTGGGACATAGCAAGAGACCACCTTAGGAAAGTGACACAGCAGGTGACAATCCACATATGGTGACAGGCGACGTGGCAAGTGACAATTCACAACTTGTGACAATCAGCAACGTGTGGCAGGTGAAATGGCAAGTGACAATCCACAACGTGTGGCAGGTGACGTGGCAAGGGACAATCCACATCTGGTGACAGGTGATGTGGCAAGTGACAATCCACAACGTGTAGCAGGTGACGTGGCAAGTGACAATTCACAGCGTGTGGCAGGTGACGTGGCAAGTGACAATCCACATCTGGTGACAGGGGACGTGGCAAGTGACAATCCGCAACGTGTAGCAGGTGACGTGGCAAGTGACAATTCGCAGTGTGTGGCAGGTGATGTGGAAAGTGACAATCTGCATCTGGTGACAGGTGATGTGGCAAGTGACAATCCGCATCTGGTGACAGGTGATGTGGCAAGTGACAATCCACAACGTGTGCAGGTGATGTGGCGAGGGACAATCCGCATCTGGTGACAGGTGACGTGGCAAGTGACAATCCGCATCATGTAGCAGGTGACGTGGCAAGTGACAATTTGCAGCGTGTGGCAGGTGACATGGCAAGTGACAATCCGCATCTGGTGACAGGTGACGTGGCAAGTGACAATCCGCAATGTGTAGCAGGTGACGTGGCAAGTGACAATTCGCAGCGTGTGGCAGGTGACGTAGAAAGTGACAATCCGCATTTTGTGGCAGGTGATGTGGCAAGTGACAATCTGCATCTAGTGACAGGTGACGTGGCAAGTGACAATCTGCATTTGGTGACAGGTGATGTGGAGGGTGACAATTCGCAGTGTGTGGCAGGTGACGTGGCAAGTGACAATCCGCATTTGGTGGCAGGTGACGTGGCAAGTAACATTCCGCATTTGGTGACAGGTGACATGGCAAGTGAATCTTCGCAGCATGTGGCAGGTGACGTGGCAAGTGATAATCTGCATTTAGTGGCAGGTGACATGGCAAGTGACAATCCGCATCTGGTGACAGGTGACGTGGCAAGTGACAATCCGCATTTGGTGGCAGGTGATGTGGCAAGTGACAATTCACAGCGTGTGGCTGGTGACAATCTGAATTTGGTGGCAGGCGATGTGGAAAGTGACACGCTCAGGGCTCCCACTGATTCTGCATTAAGAAACAGGGATTGTTAGTCGGCTTATTGACTGCAAAGTGTGCCACATCCAATATTTAAATAATTAAACAAAAAGAAAGAAAGTTCCCCTAGAGGTGGACTTTAAAGGCACGTATATATAAATATAGGAGAAAATGTATAATATATAAAAAAAATATCAAATATCATTTATTCATTTCAGAAACATCTTAAAAGCATCAACAACAATATGACTATAACGAGCAATGAAAGGAATGCGATTTATGCATTTATACATATGTTGAATATTGATACCAATGTATTTGCACCCGACGCGTTTTGGAGATATTAAGCCTCCTTCTTCAGGGGTGGATGTGTGTTATAGCAAGGGTTTCTAAATTGGAAATAATATGTTTAACAAAGAGATCATGAGTATGCGTACATATTAGGCTTTACAGATAAAGGTACATATAATATTTTCATTCCATTGCACTCACATTGGTAATATGTAGACTAGCTTCGCATTCCAAACAAGGAGTTAAAAACAGAGGCGCTGACACTGTCTGCCCATCCAGCGTGTTTCCCGATTGTGATCAATACGGATTAATTGTGATACACAGTCTTAGTATTTCATGCGTAGCAAGTATGACTAGATAAAGGTGTGTATGGATAGGTTTGACTCCTCATAGACAAGAGGAAAAGGCCCACCTATGTGGGACATAGAGAAATTTTAGATCTGAAGTTCCACTGAGGCCAGATGGAGGTCCTGTGAAATGTAGAAATGTAAAGGTATGTAGTAACCGATCAATGATTTAGGATATTGCTTGTTTGTAAGAAAAAAGGGGGGTCTTACAATAGTGTGGGGTACAACATACCTGATCCGGCTAATGTAGGGGATTCAGGAAAGAGTGATGAAAGTAACTGGTGTGAGTATATGTATCCTGAGTGGCTGAAAGAAAATGGTACAAAAGGGGAAAGGGAAGATATAAGGATATCATTAGATAAATAAATAATTTATCCAATTGGGATTTGTTGACAATCAAGGGTATATAGGGTTAATGTGGTCCAGATATGTCTGGATTGTCCTAGGTAGGATAATAGTGGTTGATTAAATGTTAATTAGATTAGTGAAAAAAGGGAGGGGGGGCAGGAAAAGGGGGGGGGAGAAAAGCAGGAAGGGGGGAGGAAAAGAAGGGAGAGAGGGGGGGGAAGGGGGGGGGAAGAAAAGAGAAAAAAAAGAAAAAGAAAAAAAGAGGGGAACAGAGGAGAAAAGGAACAGAGGATCTCAGCTGCAGCTATAGAGAGTCTCTCACAGCTGCAGCGGTATACTAGTGAAAGTAAAAACAGCATGGGGATAGAGTAGATGCATGGATAGTGTGTTTATTTAAAACAGCTTGTGGATTCAATGAAACAGTAGATTATGTATTAGGATACTCACTTTTTTGTAAGCACTTATTGGGCATCAGCTCAGACCGACATGATCTCAGCTGCAGCTATAGAGAGTCTCTCACAGCTGCAGCGGTATACTAGTGAAAGTAAAAACAGCATGGGGATAGAGTAGAGGCATGGATAGTGTGTTTATTTAAAACAGCTTGTGGATTCAATGAAACAGTACATTATGTATTAGGATACTCACTTTTTTGTAAGCACTTATTGGGCATCAGCTCAGACCGACAGCGTCCTGCACACAAGAGCGGACGCTCAGTCTGGGCTGTGTAAAAGTATATAAAGCCCTCCCCACCAATCAGCTGTTGATGTGATCACCAACAGCTGATTATGGTAGAGGAGGGACAGACGCGCTCAGGATGGCCCCCCGGGTGGAGCGAACGCCGCTAAGCCCCCATCGCGCATGCGCAGGGAAACGCGATGAGGCGCGGCCACGTCCACTACACCCACCGGCACGTCTGGCTTCCCCGGTGGACTTCGCATCCCCACTGGGGTCGCAAGATGGAGGACAGTGTCAGCAACACTGTGTCCTCACACAACGCTGCCATGAGCCAAGAACGCTCAGGTGGCTTTGTGTGCCGGGTGAACCGCAGATCGTTGGTAATAATAGTAAAGGCACAAGTAGCCATATATAAATAAATAAATAGAGATCATATGGATCACAATTTATGGGAAAAAAAACGCTGACTGACAGTTTTACAGGCTGGGATTATTCATGTACTAAGGAGCAAGTTATAGGAAATACATAATGTGAATACATACATAGATTGCACTATTCAATAAAAATTGTTTTACAGGCTGGAATTTTTTATAAAGTAAAAAACAGGTTATGGAAAATAGTCAATACAGTTATATATGTAGATTACACTGATCACTAGAGACTGTATAGATTGGGGCGGCCGCACCGTACACAACTCATCATGCATTTTGACCATATATATATATATACAGTAAAAATTCTGTGAATATGTCACAGTCTTAAGAAAAAAAAAAATTACATCACTTAGATACAGAAAAAACAGTTACCGACTGAGGTTGTATATACATTGGAAACTCCAAATTTGTTAAACAGTGATCAAAAGAAGGATGCATATAGGAGTTATACAAACTTAAAAAGATGTTATATATATTTTTAGTGGCAATTGTGAGGAGGGGGCATGGGTGCTAGAGATATGTTTTTAAAGATCGTATTTTTACTCATTGCTCCCTACCACCTGATGAAAAGCCCTCAAGGAAAGGCTTGAACCAGATGGTTTCGTTCAAGCCTGGGGGTTGAGTAGCTTTTAAATTGTATATCCAGCGGGATTCTAACTGTAACAGTGCCTTGTTCCAGTCACCTCCCCTAGGCCCCGGATGTATCCGGTCTAAAATAAGGAATTTGATCCTTGGAAATTTGCCCCCATGCATTATTGTAGTATGTCTCCCAAGTGGGAGATCAGGGTCACAAGTTTGCAAAATGTGTCTATATGCTCTCTTCCAAAATTCTGTTTTGGTTTTTCCTATGTAGAAGCATGTACATTCGCACAGGAACATATAGATCACACCATATGTTTTACAATTGGCAAAGTGTTTAGGATGGAAAGGCTGGCCATTCGGGAGGGTCGGGTTTCTGTCCGTGAGCATATACTTGCAGTAGTTACAATCTCCGCATCTAAAGGTTCCCTTGTATTTGCAGTGTTTATCTACTTCCCCCCTAAATTCACTCATAGTGACTTTATCTCTTAAAGAGGAGGTTCGTTTAAAGGTGAAGAGGGGTTTCTGTGGAACAAAGGGCCCCAAAGTCGGGTCATATTGTAGCATATGCCAATATCTTTCCACAATGTTCCTGACTTGTCTATGTTGGTTACTCTATTTTGTGATAATCCTAATAGTGTCTGTATCATTTTTACCGGTTTTGTCTACTTTCTCAGAGTGCAGTAGCTCATTTCTTGGTTGTATAAGGGCTTTTTTGAAAGAGCGTTTAAGTAACGCATGAGAGTAGCCCCGTATTAATAGTCTATCACATAACTTGTTTGCTTCCATTCTAAAGGTGTCATCATTAGAACAGTTGTGTCTCACTCTAAGGTACTGGCTATATGGAATTGAATCAAGGAGGGGTTTTGGGTGGAAACTAGTAGCATGTAAAATTGCGTTACTTGCAGTGGGTTTCCTGTATAGTTTACTCATAATGTTGCCTCCCTCTCCTCTAGAAATCTCCACATCCAAGAACGTGACACTTTGCTTATCAAATGACATTGTAAAATTAAGGTTAAATTCATTCCGATTCATTCTCAGTAAGCATTGTTGGAGGAGATCAATCGATCCATCCCATATAATAAACAGGTCATCGATGTATCGGTACCATCCACGTATGTGGTCCGTATACATCGATAAACTTTCGTCACTCAAAAGCATGGCCTCCCACTCCCCCAGGTACAGGTTGGCATACGATGGGGTACAACATGTCCCCATCGCAACCCCCTGCACCTGGAGGTAGTGGGAGCCGTTAAAAGTAAAAACATTGTGACTCAGAATAAATTCTAGTAATGAGATGACGAACTCTCCATATGTGGGATCTATGTCTCTAGCTGTGCGAAGGACATGTTTAATGGCTGCTACACCCTTCTCATGGGGGATAGAGCTATATAGAGACTCGACGTCAATTGTCACAAAAGTTGCATATTCAGGAATTTCCAATTTATCAATAATTTGCAGAAAGTGCACCGTATCTTTGACGAAAGAAGGTAAGGAGTAAACAAATGGTTTCAGAACTTCGTCTATCAGTCTGCTAGCATTCTCGCTAATCGCCCCTATCCCAGAAATGATAGGTCTACCAGGGGGGTTCTTTATGTCTTTATGGACCTTTGGTAATGAATAGAAGACTGGTGTACGGGGGAAGTTGTTTCTAATGAATTCCCATAGAGACTTTGTAATTGTCGAATTGGAATAGGCCGTGTCATTCAATGTGTAGAAATCTTGATTGTATTTTTTGACCAGACTTGCCGGTATTTGGCGATACCACTCTGGGTTGTTTAATATTTTATTGCACATCTTGATGTAGTCCTCCTTATTTTGCACCACAATATTTCCACCCTTATCCGCATTTTTTATTATAAATTGGTCGTTATTTGACAGTGTTTTAAGTGTTGCTGTTTCGCTTCTAGTTAAGTTCCTAGGAAGTTTGGTATGAGTTTTTATCTTGTCTAGTTCTTTATCGACTAATTTTAGGAAGGCTACTGCATTCAGATGGGTACTGGGTGCCGGACAGAAGTCCGATTTCTTTTTTAGTGTAGATTTATTACCCCTAGAAGGTTCATTAGGAGTTTCGATAGATTCTAGGATTTGAGAGAGGTTGATCTCATCTATGAGATCAGTTCGATCATTCTCATCAAGGAGGGACACCAAATGCTTTAGTGCTTGGTGTTCTTGTGGAGTAAAATCGTTTGGTCCTTCCTGTCTATGGTAAAGTTTTTTTAGGAGCCTTTTCTGAGGACAGCAATTTCATCGTGAGAGAGTTTGTAAGATGAAAGATTAATTGAATTTAAATCTTTCGGCTCTTGTTCTTGACCAACAGTTGGGACAGTTACAGTGCTATTTGGGTGTAGGTATTGGGGTTGGATTGTGTAGGTTGTACACCCATCAAGATTTTTTCTAAAAAGATGGGTCGTAGGAAATAGTGTCTAGTGATGTGACAGTTGAGGGGTTTGACTGGGGAGTGGGTTCCCTTACTGGGGTATGTGTGCTGATTTGTGTATTTGGTGTTTTATTGGTTAACTCGTGTGTGGATATAAGGGATTTAGATTTAATAGGAATGTCAAGAGTTGGTTTCTTTGCCTGCTGGCCCTCCTTATGGTCTCCACGAAAAGTGCGTTTAGTGCTCTGTCCTATATTTGGTTTTTGAAAGGTTTGGGTATGGGTTTGAGGTAGGTTAGAAGTGGATTGTGAGGAAGTGCTTTGGTGTCTCTGGTGTTTAATTTTTGTTCTGGTTCGGTTTATTTTGGGCCCATTTGTATGCCTTCCCATCTCTGAAGGAATTTCTGTCCCGAGTGAGTTTCTGTCGTTTTTTTATAAGTATGTCCTTATTGAATGTTTCTAAGTGTAGTTTAAGTCTGTCCTCTTTGTTATTGAGGGGTCTCTGGGTTTTCAACTGTTGTAGTTTGTTGCAGAGAGCTACAATATCTGTGTCTAGGGTACTGGATCTCTTTATGTATTCTTCATTCAAGATTTCCATCAAACTTTGTGAACATGCCCACAGGGCTTGCTCCCATTTGGTTTTGAATTCCGAGTCCAGACCTTCTAGTGTCGGGAAGATCTGGACTCGCAATCCTGCAGGATTAATATCCTCTTTGATATAATACTGAAAGGACCTGACATGCCAGTAGAATAGTGATTTTTTCTCCAGAGTCCTAGAGAGTCTGGAGAAAAGTGAGGATATTTCGGAATCAACAGATTCTTTATCTCCGAAATCTTTTAGATACCCTTCCATGAGTGTTTCCCATTCGTCACCCATAAAATTGGTCATTTTGCCTCTTATTTATAAAAAAAATATATATAGTAAAGTAAACGTAATTTTAAAGTGGAGAGAAGATATCTCCAATAGTTAATAAAACTCTGAAGAGTATCAATTAGGTGCGAAATAGCAGTTGCCGATCTAAAGGCGGGGAGCGGTATCTACTACCAATTTATTTGAAACAGGGATTGTTAGTCGGCTTATTGACTGCAAAGTGTGCCACATCCAATATTTAAATAATCAAACAAAAAGAAAGAAAGTTCCCCTAGTGGTGGACTTTAAAGGCACGTATATATAAATATAGGAGAAAATGTATAATATATAAAAAAAAATCAAATATCATTTATTCATTTCAGAAACATCTTAAAAGCATCAACAACAATATGACTATAACGAGCAATGAAAGGAATGCGATTTATGCATTTATACATATGTTGAATATTGATACCAATGTATTTGCACCCGACGCGTTTCGGAGATATTAAGCCTCCTTCTTCAGGGGTGGATGTGTGTTATAGCAAGGGTTTCTAAATTGGAAATAATATGTTTAACAAAGAGATCATGAGTATGCGTACATATTAGGCTTTACAGATAAAGGTACATATAATATTTTCATTCCATTGCACTCACATTGGTAATATGTAGAATAGCTTCGCATTCCAAACAAGGAGTTAAAAACAGAGGTGCTGACACTGTCTGCCCATCCAGCGTGTTTCCCGATTGTGATCAATACGGATTAATTGTGATACCCACAGTCTTAGTATTTCATGCGTAGCAAGTATGACTAGATAAAGGTGTGTATGGATAGGTTTGACTCCTCATAGACCAGAGGAAAAGGCCCACCTATGTGGGACATAGAGAAGTTTTAGATCTGAAGTTCCACTGAGGCCAGATGCAGGTCCTGTGAAATGTAGAAATGTAAAGGTATGTAGTAACCGATCAATGATTTAAGATATTGCTTGTTTGTAAGAAAAAAGGGGGGTCTTACAATAGTGGGGGTACAACTTACCTGATCCGGCTAATGTAGGGGATTCAGGAAAGAGTGATGAAAGTAACTGGTGTGAGTATATGTATCCTGAGTGGCTGAAAGAAAATGGTACAAAAGGGGAAAGGGAAGATATAAGGATATCATTAGATAAATAAATAGATAAATAAATAATTTATCCAATTGGGATTTGTTGACAATCAAGGGTATATAGGGTTAATGTAGTCCAGATATGTCTGGATTGTCCTAGGTAGGATTGAATGACCAATTTTACGGGTGACGAATGGGAAACACTCATGGAAGGGTATCTAAAAGATTTCGGAGATAAAGAATCTGTTGATTCTGAAATATCCTCACTTTTCTCCAGACTCTCTAGGACTCTGGAGAAAAAATCACTATTCTACTGGCATGTCAGGTCCTTTCAGGATTATATCAAAGAGGATACTAATCCTGCAGGATTGCGAGTCCAGATCTTCCCTGTTCTTTTGATTCTATTAGTACCACAGACAGCTAGACTATTATAGTGCAGTGCATCCTGCTCACAGTGTTCAGCTAAACCTACAAGTTAGTGGAGTGCGTCTTGCTCACAGTGTTCAGCTAAACCTACAAGTTAGTGGGGTGCGTCCTGCTCACAGTGTTCAGCTAAACCTACAAGTTAGTGTGGTGCGTCCACCTCACAGTGTTCAGCTAAACCTACAAGTTAGTGGGGTGCGTCCTGCTCACAGTGTTCAGCTAAACCTACAAGTTAATGGGGTGCGTCCACCTCACAGTGTTCAGCTAAAGCTACCTGTAGAAGGTTGGTGGTGTTCTCATACTACAGGCAGGCAGTTGATTTTGCTAGCTGCAGTATCAGTACATATATATATATATCCCAGCTTAGTGCAGCTACAGGCCATTAGTATGTCTGGAAGGCCAAGAAGGAGAGGCAGACAGTCACAAGCCAATAAGAGAGGGCAAGCAGGCTCTATGTCTAGTGCTGGTCGTGGAGACGGTGCATCCTCATCAACACGTGGCCGTGGGACACGCTTGGCCTTTTTTTCGGCAGCTGGCCGTAACATGCGGAAGACTTGGTCGAGTGGATGACCAAGCCGTCCTCATCCTCCTCATCCTCTCTCACCCATGCCCAGGGTACTTTGTCTGGCAAAGCAGCGGCCTCTTCCCTCAGCTCAATGTCATCAGTGACTCCTTCCCTAGCCCCACCATGTCCTCCTGAGGAGTCCCTCAAACTGTTTGACCACAGTGTTGGGTACATGCTCCAGGAGGATGCCCAGCATTTGGAAGGCTCTGATGATGATACTGAGCTCGATGAAGGCAGTAACATGAGCACGGACAGAGGGGGTGCCCAAGAAGGACAGCAATCTGGCAGTCATGCTCCCCCTGCTGCAGCATACTGCCAGGTTTGCTCCAGTGATGAGGAGGGAGGGGATGATGAGGTCACTGACTCAACGTGGGTGCCTGATAGGAGAGAGGAGGAGGAGGAGGAGGCGGCACATCACCACGAGGCAGGATGCCCTCCAGGGGCCAGCCTAAGGGCAGCACATTGACTGCATCACACCCCAAAGCTCCACATGTGCAGGGCACTGCAGTCTCTGTGCGTTATTCAAAAAGTTCTTTGATGTGGGCCTTTTTTGAGACGAGTGCATCAGATCGCACCGCTGCTATTTGCAACATATGTCTCAAGCGTATCTCGCGTGGCCAAAACATCTCCCGCTTGGGTACCACATGCTTGACCAGACATATGTTGACCTGCCATGCAGTTCGTTGGCAAGCGTATCTAAAAGACCCACACCAAAGAACAAAGAGGACCTCTCCTTGCTCCTCATCAGCTGAGATTTCCAACCCCACTATACCTTCAGTCCTCTCTGAGACCTGCACTGAGAGGAATGAAGGTGTAGAATTAGGTGTGTCACAGCCAAGTACTTGTGGGCAATCTGCTTTTGGTACACCAATGTCAGATTGTACCAGGCAAATTTCCCTGCCCCAGCTGCTGCACCGCCGAAAGAAGTTTGCTCCCAGCCATCCACATGCCCAGCGGTTGAATGCTAGCTTGGCAAAATTGCTAGCACTTCAACTGCTGCCTTTTCAGTTGGTAGACTCTGCCCCCTTCCGTGAGTTTGTGGAATGTGCGGTTCCTCAGTGGCAGGTACCCAAACGCCACTTTTTCTCATGGAAGGCGATTCCAGCTCTCTACCAGCATGTGGAAGGCAATGTCCATGCCTCGCTGTACAGGGCGGTCAGCGGTAAGGTGCATATTACTGCTGACTCATGGTCCAGCAGGCATGGACAGGGACGTATAGAAAAATAAGTAATACCTCTAGCGGGATTTTTAAGGCAATGAAAACAAAAGTATTGCTAAAATCAATTTATTTAATATTATACAACATTAAAAATGTAGGTTTATGAAGTTTATCCAAATAATCATGTGACTCAGTGGTCATGAAAAAAAAAAGGTAAGATAATTTCCAAAGCATATAGCAATTCTACAAAAACATCCAATGCAGAAATGAATATAAAGAATAAACTGTGAATAATAGCTTGAGAAGGAATGTGATGTATCCCACTACCCAGTGTGGTCACCCTAGATGGCCACCCTGGTGTGTGGTAGTGGAATTCCAACGCGTTTCAACGTTTAGATCATAATGATACAAGTCTTCTTCAGGGAAAATACATCACAATCTAAAGAAATCAGAAAACAAAACTATTATGAACTATACAGATGACTACCATACATATCCCCTGCAAAGGTTGTACTCTCATGTGACTTACGTTCTCCCAAGACAACTCGGTAGGGGGCTATATGCCAAAAGACCGGGAACACCCCACATCAGAAAGGCCTGGACTGTCCTAGTACTCTACAAGGTGGCTGGATGTAAGTAAACGATCCAAAAGTTCGGCGTCCTTAGCCTCAAAAAAGTTTTGATGGCTATCTATGATGGGGCAAAAAAAAAAAAAAATATATATATAAGTAAGTAAGTAATGAGTGTGGGCAAGCCCCCCAATGAGTCTCATAGGGGAAAGGATATCCCCTAGGTCCTGGGTGTGGGGCGCCCATACCCCCCAGGGATGGGGAGTCCCAAGTATGCAGGGTGAAGCACACTTACTTTAAGGTAAATAGCTGGTCACTTGAATGAAGAACCGGGGGGGGGGGGGTTTCGTGGTGTCCAAGATTTGTAGCCTGCCCCATGTACCTGGATGAGTGTCCGGGAAAGAATGGCGCCATTTGCCGTCTTTGGCGTCCTATTTGTGGTGTGTGCCGGTTGGCGGGCGGAGACCCGACGCCGCGCTGGCCAATGGCGCGGCTTGTGGGGCGGAGACCCGACGCCGCGCTGGCCAATGGCGCGGCTTGTGGAGGTCGTTGCTGTCAGGAGCACTCAGCGTGAGGACGCCGAGTGCTACCTAGGCAACCCGCTCCGCTGGAAGGGTCTGCGCATGCGCAACGTATCGGCGCGCCTTGCGCCAGACAGGGAGGGTGGGGGATGATGCTGACGAACACCCGCGGCCATCTTGAAGATGGGCTGTGCCCATAGTAGAAAATAGTATTGTTGTAGCTAGAGGCACGGGGGTAAGGCCGCATCAAAAGTGGACGCAGCCGATCCAAAAGATCCCCTAATGGTACCCCTTCTTAGTGGCATCTCCCCCCATGGTCAGATGGACCGGGTGGGAGAGAACCGGTGGGGGGGGAAAAGAAAGGATGAGAGTGGATAAAGATAAGAGTAATAATAAGGAATATTAAAAAATGATGAATCCCTCCCGGGCTTTGAATAAATACCACAGAGATTCCCCCCCAGAAAAAGGAAATCTAATTCTGGGGAGGGAAAGAAGGGCTAATAACCACCGACACAGGGATTCCCGCCTAGCAAAAATGCACGGCAGGGCAAACAGGCCCCCTAGCTGAATAGAGCCGTGGGGCCCCCCCTGTGTCGAGTAGGTATAGGACTACCAGGGTGTATCTGAGAGGTAGGTGGTAGGTCCTAGGTCTCCGCATATCCAGTCCCCCCCAAAAAAGCAACGCCCGTGGGAGCGATAATCCCAGGAGATAACAAAAACTCATTGCAGTAATAGTAGGTGGAAATAATGGTAGAACACTTCAGTCCAAAACATACATATAATAGAAATTATATAAACAATAAAATAACACACAAGTAATTCCAATGGGTGGGGGTTGTAATATGTACAGGCCCCAGCCCAGCTGCAGTAATTCTTCAACTAAGTAAGCTGTGCAAAGCTAACATTTATAGAAAATAGGGAACCCCCAAGAGGCTAAACAATCTTCAGATCATGTCCGACCACCATCTCATGAGTCAAGTGTATGATGGAAGGGGGAGAGAGGGGAGGGGAGAAAGATGTAGAGGGATGTATATGGGATTATGGAGTCCATGGGAGGAAGGAGACAAGAGTAAAGGGAAACATGATTAGATGTACGTGGTATAGAGGGGAAGGCATGCCCCTAGTCAGTTTTACCTGATCTGAAGCCCTCTAGGAAGGGCCTGTAGCTCTCTGTCTCATTGAGTCCTGGGGGAGTGGTGGCCCTAAGGCGCCTGATCCAGCGCATCTCGCGCTGGAGCAGGGCCTTGTTCCAGTCACCCCCCCTGGTGGGTATGTGTAGTCTATCTATCACAGTGAAGTTGACCTTAGGCATCCTATACCCATGCTGTTTTGCTACATGCCTGCCTAGCGACAGGTATAGGTTGCCGATACTCATGCTAAGGACATGCTTCTCGACCCTTTTAGCGAATTCCTGTCGAGTTTTCCCCACATAAAAGGCCCCACACTGACATTGCATCAGGTAGACTACTCCACGCGTTTTGCAATTCGCGAAGTGTCGTAATTGGAAGTCCTCCCCATTTGGTAATGTAATTGTGGTTCTCCTACCTATAACTCCACATTGGGCACATGCTCCACAGGGATAGGTGCCCCAGATTTTGCAGGGGTCTGTTCGTACACTTCCTTTATACTCGCTCTGGGTGAGCATATTTCCTATCGAACCTGATTTTGTGTAGGTAATTTGAGGTCTAGAGGTGACCAGACCACTTAAGATGGGATCTTCTGTAAGAATGGACCAGTATTTAGAGATAATTTTTCTGATTTGTTGATGTTCGTTAGAAAATTTCATAATAATTCTGGTTGGATTATCTTCCTTCATCAAGTTTTTCTTTTTGAAGATTAGGTTTCGTCTGTCCATATTCTTAACGCGATTGAACGCTTTTTTGAGAGCTGTTTTAGTGTATCCTCTCTCTCTTAGTCTAGTAGTCAGTTTGTTGGATTCCTGCTGGAAGTTTTCATATGTACTACAATTTCTCTTAAGTCTTAGAAATTGACTAAAAGGAATAGATCTCTTCAATGGCTCAGGATGGAAACTGTCCGCATGTAGCAGAGTGTTCCCCGCTGTCTCTTTTCTGTAAAGATTGCTATGGAGTGCTCCTGTTTGATCTTTGGAGATGGTGATGTCCAGGAAGTTGACCTCCCTGGAGTCATAGTTCATAGTAAAGAAGAGATTAAAACTATTTGCGTTCATAGAACTCAGGCATTCCCTGAGTCTGTCTTCTGAGCCATCCCAGATGATGAAAATATCGTCTATGTACCTCTGCCACATGAGTATGTGGTCAGAGTACACAGACGATTCCTCTCCCAGTAGGAAGGTCTTCTCCCACTCCCCCAGGTACAGGTTGGCATATGAGGGAGCACAACATGTCCCCATAGCCACTCCCTGCACCTGGAGGTAGTGGGAGCCCTCAAATAGAAACACATTGTGTTTCAAAATAAATTCAAGCATTGTGAGTATGAAGGCGTTGAACTTCCAGTCAGTGGTTGCTCTTTGTCTCAACACACGTTCGACCGCTGCTACTCCAGCATCATGTGGAATGCTATTATAAAGACATTCCACATCGATAGTGACTAGGAGAGCATGGTCGGGGATATTCAAATTATCAATGATCTGCAACATATGGATCGTGTCTTTAGTGTAGGAAGGTAGATCCATGACGTGGGGTCTAAGATGGTAATCTATAACCTGGCTAATGCCTTCCGTGATTGACCCGTTACCTGAGATGATGGGTCTCCCTGGTGGATCTTCTAGTCTTTTATGCACCTTGGGTAGGGCATAGAAGGTGGGTACCCGGGGATGTTGTGTTCGTATAAACTCCCATGTTTCTTTGTTAATGGCCCCTTCGTTGAGAGATTCATCCACCAGGCAGTAAAATTCCTGATTGTATCTCTCAACTATTGCTGGGGATATTCTTTTGTAGCATCGGGTGTTGTTGAGAATTTTAAGACACATTTTTACATAATTTTCGTTGTCCATTAGGACAATATTTCCCCCTTTGTCCGATGCTTTGATTGTAATGTTCACGTCGCTCTTTAAGGTATTGAGAGCGTGTCGCAGTTCTGGATTAAGATTATTTTTAGTTCTTCGTCTGTCTAGTTTTTCAATTTCTTTGGTTGTCTGTTTGACGAAAAGCGCTATCGCTGGATTGAGATTGAGCGGAGGAAATTTATGTGATTTTCTTTTGAATTTTTTATCGTTTTCCGTGTTATGTTTAGTAGCTTCATCTTCGGAATCTTCTTCGTTGCCTTCCCCTTCTTCCAGTTCTTCCCAGAAACTCTCTGCTGCATTGCTTTCTTGTAGTAAGAGGTTTAAATCTCGGAGAGCCTTAAAATCCGCTGTTTTTAGATTTGGTGCTATTTCCGGTTGTGTAGCTTTTTGTTTTGTATAGAGGCTTTTTAATAGTAATTTCCGGGCAAATAGGTGAATGTCCTTGGTTGTTTCGAAGGTATCCATGCTTTGGTTGGGACAGAAGGAGAGGCCTAGTGATAACACTTTCTGCTCCTCATTGGTAAGTATATGCGAGGAGAGATTAATGACATTTAACTCTTTGGAGTCGGTGGGTCCGTGGCCATCATCAGGAGTTGCGTGAGAGGCATAGGGCTTGGTAGTGGTGTTGTGTTTCTGTCTAAAAAACTATCCAACTGAGTTTGTTGCATTTTGGGGATAGCCCCTTGGTCTTTCCGATTTGCTTTTCCTAAATTAGGTAAGGGGCCTTGTGTATTCCCTTGCATTGAGCTTTTGTGCGTAGTTGATTTATTGCTTGATTGTAGCTCCCTTCTTTCCTGCTCCATGGTGCGTTTCTTATGGGATTGTTTAATCTCCCCTTCAGTTTCATACTGTCTTCCCAGGGGTCCCTTTCTTTTGCCCCTGAACTGACCAGTATGTGACGATGCTGATGAGGAGGAATTTGATGGTGTGTCTGATGAATAATCATTGGATGGAGTTTCATTTTCTTGATATGGAGTTCTTCTTTTTCTATTTCTTTGGTTCTTGGTGTTGGCTGTATTCCATTTATATGCCCTGACCTCTCTAAATGCATTTTTGTCTCTCCAGTACTTTTTCTCCTTTTTGATAAGGATATTTTTACCGAAGTTTTCCAGATGTTCTTTGAGTTTCTTCTCATAAGATGCATATTCCTCATGCGTTTTTAGTGGAGTAAGACGGTCATATATGGTTTTGATTTCCGTATTCATGCTATCCAGTTGTTGTCTGTATTCATTCTGGAGTAGTAGCATCAGATTCATTGAGCAGTCATTAAGTTTACTTTCCCAATTCCTTTTTAGTTCTTTTGATATGTTTTCTAGGATGGGAAATATTTGTATCCGGAGTCCAATCGGATTTATTCCTTATTTGATATATCTGCCCAGAGATTCAATGTGCCAATGTAAGGCTGATTTTTTCTCCAGAATTTTAGTTAGGCTTGAGAAAAGTGAAGACAGATCCGAAGAGACTTGTTCCTTCCCTTCATAGCTCCTTTGAATGTTGGCCATGAACTCCTCCCATTCTCCTCCCTGGAGATCCCCCATAGTGACCCCTGAGTAGGTACGAACAATACTGGAAGATTGAAAAGTAGATAGGATTAGAGAGCAGTTTAGCTCTCTTAACCGTAGGAACACTGATCTCCCTAGAGAATATGTAGGGAAAGAGGAGTGAATTCCTGTATAACACGTAATAATTAAATGTTGTGCCTTTTATATGAGGGTCCACATCCAACCACCTTGGTCACTTTCGAGGTGTGGGTGTATTATCCACCCTAATAGTAATTTGGGTAAGTATGACCTTGGTGGTATGGATGTGTCATTGCCATCATCCCATGTGAATCTATAGAAAAATAAGTAATACCTCTAGCGGGATTTTTAAGGCAATGAAAACAAAAGTATTGCTAAAATCAATTTATTTAATATTATACAACATTAAAAATGTAGGTTTATGAAGTTTATCCAAATAATCATGTGACTCAGTGGTCATGAAAAAAAAAGGTAAGATAATTTCCAAAGCATATAGCAATTCTACAAAAACATCCAATGCAGAAATGAATATAAAGAATAAACTGTGAATAATAGCTTGAGAAGGAATGTGATGTATCCCACTACCCAGTGTGGTCACCCTAGATGGCCACCCTGGTGTGTGGTAGTGGAATTCCAACGCGTTTCAACGTTTAGATCATAATGATACAAGTTTTCTTCAGGGAAAATACATCACAATCTAAAGAAATCAGAAAACAAAACTATTATGAACTATACAGATGACTACCATACATATCCCCTGGGACAGGGACAGGGACGTTACCTAAGTTTCACGGCGCATTGGGTGACTCTGCTGGCAGCTGGGAAGGATGCAAGACAAGGTGCAGTAGTGTTGGAGGTTGTCCGCCACCATGCCTCCAAAATGCTAATGATTGTGACACACCTGCTGATCTCTCCTCCACCCCCTCCTCTTCTTCTTCCTCCATGGCCTCTTCCTGTGCTTTGTCCTCGGAACCAGCGGTGCTCCGTAGCCGTTCAAGGGGCTACGCAAGTACGCAGGCCAAAAGATGCCATGCGGTGCTTAAGCTGGTGTGCTTGGGGGACAGGAGCCACACTGAGGCAGAGGTTCTGTCAGCTCTGCAGGGGCAGGTTCAGAGGTGGTTGACGCCATGCCAACTTAAGGCAGGAATGGTGGTTTGCGACAATGGCACCCACCTCCTCTCTGCCCACCGACAGGGACAAATGACCCATGTGCCCTGTTTGGCTCACATCCTTAACTTGGTGGTGCAGCGGTTCTTGGGCAGGTCCCCGAGCTTACAGGATGTCCTGAGGCAGGCCAGGAAAGTCTGTGTGCATTTCCGCCGGTCATATAATGCCAGTGCTCGGCTGACGGACCTCCAAAAGGAGTTTAACCTGCCCAAGAACCGCCTAATCTGTGACATGCCCACCAGGTGGAACTCAACGTTGGCCATGCTGCAGCGGCTGCACACGTAGCAGAGGGCCATCAATGAGTACCTGTGCGACTATGGCACCAGGACAGGGTCAGGGGAGCTTGTTTTTTTTTCCCCACACCAGTGGGCCATGATCAGGGATGCATGCACTGTCCTGTCACCATCTGAGGAGGCCACGAGGATGGTGAGCAGTGACAGTGCATGCATCAGTGAGACTGTCCCCCTTGTCCACCTGTTGGAGCACACGCTGCGTGGAATAATGGACAGGGCACTTGAGGCAGAACAGAGGCAGGAAGAGGAGGACTTCCTTAGCTCTCAAGGCCCCCTTTATCCAGACAGTGTTCCTGCGTGCCCGCCGATCACACAGGAAGAGGAAGAGGAGGAGGAGGAGGAGGAAGATTGTGTCAGTATGGAGGTGGAGCCTGGCACTCAGCATCAGCAGCAGTCTTTAAGGGATCAGTCCCAAGAAACACATGGACTTGTACGTGGCTGGGAGGAGGTGGCTGCCGACCATATCGTCCTTAGTGACCCAGAGGACTCCGGATCGAATGCCTCAGCAAACCTGCATGGCCTCCCTGATCCTACAAAGCCTGCGTAAGGATCCTCGTATTCGTGGTATCAAGGAGAAGGACCAATAATGGCTAGCAATCCTCCTTGATCCACGTTACAAGGGTAAGGTTGCGGACCTTTTCTTGCCATCGCAGAGGGAGCAGAGGATGAAACATCTTCGGGAGGCCTTGCAGAAAGGTCTGTGCAACGCCTTCCCAGAGACTGGGAAGTTACAAACTCCTGTTTCTGGACAACGTGTTGCTGAGGTTTCGGTCAGTCAAAGAAGGAGCGGTGGAGAAGGTGGCCGTCTGACCGATGCGTTCAGACAATTTTTTGGTCCGCAACCCCAAGGTATGATCGGTTCCAGCAACCATCGCCAGCGTCTGTTTTACATTTTTCATGAATTCCTAGGGGCAAGATCAGACTTGGACACCTTTCCCACCGAAAATCCTCTGGGTTACTGGGTCTTGAGGATGGATCACTGGCCAGAGCTTGCACAGTATGCAATTGAGCTACTGGCCTGTCCTGCATCCAGCGTTCTTTCGGAACGCACATTCAGTGCTGCTGGAGGCGTGGTAACCGATCACAGGGTGCGTCTGTCCACCGACTCGGTCGATCGACTGACCTTCATAAAAATGAATCAGTCTTGGATCACCACCAGCTACCAAGCACCTGATGCTGATGTAACCGAATAATTTTTTTTAAAATCTCAGATCCCTTCAAAGACTGCCTATGCTGATGCTGAGTGACTATCCCTGAGTAATTATCCTCTTCCTCCTCAATCATCACGCTGATAGCTTGAAAGAACATTTTTGGTTCTGGGCGACACCACCAGTAGTTGCAGCAGGGCTCGTTCCTGCGTTCCAACTAGAGTGTCTGTGAGGGGTTGCAGTGTTGTGGCACCAGCACCAGTGCCTAAGGCCCAATTTTTCTGCCCCTGTTTAACAGGGGCGTGTAATTACAATTTTTGATGCAATACTTTGCAGCAGGGCTCGTTCCTGCGTTCCAACTAGAGTGTCTGTGAGGGGTTGCAGTGTTGTGGCACCAGCACCAGTGCCTAAGGCCCAATTTTTCTGCCCCTGTTTAACAGGGGCGTGTAATTACAATTTTTGATGCAATACTTTGCAGCAGGGCTCGTTCCTGCGTTCCAACTAGAGTGTCTGTGAGGGGTTGCAGTGTTGTGGCACCAGCACCACCACCACCACCACCACCAAAGGCCCAATTTTTCTGCCCCTGTTCAACAGGGGCATGTAATTACAATTCTTGATCTAATATTTCACAGCAGGGCCCATTTCTGCACCCACCAAGAGCGAGTGAGGACTTACAGTGTTGTGGCACCAGCACCACCACCACCAAAGGCCCAGTTTTTCTGCCCCTGTTCAACAGGGGCATGTAATTACAATTCTTGATCTAATATTTCACAACAGGGCCCTGTGAGGGCTTACGTTGTTGTGGCCACAACAACACCTAAGGCCCAAATTTCTGCTGAGTATATAGGGCAGGCCCCTACTTTCAAACATCTAATCTACAAACGACTCCTACTTGCAAACGGAAGGAGACAACAGGAAGTGAGATGAAATCTACCCCTAGAAAGGGAAATTCTCTCCTGTAAGAGTTAATATGGGAAAAACATTTCTCCTTTCCACTGATGCTTTCCAATCCTTGTTCCACAAAAAACCCCAAATTTTCAAAAAACATTTGTCGTTGGGACAAAAAGTGAGGTGAAATCTTCTAAAGAGGAGGAAAGACAGCAAAACAAATGTCACAGGGGTGATAACCCTTCCCTATGTTTTCCAAAAAGCTTGAAAAAGATTTTTTGGCTGGAGCTAAACATGTTAAAAATGTACCCGTTCAAAATGACAAACAGATTCTACTTAACAACAAACCTACAGTCCCTGTCTTGTTTGCACCGCCTGTATACTGCTGTTCAGAGTATATAGGGCCTGGTGGCCCCACACCTTTCCTTATTTTAATTTGGGTGCGGGGTTCCCCTTAATATCCATACAAGACCCAAAGGGCCTGGTAATGGACTGGAGGGTACCCATGCCGTTTGTCTCACTGATTTTCATCCATATTGCCAGGACCCGGCATTACATTAAACCCGCAAGCAGTTTTAAATGAGATTTTTTCCTTTAAAAATGACATTTGGTGCAGGGACTGTTCTAAACACGGGAAACACGCGCCACTTTACAGACATACTATAGGCACCCCCCAGGTACGATATTTAAAGGAATATTTCACTTTTTTTTTTTACTTTAAGCATCATTAAAATCACTGCTCCCGAAAAAACGGCCGTTTTTAAAAGTTTTTTTTGCATTGATACATGTCCTCTGGGGTAGGACCCGGGTCCCCAAACCCTTTTTAGGACAATACCATGCAAATTAGCCTTTAAAATTAGCACTTTTTTTTTCGAACGTTCGAGTCCCATAGACGTCAATGGGGTTCTAACGTTCGTGCGAGCTTTCAGTCCGTTCGCAGGTTCTGGTGCGAACCGAACCGGGGGGTGTTCGGCTCATCCCTAATACTGAGTGACCCAGAGGAGTCTGCTTCTCAAGACTGAGGCGCATGGGCAACCTCATGCTTCAAAGCCTGCGAAAGGACCCAAGAATACATGGCATAAAGGAGAAGGATGATTACTGGTTGGCAACCCTCCTTGACCACCGTTATAAGGGGAAGGTCTCTGAACTCATCCCATCCCCACAGAGAGTGCAGAGGATAAAATCTCTTGAGGACACATTAAAGAGCATTTTATTGAATGTTTTTCCTGACTCTAGTAGGTTACACTGTGGTGGAAAACATCGTTTTGAGTCTTCTGTTGGTCAAGAAAGGAGCGTTGGAGAAGGCATGCGCCTAAGTGAGGCATTTTGGAATTTTTTTAGTCCTCGTCACCCAGGGCTATCAGCTTCCACATCCCATTGGCAGCGTCTGCATCACATGGTGGACGAGTACCTCGGGGCCAAAACAGAGACGGAGAGCTTTCCAGCTGACGATCCACTGGCTTACTGGGTCATGAGAATAGACTACTGGCCAGAACTTGCCCAGTATGCTATTGAGTTGTTGGGCTGCCCTGCATCCAGTGTGCTTTCAGAATGGGCATTCAGTGCTGCAGGAGGTTTCGTTACTGATCATAGAACGGGTCTGTCCACAGACTCTGTGGACCGTTTGACTTTTATAAAAATGAATCAGTCCTGGATTACCAGCTATGAAGCCCCCAATGCTGATGTCACTGATTAAGTCTTTTTGGGATGTGGAATCTCTGCAGGACTTTGAGGCTGTCTAGCTTTGAGTGTGTTCAATCATTTAATCTGGAAGAATGTTTTTGGTAAAGGTTTCATGGACACAATTAACACCCAAAGACCAATTTTTCTGCACCTGTTTGACAGGTGCATATCATTGCAATTTTTTACAGCAAGTCAAATTCTTGGTTTCATCAATATTATCTCTATAGGGTTACGATGGGAAGGCACCACCGACACCCAAAGACCAATTTTAACACACCCGTTACTTCTATCCAAAGTCAAACTGACACCAGAATGTCTCCAAAACATCTCTAATCTTGTTCCCTGTGCACTTGCCACGTCACATTGTGGCCTTATCGTACACACTGGCTCCCCAGGTGTTGCTGAGCAAAATAAAGACGGTTTGCAGGAAAAATGTCATTTTTTTGACTTTGCAAATTCAATTACTTCTGCAGCAGATTCTAGACATGGTACAGATCTGCCACTTTACAGTTAGACTAAGGGGACCCCCCTGGCACTATATTGGAAGGAATTTTTCATTCTTAGGCTTTCACTTTAAAAATCAAAAAATCACTGCTCATTTAAAAATTACGTTTTTCACAAACTTTTTTTTTATTGATCCATGTCCCCCAGGGCAGGACCCGGACCCCTATAACCATTGTATGCCTAATTACTTGAATTTAATCCTTCTAAATGGGCACTTTTGATATTTGACATTCAGGTCCCATTGACTTTAATGGGGTTCGTTATTCGGGTCCGAACGTTCGCGGTGTTCGGAAGTTCTGTTCCGAACCAAACCGGCGTCTGTTTGGCCCATCCCTAATTTTAACATCTGAGTCTGGTTTAAGGGTGGCCTCTGTGTTATTATCTACCTCATTGAGGATGTTTTTATCTTGTTTCAGGGCCTTCATGGTATAATAACGTTGAACTATCAAATTTCTTGTAAATCTGCTAAGGTCTACGAAAAGCATTGGGGGCACCTCTTGACTAGGGATGAGCTGAACAACCCCTGGTTCGGTTCGCACCAGAACCTGCGAACGTACCGAAAATTCGCACGAACGTTAGAACCCCATTGACGTCTATGGGACTCGAACATTTGAAAGCAAAAGTGCTCATTTTAAAGGCTAGTTTGCATGGTATTGTCCTAAAAAGGGTTTGGGGACCCGGGTCCTGCCCCAGGGGACATGTATCAATGCAAAAAAAAGGCCGTTTTTTCGGGAGCAGTGATTTTAATGATGCTTAAAGTAAAAAAAAAAAAAAAAAGTTAAATATTCCTTTAAATATCGTACCTGGGGGGTGTCTATAGTATGCCTGTAAAGTGGCGCGTGTTTCCCATGCTTAGAACAGTCCCTGCACAAAATGTCATTTTTAACCACTTCAGTACCGGCGTATTGTCATATGACGTCCACAGATGGGATCTCCCATCCTGGGTGGGCGTCATATAACGTCCTGGGATTCCCGGCCGCCTAGGGGGCGTGCGCGCGCCCGCCGCGTTGCTCGGGTCCCGGTGCGTGTGCCCGGCGGCCGCGATGTCCGCCGTGCACCCGCGATTGCCCGTTAACCGGGCCGGCATGTGGATCTGTGTGTGTAAACACACAGATCCACAGCCTGTCAGCTCTGAGGAGAGCGGTCTGTGTTCCCAGAACGGAGGAACACTGATCGGTCTCCTTCCCTTGAGCGTCCCCTCCCCCTTCAGTTAGTAATCATTCCCTAGGAAACATATTAACCCCTCCCCGCCCCCTAGTGGTTAACCCCTTCACTGCCTGTCACATTTACACAGTAATCAATGCAATTTTATAGCATTGATCGCTGTATAAATGTGAATGGTCCCAAAAATGTGTCAAAAGTGTCCGATGTGTCCGCCATAATGTCGTAGTCACGAAAAAAAATTGCGATCGCCGCTAAAAAAACGCTATAACTTTTGCGCAAACCAATCAATATACGCTTATTGCGATTTTTTTTTACCAAAAATATGTAGAAGAATACGTATCGGCCGAAACTGAGGAAAAAATTTGTATTTTTAAAAAAAAATTGGGATATTTATTATAGCAAAAAGTAAAAAATATTGTGTTTTTTTCAAAATTGTTGCTCTTTTTTTGTTTATAGCGCAAAAAATAAAAACCGCAGAGGCAATCAAATACCACCAAAAGAAAGCTCTATTTGTGGTGAAAAAAGGACGTCAATTTTTTTTGGGTACAACGTCGCACGACCGCGCAAATGACATTTAAAGTGCGACAGCGCTGAAAACTAAAAATTGGCCGGGAAGGAAGGGGGTGAAATTGCCCTGTATTGAACCGGTTAAAGAAAAAAAAGTCATTTAAAACTGCTTGCGGCTTTAATGTAATGTCGGGTCCTGGCAATATGGATGAAAATCAGTGAGACAAATGGCATGGGTACCCCCCCAGTCCATTACCAGTCCCTTTGGGTCTTCTATGGATATTAAGGGGAACCCCACACCCAAATTAAAAAAGGAAAGGTGTGGGGCCCCCAGGCCCTATATTCTATGAACAGCAGTATACAGGCGGTGCAAACAAGACAGGGACTGCAGGTTTGTTGTTAAGTAGAATCTGTTTGTAATTTTGAACTGGTACATTTTTAACGTGTTTAGGTTATCACCCCTGTGACATTTGTTTTGCTGTCTGTGCTCCTCTTCAGAAGATTTCACCTCACTTTTTGTCCCAATGACAAATGTTTTTTGAAAATTAGTTTTTTTTTTGTGAAACAAGGATTGGTGATAAAACATCAGTGGAAAGGAGAAAAGTTTTTCCCATATTAACTCTTACAGGAGAGAATTTCTCTTCCTGTTGTCTCCTTCCATTTGCAAGTAGGAGTCGTTTGTAAGTTGGATGTTTGAAAGTAGGGGCCTGCCCTATATACTCAGCAGAAATTTGGGCCTTAGGTGTTGTTGTGGCCACAACACTGTAAGCCCTCACAGGGCCCTGCTGTGAAATATTAGATCAAGAATTGTAATTACATGCCCTGTTGAACAGGGGCAGAAAAATTGGGCCTTTGGTAGTGGTGCTGGTGTCATAACACTATAAGTCCTCACAGATACTCTTGGTGGGCGCAGAAACGGGCCCTACTGTGAAATATTAGATCAAGAATTCTAATTACATGTCCCTGTTGAACAGGGGCTGAAAAATTGGGCCTTAGGCACTGGTGCTGGTGCCACAACACTGCAACCCCTCACAAATACTCTAGTTGGAGCGCAGGAACTAGCCCTGCTGCAAAGAATTGCATGAAAAATTGTAATTACAGGCCCCTGTTGAACAGGGGCTGAAAAAACTGGGCCTTAAACACTGGTGCTGGTGCCACAATACTGCAACCCCTCACAGATACTCTAGTTGGAGCACAGGAACTAGCCCTGCTGCAAAGAATTGCATCAAAAATTGTAATTACATGCCCCTGTTAAACAGGGGCTGAAAAATTGGGCCTTAGACACTGCTGCTGGTGCCACAACACTGCAACCCCTCATAGATACTCTAGTTGGAGCACAGGAACTAGCCCTACTGCAAAGAATTGCATCAAAAATTGTAATTACATGCCCCTATTAAACAGGGGCCGAAAAATTGGGCCTTAGACACTGGTGCTGGTGCCACAACACTGCAACCCCTCACAGATACTCTAGTTGGAGCGCAGGAACTAGCCCTGCTGCAAAGAATTGCATTAAAAAAATTGTAATTACATGCCTCTGTTAAACAGGGGCTGAAAAATTGGGCTTTAGGCACTGGTGGCGGGACTGGCGGTGCCCAGAACCAAAAATGTTCTTACAAGCTATCATCATGATCATTGAGGAGGAAGAGGATAATTACTCAGTATAACAGGATAGTCACTCAGCATCAGCATAGGCAGTCTTTGATGGGATCTGACATTTCAAAAAAATGTATTTCGGTTACATCAGCATCAGGTGCTTGGTAGCTGGTGGTGATCCAAGACTGATTCATTTTTAAGAAGGTCAGTCGATCGACCGAGTCGGTGGACAGACGCACCCTGTGATCGGTTACAAAGCCTCCAGCAGCACTGAATGTGCGTTCCGAAAGAACGCTGGATGCAGGACAGGCCAGTAGCTCAATTGCATACTGTGCAAGCTCTGGCCATTGATCCATCCTCAAGACCCAATAACCCAGAGGATTTTCGGTGGGAAAGGTGTCCAAGTCAGATCTTGCCCCTAGGAATTCCTGCACCATGTAAAACAGACGCTGGCGATGGTTGCTTGAACAGATCATACCTTGGGGCTGCGGACTAAAAAATTGTCTGAACGCATCGGTCAGACGGCCACCTTCTCCACCGCTCCTTCTTTGACTGACCGAAGCCTCAGCAACACATTGTCCAGAAACAGGAGTTTGTAACCTCCCAGTCTCTGGGAAGGCGTTGCACAGACCTTTCTGCAAGGCCTCCCGAAGATGTTTCATCCTCTGCTCCCTCTGTGACAGCAAGATAAGGTCCGCAACCTTACCCTTGTAATGTGGATCAAGGAGGGTTGCCAGCCAGTATTGTTCCTTCTCCTTGATACCACGAATATGAGGATCCTTCCGCAGGCTTTGCAGGATCAGGAAGGCCATCCAGCGTAGGTTTGCTGAGGCATTCGGTCCGGAGTCTTCTGGATCACTAAGGACGACATGATCTGCAGCCACCTCCTCCCAGCCATGTACAAGTCCATGTGTTTCTTGGGACTGTAAATGATCCCTTAAAGACTGCTGCTGATGCTGAGTGCCAGGCTCCACCTCCATACTGACACAATCCTCCTCCTCCTCCTGTTCCTCTTCCTGTGTGATTGGCAGGCACGCAGGAACATTGTCTGGATAAAGGGGGCCTTGAGATCTAAGGAAGTCCTCCTCTTCCTGCCTCTGTTCTGCCTCAAGTGCCTTGTCCATTATTCCATGCAGCGTGTGCTCCAACAGGTGGACAAGGGGGACAGTGTCACTGATGTATCCACTGTCACTGCTAACCATCCTAGTGGCCTCCTCAAATGGTGACAGGACAGTGCATTCATCCCTGATCATGGCCCACTGGCATAGTGAAAAAAAAACAAGCTCCCCTGACTCTGTCCTGGTGCCATAGTCGCACAGGTACTCATTGATGGCCCTCTGCTGCGTGTGCAGCCACTGCAGCATGGCCAACGTTGAGTTACACCTGGTGGGCATGTCACAGATTAGGCGGTTCTTGGGCAGGTTAAATTCCTTTTGGAGGTCTGCCAGCCAAGCACTTTCATTATATGACCAGTGGAAATGCACATAGACTTTCCTGGTCTTCCTCAGGACATCCTGTAAGCCCGGGTACCTGCCCAAGAACCGCTGCACCACCAAGTTAAGCAGGTGAGCCAAACAGGGCACATGGGTCATTTTTCCCTGTCTGAGGGCGGAGAGGAGGATGGTGCCATTATCGCAAACCACCATTCCTGCCTTAAGTTGGCGTGGCGTCAACCACCTCTGAACCTGCCCCTGTATGGCTGACAGAACCTCTGCCCCAGTGTGGCTCCTGTCCCCCAAGCACACCAGCTCAAGCACCGCATGGCATCTTTTGGCCTGCATACTTGCGTAGCCCCTTGAACGCCTATGGAGCACCGCTGGTTCCGAGAACAAAGCACAGGAAGTGGCCATGGAGGAAGAGGAAGAGGAGGGAGTGGAGGAGAGAGGTGTGTCAGAATCATTAGTAGTGGCATTTTGGAGGAGTGGTGGTGGAACAACCTCCAACACTACTGCACCTTGTCCTGCATCCTTCCCAGCTGCCAGCAGAGTCACCCAATGCGCCGTGAAACTTAGGTAACATCCCTGTCCATGCCTGCTGGACTATGAGTCAGCGGTAATATGCACCTTACCGCTGACCACCTTGTCCAGCGAGGCATGGACATTGCCTTCCACATGCCGGTAGAGAGCCGAAATCACCTTCCATGAGAAAAAGTTTGGGTACCTGCCACTGAGAAACCGCACATTCCACAAACTCATGGAAGGGGCAGAGTCTACCAGCTGAAAAGGTAGCAGTTGAAGTGCTAGCAATTTTGCCAAGCTAGCACTTAACTGCTGGGCATGTGGATGGCTGGGAGCGAACTTCTTTCGCTGGTGCAACAGCTGGGGCAGGGAAATTTGCCTGGTACAATCTGACGTCGGTGTACCGAAAGCAAATTGCCCACAAGTACTTGGCTGTGACACACCTAATTCTACACCTTCATTCCTCTCAGTGCAGGTCTCAGAGAGGGGTTAGTGGAGGGGATAGTGGGGTTGGAGATCTCAGCTGATGAGGAGCAAGGAGAGGTCCTCTTTGGTGTGGGTCTTTTAGATACGCTTGCCAACAAACTGCATGGCAGGTCAAAATATGTCTGGTCAAGCATGTGGTGCCCAAGCGGGAGATGTTTTGGCCATGCGAGATACGCTTGGGACAAATTTTTCAAATAGCAGCGGTGCGATCTAATGCACTCGTCTCAAAAAAGGCCCACACCAAAGAACTTTTGGAATAATGCGCAGAGACAGCAGCGCCCTACACATGCAGAGCTTTGCGGTGTGATGCAGTCAGTGTGCTGCCCTTAGGCTGGCCCCTGGAGGGCACCCTGCCTTATTGGTGATGTGCCTCCTCTTCCTCCTCCTCCTCCTCTCTCTTATCAGGCACCCATGTTGAGTCCTCATCACTGGAGCAAACCTAGCAGTATGCTGCAGCAGGGGGAGAATGACTGCCAGATTGCTGTCCTTCTTGGGCACCCCCACTGTCCATGCTCACGTTACTGCCTTTATCTAGCTCAGTATCATCATCAAAGCCTTCTAAACACTGGGCATCCTCCTGGAGCATGTACCCAACACTGTGGTCAAACAGTTTGAGGGACTCCTCAGGAGGACATGGTGGGGCTAGGGAAGACAAAGTACCCTGAGCATGGGCGAGAGAGGATGAGGATGATGAGGACAGCTTGGTCATCCACTCGACCAAGTCTTCTGCATGTTGCGGCTCAACACGGCCAGCTGCCGAAAAAAAGCCCAAGCGTGTCCCACGGCCACGTGCTGATGAGGATGCACCATCTCCACGACCAGCACTGTTGCCTCTAGACACAGAGCCTGCTTGTCCTCTTTTATTGGCTTGTGACTCTCTGCCTCTCCTTGTTGGCCTTCCAGACATACTAATGGCCTGCAGTGAGATGTAGCTGCACTAAGCTGGGGTATATATATATATATATATATATATATATATATATATATATATATACTGATACTGTAGCTAGCAAAATCAACTGATTGCCTGTAGTATGAGAACACCACCAATCTTCTACAGGTAGCTTTAGATGAACACTGTGCAGAGGTCGCACTACACTAACTTGTAGCTTTAGCTGAACACTGTGCAGAGTATGCACTACACAAACCTTAAAATAATGTAGCTGCCTGCGGTAGTAATAGGATCAGGAAAACACCAACAACCTTCTACAGGTAGCTTTAGCTGAACATTGTGCAGAGGTCACACTAGACTAACGTTTAAATAATGTAGCTGCCTGCGGTAGTGATAGGATCAGGAAAACACCATCAACCTTCTACATATAGCTTTAGCTGAACACTGTGCAGAGGACGCACTACACTAATGTTTAAATAATGTAGCTGTCTGCAGTAGTGATAGGATTAGGAAAACACCACCAACCTTCTACAGACAAAAACTAACAATATCTCTATGTCCAACCACTATTGTGTAATGTTATGTCCCATGTATCGTAAGTCTGAATAATTAAAAAAAAATCATATTGTAACAAACGCAACACAATCTGCCGTGGCTAATAATGTTCTCCCTTCTAGTACTGGTAATGTGTCTAGTAGTTGTAACACGTGCTTAGTGTCTTTGAGGTAGGCCGGTGTATGTTGTATCGCTGGTTGTATGAATTGATCTATGTATTGTCCCAACCTCGATGTAAGGGAGTCAATCCCGTTAACGATTGGTTTACCTGGTGAATTCTCTAGAGATTTATGAATTTTAGGGACAGTGTAGATCACCGGTATTCTACATGACTCTGGTATGAGGTACTTGGATTCTTTTGCATTCAATATGTCCTTTTTAGTTCCCAAATTTATTAGGAGTTCCAGCTCTCTCTTGTATTTGCTTGTAGGGTTACCCAATAATCTAGTGTACGTATTTTTATCTTGTAGTTGTCTTTGAAGTTCTTTTTGATATTGTTCCTTTTATTGTACTACAATCGCTCCCCCTTTGTCCGCTGGGCGTACTACTATGTCATTTCTCTCCTTTAAAGATTTGATGCCTTTCCTAATATGAATGGGATCAGACACTTTTTTTGTTTCCAAAGATTCTAGATCTTGTAGTACTAATTTTTTAAACACTTCTATATGTTTGTTGTCAGACACTTGTGGATTATACACAGAGTTATTCCGTAACGTACTGTGCATGGGCATTGTTGATATGTTCGTTGTCGTGTTGGTGGTTCTACAGGGATTAGTCAGGTAATATTTTTTGACATTCACTTTTCTAATGTATTTTTCTATCCCTATATAGGTGTTGAACTTATTCAAGTTATTGGCCGGTGCATGTTTTAATCCTTTGTCTAGGGCTGCCAGTTCTTCTGCTGAAATGGGTAAACCACTAAGGTTGACCACATTCTCTCCCACTATTCTCTTTTTCGCTTGGAGTCTCTTTCCCGCTCTGTGTCCTCTTTTCGTTCTGGACTGTTTCTTGTTCTGTCTTCTTGTAGTCTTCTCCTGGGTGAGGGGTAAGGGTCTTGTGGTTGTCTCCTCGGAGAGTGGTCTCTCCTGTCTCTCTCTAAAAAATAGCGTGATCTATTGTATTCACTATGGTATTGATCCTGGTAGTTCCTGATGGGGTAAAATCTATTCTAAATCGGTAACGGGGTTCTGTCTTGTTCCCTATATGTATCCTGGGGGTATGGTGGTCTATTATAGTCCCTTGGATTTCTTTCATTGTTGTGCCAATTGTTATAGGGCTTTTTGTAGGGTTTCTTAAATGGTTTCTTCCACTGTTTTTTAGGAGTGTATTTTTTAGGAGTGTATACACATATAATGTGTATATGTATTTTTATATATATATTTTATAATAATTTTTTCCAATTTCTTCCAATTTCACCACTATGCAGTGTACAGTTAGTAGCTGTGTCTTATTTTCATTCTTTATTTATTTTCCTTCATTCATTTTTGACTTTTATATAATTTCTCGCATAATAGTTTTACTTCCCAGTATAATTTACGCACATGTTGTGTGTATATATACATATTCCTAATATTCAGTGTTCTTTTCATACATATTTTTCATGATCATTAGTATTTTTCTATATGAATGAGTTGTTTTTTATATGTCCTGACATTGTTTTTATATATTAGGCAGTCTGTTCCTCCCCCCCCTTTTCCTCCCCTCTCCCTCCCTTCTTTCTTTCCTCCTTCTATTTTCTTTTCTCTGCTTCAGATTTTTCTCACCACTTCACCTCCCCCCCCCTCCTCTTTCCCCTCTGTTCCCGTCCTCTCTCTCCTTTTTCCCTCCTCTCTTTATCCCTTGGTCACATATTTTCCATCCTCCTTTGTATATCCATACACATTGTTTGTCTCCGGTTTTCTTTCTCTATCCACGTCACTAATCTTTTTGAACAGCATTGGGTTCTGGATATTTCCTTCGTTTTTCCCGTCCAATCCCCTCCCCTTCTCCGCCCCGTTCCCTCCCCCCATCCTTATTTAACTCTCCAGCATGCTTAGTAAACCAGTTTGTTGAGAAAGGGGTGCGGCTTGCTAACCACCCAAGCGCGCATGCCCAGGGAACGCGTCCATTGTTGATGACGTCATCCCCCTGCAGCCAGCTGTCTCGTGTGTCTCAAGCCTCGCTCTGAGGCCGCTCCTCCATGGTCTGAAGCCGGCTCATTACAACCAGGAAGAGCTGTTACCATTATCATCACAGAGACTATCCACAGGCACAGGACTGAGAGTGCCATCCATGACTCCAACTATCATGCTTGTTTTCACTGCTATAATGTGAGTTTATCTCTATATATTTCATTAAAGCATTTTAAACCTTTAAAAGCGTCTGCACCCAGAGGGGCCTCTTCACTTGTTATGCTTTATCAGTCAGACCATCATTGGGTGGTAATTCCCACCGTAATCTCCGGGGTACAATGTTTTCCCTAATGTACCTCTCAAAAGTGTTAGTGTCCCACGTGACTTCCGGTTTACGTCTCTCGCGTAGGGAGTGGCCATGGAGAGACGTAAACCGGAAGTCACGTGAGAAGGCGCCCTAGACGCCACTGTTCTGTATCTCGCTTGTTTTTGATTGACTTTATGTAAGAGCACATCTTGAAGCCCTAATAAAACGTATAATTTATTACTTAAACTACTACACTATTGGAGGATTTCTTCCTTTTTCCCTCTTGCACCACCGGGCCATTTGTGCCTCGTGGTACATATTATGACAGGCTGGTGAGCTGTACTGGGAGCTAAGAGGAAATTATCGAAGCCAGGCTAAAGAGATGAGGATCATTTGGACTTCACTTTGACGCTATACACTAATCCACCACTTGATGCCAATACACAATGCTTGTTTTTATACACATGAAGGTGAGAGTTCTGAGAGACTGATACCAACAGGAGATCTTCTACGAAGATCTATATGAACTTTGACTAGCTTATTTCATTATTCAATATTTCATTATTTTATCACTCACTAAGTCACTTTATGCAGTTTTTATTACTTAAAATGAAATTCTTAACTAATTTTTTGGATGTTTCACTTTTATGGCACAAATAGAGAGCACCTTTTATCTACATATTTATTCTTTATTTATTTATTGAGATGTCATTCAGCATTAGGCACTTTATTTATGTATAAGTCATATTGGTGTAGTGTGAACACATTTTAGATTTTGCTGCTATCCTAATTGACATCAACACATATATTATATATTTTTATTATATTTTAAGCACATTTACTGCATTTACTCAATAGTAGCGCGAAGGACACATTACTTCATTTATTTTGACATTCACATTTTTACCTTTGCCGCTACGATGGATGTATTTACATTCATGGAGAACAGGAATGTTAATTTGGATGACATCTTTAACTCACAGAATAAGGCACGTAACACAGATTTAGAAAGCCTAGTCAGGAAACTAGGACACCACATGGAGAAAAAAGTTACTCTATGGTGGGACACTAATGCCCCGTACACACGGTCGGATTTTCCGATGGAAAATGTCCAATCGGAGCGTGTTGTCGAAAATTCCGACCGTGTGTGGGCTCCATCGGACATTTTCTATCGGATTTTCCGACACACAAAGTTGGACAGCAGGAGATAAAATTTTCCGACAACAAAATCCGATCGCATCAATTCCGACCGTGTGTGGCCTGTTCCGACGCACAAAGTGCCACGCATGCTCAGAAGAAATTCCGAGACGGGACAGCTCATTCTGGTAAACTTAGCGTTCGCAATGGATACAGCACTTTCGTCAAGCTGCAATGTTAAAAATGGTTTAATACAGCGCACTCTCTTCTTCTTTATAATGTGACAAGAATTCAGTCGTTTTGCTGCTCATATTCACACACACTTCTCACAAACTTTTATTTGTGTTTTTTTAGTGGGATTCCCTCAATATATTGTTATTAGTTGTCACATCTGACAGTTTTATATTATTTTTTTTTTTTTTGGATTTTCAGCCTTTTTTTTTCTTTAATGTTTGGATTTTTTTCAAGGCTGATCTTTGTTCAATGTTATTTTTATTTTTACTCCAGAATATTTTTGTGTGTGTTTTGTGTGTCAAGTTACCCCAACACCATTGATATCTTGTATTATTTAATCTCCAGGAGATTGTTTGGTGTTCGTGTCCCTTGTTCATTTCACATTGTATATTTGAAATGTACCTGAATCCTCACAAAAAAACTGTCCTTTTTGAAGTAAAACACATAGGAGAATATAATTCAAAACAAAAATTCCTTTATTAAGGGATCAGAACCAAACAAAGAGGAAGGCAACACTGGATCAACAGGAGAAATTAGTGAAGCCTGGGACCCCCACGGCAGACATCAATTCTTCAACATCAATATTGGTGGCCTGAGGAGTCCATATGTAAGGGAGGGCAGTCTGGTCAAGAATTCGCAGAGATCCGGATAGCAGCAGATGACATGTGTGTCCCCAGGCTGTGGTACCACAAGAGGCTGCATCTTTTGGCCGACCAGACTGAACCCAGGGCAATCGCTGTCTGGTCTTCCTTCCATGCTTCCTTCCCGGCTGTGGCTGTGCAGTTGGAGATGTGGCAGGAGGAGGAGTAGGACCTGGAGGAGGAGGAGGACTGGGAGGACCTGGAGGAGGACTGGGGGGACCTGGAGGAGGACTGGGGGGACCTGGAGGAGAGGGAGGAGGAGGAGGAGGAGGACCTGCAGGAGGAGGAGGAGGACCATCACAAAGGTGTGTCTGAGGTGTCATTTGGCCCCTCATACCTTTCTCAAGAGCCTCCAATATGAGGGCCTCACACATGACTTGTTGGCCCTCCTCCATCCTCTGCATTTTATATGCAATGAAGGCAGCAATGTTCTCCTCCATGGTGTGGGGTGCTCCCAGACCTCTGTAGCCCTCCAAAAGAATCCTATAGCAGCCTCCTCTAGGGCACTCCTCCTACTGCCACTTTCTCTTTTCCGGGGGGGTGGAGGGACCTGCAGATCAGCCAGCCGGCTCGGCCCGGCCACCTCCTGGCTGAGACTTCCCTGTGTATGAAAAAGGGACATGGTTTTAGTTGTTGCTTCATCAATCACAATCCTAAATTAGTACTCCCAACTAACATCTAGTTAACATCATTGATTGGACAAGCAGAAATATTTAGAGGAATGCTATACCTGGCTCAATCTGGGCTCCTCCACATGCAGCCTGGAAGGCCCAGGTTGGGCGTCAGAAGCCTCAGCCGGGGGGGGAAGGAAGCGTGAAAGGAAGACTGGAGAGGGATGGCCTGGGTTCAGTCTGGCCTGCCAGAAAGTGCAGCCTGTTGTAGTACAACATCCTGGGGACATAGATGTCATCTGCTGCTCCGGATCTCTGTGAATCCAGGACTTTCTTGCGCTCCCTCAGATATGTACTCCTCAGGCAACCAATTAATATCTTTAAATAGGTGATGTCTGCCGTGGGGATCACCTGCTTCACAATTTCACACAATTGCACCAGTGCTGCCTTCCTCTTTGCTTGGTTCTTGAAATGGGGGTGGTTAATCTCCCACAGACAGGGCAGCTCCCTTAGCATCTCTAGGAATACTGACATGAAGTCATTATTTTTGAGTAGCATATCCATGTTCACTGCAAGACACAACACAAGACAAAGCCTAATGTCAGACAAAACTCTCCTAATCTTGTTACAATATAGGCCTCAATCTAGAAGCAGTATAGGCACAAGTTTGTCTCTTACCTTCGTTCTTACGATCGGCGCGTCCAATGCTCCTTCCTCCGCTCACAGATCGTACGTAATACGCATGCGTGTTACGCTTTATACACACTGCGCATGCGTGTAACTCCGCCTGCCCCTGACGTTCTTTCTAGTCTATTCCCCGCCCCTTTTCGTTCGGCACAGTGGGTGAAGAGCATGAAGAGCTGCTCCATGTGCTTTTATTAATTGTAACGTTTAAAAGGGCAACTTGAATGTTCATGGGCCCATTATTCGTTCGTATCAAACATTTTTTTTTCGGCCTCTAGAACACCATTGTTTAGGCCATATGCATTTTCCCACATTTTTTTTGGGCCTACTTGGATGCCAAATATTTGTTTGTGTAGATGGGTTCGTTACTAGAATGAAATGCAAACTAGATTCTGTGTAAGGAGAGGACACTGAGCAGCAGTTTTCACATCTGGACACTGGAGCACTAGTGTGGGACACAAGAACACCATTTTTATTAGGGGGCCACACAGGTGCTCCAGTGTATACTATAGGGGGGTCTCCATCTGTGAAGCTTGTACTAAACAGGTAAAGTATTGCAGCTTGACAAAGGCCAATAAAAAAAAGACATCTTGGAACTCGGCTAAAATAGACAATTGTACCCCACTTCCAAGCAATGTTTCCTATTTCTAGTTCTGCCATCAAATATCTGTGTGCTAATTATACCATTTGTTTTACATAGGGGAGAAAAGACTCAGGGGACACCCCTCATCTGAGGAGACCAGAGACCCCCCACCTCTGGAAGAAGGTGAAATACCCCAAACCCAAGCTGAGCAGGAGGAAGAAGAAGATGTGGTGGGGATTGGCACCACAACAGGTGAGTGTCTGCGACCACAGGCTCAGGTAAAAGAGATGGATGGTGGCAGACTTTTGAGACCTGTTTTTTTTTTCTTTATCTCTTTTTAGGTGATCGTGATGTGAGGGATAGAGAACGCTTTACTTCAGAAAGTGCCCAGATCCTGATCGGGGAGATCATGGGGTGTAATGCCGAACTGCAAAACATCCAGCAAAAAATCCATGATGTTATTAAAAAAATAATAACATCATTGATGTTTTGGGGCGAATTTAAAACCCCACAAAATCACTTTTTGGATTGTGGTCCAGTCTTTTAAATTTTTTTGAAATGTTTTGAAAAGCCAAATTTGGAGGATGCACACAGTGTGCCAACATGTGCTATCTGCCATCACAGGAGATCAATGGACGCGTTTTGGGGGTGCAACCCCTTCCTCAATTATAAAGTCGCGTTGAGGAAGGGCTTGCTCCCCCAAAACATGTCCCTTGATCCCCCCTGATGGCAGATAGCACATGTTGACATTCGTAAATTGGTGTTCATCTTCCAAATTTGGCTTTTCCTGGGGTGATTTCCCCCCATCTGAACGCTATATCAAACCCAGTTCCTAAATACTGATGTCTGATATAGCCTTCAGGTTTTACCTAATGTGAACTTTGTAAGTTCAAGTTTTTTGTCTTTCTTGTTGGTTTTATACAGGCCTGTTTTATCTGAAATGGACATTTCGAATTTTGCTAATGCTACTGCAAAAATTGTTATACAACAAACATGTTGGTTTGTTTTAAAAACCTTTGGTAAATGCACATGTGATTGTGCAGGTATAAAAAAGTGGCTTACTCAAGAATGTGTGGATTATTGTCTCAACACTGCAACACTTTTGGGGTGATGTAATAGCTGTTTTATGCAAAAATGGGGGTTATTTCCTAAGGGCAAATCCTCTTTGCACTACAAGTGCAGTTTCAGTGCAGTTGCAAGTGTACTTGTAGTGAAAGGTGTTTTTGCATTTAGGAAATACCAGCCAACAGTGCTTTGTATAAGGTTACCCAATCACGACATTTTCTGCACTCAAAACATTTATGTCAGGGTCAGCTAAAACAAACACAGCAGTAAATGTCCACAAAGAATTTCTTTTTTTTTTTTATTATAAAAAGGCTTCACATATTGTCTGGCATATTGATAGCCCCCCTACCCGCAAAGAACTCCAGGTAGCGTAACCGGACATCACGGGCACTCGGGGAGGGCAAGCCAGGACGGCCACTTTCAAGCGCCGTCAGTGTGGTTTGATGTAGGATTCCGGCCTCAGGCCCAACTGAGCTAGCATAGTTGGCCGAATGTTTCCGTAAAAAGTTATGGAGAACACACGCAAGTATTATATGGTTCAGTTTATACTCCGCCATATGGATAGGTGTCAGAAATAGGCGGAACCGGCTGGCCAGGATTCCAAATGTGTTCTCCACCACTCTTCGGGCTCTGGCCAGCCGGTAATTAAAAACCCTCTGTTCCGGGGTGAGGGTCCTCATTGGGAATGGCCGCATCAGGTGGTCCCCCAGCGCAAATGCTTCATCAGCAACGAACACAAATGGGAGTCCTTTCACATTGTCCTCTGGAGCTGGCAAGTCCAAGATGCCATTCTGGAGACGCCTGTAGAACTCCGTCTGGGCGATGACTCCACCATCGGACATCCGGCCATTCTTCCCCACGTCCACATACAAGAAGTCGTAATTAGCCGACACCACCGCCAACATCACTATACTATTAAACCCCTTGTAATTATAATAGTACGACCCCGAGTTGGGTGGTGGGACGATGTGGACGTGTTTCCCATCAATTGCCCCTCCGCAGTTAGGAAAGTCCCACCGCTCGGCAAAGTGGGAGGCCACAGTCTGCCATTCCTGTGGCGTGGAAGGAAACTGTTGAGGAAAAAACAATAAACATTACTATTTTTACTCTGAAACATGGCAAGCAGATTAGACACAAACATTATGGGGCAACCTCCAGATAGCATTTATTAAGGGGAATTTAACAAGGCCAAAGTATAAGGTACACCTATCGTATCCCCCCCCCCTCTCATGGGCCATTTCTAACATTATGGGGTGTGTGGAAATCTTGGACAGGTAACCCTCTTCACTTCATTGAGAGATGAATGCCTAAATAATGGGTATTACTTGGAACAGCCCCTCCTTAATTACACTATTGGCAGACCACTGGACAGGTAAGAAGTGTCAAAATACAAAGGTATAAATACACATTGTACACATTTGAGGACATTTGGACATTCTGTATCCTAATAATAGGATACAAAAACTTTAAACAGTACCATTGGAAAGTATACAGGCAGGCCCTTGCACTACATGCTTTGGGGAATTCATCCATAAATCAGACCAGTAAAGAGATGGGTATAGTGTGTATGGGTTTGGCAAGTCAGCAGATAGATGATTGAGGATAGATAGAGAATTGGGATCAGCTGACTTAGCAGTTGGGGGAGGGAGGGTTACTAAAAATGATTTGGGTACACCACAAAAAAAGCCTCTGGCACTCTGCCTGAATTTAAAGCTAAAATAACATTTCCAAACATTTTAGGGGGTGTTTGGGGTAAAGCACTACTATGGAGCTGATAAAACACATTGTTAAGTGACTACATGAGGTGAATATAGGGCAGGAGACACCATGCTGGGGAGGTTATTGAAGGGCAAATATGTATGAAGGACCTAAAATAATAATTACATAAAAATCCAGCATGCATGAGAACAAAGGGGACATTCACAGCATATTACAAGCATGGTAATTAAAGAATGAGGAAAGAAATACAAGATATTATCAAACATTCAATAGAATAAAATGTGATATAAAAGGATAAAAATCTTACCTTCATATACTCCTTCTGCAGGACCTGTATGATGGCAGAACAGATCTCTGGGATAATGATCCTCAGAGCCTGGGGGGAGATGCCTGTCGAGAACTTCAAGTCCTGCAGACTTCTCCCTGTGGCCAAATACCGCAGGGTAGCGACCAGCCTCTGCTCCGGAGTGATGGCTTGCCTCATGCAGGTATCCTGCCTACTAATATAGGGGGTCAGCGAAGCCAACAAACGGTGAAACACGGGGTCCGTCATCCTGAGAAAGTTCCTGAAATCATCAGGATTATTCTCACGGATCTCACGGAGCAAAGGCATATGAGAGAACTGGTCACGCTGAAGCAACCAATTCTTGGTCCATGAACTCCTCCCCACCCTGTTCATGGACTGGACTTGTGTCAAGGTCAGGACCCCAACACCAAGCCCCCGCACAGCACGAACTCTACGAGGAGTACGCATACGAAACATGGCTAGAAAACGATCGGCTGCTCAGAACGAAGTAACAGAACGCACTGAAGAACAGCAAGGTCTGTGAAGAGCGACCTGAAAAACAGTAACGAACGAACAAGAATACAATGACTACCTAAAGTCATGCGGAACTTGCTGCACGCACTGAAGAGCAAGTGCAAACTGAACGGCAGAAAACGATCTGAAAGCCACGAGTCTGAAAAAGCACGAATCGTCTCTCACCAAACTTTTACTAACACGAGATTAGCAAAAGGAGCCCAAAGGGTGCCGCACTTGGTTCTGAACCGGCCTTTTCTAGTCTCTTCGTACGTAGTGTACGTGACCGCGTGGTTGGCGATTGGAAATTCCGACAACTTTGTGCGACCGTGTGTAGGCAAAACAAGTTTGAGCCAACATCCGTCGGAAAAAATCCGAGGCTTTTGTTGTCGGAATGTCCGAACAAAGTCCGACCGTGTGTACGCCCTATTACACTTTTGAGAGGTACATTAGGGAAAACATCGTACCCAGGAGATTACGGTGGGAATTACCACCCAATGATGGTCTAACTGATAAAGCATCAATGGATGAATGGTTTGAATATTTTAACAGTAGGAGTGTAGAAGGTTTACAATTTCTACTAGGGAGAAAACAAAAGAAAACTAGAATGTTAGAACAACAAATAGAAGAAATCAAACTAAAATTAGAACCGTATAAGGAGTCCTCAGAATTCAAAAAGTTGGCTACTCAACTGAATAAAGATTTGATTGCAAAAGACCTTGAAGCACAACAGTGCAAAATGAAGAAATACCAACGAGATACAGAAGACTATAAGACAGAACAAGTCTTCAAGTGGCAAAAGAAATTAGATCCAATACCATCGAGCTCAACATATTGTACACCAGAAAGAGAGGTTAGAATACAAGACCCTACTATGTCTCATGCACAGAATCCACCAAGATGGGAAAATAGAGAGCCAAACAATGAAACAAGGCCACAATATGAAACAAGAACCTCACAATATGAACAACGGAACAACAACAACTATGGACAATACACTCCTAAAAAACAGTGGAAGAAACCATTTAAGAAACCTTACAAAAAGCCCTATAACAATTGGCACAACAATGAAAGAAATCCAAGGGACTATAATAGACCACCATACCCCCAGGATACATATAGGGAAGAAGATTCAGAATAGATTTGACCCCATCAGGAACTACCAGGATCAATGCCATAATGACTCACGTCACTATCAAAATGAATACGAATACAATAGATCACGCTATTTTTTAGAGAGAGACAGGAGAGACCACTCTCCGAGGAGACAACCACAAGAACCTTACCCCTCACCCAGGAGAAGACTACAAGAAGACAGAACAAGAAACAGTCCAGAACGAAAAGAGGACACAGAGCGGGAAAGAGACTCCAAGCGAAAAAGAGAATAGTGGGAGAGAATGTAGTCAACCTTAGTGGTTTACCCATTTCAGCAGAAGAACTGACAGTCCTAGACAAAGGATTAAAACATGCACCGGCCAATAACTTGAATAAGTTCAACACCTATATAGGGATACAAAAATACATTGGAAAAGTGAATGTCAAAAAATATTACCTGACTAATCCCTGTAGAACCACCAACACGACAATAAACATATCAACAATGCTCATGCACAGTACGTTACGGAATAACTCTGTGTATAATCCACAAGTGTCTGACAACCAACATATAGAAGTGTTTAAAAAATTAGTACTACAAGATCTAGAATCTTTGGAAGCAAAAAAAGTGTCTAATCCCATTCATATTAGGAAAGGCATCAAATCTCTAAAGGAAATGACATAGTAGTACGCCCAGCGGACAAAGGTGGAGTGATTGTAGTACAATCAAAGAAACAATATCAAAAAGGACTTCGAAGACAACTACAAGATGAAAATACGTACACTAGATTATTGGGTAACCCTACAAGCAAATATAAGAGAGAGCGGGGGGCGTGGCTTGGCACGCAGCGTGGATGGCTGCACTGTGCTTGAGCTCCGGATACCTAGGAGGCCTGGAACCTAAAATGGACCGCTGCAAGGGTGATTATGTCCACACAACTAAGACGAGGGACACATAATCACTCCCTGAGATCGCTGACAACCCCCAAAAGGAGAAAATTTACCTCCAAACTCCACAAATATAGATACAACAGTGGAGGGGAACACTCCAAGATGGCGCCGCCGCACAGAACGAACAGAGGAGATGAAATGGAGGACGATGAAATCTCTCTGCCAGCCTCAGAGGACTCTACAGCAGGTAATGACAACAAAGACCTGCCTCTAACATACGCCACTATGACAGACATTGCAGCAGATATAAAGAGATCCTTCTCTGTGGCCATTACAGACATAAAAACTGAGCTGCTGAGATTAACAGAACAAATGGCTGTCAGCGAGCTTGCAGGGAAGAAGAGAGACAGAGCACTAACCAGACTTGATGACATTACGATCACACACTCCCAGCATCTGATCGAGATGAACAGGCAAATTGGGGCTTAGATACCTGCGGAAGAAGGCACAACATCAGAATCAGAGGTATTCCTGAGTCTGTAGCCACAGATCACATCAGACCTGCCTTATCCACAATCCTCAACAATCTCATTGACAGACCTGAGCAATCCCCAATTGAATATGACAGAGCTCATAGAGCACTCAGACCCAGAGCTCCTGATGGGATTTCCCCAGAGACATCATTTGCTGTCTCCCGAACTTTGGCCTGAAGGAGAACATTCTCCAAAAAGCGACAGCTCAGGGGCAGATTACCTTTGAAGATTCAACAATCCAATTGTTTCAAGACCTCTCCCCTATCACACTAAAAAACAGGAGAGCTTTGAAACCCCTGTTAGAAGTTCTGAAAGAAAAAGAGATCAACTACCACTGGAAATTTCCCTTTGCTCTGCAAGATTCATTTCTGGGGAAACAGCACATGCTCAGAGTGCCAGAAGATCTGCTATATTTCTGTGAATCCCTCCAGATTGCTCCAGTAGATCTTCCAGACTGGTACGCTGAATTCCGTCTGCCTCCTACAATCTACAACCCACAGTTCACTTCAGGCTCCTCACCCTCCCAATCTCCTTTCCACTTGGGGAAACAACGGAAAACCCCCAACAGGAACAACTACAACTCTCCAAGCTCCTCTAAACCCAGCAAGAGTCCTAGATTCAAAGATGTCAGACACTACTGATCTCCCCACCTTACAAATAGGAACTTAAGAAGTAAGGATAAAGGGTAGACCCTCTGGAGTTTGGTTTACTCCATGTTCATCATCATATACCTACAGGTCACGATGAAACAAGGATCCCTTTCAAACAATTATAGATAGCAATAACTCATGTAATAAGCATACAGGAAAAGATAAGATGCAATTTAAATCTTATTCCACTAAATGGCTCTATCGCTTCAAATAAAAAACTCACAACATTTCCAATATCGTATCCGGATAGATGTTATACTATATATCTCCAGGTGTAGATCACTTTTCACATCACCCATCACAACATAAATGCTATTCTCTCATATTTCTAAGATGAAACTGATCCTAAATGACAATAGTCACTTGATCTACCCATGGAAAGGTCTAGCTGAGAGCAAAGCATCATCGTTTATATATTTGGGTTTAATGTTTTGTTTTTGTTTTGTTTTTTATATATAGATGTTGACATTCTGTGCTTAACATTACCTACTGAGAACAAGGAATAGGCTTCACTTGAGAACTTGAATCCTCATAAACAGTACTTGGTAATACTTATAAATTGAATGCTAACTTTTTCTTTTTCCTCTACCAAAGAGACTGGCTTTGCTTTACATGCACCTAGAGAACGGTTGCACGGCACCTGTTACCTACTTGAGTTGCAAGGACCCTGTAGCTCCATAACGCTCCGCTGCACTGCATAACCTCTATAAACTGTGGTCCAACTCAACAGTGAGTAAACTAACAAAACCAAACATCGATAACAGGAAAATGCCTAGGTTATGCATGAGAACTATAATTCAGTCACTTTGATATTGAGAATAGCATATGCAAGCACGCTCATTTCACATCTATCTTCACTAGATGGAGTTTTTTCACAGTTTATTCTCTCAAAGGTCTTTGCTTGAGTGTTACAAAACGGATCCTAACCCATATTATTATGTCACATAATTATAAGATAGGCCCACACAGTGCCCTTACTGAACATGGTCTTCTCTAGGATCGCTCCTATACCTCACTCAAAGCCTTTATCAATGTTAGGCAATATGCCTCCATTTTTCTTTTTGCTTTTTTGTTTTTTTTACAGGTTTATTTTCTAATTGTGTTATACTCATTGTGTCAGCCACAGCCTCTATAAGGAGTTCCTAGGGTATATACCGTTGACAATTATAGTAGATAAGATTTTATGCAATATAAGCTGGATAAGTTCTTACATAACACTATAACAGATCTTCACTTCACTGGTCCCAGAGTACTATCTCTTAATCTTTATAAACGACCCCCAGGCCCTTCAGTCCCATGAGAGATCTACTTTAATACTTAACACAAACTTTGATTACAAGTTTCTGTTAGTCTTACAACTAACGATTATTGTTAAGATTGCACACCACTAACGCACCTCCCACTACCCCCCTAGAGTACTAATTAGTGCCAGAAAACTAGACACTAACTAGCTCTCCACCCATTAGGTGTACCTCAGAGCTCTTAATCAATACACCCCCCTCCCACTTACCTTAAATCCTCCACCCGATCTTTCTTAACCTACCCCCTCCCCCACACCCCCTAACTACCCATTATCTTTCCTATCACCCCAATCCACCCTCCCCCCCTACACAATCCCTAACCACTATCTTCTGACAACATTTTAAGACATAACATATCTTTACCCAACTATAAAACAGCAGTAACATGGCATACGCATTCTTAGGGAAAGCTCCTACTATTATATCTCACAACATAAATGGCCTAAACATACCAGAAAAGAGGTCAAAATTGCTCAAAGAACGATCAGACCATCCATTGTATTCCTCCAAGAAATGCACTTTAAAGGCAAAGAAATCCCTAGACTCACAGATAACATTTTTACGAAGGCATATCACGCTACTAATCCTTTGGCCAAAACAAAAGGTGTTTCCATTTTAATCAACAAAGATTCCCCTTTCGAACTAAAGCAGCAGCTCATAGATACAGAAGGTCGTTATATCTTTCTAAAGGGTACATGGGAAGGTTCCTCTGTTACATTAGCCAATGTCTATTTCCCAAACACTGCACATGTACTGTTTTGTCGCAAAATTACTGATGAGCTTAAATGGTTTCTCGGAAGGATGTACCATATTGGGAGGAGATTTTAACATCCCACTCTCCCCACTTAAAGATACCTCCACAGGACAGACTTCGGTAACCTATAAGACCCTCAAAAGAATTAAAGCCCTTCTACATTCTTTATCACTCGTAGATACATGGAGATCTACACACCCCACAAAAAAGATTTCTCCTTTTTCTCCCCACCGCACAAATGTTATTCAAGAATAGACCTGATTTTCGTGTCCCAAAGAGATCTAACCAAACTGTCAACATCTGAAATAGGCATTATCTCCTTCTCCGATCATGCCCCCACAGCTATCACACTGTCTTTCTATCCACCCAAGCACTCCACCTTTAACTGGAGACTTAATGCTTCACTCCTGACTGACCAAAACATAAAGGATGAAATTCATACCACTATTAACAACTACTTTAAAAACAACATTGATACGGACACAAACCCATTAAACAATTGAGAAGCTCAAAAATGTGTTGTAAGAGGGGAGCTCATAAAATGGGGAGCAAAGAAAAAAAGGGAAAGAGAAGAAGAGATCCATAGATTATCCCTTCAAATCGCCAAACTAGAACTACAAAACAAACAATCTCTCTCGATCAAACTAGAAGCAGAATTAACACAATGCAGAAACTTCCTGAAAGAAATACTGGATTTAAAAATTAAAATGTTTTTCAAAAAAAGTATTTTCTATGAATTTGGAGACAAAAGTGGGAAACAACTAGCTATAGCCCTTAAAGAAACGACACTAGCGGGCCATATACACTCCATAAAAGACAAAGCAGGAATACCCAAACATAACTCCACTGAAATAGCCAAGCTATTCCATGCATTATACTCTAAATTATACAACCTCCCAGAACAATACAAACCCTCCCATCTCACACTCCCGAAACAAGAGGTGATTCTAGAATTCCTCAGAAATAGCAAAATCCCATCTCTCACAACGGCAGAATCAAAAAAATTGGAGGAACCCATAAATACGAATGAAATACTAGACGCCATCAAAGATCTAAAATCAGGGAAAAGCCCAGGCCCCGGTGGCTTTACGTCTCAGTATTACAAAACATATACCCACCTGCTCACAAAACCTCTCCTATCTGCTTTCAACTACTTAGCTATAAATAATCACAACTCCAACTTCTTCTGGCACATATAGCAGTAGTGTCCAAACCAGACAAGGATCATACAGAATGTTCAAACTATAGGCCCATCTCACTCTTGAATGTGGATTTAAAGCTACTAGCAAAAATTCTGGCCAATAGATTAAAACCACTACTATGCAACATCATAGGTCCAGAACAGGTAGGGTTTATGCCAGGGAGAGAAGCCAGAGACAATATCACAAAAGCATTGAACCTCATTCACTTTGCCCAGAACTCCAAAACTAAAGGCCTTCTGCTATCAACTGATGCCAAAAAGGCCTTTGATAGAGTCTCCTGGGATTACATGCTGTCTACCTGCTCCCATATAGGACTAAATGTAAACATGCTTTCTTGGATCTCAGCACTCTATCGAAGTCCTCAGGCTAAGATTAAAATCAATAATGTCATATCTGACCCCATAGACATACGTAATGGCACACACCAAGGTTGCCCCCTCTCCCCTATTCTTTTTATAATCTCCCTAGAACCATTAATAAGATCGATCAACTTAAACAACGACATTCAGGGGTTCACAGTAGGGAAGTTAGAGTACAAAACTGCCGCTTAAGCAGATGACCTCCTGTTCTTTATCACACAACCCCACACCTCTATCCCAAATCTCAAAAAAAAATCTTCATGTATATTTCTAATTTTAAGATAAATCAATCAAAATCTGATGCGCTTAATATTAACCTCCCTCCATACCAATTAAAATTACTGAAAGATAACTACTCCTATAAGTGGGAACAATCATCACTTAAATACCTGGGGATAAACCTAACTAGTAATATAGAATCACTCTATCCCCCCAACTACAAACCCCTTCTAGCCACTATAACTAGAGATCTCAATAGATGGACATCAAAATTGTTCTCGTGGTTTGGCAGAGCTTCAATTCTGAAGATGACAGTCCTTCCCAGGTTAATCTACCTCTTTAACGCACTCCCTATCAAAATACCAGATACCTTTTTCAGTAAACTCCTTAAAACACAAAGAAGCTTCCTTTGGGCAGGGAAAAAAATCTAGAATTCATTTCAGAACATTGACACTACCTAAAAACAGAGGAGGTATAGATCTACCAGACTTCAAAAAATACTATCAGGCCTCTCACATTACAAGAATTATAGATTGGCATTGCCATGGAAATAATAAAGACTTGGTCCTTCTGGAAAAATTTTAGCTCCCTACCAATGTCTCTTCCACCCATGGTCCTCACATTCTAAAAAGGACAAGAAAATAAACCACCCTCTAATCGCAAACACTCTCCATATCTGGCACAAAATCGCCACCACATACAAATTGCCTCTATTCTGGGCCCTCTAATCCCAATCACCAATAACCCAGACTTTCTCCCAGGCCTTCATCATAAAAAAATCCAACATCTACTCGCTACACACTGTATGACTGGCTCAAAGGTTAAATCATTTGAATCACTGCAATCAGAATGGGATGGAGCATTTCCTGGCCTGTGGTTCTACATACAATTGAAAGACTTCTTGGTAAATAGCAAACACAGAACAAAATACTGCCTTCCTATGACACATTTAGAAAACCTATGTCTCAAAAGGTCTCCCGTACCAAACACCACTTCTCTACCTTTTTCATGGTTGTCCCAAACCCCGTTTACAGAAAAATGTAAACACAAAGAGAACTGGGAAAGAGACTTAGGAATCACAATTACAGAAAAACAATGGGAAAAGGCATGCATTCTGACGCACAAATGCTCATTGAGCTCTAAATACAAGGAGATCTCCTACAAAATACTCACCCAATGGTGTGTTACACCACAGAAAGCTAGGAGATGGTTCGCTGCAACCTCAGACACCTGTTGGAGATATAATAATCAATTAGGTACGTTTCTACATGTGTGGTGGGAATGTCCCCCAGTCCTTGCCTTTTGGGAAGAAATCAAAAAGTGGATTAAACACATCACTGAAACAAAATTGAACTTAATGCAGCCACATGTCTGATTAACCTTAACCATCTCCATTTGAGCAAGTATAAAAAATCATTAACCAGACATTTATTACTGGTAGCTAAAACCCTTATCCCCCTATAGTGGAAATCCACAAGAGTACCAAAAGTCGGGGACTGGGTAGACAGGATACGATACATATATAAAATGGAAGAAATAGCAGCCATGAAAAGAGAAAAAAGCGATAATTTTAACAAAACATGGCAACCATGGCTACTGTTCACCCTTTCGGCTGAATATCAACTACTCACTAAATGATTTTTCAGAAAAACTTAAATTTTACCTTTAAAACATGCTCTGTGAAGATAATTCAACCCAAGACCTCACTTATCTTCATGCCTCCGCAATTACTGTAATGGTGGAAATATGACATGCATACCTCTTAACTCTACCTATCCCTACCTTCCTCCCAGACATCATCCCTACCTTCCCTTCCCTCTTGCCCTCCCCACCCCACCCCCTCTTCCACCCTCCCACCTCTCTTATACCCTTCCTCTCCTAACCCATGTCATATATATTTTGTTTCCTCTCTTTTTCTTTTCTTTTTTTCTCTTCCTTTTTACTACTCACCTGACCCCCTTTGGTCTCAAATATCACCAATCCATTGTAAACTTTTATTTTTTGCCTTCATTAAGATTATTGTATATGTACACTGACTATTGTCAGTGTATATATACACTGATACACTCTATATAGATCAGATCTACTCTTCATGTATGATTCTTATATAATTTTGTCCATTGTAAGATTTCTTAAGCTGCAATAAAACTTTGATTGTGAAAAAAAAAAAGAGAGAGCTGGAAGTCCTAATAAATTTGGGAACTAAAAAGGACATATTGAATGCAAAAGAATCCAAGTACCTCATACCAGAGTCATGTAGAATACCGGTGATCTACACTGTCCCTAAAATTCATAAATCTCTAGAGAATCCACCAGGTAGACCAATCGTTAACGGGATTGACTCCCTTACATCGAGGTTGGGACAATACATAGATCAATTCATACAACCAGCAATACAACATACAGCCTACCTTAAAGACACTAAGCATGTGTTACAACTACTAGACACATTACCATTACTAGAAGGGAGAACATTATTAGCCACGGCAGATGTAAGCTCACTCTATACCATTGTTCAGCATCATGATGCCTGTTCAGCAACCAAATGGCTCCTTGGAAATCACAGCAGTTTGATCTGCAAACAGAGAAAGTATCTGATCAAATGTTTGTTTGAAGTGTAATTACTTCTGGCATGATTAGACATATTATAAACAAACCATCGGAATTGCGATGGGAGTGAAATTCGCACCAAATGCAGCAAATGCCTTTATGGCACAGTGGGAAGATCAAGCCATCTATATAAACACACCTGCGGAACTCACTCTGTACAAAAGGTACATTGATGATGTGATCATAGTCTGGAATGGAAACAAAGATGGATTGGAAAATTTCTTAAATAAATTGAATGATAATGAGAAGAATATACACTTGACATGGAACATAGATGATAGATCAGTTGAATTTCTCGATTTGAAGATAAGCCTAGAAGGAGATAAATTAGTTACGAAAAACTTTTTCAAAAATGTGGACACCAACAGCTACCTTTCTTTGGATAGCTGTCACCACAAACCCTGGCTATATAATATCCCAAAGGGATGATTAATAAGAATCAAAAGGAACTGCACTAAAGAAGACTATAAGGAGCAAGCTAGACTCATTGGAATAAGGTTTATGACAAAAGGTTATGATGACTCATGGATAGAGAAACAAATCCAATATGTCAACGAAATGGGTAGAACAAAAATGTTAGAGAACAAACCTAAAAAGATATCACCACAGGAGGCACCAAGTCTTATCCTAGATTACAATGTACAACACAAAGAAGTATTTAGAATAATTCAACGTCATTGGCATATTCTCAAAAGTGATAGAGATTTAAAGAATATACTTCCAGACCAACCCAATATAGTATACAAGAGAGCACCCACCATCAGAGACATGATCGTGAAGTCGGTGGTGGAACCTCCCCCTAAAGCCCCATATACTTTTTTCACTGGAAAAGGATTTTTTCCTTGCAGGAACTGTTACGCATGTAGACATGCTCAGAAATTTCAGGGCAAAAGAACAGACTTTACAGCTACCATGACAAGAGAGTCATTTAAAATCAGGGACTTTATAGGATGCCATACTGAGGGAGTAGTATATGTACTACAATGCAGTTGCAAGCTCCAATATGTTGGAAGAACAAAGAGAGCCCTCAAAGTCAGAATAAAAGAACATATTCAAAACATTAAAAAGCGAAATCCTAAACAAAATGTATCCAAACATTTTGCATTAACACACAACCAGGATCCCACACACCTCCAATTCTGGGGTATAGAAAAATACAAAGGATCATGGAGAGGTAGCCACAAAATAAGGACTATAAGCCAGAGAGAGTCTTATTGGATACACAACATGCGTACATTAACCCCCAGAGGTATGAACGTAGAGTTCGACCTTAATTGCTTTTAAATCATTATGATTGAGTAACTTTTAAATCATTATGATTACCTTACTAATTTTATTGATCCAACCAAATATATTTTTTAGTCACATATACGTGTTTTTAGCCACAGATAGTAGTGAACTATTTTATTTTATTAATATTATATTATCGCCTATAACACATTTATTATAGTTCATTTTCATATACAATATTCATATTGTCTGTTTTTATCCATATTTTATTGTATAATGATGTTGTTTACATCACATTCAGGAAATATTATTCCATTGGGGCACCTTATGACTGACTACTGTATACGATCGATGTGGGCCTTTCTTTAGTTTATCCCTCTTTTTTAGTTTATCTCCTCTTTTTTAGTCACTTTTTCCCCATTTTTGCAACATAGGATTCGTTGAGCTATTCATAAAGGCATTGTATTTTTTATCTATTTTTTAATATATACCAACATTGAGTACAGCCGCCGTTTATCCATCAAGAAATGGCTGCCATTGACATGCAAACACCACCAAAAACAAGGTCACGCTGATAGATACGAGCGGGCCACAAGAAAGTGGCCGCTGTAAAATTTCCGGTTTAACTATATAAATAGAAGGATCCTCTGGTCAATCTGGTTCCCCAGATGAAGTCACGAGCGGTGACGTAACGCGTAGGGAGTGGCCGTGGAGAGACGTAAAGCGGAAGTCACGTAAGAAGGCACCCTAGACGGCACTGTTCTGTATATCGCTTGTTTTTAATTGACTTTATGTATGAGCACATCTTGAAGCCCTAATAAAACTTATAATTTATTACTTACACTACTACACTATTGGAGGCTTTCTTCCTTTATCCCTCTTGCACCACCGGGCCATTTGTGCCTCGGTGGTACATATTACGACAGGCTGGTGAGATGTACTGGGAGCTAAGAGGAAATTATCCAAGCCGGCCTAAAGAGATAAGGATCATTTGGACTTCAATTTGACGCTATACACTAATCCACCACTTGATGCCAATACACAACGCTTGTTTTTATACACATAAAGGTAAGAGTTCTGAGAGACTGATACTAACAGGAGATCATCTATGAAGATCTATATGAACTTTGACTAGCTTATTTCATTATTCAATATTTCATTATTTTATCACTCACTAATAGGGATGAGCCGAACACCCCCCTGTTCGGTTCGCACCAGAACATGCGAACAGGAAAAAAGTTCGTTCGAACACGCGAACACCGTTAAAGTCTATGGGACACGAACATGAATAATCAAAAGTGCTAATTTTAAAGGCTAATATGCAAGTTATTGTCATAAAAAGTGTTTGGGGACCTGGGTCCTGCCACAGGGGACATGGATCAATGCAAAAAAAAGTTTTAAAAACGGCCGTTTTTTCAGGAGCAGTGATTTCAATAATGCTTAAAGTCAAACAATAAAAGTGTAATATCCCTTTAAATTTCGTACCTGGGGGGTGTCCATAGTATGCCTGTAAAGGGGCGCATGTTTCCTGTGTTTAGAACAGTCTGACAGCAAAATGACATTTGGAAGGAAAAAACACATTTAAAACTGCCCGCGGCTATTGCATTGCCGACAATACACATAGAAGTTCATTGATAAAAAACGACATGGGAATTCCCCAAAGGGGAACCCCGAACCAAAATGAAAAAAAAATGACGTGGGGGTCCCCCTAAATTCCATACCAGGCCCTTCAGGTCTGATATGGATATTAAGGGGAACCCCGGCCAAAATTTAAAAAAAAAATGACGTGGGGTTCCCCCTAAATTCCATACCAGACCCTTCAGGTCTGGTATGGATTTTAAGGGGAACCGCGCGCCCAAAAAAAAAAAAAAAAACGGCGTGGGGTCCCCCCAAAAATCCATACCAGACCCTTATCCGAGCAAGCAACCTGGCAGGCCGCAGGAAAAGAGGGGGGATGAGAGTGCGGCCCCCCCTCCTGAACCGTACCAGGCCACATGCCCTCAACATTGGGAGGGTGCTTTGGGGTAGCCCCCCAAAACACCTTGTCCCCATGTTGATGAGGACAAGGGCCTCATCCCCACAACCCTGGCCGGTGGTTGTGGGGGTCTGCGGGCGGGGGGCTTATCAGAATCTGGAAGCCCCCTTTAACAAGGGGACCCCCAGATCCCGGCCCCCCCCCTGTGTGAAATGGTAAGGGGGTACTTACCCCTACCATTTCACTAAAAAACTGTCAAAAATGTTAAAAATGACAAGAGACAGTTTTTGACAATTCCTTTATTTAAATACTTCTTCTTTCTTCTATCTTCCTTCATCTTCTGGTTCTTCTGGTTCTTCTGGCTCTTCTGGTTCTTCCTCCGGCGTTCTCGTCCAGCATATCCTCTGCGGCGTCTTCTATCTTCTTCTCCTCGGGCCGCTCCGCACCCATGGCATGGGGGGGAGGCTCCCGCTCTTCTCTTCTTCTTTTCTTCCTTCTTCTCTTCTTCTCTTCTTCATTTTCTTCTCCGGGCCGCACCACATCCATGCTGGCATGGAGGGAGGCTCCCGCTGTGTGACGGCGCTCCTCGTCTGACAGTTCTTAAATAATGGGGGGCGGGGCCACCCGGTGACCCCGCCCCCTCTGACGCATGGGACATGACGGGACTTCCCTGTGGCATTCCCCGTGACATCACAGGGAAGTCCCGTCAAGTCACCGTGCGTCAGAGGGGGGCGGGGTCACCGGGTGGCCCGGCCCCCCATTATTTAAGAACTGTCAGACGAGGAGCGCCGTCACACAGCGGGAGCCTCCCTCCATGCCTCCATGAAGAAGAGAAGAAGAGAAGAAGAGAAGAAAAGAAGAAGAGAAGAGCGGGAGCCTCCCCCCATGCCATGGGTGCGGAGCGGCCCGAGGAGAAGAAGATAGAAGATGCCGCAGAGGAGATGCTGGATGAGAATGCCGGAGGAAGAACCAGAAGAGCCAGAAGAACCAGAAGAACCAGAAGATGAAGGAAGATAGAAGAAAGAAGAAGCATTTAAATAAAGGAATTGTCAAAAACTGTCTCTTGTCATTTTTAACATTTTTGACAGTTTTTTAGTGAAATGGTAGGTGTAAGTACCCCCTTACCATTTCACACAGGGGGGGGGGCGGGATCTGGGGGTCCCCTTGTTAAAGGGGGCTTCCAGATTCCGATAAGCCCCCCGCCCGCAGACCCCCACAATCACCGGCCAGGGTTGTGGGGATGAGGCCCTTGTCCTCATCAACATGGGGACAAGGTGTTTTGGGGGGCTACCCTAAAGCACCCTCTCAATGTTGAGGGCATGTGGCCTGGTACGGTTCAGGAGGGGGGGGCCGCACTCTTGTCCCCCCCTCTTTTCCTGCGGCCTGCCAGGTTGCGTGCTCGGATAAGGGTCTGGTATGGATTTTTGGGGGGGCCCCACGCCGTTTTTTTTTTTTTTGGCGCGGGGTTTCCCTTAAAATCCATACCAGACCTGAAGGGTCTGGTATGGAATTTAGGGGGAACCCCACGTCATTTTTTTTTTATTTTGGCCGGGGTTCCCCTTAATATCCATATCAGACCTGAAGGGCCTGGTATGGAATTTAGGGGGACTCCCACGTCATTTTTTTTTTTAAATTTTGGTTCGGGGTTCCCCTTTGGGGAATTCCCATGCCGTTTTTATCAATGAACTTCTATGTGTATTGTCGGCAATGCAATAGCCGCGGGTAGTTTTAAATGAGTTTTTTCCTTCAAAATGTCATTTTGCTGTCAGACTGTTCTAAACACAGGAAACATGCGCCCCTTTACAGGCATACTATAGACACCCCCCAGGTACGAAATTTAAAGGGATATTACACTTTTATTGTTTGACTTTAAGCATTATTAAAATCACTGCTCCTGAAAAAACGTCTGTTTTTAAAACTTTTTTTTGCATTGATCCATGTCCCCTGGGGCAGGACCTGGGTCCCCAAACACTTTTTATGACAATAACTTGCATATTAGCCTTTAAAATTAGCCCTTTTGATCTCTCCCATAGACTTTTAAAGGGTGTTCCGCGGCATTCGAATTTGTTCGCTGTTCGGCGAACTTGCGAACAGCCAATGTTCGAGTCGAACATGAGTTCGACTCGAACTCAAAGCTCATCCCTACTCACTAAGTCACTTTATGCAGTTTTTATTACTTAAAATGAAATTCTTCACTAATTTTTTGGATGTTTCACATTTATGGCACAAATAGAGAGCACCTTTTATCTACATATTTATTCTTTATTTATTGAGATGTCATTCAGCATTAGGCACTTTATTTATGCATAAGTCACTTTATCAGTTGTGAAATGATGGGATTGAGCAAGATCATTTTTATTGTATATCTAACATTTAGAAAGAGCAGCGGGTCAAACAGCCAATCAACAGACCGACTGGAAGGTCCGGTCCTTATGGCTGCCGGCCCATGTGTCAAACAACGAGACATGACATTGCGCCAAAAAGACCGCCAAACGTCAGTCTCAAGTCACATGGTATGTGAGGGAGACTGTCAGGTTACCTTGAGGCTAGGTGACAGATGCACACCTCTGGGATCAGGAGTGCACCGCAAGGCAGTGGACCCTACGGCTGAATGCTGCGGATGGCAGTCCTGGTGGTAAGGAAGGCAGGGCCGCTGGAACACCAACACGGATCCCACTGGGGTTAGAGCGTAAGATTCCCTGGGGCGTGGAGTCTAAGAGCCAGCAGGTGTTCAACAGAGCCTCTAGTGGTGAGGATGGACTGGGCTGCAACTGGCTCCAGGGCGCGACCCCCAGGGTCCCCTAGCTCACCCCCACAGTAGGCAACAGGACGATAGGGATAGTAAAGGAATAAGCCAAGGTCAGGGCCACAAGCAGACAAGGACAACAGAGTTCACGCCAAGGTTCAGGGTCACAGGCAAACAGGGATGTTTGGGGACACGCCAAAGGTCAGGGTCACGAGCAGACAGGAATAGTAGAGAACATGCCAAGGTTGGTAACAGAAACAAATGTAGAGCACACGGCAGGCAGGAACAGGAAGCCAAAACACACAAAGGTTGATCAGCATGGCAGGCCTGCAGTGCAGAGGTTAATATAGAGTTCTCTGATAGGAGCTGGGGTGGAGCCATGTTAGAGGAGAGTTAATAAAAGCAGTCAGGTGAGAGTCAGCTGGTCTTTAGAGATGAACACAAGGAGACAGGTAAGCTGACAAACAAAACTCTATTGCATAACCATGACAGTACCTCCCCTCTTACGAGGCCTCCCCCTTCCCCGCCTAGGACCAGGTTTAGAGGGGAACTTCAAATGAAACTTCCTCAACAGACAAGGTGCAAAGACCTCAGAAGCTTTGATCCACGACCTCTCCTCAGGACCAAACCCCTTCCAATGCACAAGGTACTGGAGAATGCCTCTACAGAGTCGAGAATCCAAAATTTGGCTAACCTCGTACTCCTGATTATCCTCAGAGACCGGCGCTGCGGTAGAGAGAGGACAAGAGAACTTATTGAGGACTAAAGGCTTCAGAAGGGCAACATGGAAGGAGTTAGAGATTTTGAGGCTTTTGGGAATCTGGAGCTTGAAACAAACCGGATTCAGTTTAGAAGTTATGGTGAACGTACCAATGAATCTTGGGGCAAATTTGAGAGAAGGAACCCGGAGTTTGATGTTCCTGGTGGAGAGCCAGACTTTGTCTCCTGGCTGAAGAGAAGGCGGCTTATGCCTGCGACGGTCAGCAGAACTCTTGAATTTGTTGTCAGCTTTCTGGAGGGAATCATGAACGTCAGCCCACATGGAATTGAATGATTCCTGAATAGTAGCCAAGGCTGGAATGTCGGAAGAACAGCTCATAGGAAGATGGAGTTGAGGATTTCTTCCAAAAACAGTGAAAAGGTTGTTTTCTGAGAACTGACGTTGACATGATTATTGTGGGAGAACTCTGCCCACGGGAGTAGTGATGCCCAATCATCGTGATGAGCCGAGACCAAGGTACGGAGAAAGACCTCCAACTCCTGATTAACCCTCTCAGTCTGGCCATTGGATTGGGGATGGTAAGAAGAGATAAAATCCAAGGAAATGTTGAGGGATTTGCAAAAGGCTCTCCAAAAACGGGACGTAAACTGAACACCCCGGTCCGAAACGATATGGGAAGGAACATGAAAGCGGAAAATCTCTCGTATAAAAATGGGAACCAAGGCAGAGGCAGAAGGGAGACCAGGAAGAGGAACAAAATGAGCCATCTTGGAGAACCGATCGATTACCACCCAAATGGCTGTATTATTCTCCGACAGTGGAAGATCGGTGATAAAATCCATGGCGATGTGAGACCAGGGCTCCTTAGGAATGGGCAAGGGCATGAGAAGACCAGCAGGGGCTTGTGTGGAAGATTTATACTGAGCACAGACATGACAAGCCTTAACACAATCTTTAACATCCGAGCGGAGATTAGGCCACCAGTAGAGACAACTTATAAGCAGGAAGGATCGGAGAAACCCAGCATGACCTGCCACCTTGGAATCATGTCCCCAATGAAGGATCTTAGCTCTTAGCTCCGTGGGAACAAAGGTCTTGCCAGGAGGAATTTTTGATTCCAGGGTGGTAGAATAGGCAACAATGCATGAGGTCGGAATGATCGGCTCAGAATCAGGGGTGGACTCCTCGTCCAAAGTGTCAAATGACCTAGAGAGCGCATCAGCCTGACCGTTGCAGGAACCAGGTTTGTACATAATCATGAATTTAAAACGAGAAAAGAAGAGACTCCACCTGGCCTGTCTGGGGTTCAGACGTTTAGCATTCTGTAGGTATTGTAGATTCTTGTGATCAGTAAAGATCGTAATGGAGTGAGGGGAACCCTCCAAGAGATGACGCCACTCTTCCAACGCCAATTTAATTGCGAGAAGTTCCCGATCACCAATGGCATAATTTCTCTCTGCCTGAGAAAATTTTTTGGAGAAGAACGCACATGGTTGACGTCTCTTCTCAAAGAACTGAAGAAGCACAGCTCCCACCCCCATCAAAGAAGCGTCTACTTCAATAAAAAATGGGTCCCCAGGATTTGGTCTCCTCAAGAGAGGTCCAGAAACAAAGGCCTGTTTCAGATTGTGAAACGCAAAGACAGCCTCGGGAGGCCAGTCTTTGGCATTCGCACCCTTCTTGGTTAAAGCAATAATAGGCGCGGCAATGGAAGAGTAATTCCTTATGAACTGCCTATAATAATTTGTGAAGCCAAGAAAGCGCTGTGTGGCCTTGAGGCTAGCAGGAAGGGACCAGTTGGTAATAGCTGAGACTCTTCCGAGATCCATGCGAAGACCCAAACTAGAAACAAAACATCCCAGAAACAGGACCTCAGGACATTCAAAGGAACATTTCTCCAGCTTGGCATAGAAATTATTCTCTCTAAGGCGCTGAAGTACGGTGCGGACATGGTTTCTGTGAGCAAGCAGATTTTCAGAAAAGATGAGAATGCCATCCAAATAGATGACAACAAACTGATACAGTAGATCCTCAAGATTTCATTGACAAAGTTCTGGAACACAGCTGAAGCATTACACAAACCAAAAGGCATAACCAGGAATTCTTAATGCCTGTCCCTAGTGTTAAACGCAGTCTTCCATTCGTCACCTTCCCGTATCCTAATGAGATTGTATGCACCTCTGAGATCCAACTTGGTGAAATGGAAGCCCCCTTCAACCTGTCGAATAGCTCAGATATTAGAGGTAAGGTGTATCGATTTTTGATAGTCACTGTGTTTAACCCTCGATAGTCAATGCAGGGTCTGAGGGTACCATCCTTTTTAGCAATGAAAAAGAACCCTGCTCCTGCAGGCGACGAGGATTTCTGGATGAAACCTCTCTCCAGATTATCAGCGACATACTCAGACATGGCCTGGGTCTCTGGAATTGAAAGAGGCTAGGTACGACCCCTGGGCAGAGTTGCTCCAGGGACAAGGTCAATGGCACAGTCAAAAGATCTGTGGGGAGAAAGCACCTCAGCAGACTTCTTACAGAACACATCCCGGTAATCGCTGTATGCCGCGGGAAGATCAAAAAATACGGATGTGGTAGCAATGGGAAGTCTTTTCTTGGGGACCACCTTGAGAAGACAGGATGAGAAACACGAAGGACCCCAAGCCAGGATCTGCCCAGAGACCCAGTCCACATGTGGAGAGTGGAGCTGTAGCCAAGGAAGGCCCAATACAATGGGGGTAGATGCCTTGGGTAGAATCTGGAAGGAAATCCACTCCTGGCGGAGTATCCCTACCGTCATCCTAATAGGTAGCATCTGGAAATGGATAGGGCCCCCTGGGAGCACAGTGCCATCAATTGCCGAGACTACCAGTGGTGTAGCGAGGGGAGAAAGGGTAAGCTTCATGGAAGAAGCAGTTCTCCAGTCCATAAAATTGCCGGCAGCCCCGGAGTCCAGATATGCTAGGACCGATTGGGGAGAAGGGCCTACATGGAGGAACACTGGAAGAAGAAGACGAGAAGGTGATGTTTCTGGGTCCAATACTCCACCCTCTAAATGTATTAGACCCGATTGTTTCCCGGATGAAGCGAGCAGGAGTCACGAAAATGACCCTTGCCCCCACAATAAAGACACAAGCCCAGAGTTCTGCATCTAGCACGTTCTTCGGGGGTTAGTCTGGTCCGGCCCAGCTGCATAGGTTCCTCAGCAGGCAGAGGATGCTCCACAGGGTGACGGGGGAAGAGTCCTGGCTGACTAGGACCTAGGGGGTGCTGGCATCTTTTTTCTAGGGACCTCTCCTGGAAACGAATGTCAATCTGATTGCACAAGGAAATTACATCGTCCAGACTGGCGGGGATGGCTCTTCCTGGTAATTCGTCCTTCACTCGGTCAGAGAGGCCATGTAAAAAGGTTCCAAGCAGGACCTCATTGTTCCAGCTCAATTCAGCTGTGAGGATACGGAACTGAGGCGCATATTGTCCCACTGAACAAGATTCTTGGTGAAGGCGTAAAAGGGCACTAGCCGCTGAAGAAACCTGAGCTGGCTCCTTGAAGATATTACGAAAAAGCTTCAAGAAGTCGGACAGGCTGGAAACCACCGGGTCATTCTTCTCCCACAGGGGGGCAGCCCAAGCTAAAGCTTCACCAGAGAGGGGGGAAATGATATAGGCTACCTTAGCCCGATCAGACAGAAAGTTTTGAGGCTGGAGCTCAAAATGAATGGTGCATTTGCTGAGGAAGCCCCTGCAGGCCTTGGAGTCCCCAGATAAACGGGATGGAGCTGGCAGTAAATATGAATGTGTGGCTGCGACTGGTGCGATAGGTGCAGCTGCTGATTGTACTTGAGACTGCAGATTCGGGTTTCCCAAGGAGGCCTGGAGCTGCTCAAAGCGGGAGGCCAGATCCTTAAGGAATCGCATCACCTGAGTCTGATTAGATTCCTGGGTCTCGAGTCTGCGAACTATGCCCTGTAATGGATCGGCTGCAGGAAGCGGCACGTCAGCTGGGTCCATGGCTGATCAAACTGTTAGGTCACCTTGAGGCTAGGTGACAGAAGCACAACGTTGGGATCAGGAGTGCACCGCAAGGTAGTGGACCCTATGGCTGACTGCTGCGGATGGCAGTCTGGGTGGTAAGGAAGGCAAGGCCACTGGAACACCAACACGGATCCCACCGGGGTTAGAGCATGGGATTCACTGGGGCACGGAGTCTAAGAGCCAGCAGGTGTTCACCAGAGCCTCTAGTGGGGAGGATGGACTGGGCTGCAACTGGCTCCAGGTCGCGACCCCCAGGGTCCCCCAGCTCACACCCACAGTAGGCAACAGGAGGATAGGAATAGTAAAGGAATAAGCCAAGGTCAGGGCCACAAGCAGACAAGGACAACAGAGTTCACGCCAAGGTTCAGGGTCACAGGCAAACAGGGATGGTCGGGGACACACCAAAGGTCAGGGTCACGAGCAGACAGGAATAGTAAAGAACACGCCAAGGTCGGTAACAGAAACAAATGTAGAGCACACGGCAGGCAGGAACAGGAAGCCAAAACACACAAAGGTTGATCAGCATAACAGGCCTGCAGTGCAGAGGTTAATATAGAGTTCTCTGATAGGAGCTGGGGTGGAGCCATGCTAGAGGAGAGTAAATAAAAGCAGTCAGGTGAGAGTCAGCTGGTCTTTAGAGATGAACACATGGAGACAGGTAAGCTGACAAACAAAACTCTATTGCATAACCATGACAGAGACGCCACATGACCGCAGTCACATGACACGTAAGGGAGATGCCACGTGACCGCAGACCAGAGAGATCTCGCGATAGAAGCAAGAAACAATCACCGCGGTCACGTGGGGCGTCCCAACACAAATCTGCATTCAACCCATAAGGCACCAATCATATGTCCCTGGAGAGATTCAATATAAATAACAGGGAAGAACATTGTAATGTCTATAATATTCAAGGTATATACCCCGAACGTGGACATTAAAGCAAAAACCAAGAAATAAAAAAATTATAAAATAAAAACATGAAAGGAAAAAGCAGAAAAAAAGATTCCATGATCTGGTGACTCGCAAAGGATGGGGAAAAAAAGAAAATTCACCCAAAACTAAAGAGACTCCGAGCATGGAAATGGGATGTGGGTATTCAGGCATAAAACATATATCAGGGTTCAGGCAAAAGGGAGGTGTTTAAAAATGTGTAAGCATCATATCAAAGAAGTAACCCGACATGCCTAAAAAATAATAAAGGAAATGGTCAAAGAAATAAAAGCAAATCTCTAAGATTGGTTGATAAATGAGTTGAGGTCCCACTCAACGTTCAACCCAAATGGAAAGTAGGACCTTACTCATATATCCAATATGTTTTGAGGCGGGAAACGCCACGCAGACGCGACTCGCCCCTCCAATGAGGGACAAATCTGTCGATCACCTGAAACAGTGTACCTGAAGGGTCTTTGTTATGGTACTGTAAATAGTGACGTGATACTGTGTGTTTGCTTTTCTCGCCTTTAATCCCGGCCACATGCTCATTGACTCGGCTGGAGAAAGTCCTAATCGTACGACCAACGTATTGTTTGTGGCAGGGACAGGTGAGCAAATACACAATATACTGGGAAGAGCAAGTGGTGAATTGCTTCATATGGTATATGAGAGGTGACCGTGGATTTAAATGTAGTAGTTTTTTGTCTCCCTCCAACATTATGGAGACACACATTGCACTTGCGATATGGGTAATAACTCTTACAATCCTGAAAGAAGGAAACCTTTTTGGGGGGGTCAACAACATTCGGGGCAACTTGCCCCTGAATGGACCATGCAGCCCTGAAAATAACAGCGGCTTGTTCAGGGAGAAAAGGGCCAATAAATCTATCATTTAGAAGGACTTTCCAATACCTTCTAAAGATTTCTCTAATCTGTTTGGATTGAGTGGAATAAGTAGTAATAAAGGACCATCTAAATCTGGAGTCCGAAATTACTTTCGGACGTTCTATTAGAGTGGAACTTCTCTCTGTTAGCAAGACCTTAATAATTTCGGTGTGTAGGAGATCTGAGTGATAACCCTTTTTGAGGAATCTGTTCTTGAGTATCTGAGCCTGGGATAAATAGTCAGAAGTTCTTGTGCAATTCCGCCGAAACCTAAAAAACTGGCTGCGGGGAACTGCTTTCAGCCATTAATCGCGGTGGCATCTGTCGACCGGAACATACCCATTCCGGTCAGTGGGTTTGAAGTAGGTTCTAAACTCTAATGCCCCGTACACACGGTTGGATTTTCCGATGGAAAATGTCCGATCGGAGCATGTTGTCGGAAATTCCGACCGTGTGTGGGCTCCATCGGACATTTTCCATCGGATTTTCCGACACACAAAGTTTGAGAGCAGGAGATAAAATTTTCCGACAACAAAATCCGATCGCGTCAATTCCCACCGTGTGTGGCCTGTTCCGACGCACAAAGTGCCACGCATGCTCACAAGAAATTTCGACACGGAACAGCTCGTTCTGGTAAACTTAGCAATCACAATGGATACAGCACTTTCGTCACGCTGCAATGTCAAAAATGGTTTAATACAGCGCACTCTCTTCTTCTTTATAATGTGAGAAGAATTAAGTAGTTTTGCTGCTCATATTCACACACTTCTCACAAACTTTTTTTTTTGTTTTTTTATTGGGATTCTCTGAATATATTGTTATTTGTCACATCTGACATAATGTTTTTTTTTATTTATTTTTTTGGGGGATTTTAAGGCATTTTTGTTTTAGATTTTATGTTTGTATTTTTTCCAAGGCTGATCTTTGTTCAATGTTATTTTTATTTTTACTCCAGACTATTTTTGTGTGTGTTTTGTGTGTCAAGTTACCACAACACCATTGATATCTTTTATTATTTAATCTCAAGGAGATTGTTTGTTGTTGGTGTCCCTTGTTCATTTCACATTGTATATTTGAAATGTACCTGAATCCTCACAAACAAACTGTCCTTTTTGAAGTAAAACACATAGGAGAGTATAATTCAAACCAAAATTCCTTTATTAAGGGCTCAGAACCAAACAAAGAGGGAGGCAACACTGGATCAACAGGAGAAATTAGCGAAGCCTGTGACCCCCACGGCAGACATCAATTCTTGAACATCAAAATTGGTGGCCTGAGGAATCCATATGTAAGGGAGGGCAGTCTGGTCCAGGAGTCGCAGAGATCCGGAAAGCAGCAGATGACATCTGTGTCCCCAGGCTGTGGTACCACAAGAGGCTGCATCTTTTGGCCGACTAGACTGGATCCAGGGTCCTCACTTTCTGGTCTTCCTTCCACGCTTCCTTCCGGGCTGTGGCTGTTGGAGATGTGGCAGGAGGAGGAGGAGGACTGGGAGGAGGAGGAGGAGAAGGAGGAGAAGGAGGAGGACCTGCAGGAGGAGGAGGAGTACCATGTGGGATTTTGCAAAGGTGTGTCTGAGATGTAATTTGGCCCCTCATACCTTTGTTAAGAGCCTCCAATATGAGCGACTCACACATGAGTTGTTGTCCCTCCTCCATCCTCTGCATTTTATAGGCAATGGTGGCAGCAATGTCCTCCTCCACGGTGTGTGGTGCTCCCAGGGCCTCTGTAGCCCTCCAAAAGAGTCCTATGGCAGCCTCCTCTAGGGCACTCCTCCTCCTGCCACTTTCTCTTTCCAGGGGGAGTGGAAGGACCTGCAGATCAGCCAGCCGGCTCGGCCCGGCCACCTCCTGGCTGCGACTTTCCTGTGTATGAAAAAGGGACATGGTTTTATTTTTTGCTTCATCAATCACAATCCTAAATTAGTACTCCCAACTAACATCTAGTTAACATCATTGATTGGACAAGCAGAAATATTTAGAGGAATGCTATACCTGGCTCAATCTGGGCTCCTCCACATGTTGCCTGGAAGGCCCAGGTTGGGCGTCAGAAGCCTCAGCCGGGGGGGGGGAGGAAGCGTGGAAGGAAGACTGGAGAGAGATGGCCTGGGTTCAGTCTGGCCTGCCAGAAAATGTAGCCTGTCGTAGTACCACATCCTGCTCCGGATCTCTGCGAATCCTGGACTTTCTGGCGCTCCCTCACATATGTGCTCCTCAGGCCACCAATTAAGATCTTCAAAAATGTGATGTCTGCCGTGGGGATCACCTGCTTCACAATTTCACACAATTGCTCCAGTGCTGCCTTCCTCTTTGCTTGGTTCTTGTAATGTGGGTGGTTAATCTCCCACAGACATGGCAGCTCCCTTAACATATCAATGAATAGTGACATGAAGTCATTGTCTTTCAATAGCATATCCATGTTCACTGCAAGACACAACACAAGACAAAGCCTAATGTCAGACAAAACTCTCCTAATCTTGTTACAATATAGGCCTCAATGTAGAAGCAGTATAGGCACAAGTTTGTCTCTTACCTTCGTTCTTACGATCGGCGCGTCCAATGCTCCTTCCTCTGCTCACAGATCGTACGTAATACGCACGTGTGTTACGCTTTATATACACTGCGCATGCGTGTAACTCCGCCTGCCCCTGACATTCTTTCTATTATATTCCCCGCCCCTTTTCGTTCGGCGCAGTGGGGGAAGAGCACATGGCGGAGTCACAGCAGGTGCGTGCTAATTACAGGAACGAGGAGGAGGAGGAAAGCCCGGATCCGGACACGTCCCGATCCAGAAGGAGAAGATTTAAGGCCACAAATATGTCCTTTGGGGAGATGTTGGAGATGGTTGACATCCTGAAGAGGGCCGACTATGACGGAAAGTATGGGCCTTACCCCAACCCCAATATCAGAAAGGCCAAGATCATGGCGAAAGTGGTCAAAAGTCTTCACAGGAATTTCGGGGAACGGCGATCGAAAGATCAGCTCAGGAAGCGGTGGTCGGACCTGAAATTAAGAGAGCCTGAGCAGTACAGAAAGATCCGGAGAGTGCTGCAAAAAAGTAAGTAGTTGTGCTGTGTTCCTATTCTTTTGCTCTTTCTTACGTTTGTGCTGCTCCATATGCTTTTCTTAATTGTTGTACAGTTTAAAATGTCAATTTTAATGTTCATGGGCCCATTATTCATTCGTATCAAACATTTTTTTGGACCCCTCTAAAACATCATTGTTTAGGCCATATGCATTTTCCGACATTTTATAGGGCCTACTTGTATGCAAAATATTTGGTTGTGTAGATGGGTTTGTTACTAGAATGAAATGCAAACTAGATTCTGTGTAAGGAGAGGACACTGAGCAGCTGTTTTCACATCTGGACACTGGAGCACTAGTGTGGGACACAAGAACACCATTTTTATTAGGGGGGACTCACAGGTGCTCCAGTGTATACTATAGGGGGGGTCTCCATCTGTGAAGCTTGTACTAAACAGGTAAAGTATTGCAGCTTGACAAAGGCCAATAAAAAAGTGACATCTTGGAACTCGGCTAAAATAGACAATTGTACCCCACTTCCAAGCAATGTTTCCTATTTCTAGTTCTGCCATCAAATATCTGTGTGCTAATTATACCATTTTTGTTTTACATAGGGGAGAAAAGACTCGGAGGACACCCCTCATCCGAGGAGACCACAGACCCCCCACATGGAAGAAGGTGAAATACCCCCAACCCAAGAAGAGCAGGAGGAGGAAGAAGATGTGGTGGAAATTGGCACCACAACAGGTGAGTGTCTGCGACCACAGACTCAGGTAAGAGATGGATGGTGGCAGATTTTTGATACCTTTTTTTGTTTGGTTTTTCTCTTTTTAGGTGATCGTGATGTTAGGGATCGAGATCCTTTCACATCTGAAAGTGCCCAGATCCTGATCGGGGAGATCATGGGGTGTAATGTAGAATTGCAAAACATCCAGAAAAAAATAAATGATGTGATTAAAAAAAATAATAACATCATTGATGTTTTGGGGCGAATTTAAAACCCCACAAAATCACTTTTTTTAGTGTGGTCCAATGTTTTAAATATTTTAGCAATGTTTCGAAAAGCCGAATTTGGAGGATGCACACAGTGTGCCAACATGTGCTATCTGCCATCACGGGAGATCAATGGACGCGTTTTGGGGGTGCAACCCCTTCCTCAATTCTAAAGTAGCGGTGAGGAAGGGCTTGCTCCCCCAAAACACGTCTCTTGATCCCCCGTGATGGCAGCTAGCACATGTTGACATTCGTAAATTGGTGTGCATCTTCCAAATTTGGCTTTTCCTGGGGTGATTTGACCCCATCTGAACGCAATATCAAACACAGTTCCTAAATACTCATGTCTGATATTGCCTTCAAGTTTTACCTAATGTGAACTTTGTAAGTTCAAGTTTTTTGTCTTTCTTGTTGGTTTTACACAGGCCTGTTTTATCTTAAATGGACATTTATATTTTTGATAATGCCACCCCAAAAATTGTTATACAACAAACATGTTGGTTTGTTTTAAAAACCTTTGGTAAATGCACATGTGATTGTGCAGGTATAAAAAAGATTGTTAATCAAGAATGTGTGGATTATTGTCTCAACACTACAACACTTTTGGGGTGATGTAATTGCTGTTTTCAGCGAAAATGGGGGTTATTTCCTAAGGGCAAATCCCCTTTGCACTACAAGAGCATTTTCATTGCAGTTTCAAGAACACTTGTAGTATAAAAAGTGTATACGCCTTTAGTAAATAACAGCCAACAGTGCTTTGTATAAGGTTACACAATCACGCCATTTTCACGACTCCCCACATTTCTGTTAGGGTCAGCTAAAACAAACACAAGCAGTAAATGTCCACAAAGATTTTTATTTTTTTGTTTTTTTATTGGAAAAAGGCTTCACAAATTTGAAGGCATATTGATAGCCCCCCTACCTGCAAAGAACTCCAGGTATCTTAACCGGACATCACGGGCACTCAGGGATGGCAAGCCAGGACGGCCGCTTTCAAGCGCCGTCAGTGTTTCAGGTATCACTCCGGCCTCAGGCCCAACTGAGCCAGCATAGTTGGCCGAATGTTTCCTTAAAAAGTTATGGAGAATACAGCACGCCAGCATAATATGGTTCAGTTTATACTCCGCCATATGGATAGGTGTCAGAAATAGGCGGAACCGGCTGGCCAGGATTCCAAATGTGTTCTCCACCACTCTTCGGGCTCTGGCCAGCCGGTAATTAAAAACCCTCTGTTCCGGGGTGAGGATCCTCATCGGGAATGGCCGCATCAGGTGGTCCCCCAGCGCAAACGCTTCATCAGCAACGAACACAAATGGGAGTCCTTCCACATTGTCCTCTGGAGCTGGCGAGTCCAAGCTGCCATTCTGGAGACGCCTGTAGAACTCCGTCTGGGTGATGACTCCACTATCAGACATCCGGCCATTCTTCCCCACGTCCACATACAAGAAGTCGTAATTAGCCGACACCACCGCCAACATCACAATACTATTAAACCCCTTATATTTGAAATAGTATGACCCCGAGTTGGGTGGTGGGACGATGTAGACGTGATTCCCATCAATTGCCCCTCCGCAGTTAGGAAAGTCCCACCAGTGGGAGGCCACAGTCTGCCATTCCTGTGGCGTGGAAGGAAACTGTTGAGGAAAAAAAATAATTACTATTTTTGCTCAGAAACATGGCAAGCAGATTAGGCACAAACGTTATGGGGCAACCTCCAGATAGCATTTATTAAGGGGAATTTAACAACGCCAAAGTATAAGGTACACATTCCATATTCCCCCCCCCTCTCATGGGCCATTTATAACATTATGGGGTGTGTGGAAATCTTGGACAGGTAACCCTCTTCACTTCATTGAGAGATGAATGCCTAAATACAGGGTATTACTTGGAACAGCCCCTCCTTAGTTACACTATTGGCAGCCCACTGGACAGGTAAGAAGTGTCATAATACAAAGATATACATACACACTGTACACATTTGAGGACATTTGGACATTCTGCTATTACCTGTCAAGATAATAATAGGATACAAAAACTTTAAACAGTACCATTTGAAAGTATACAGGCAGGCCCTTGCACTACATGCTTTGGGGAATTCATCCCTAAATCTAACCACAAAAGAGATGGGTATAGTGTGTATGGGTTTGTCAAAGTCAGCAGATAGATGATTGAGGATAGAGAATTGGGATCAGCTGACTTAGCAGTTGGGGGAGGGAGGGTTACTAAAAATGATTTGGGGACACCACACAAAAAAAGCCTCTGCCACTCTGCCTGAATTTAAAGCTCAAATAACATTTCCAAACATTTTAGGGGATGTTTGGGGTAAAGCACTACTATGGAGCTGATAAAATACATTGTTAAGTGACTACATGAGGTGAATATAGGGCCAGGAGAGAACATGCTGGAGAGGTTAGTGAAGGACAATCTGTATGAAGGACCTAAAAAATTAATTACATAAAAATCCAGCATGCATGAGGACAAAGGGGACATTCACAGCATATTACAATCATGGTAATTAGGGAATGAGGAAAGAAATACAATATATTAGCAAACATTAAATACAATAAAATGTGATATTAAAGGATAAAAATCTTACCTTCATATACTCCTTCTGCAGGACCTGTATGATGGCAGAACAGGTCTCTGGGATGATGATACCCAGAGCCTGGGGGGAGATGCCTGTCGAGAACTTCAAGTCCTGCAGACTTCTCCCTGTCGCCAAGTACCGCAGGGTAGCGACGAGCCTCTGCTCCGGAGTGATGGCTTTCCTCATGCAGGTATCCTGCCTGCTAATATAAAGGGTCAGCGAAGCCAACAGACGGTGAAACACGGGGTCCGTCATCCTGAGAAAGTTCCTGAAATCATCAGGATTATTCTCACGGATCTCACGGAGCAAAGGCATATGAGAGAACTGGTCACGCTGAAGCAACCAATTCTTGGTCCATGAACTCCTCCCCACCCTGTTCATGGACTGGACTTGTGTCAAGGTCAGGACCCCAACACCAAGCCCCCGCACAGCACGAACTCTACGAGGAGTACGCATACGCAACATGGCTAGAAAACGGTCAGCTGCTCAGAACGAAGTAACAGAACGCACTGAAGAACAGCAAGACCTGTGAAGAGCGACCTGAAAAACAGTAACGAACGAACAAGAATACAATGACTAAGTCACACGGAACTTGCTTGCACCCACTGAAGAGCAGATACAAACCCACAAGCACAAATTGAACGGCAGAAAACGATCTGAAAACCACAAGTCTGAAAAAGCGAGAATCGTCTCTCACCAAACTTTTACTAACACAAGATTAGCAAAAAGGAGCCCAAAGGGTGCGGCGCTTTGTTCTGAATTGGCCTTTTCTAGTCTTGTCGTACGTGCTTGACGCCACCACGTTCTTGGCGAAATTCCGACAACTTTGTGCGACCGTGTGTATGCAAAACAAGTTTGAGCCAACATCCGTCGGAAAAAAACCTAGGATTTTGTTGTCGGAATGTCCGAACAAAGTCTGACCGTGTGTACAGGGCATAAGTATTGTTCCACCACCAAGATCTCCAGGTCTAAGAAATGAACCATGGAGGTACTAGCTTCATAGCTTAAAGAGATCCCTCTATCATTAAGGTTAAGTGTAGCCATGAAGTTGTCCAAAGATACACGATCTCCATCCCATAGGAGGAGGATGTTGTCTATATACCTAGCCCAGAGAACTAACTCAGGTCTCTGAGCGGCGTAGACGACATCCTTCTCCCACTGGGCCATAAGGAGGTTGGCGAGACTGGGGGCAAACTTTGCCCCCATAGCCACGCCCCTCTACTGCAGATAAAACTGATTTTGGAACCAGAAATAGTTATGCCGGTTGGCAAATCTCAAAAGTTGCATAATAAAGTTCCTTTGTAAGGAAGGAAGTCTGGCGTCTCTCAATAGATGGTTTTCAACCGCATCGAAACCTAGATTGGGAGGTATGCACAAATAAAGTGCCGCCTTCCTGAAATTGGACTGACTCAAGTAATTTGATGGTATCTCTATATGAAGGGGTAGAGCGGACTAAGGGTTGTAGATAAAAATCCACGTATTTGCCAATCCGGGCCGTGACAGAGTCAATCCCGCTGACTATAGGTCAGCCAGGGGGATTGACAGGGTCTTTGTGGACCTTAGGGAGATAGTAGACAGCAGAGATACGTGGAACCTGGGGAACCAAAAAACTTTTCTCCTTATTAAGAATCCCCAGTGTGTATCCTTCGTCTACTAACTCTAACAAGGCCTTTTTGTAAACGGCGGTGGGATCAGTAGGGATGGGACTGTATGTGTCAGAATCGTTCAAGATTCTACTCATTTCTTTTAGGTAGTCTGCTTTATCTAATACAACAATCCCGCCACCCTAATCAGCAGGATGGATTATAAGATTTTTCCTCTCACATAATGATTTTAATCCAATCTTAATGTCAGGTTTAAAATAAACCCTTTTCTTACGATCAGATAATTTCTCTAAGTCATCCAAAACCAAATTTTTGAAGACCTGAACAGATGGTGCTATGGTGCCAGGGGAGTTAAATAAAGAAGGATTAGACAATCCAGAATGTAGAAATTTTTTTCCAGATGTAATGGTATCAGAAGGGGCGGGAACCTTGTCGGCTAGAGCAGGCCTAAGTGGCCGAGCTAAAAAATGTCTCTGTATGCTGAGCTTTTACGTAAACTTTAAGACATCAATAAATGTGGTAAATCTATTAAGAGGTTTTTGGGGGACAAATCTGAGCCCTTTGTCCAAAACAGATTGCTCTGCCTCTGTCAGTGTGACAGAGCTCAAGTTAAAAATACTGGCCCCCTTTAAGTCCTTTTTCTTTTGGCCTTGGACCCTCCGCCCCCCTCTGGTCCCTCTTTTCTTTCTGAATTTCCTGGGTATCCTTCCATTGGTTTCTGAAAACTCAAAGGCTGAAAAGAACCCGGATGACTTTGATTATAATTATATGGGGATCTATTATATAGATCTTCTTCCCTATCATATTGAGAATAAGACTCCTGATAAGCATCATAGAAAGCATTATCTTGAAGTGGGGTAAACCGATTGTTTAAGTAAATCGGAGTGCGATAGTTATAATCTAAATCATGGTGGTGTGGCAGACGACTACCTTGAAAATTGCCCCGGGGCAATTTTCAAGGTAGTCGTGGGCCATGTCTTAAAGTTTACGCGAAAGCTCAGCATACAGAGACATTTTTTAGCTCAGCCACTTAGGCCTGCTCTAGCCGACAAGGTTCCCCCTCTGATACCATTACATCCAGGAAAAAAATTTCTACATTCTGGATTGTCTAGTCCTTCTTTATTTAACCCCCCTGGCACCATAGCACCATCTGTTCAGGTCTTCAAAAATTTGGTTTTGGATGACTTAGAGAAATTATCTGATCGTAAGAAAAGGGTTTATATTAAACCCGACATTAAGATTGGATTAAAATCATTATGTGAGAGGAAAAATGTTATAATCTGTCCTGCTGATAAGGGTGGCAGGATCGTTGTATTAGATAAAGCAGACTACCTAAAAGAAATGAGTAGAATCTTGAACGATTCTGACACATACAGTCCCATCCCTACTGATCCCACCACCGTTTACAAAAAGGCCTTGTTAGAGTTAGTAGACGAAGGATACACACTGGGGATTCTTAATAAGAAGAAGAAAAGTTTTTTGGTTCCCCAGGTTCCACGTATCCCTGCTGTCTACTATCTCCCTAAGGTCCACAAAGACCCTGTCAATCCCCCTGGCTGACCTTTAGTCAGCGGGATTGACTCTGTCACGGCCCGGATTGGCAAATACGTGGATTTTTATTTACAATCCATAGCCCGCTCTACCCCTTCATACTTAAAAGATACTAGAGATACCATCAAATTACTTGAGTCAGTCCAATTCCAGGAAGGGATGATTCTAGTTACCACAGACGTGGCGGCACTTTATACGTGCATACCTCACAATCTAGGTTTCGATGCGGTTGAAAACCATCTATTGAGAGACGCCAGACTTCCTTCCTTACAAAGGAACTTTATAATGCAACTTTTGAGATTTGCCACCCGGCATAACTATTTCTGGTTCCAAAATCAGTTTTGTCTGTAGAAGAGGGGGGTGGCTATGGGGGCAAGTTTGCCCCCAGTCTCGCCAACCTCTTCATGGCCCAGTGGCAGGAGGATGTCGTCTACGCCGCTCAGAAACCTGAGTTAGTTCTCTGGGCTAAGTATATAGATGACATCCTCCTCCTATGGGATGGAGATCGTGTATCTTTGGACAACTTTATGGCTACACTTAACCTTAACGATAGAGGGATCTCTTTAAGCTATGACGCTAGTACCCCATGGTTCATTTCTTAGACCTGGAGATCTTGGTGGTGGAACAACACTTAGAGTTTAGAACATACTTCAAACCCACTGACCAGAATGGATATATTCCGGTCGACAGATGCCACCACGATCAATGGCTGAAAGCAGTTCCCCGCAGCTAGTTTTTTAGGTTGCGTCGGAATTGCACAAGAACTTCTGACTATTTATCCCAGGCTCAGATACTCAAGAACAAATTCCTCGAAAAGGGTTATCACTCAGATCTCTTAGACACCAAAATTAATAAGGTCTTGCTAACAAAGAGAAGTTCCACTCTAATAGAACGTCCGAAAGTATTTTCGGACTCCAGATTTAGATGGTCCTTTATTACTACTTATTCCACTCAATCCAAACAGATTAGAGAAATCTTTAGAAGGCATTGGAAAGTCCTTCTAAACAATAGGCTTCTTGGCCCTTCTCTCCCTGAACAAGCCGCTGTTATTTTCAGGGGTGCACGGTCCATTCAGGGGCAAGTTTCCCCGAATGTTATTGACCCCCCTAAAAAGGTTTCCTTCTTTCAGGATTGTAAGGGTTATTACCCATGTCGCAAGTGCAATGTGTGTCTCCATATTGTTGGAGGGAGACAAAAAACTACTACATTTAAATCCACGATCACCTCTCATATACCATATGAAACAATTCCCCACTTACTCTTCCCAGTATATTGTGTATTTGCTCACCTGTCCCTGCCACAGACAATACGTTGGTCGTATGATTAGGACTTTCTCCAGCCGAGTCAATGAGCATGTGGCCGGGATTAAAGGCGGGAAAAGCAAACACACAGTACCACGTCACTATTTACAGTACCATAACAAAGACCCTTCAGGTACACTGTTTCAGGTGATCGACAGATTTGTCCCTCATTGGAGGGGTGAGTCGCGTATGCGTGGCGTTTCCCGCTTCGAAACGTATTGGATATATGAGTTGAGGTCCTACTTTCCATTTGGGTTGAACGTTGAGTGGGACCTTGTCACGGAACGTCTCACACTACACTTGAGTGCTTCCCTCAGTATACCACTTCCTTGTAGTCTGGATACAGATATCAGATATTCCAAATGCTTCCAAGCACAAAACAAGGCGACACTTGCTTCACTGCTAACATGAACTAACTTTATTTAGAATCAAAATTACAAGACTTTATATGCCGTTGGAACCTCCTCTAACAATACAACTGTAACCTAATTAACATGAGCTAGTTTACTAAATCATTTACCCAGACTAGGTGACTACGTCTCCTAGCTCATTGACTATTCAACACACAATACCATATACATCAACACAGGGTTAATTAGAACAAACAACAATGAGTTGAATACCCTTAGAACCTGTGGTAAGCCAGACTAAACTTATTTACATTAAACACATTATAGCTGACATCAGACAGATGAGTGGAGTTGAAGACATTAGCATCTTCTCACAGTATGAGTCCCAACAGTACAACTCAGTCATTATTGCTACTATGTCAAATACAGGGTCCCCAGAGTCTGTGTGTCCTGGGGGATAAGGACTCAAAGCCAAAGTAACAATACCTCAAGGGTACCCCAAATGCCAGGGCCCATTATCTGTAGGCAAGAGGCTCACATTCAGTCCCCTCCAAAAGCCTCTATCCCGGGTGAGTCTGTCACAGACCTCAACTCATTTATCAACCAATCTTAGAGATTTTCTTTTATTTATTTGACCATTTCCTTTATTATTTTTTAGGCATGTCAGGTTACTTCTTTGATATGATGCTTACACATTTCTAAACACCTCCCTTTTGCCTGAACCCCGATATATGTTTCATGCCTGAATACCCACCTCCCGTTTCCATGCTCGGAGTCTCATATTTTTGGGTGAATTTTCTTTTTTTCCCCATCCTTTGTGAGTCACCAGATCATGGAATCTTTTTTTCTGCTTTTTCCTTTCATGTTTTTATTTTATAATTTTCTTTATTTCTTGGTTTTTGCTTTAATGTTCACGTTCAGGGTATATACCTTGAATATTATAGACATTACAATGTTCTTCCCTGTTATTTATATTGAATTTCTCCAGGGACATATGATTGGTGCCTTATGGGTTGAATGCAGATTTGTGTTGGGACGCACCACGTGACCGCGGCGATTGTTTCTTGCTTCTATCGCGAGATCTCTCTGGTCTGCGGTCACGTGGCATCTCCTTTACGTGTCATGTGACTGCGGTCACGTGGCGTCTCCCTCACGTACCATGTGACTTGAGACTGACGTCTGGCGGTCTTTTTGGAAGCGACGTCATATCTCGTTGTTTGACACACGGGACGGCAGCCATAAGGACCGGACCTTCCGGTCGGTCTGTTGATTGGCTGTTTGACCCGCTGCTCTTTCTAAATGTTGTTGAGTATTGGTCTATCTGACTATGTGAGTCACTTGATAGTCAGATGACCGCTCTGGTCCAATAATATTTAGTTTCTTACTTCCTTTTCGATCGGTCTTGTACTTGTTATTTTATTATAAATATTGGCAGCATGGAGCGTGTTGTTCATGCCCCAGTAGAAGACCCTTAGGTTGAAACGCGTTGGGCCATTACACCATTTTCCATGCTGCCCTCGTTTTTATTGTGATCATGTTTTATATAGTTTTGGTGTTTTAGAAATAAAAATACCGTTTTTACCTGCACATGTGGAAGCACCCATTTTTTTCTCCACATATCATCCTGATGGGAGTGAATGTTAAGTTTTCGCTATAAGCGTTACATTTCAACTTCAAGATCCCAATCGTGAATTCCAGTAGTGACCATCCATCCCGGTGATCCCTGGAGTATCTGTGGGATACATCCTAGAAGTTCCTACTGTCTGGACATCGTCCTATCCGCCCGGTGGGGCATATTGCCTTTAAGACTCCATGTCGCTGACAGGGGAGTCCACTGGAGTATGCATTTATCACTTACTCATTGATGTTGTTCCTGCTTGAGGTCCCTATACCTATTGACCAACAAGACCTGTACCAGCTCTTGAAAATCCATCATCTGGAGTGATTGCATCCGTGTCTACACACAGTTGGACACTATATCACTTACCTTTTTGCTTTGGATAATTCCAATTTTATTTGTCACATATGGGTTTACTGTTCACCTAACTGTTTTGAAGGACTTGGGGTTGTATGGACTTCATTACCCTTTGTTATTACCCATTTATTTTTGTTTGTATATTATGCGCTACGTTTTCTAACATTTTTTGTATTGTTGTTGTCACATCGTATGTAGCTGCTCACTCCTCTGTACTAGTTAGCACAGTGTTTTTGCACATTTCTTCACATAAAAAACAAACTAACTAACCAGTGTCACCGTAACAGTTATACGGTGATCACTTGTGAAAGGGTTAACTAGGGGGCAATCAGGGGGTTAAAACCTTTATTAGGTAGTATATGGGGTACCTGACACTATAAAAAGCTGACGGTTAACCTAAATAACAAACTAACTAACCAGCGTCACCCGTAACACTTATACGGTGATCACTGGTGAAAGGGTTGACTAAGGGGCAATCAGGGGGTTAAAACCTTCATTAGGTAGTATATGGGGGTACCTGACACTATAAAAAGCTGACGGTGAACCTAAATACTTACCTGGCTAACTAGCATCACCTGTAACACTAATACGGCGTTCGGAAAAAAATCGCTTAGTGACACTGGTGACAAGCAAAGAAGGGGTTAACTGGGGGGTGATCAAGGGGTTAAACTGTTATTAGGGGGGTTAGGGGGGTACCTTAGACCTAAAGGGGCCTACCACTAACTGCCCTACCACTTATAACAATCACATATGACATCAATGCAGTAATCAGTAAAAAAAAAAAAAACTGCTATTGGTGTCACTGTGACAGGGGGTATCGGGGGTGACAGTTTTATTTTTTATTTTTTTAATAAAGGACTTGTCCCAAGCCGTGTCTTGTGTTTTTTTTTTACCATTTTCACACATTTTTTGTGAAATGGTAGGGGTTACCATTTCACACGGGGGGGTGGGATCTGGGGGTCCCCTTGTTAAAGGGGCTTCCAAATTCCGATAAGCCCCCGCCCTCAGACCCCCACAACCACTGGGCAAGGGTTGTGGGGATGAGGCCCTTCTCCCCATCAACATGGAGACAAGGTGCTTTGGGGGGCTACCCCAAAGCACCCTCCCCATGTTAAGGGCATGTGGCCTGGTACGGTTCAGGGGGGGCTCTCTCGTCCCCCCATCTTTTCCTATGGCCTGCCAGGTTGTGTGCTCGGATAAGGGTCTGGTATGGATTTTTGGGGGGACCCCACACCATTTTTTTTTCTAATTTTGGCGCAGGGTTCCCCTTAAAATCCATACCAGACCTGAAAGGGCTGGTATGAACTTTGAAGGGGACCCCCACGTCATTTTTTTTTAAATTTTGGCACGGAGTTCCCCTTAATATCCATACTAGACCTGAAGGGCCTGGCATGGAAGGGCCTGGCATGGAATTTGGGGGGACCCCCATGCATTTTTTTTTAAATTTTGGTTCGGGGTTCCCCTGTGGGGGAATCCCATGCTGTTTTTATCAATGAACTTTATGTGTATTGCTGGGACCAACAATTCATTATAGCCGCGAGTGCTTTTAAAAGACTTTTTTTCCTTTAGCAATGTCATTTTGCTCTCGGACTGTTCTAAACATGGGAAACATGCGCCACTTTACAGCCATACTATAGACACCCCCAGGTACAAAATTTAAAGCAATATTTTACTTTTATTGTTTCACTTTAAGCATTATTAAAATCACTGCTCCCAAAGAACGGCTGTTTTTAAAACTTTTTTTTTTGCATTGATACATGTCCCCTAGGTCCCCAAACACTTTTTAGACAATAACTTGCATATAAGCCTTTGAAGTTAGCACTTTTAATTTTTCATGTTCGTGCCCCATAGACTTTAACAGTGTTCGCGTGTTCGAACAAATTTTTTGCCTGTTCACATGTTCTGCTGCAAACCAAACCGGGGGGGGGGGTGTTCAGCTCATCCCTAGTCTAGACAAGCCTACAAACATTCTTTTATCGCTGAATCAACACAGATACATCACGCCTCTGACCACACAAGGAGCAAATTCTGTCGATATCGCAGAGCAAAGTGTAAGACCCAAACGGACAATAATACCAACATAGAAACTTAGAGAAAACTATGAAACCACTAGAGAGTAGTTCTCCAGCAATCTGTCAGAACTGTGGGACAGAAATACATACCACATGTCAGTTTTGCCACGCTTTAGTGATAAACCGGCTGAATTAAGAGATTCTATAAAATCACCAACGCTACCAGCAGCTGTCTGCTAAATACACAGCTTTCTTAAGGGACTCTGATATAGAGGAATCTTTAGTGGAGCTGACTAAGACTGATAAACTAAATCAACTAAAGGATGTCTTAGTGCAAGATACCAAGGATAAGGTGGAATTCAGCATCACTCAACTGCTGGAGACCAGGTCTCATAAATCCACATCTACTAAGCTCACAGCACATCCTTTTAGATCTTCTTGCTCTAGAAGTTCAACATTAACTGACAAGCTAATAGAGGCCCATGCAAGTCTGGAAGTAAATAAAGCCCAGGGCTTATTTGCCAGAAATGAAGCTGAGATAGCAGCTCACCAAGTAAGGATGACAGTTTGCCAAGCAGATATAGAAGCTCAGAACAAAGCTTGTCAAGCAGAGATGCAGCTCATCAAGCAGAGTTAGAAGCTCAGGACAAAGCTCGTCAAGCAGAGATGGCAGCTTGTCAAGCAGAGATGGCAGCTGGCCAAGCGAAGGAGGAATCTCAAATAAAGATTCTGCAAATAGAAAGGGAGGAAGTAGCTGTCCTAGCAAGCCTAAAGGTTCTTCAACAAGCAATGGAAGAAAGTACTAACTCGGACTGTTTCCATCAGAAGTGGAAGATCCAATTGAACACACCAGTGAATATGTGCTAAGGCATAGTGATTGTAATGATACAGAATCATCTCCTGTACCACCTACTAACATTACTGTTTGGACTCTCGTTCCCAAGGGGTTCCACAAGTTACTTTGGCACCAAAGAGTGAGAGATCAAACCTGTTTGATATTGTCAGATATATGATTTGCCGCAGGCTGATTAACATTAGCTTCTCAAGGTTCGATAGAGAACTATAGGGCTTGGGGATCAAACTTCAAAGCTGCTATTGTTGATCTCAACCTTCCTGCCAAGGAGGAACTTGATTTGCTTATAAAGTGGCTGGGGCCAGAATCTGCAGATCATGTTAAAAGACTGAGAGCAGTAAATGTTGACTACCCAGATGTAGGACTTGCTGCTGCATGGGCAAGACTTGAGCAAACCTATGGTAGCTCTGAAGCCATAGAAAGTGCTCTATTCAAGAGACTGAAAACGTTTCCAAAAATAGGTAGCAAAGATCATTGCAAGCTTCAAAAACTAAGCAACCTCCTCATGGAGCTAGAATTGGCAAAGGCAGACCCTCGTCTACCTGTACACCGCCCATGGTTTGAATCCAGTGATGTATAAACTGCCATATCACCTACAAGAGAAATGGGCACAGCAGGGCTCAAGATATAAAAGAGACTATAACGTATCTTTTCCTCCAATTTCATATTTGTGCAGGTTCATCAGTGAACAAGTGTCATGAAGATCCTGCCAGTAACCAGCAATCCAGGCGCACGGGAACACGGCCACGGGTTCCACTGCGCATGCGCGCGTTCACGTGTGGGGGCACGCGCGCGCGCGCACTCCCGCTGGTGTCAGGCGGGCTATTTAATCCGGTCTGTCACACTCCATCCCCGCTGTCTGCTCTACAGCGTTCTGTGTGTGTTACCTGATCTGATCTGTGTATCCTGTTATCTGACCCGGCTTCCTGTTTGACCATCCTGCTATCCGCCTGCATCAGACCCTCTTGGCTTGCCTGACCATCCCTCTGCATTACCCCTGGTACCTCTGCTGTCCGACCGCTACCGACCATCGGCCTGTTGACCTTCCGCTGTATATACCGGCTTCCAGTCTGCTACCTACTGCTTGTTCCTGGTTCCAGTCTAGCCTTCCAGTCTGCTACCTACTACTTGTTCCTGGTTCCAGTCCAGCGTTCCAGTCTGCTACCTACTGCTTGTTCCTGGTTCCAGTCCAGCGTTCCAGGCTATTACCTGCTGTTGTTCCTGGTTCCAGTCCAGCGTTCCAGTCTACTACCTGCTGCTTGTTCCTGGTTCCAGCCCAGCGTTCCAGGCTATTACCTGCTGTTGTTCCTGGTTCCAGTCCAGTGTTCCAGGCTATTACCTGCTGTTGTTCCTGGTTCCAGTCCAGCGTTCCAGTCTACTACCTGCTGCTTGTTCCTGGTTCCAGCCCAGCATTCCAGGCTATTACCTGCTGTTGTTCCTGATTCCAGTCCAGCATTCCAGTCTACTACCTGCTATTGTTCCTGGTTCCAGTCCAGCGCTCCACTACCCGGCTTGCTTACCTGTTGGGCTCCTGGTCCTATCTGCATTCCAGTCTCTGTCTTCAGTCTTCTCTTCAGGTTCCTGATTCCAGAGGGTGCCACCAACATGAACTTCCAGCGACTGTTGATCCTGCCAGGCACCCATACCACTCTTCACTCCTGGCCCTCTGTTTCCATTCCAGGGGAATGGGAGTGGGAGCTGTAAGGGAGGTCTTTCTCTGCACTTCAGGCTCACAACCTACCAGGTAGGTGACAGTAGCAGACAGCCATGTCTGAGCCTGAGCAGGGAACGTCTCCCATGGAGGAACTCTGTGCACACCTGGCAGGATTGACTGAAGCAGTCAAGAATCTACAGCAAGGATACACCAGGCTGGAGGAACGAGTGTTAACCCTGTCTAATCCCATTGGGGTCCAGGGGGCTCCCTCTGCTCCTGCTCCTTCAGTCGGGCCTTCCTCAATGGTGGTAATGCTCCCTCCAGAACCTAAGGTTCCTACACCTGAACGTTTCTCCGGAAATCACCATAAGTTCAGGGCCTTCCGCAACTCCTGTGAATTATTTTTTGCTCTTCAGCCACGTACCTTTTCCCTGGAGGCTACAAAGGTGGGCTACGTAATTTCTCTAGTCTCTGATGACCCCCAAACCTGGGCCCATCGCCTCTTAGAGCAAAAGGACATATCCCTGACCAATCTCTCCACCTTCTTTGACGCATTGGGTCAGTTGTATGATGACCCCCAGCTGTCCGTAACTGCAGAGACGGCTCTGCACACCCTTCAACAGGGTCGCAGAGCAGCAGAGGACTATGTGGCTGAATTCAGGAAGTGGAGTGCGGACACTAATTGGAATGATGCGGCTCTCCGCTATCAGTTTCGGTTGGGACTTTCTGATTCTCTGAAAGATGAATTGGCCAGGGTGGGTACACCACAGACTTTAAATGCTTTAATCGATCTAGCCATCCAGATCGATCGACGCCTACGAGAGCGTAGGTCCGAGAGAGCTATGGGGTCTTCTCGTTCAACTTGGGTTACCCCTAAGGTTTTCCCCATCACTCATCACCAACACCACCTACCTCCACGTTAAACCGATGCAATTGGGAGTCCTGCGGCCTTCGCTCACCCAAGAGGAACGACAACGTCGTCGAGCAAATAATTTGTGCCTGCATTGCGGGGAACCTGGGCACTATGTCAGGAACTGTCCCCTTAAACTCCGTAAGTGCTTATCTCTATCTACTGACTATGCTACACCTCTGGTTAAAATATCACTCACCTTGCTCTCCCTCTTCTGCTGCAGCTTCCAGGAAAGACCCTGCAAATAACCGCCATTATTGACTCAGGAGCTTGCAGCTGTTTCATGGATTCTCTTTTTGCCACCCAACACCAAATACCTTTGTCGCCTAAAGCCCATGGACTCTCTATCCATCTAGCTGATGGAACCGCTATCAAGTCTGGACCTGTTACTCAAGAGACTATCCCAATACCCGTTTCCATTTTCAACGCCCATCAGGAACAGCTACGCCTGGACATTATCGCTTCACCCATGTTTCCCATAATTCTCGGCATACCATGGTTACAGGCTCACAATCCGGACACTAATTGGATCACGGGTGAGGTTACCTTCCCCTCTCCTTATTGCCAACAGTTCTGCATAACTCAGAATACCCAGGAGAACCCTACTCTGCTATGCCTAGATACAGATCCTAGTCTACATCCGTCCATTCCTTCTGCCTATCATGACTTTTTGGACGTATTTAGCAAGCAGAAGGCAGAGGTGTTACCCCCTCACCGGGCCTATGACTGTCCCATTGAGTTACTTCCCAGTGCTGAAATTCCTTTTGGAAGAATCTTTCCCTTAACTGAAGTGGAACAAGGGGCATTGAAAGAATACATTGATGAAAACCTTAAAAGAGGCTTTATTCGTCCATCCACGTCTCCCGCAGGTGCAGGCATCTTCTTTGTGCAGAAAAAAGATAAAACCCTCAGGCCTTGTGTGGATTACCGCGAACTAAATAAAATCACTGTGAAGAATCGGTACCCTCTCCCCCTAGTACCAGAGCTGTTCCAAAGACTGGGGACGGCCACCATATTCACCAAACTTGATCTTCGCGGGGCCTACAATTTAGTTCGTATTAGGGATGGAGACGAATGGAAGACTGCCTTTCGTACCCGCTATGGACATTTTGAGTACCTCGTGATGCCTTTCGGCCTGTGCAATGCCCCTGCTACATTTCAATACTTTATTAATGATGTGTTACGTGACTTTCTAGACCTGTTTGTCATCGTCTATTTAGACGACATATTGATTTTTTCTTGTTCCCTTGAATCCCATCGCAGGCACGTCAGAAGTGTGTTGGGCCGACTTCGACAACACGGTCTATATGCAAAGGCTGAAAAATGTGAATTTGAACAGGAAAGTATTCCATTTTTGGGGTTAGTCATTTCCAGTAAGGGCATTAAAATGGTCTTTGGGACAACACTGCCCCGACTGCAATTTCAGATGCGTCCACTTCTAGTATAAATGGCAGAGAGGAATCTGGATGCTTTAGTACAGAGGCGGAGGTGAAAAGGCCCTTGAGAGTCTCAAAAGCCTTTTGAGCTTCAGCAGACCAATGGAAGCGTGTACCTTGTTTGGTTAGTTGTGTGATGGGTGTAATGATGGCTGAGAACCCTTTAATAAATTTACGGTAAAAATTAGTGAATCCAATGAATCGCTGGATTACTTTAACTGGAGACTTAATGCTTCACTCCTGACTGACCAAAACATAAAGGATGAAATTCATACCACTATTAACAACTACTTTAAAAACAACATTGATACGGACACAAACCCATTAAACAATTGAGAAGCTCAAAAATGTGTTGTAAGAGGGGAGCTCATAAAATGGGGAGCAAAGAAAAAAAGGGAAAGAGAAGAAGAGATCCATAGATTATCCCTTCAAATCGCCAAACTAGAACTACAAAACAAACAATCTCTCTCGATCAAACTAGAAGCAGAATTAACACAATGCAGAAACTTCCTGAAAGAAATACTGGATTTAAAAATTAAAATGTTTTTCAAAAAAAGTATTTTCTATGAATTTGGAGACAAAAGTGGGAAACAACTAGCTATAGCCCTTAAAGAAACGACACTCCATAAAAGACAAAGCAGGAATACCCAAACATAACTCCACTGAAATAGCCAAGCTATTCCATGCATTATACTCTAAATTATACAACCTCCCAGAACAATACAAACCCTCCCATCTCACACTCCCGAAACAAGAGGTGATTCTAGAATTCCTCAGAAATAGCAAAATCCCATCTCTCACAACGGCAGAATCAAAAAAATTGGAGGAACCCATAAATACGAATGAAATACTAGACGCCATCAAAGATCTAAAATCAGGGAAAAGCCCAGGCCCCGGTGGCTTTACGTCTCAGTATTACAAAACATATACCCACCTGCTCACAAAACCTCTCCTATCTGCTTTCAACTACTTAGCTATAAATAATCACAACTCCAACTTCTTCTGGCACATATAGCAGTAGTGTCCAAACCAGACAAGGATCATACAGAATGTTCAAACTATAGGCCCATCTCACTCTTGAATGTGGATTTAAAGCTACTAGCAAAAATTCTGGCCAATAGATTAAAACCACTACTATGCAACATCATAGGTCCAGAACAGGTAGGGTTTATGCCAGGGAGAGAAGCCAGAGACAATATCACAAAAGCATTGAACCTCATTCACTTTGCCCAGAACTCCAAAACTAAAGGCCTTCTGCTATCAACTGATGCCAAAAAGGCCTTTGATAGAGTCTCCTGGGATTACATGCTGTCTACCTGCTCCCATATAGGACTAAATGTAAACATGCTTTCTTGGATCTCAGCACTCTATCGAAGTCCTCAGGCTAAGATTAAAATCAATAATGTCATATCTGACCCCATAGACATACGTAATGGCACACACCAAGGTTGCCCCCTCTCCCCTATTCTTTTTATAATCTCCCTAGAACCATTAATAAGATCGATCAACTTAAACAACGACATTCAGGGGTTCACAGTAGGGAAGTTAGAGTACAAAACTGCCGCTTAAGCAGATGACCTCCTGTTCTTTATCACACAACCCCACACCTCTATCCCAAATCTCAAAAAAAAATCTTCATGTATATTTCTAATTTTAAGATAAATCAATCAAAATCTGATGCGCTTAATATTAACCTCCCTCCATACCAATTAAAATTACTGAAAGATAACTACTCCTATAAGTGGGAACAATCATCACTTAAATACCTGGGGATAAACCTAACTAGTAATATAGAATCACTCTATCCCCCCAACTACAAACCCCTTCTAGCCACTATAACTAGAGATCTCAATAGATGGACATCAAAATTGTTCTCGTGGTTTGGCAGAGCTTCAATTCTGAAGATGACAGTCCTTCCCAGGTTAATCTACCTCTTTAACGCACTCCCTATCAAAATACCAGATACCTTTTTCAGTAAACTCCTTAAAACACAAAGAAGCTTCCTTTGGGCAGGGAAAAAAATCTAGAATTCATTTCAGAACATTGACACTACCTAAAAACAGAGGAGGTATAGATCTACCAGACTTCAAAAAATACTATCAGGCCTCTCACATTACAAGAATTATAGATTGGCATTGCCATGGAAATAATAAAGACTTGGTCCTTCTGGAAAAATTTTAGCTCCCTACCAATGTCTCTTCCACCCATGGTCCTCACATTCTAAAAAGGACAAGAAAATAAACCACCCTCTAATCGCAAACACTCTCCATATCTGGCACAAAATCGCCACCACATACAAATTGCCTCTATTCTGGGCCCTCTAATCCCAATCACCAATAACCCAGACTTTCTCCCAGGCCTTCATCATAAAAAAATCCAACATCTACTCGCTACACACTGTATGACTGGCTCAAAGGTTAAATCATTTGAATCACTGCAATCAGAATGGGATGGAGCATTTCCTGGCCTGTGGTTCTACATACAATTGAAAGACTTCTTGGTAAATAGCAAACACAGAACAAAATACTGCCTTCCTATGACACATTTAGAAAACCTATGTCTCAAAAGGTCTCCCGTACCAAACACCACTTCTCTACCTTTTTCATGGTTGTCCCAAACCCCGTTTACAGAAAAATGTAAACACAAAGAGAACTGGGAAAGAGACTTAGGAATCACAATTACAGAAAAACAATGGGAAAAGGCATGCATTCTGACGCACAAATGCTCATTGAGCTCTAAATACAAGGAGATCTCCTACAAAATACTCACCCAATGGTGTGTTACACCACAGAAAGCTAGGAGATGGTTCGCTGCAACCTCAGACACCTGTTGGAGATATAATAATCAATTAGGTACGTTTCTACATGTGTGGTGGGAATGTCCCCCAGTCCTTGCCTTTTGGGAAGAAATCAAAAAGTGGATTAAACACATCACTGAAACAAAATTGAACTTAATGCAGCCACATGTCTGATTAACCTTAACCATCTCCATTTGAGCAAGTATAAAAAATCATTAACCAGACATTTATTACTGGTAGCTAAAACCCTTATCCCCCTATAGTGGAAATCCACAAGAGTACCAAAAGTCGGGGACTGGGTAGACAGGATACGATACATATATAAAATGGAAGAAATAGCAGCCATGAAAAGAGAAAAAAGCGATAATTTTAACAAAACATGGCAACCATGGCTACTGTTCACCCTTTCGGCTGAATATCAACTACTCACTGACTATTGTCAGTGTATATATACACTGATACACTCTATATAGATCAGATCTACTCTTCATGTATGATTCTTATATAATTTTGTCCATTGTAAGATTTCTTAAGCTGCAATAAAACTTTGATTGTGAAAAAAAAAAAGAGAGAGCTGGAAGTCCTAATAAATTTGGGAACTAAAAAGGACATATTGAATGCAAAAGAATCCAAGTACCTCATACCAGAGTCATGTAGAATACCGGTGATCTACACTGTCCCTAAAATTCATAAATCTCTAGAGAATCCACCAGGTAGACCAATCGTTAACGGGATTGACTCCCTTACATCGAGGTTGGGACAATACATAGATCAATTCATACAACCAGCAATACAACATACAGCCTACCTTAAAGACACTAAGCATGTGTTACAACTACTAGACACATTACCATTACTAGAAGGGAGAACATTATTAGCCACGGCAGATGTAAGCTCACTCTATACCATTGTTCAGCATCATGATGCCTGTTCAGCAACCAAATGGCTCCTTGGAAATCACAGCAGTTTGATCTGCAAACAGAGAAAGTATCTGATCAAATGTTTGTTTGAAGTGTAATTACTTCTGGCATGATTAGACATATTATAAACAAACCATCGGAATTGCGATGGGAGTGAAATTCGCACCAAATGCAGCAAATGCCTTTATGGCACAGTGGGAAGATCAAGCCATCTATATAAACACACCTGCGGAACTCACTCTGTACAAAAGGTACATTGATGATGTGATCATAGTCTGGAATGGAAACAAAGATGGATTGGAAAATTTCTTAAATAAATTGAATGATAATGAGAAGAATATACACTTGACATGGAACATAGATGATAGATCAGTTGAATTTCTCGATTTGAAGATAAGCCTAGAAGGAGATAAATTAGTTACGAAAAACTTTTTCAAAAATGTGGACACCAACAGCTACCTTTCTTTGGATAGCTGTCACCACAAACCCTGGCTATATAATATCCCAAAGGGATGATTAATAAGAATCAAAAGGAACTGCACTAAAGAAGACTATAAGGAGCAAGCTAGACTCATTGGAATAAGGTTTATGACAAAAGGTTATGATGACTCATGGATAGAGAAACAAATCCAATATGTCAACGAAATGGGTAGAACAAAAATGTTAGAGAACAAACCTAAAAAGATATCACCACAGGAGGCACCAAGTCTTATCCTAGATTACAATGTACAACACAAAGAAGTATTTAGAATAATTCAACGTCATTGGCATATTCTCAAAAGTGATAGAGATTTAAAGAATATACTTCCAGACCAACCCAATATAGTATACAAGAGAGCACCCACCATCAGAGACATGATCGTGAAGTCGGTGGTGGAACCTCCCCCTAAAGCCCCATATACTTTTTTCACTGGAAAAGGATTTTTTCCTTGCAGGAACTGTTACGCATGTAGACATGCTCAGAAATTTCAGGGCAAAAGAACAGACTTTACAGCTACCATGACAAGAGAGTCATTTAAAATCAGGGACTTTATAGGATGCCATACTGAGGGAGTAGTATATGTACTACAATGCAGTTGCAAGCTCCAATATGTTGGAAGAACAAAGAGAGCCCTCAAAGTCAGAATAAAAGAACATATTCAAAACATTAAAAAGCGAAATCCTAAACAAAATGTATCCAAACATTTTGCATTAACACACAACCAGGATCCCACACACCTCCAATTCTGGGGTATAGAAAAATACAAAGGATCATGGAGAGGTAGCCACAAAATAAGGACTATAAGCCAGAGAGAGTCTTATTGGATACACAACATGCGTACATTAACCCCCAGAGGTATGAACGTAGAGTTCGACCTTAATTGCTTTTAAATCATTATGATTGAGTAACTTTTAAATCATTATGATTACCTTACTAATTTTATTGATCCAACCAAATATATTTTTTAGTCACATATACGTGTTTTTAGCCACAGATAGTAGTGAACTATTTTATTTTATTAATATTATATTATCGCCTATAACACATTTATTATAGTTCATTTTCATATACAATATTCATATTGTCTGTTTTTATCCATATTTTATTGTATAATGATGTTGTTTACATCACATTCAGGAAATATTATTCCATTGGGGCACCTTATGACTGACTACTGTATACGATCGATGTGGGCCTTTCTTTAGTTTATCCCTCTTTTTTAGTTTATCTCCTCTTTTTTAGTCACTTTTTCCCCATTTTTGCAACATAGGATTCGTTGAGCTATTCATAAAGGCATTGTATTTTTTATCTATTTTTTAATATATACCAACATTGAGTACAGCCGCCGTTTATCCATCAAGAAATGGCTGCCATTGACATGCAAACACCACCAAAAACAAGGTCACGCTGATAGATACGAGCGGGCCACAAGAAAGTGGCCGCTGTAAAATTTCCGGTTTAACTATATAAATAGAAGGATCCTCTGGTCAATCTGGTTCCCCAGATGAAGTCACGAGCGGTGACGTAACGCGTAGGGAGTGGCCGTGGAGAGACGTAAAGCGGAAGTCACGTAAGAAGGCACCCTAGACGGCACTGTTCTGTATATCGCTTGTTTTTAATTGACTTTATGTATGAGCACATCTTGAAGCCCTAATAAAACTTATAATTTATTACTTACACTACTACACTATTGGAGGCTTTCTTCCTTTATCCCTCTTGCACCACCGGGCCATTTGTGCCTCGGTGGTACATATTACGACAGGCTGGTGAGATGTACTGGGAGCTAAGAGGAAATTATCCAAGCCGGCCTAAAGAGATAAGGATCATTTGGACTTCAATTTGACGCTATACACTAATCCACCACTTGATGCCAATACACAACGCTTGTTTTTATACACATAAAGGTAAGAGTTCTGAGAGACTGATACTAACAGGAGATCATCTATGAAGATCTATATGAACTTTGACTAGCTTATTTCATTATTCAATATTTCATTATTTTATCACTCACTAATAGGGATGAGCCGAACACCCCCCTGTTCGGTTCGCACCAGAACATGCGAACAGGAAAAAAGTTTGTTCGAACACGCGAACACCGTTAAAGTCTATGGGACACGAACATGAATAATCAAAAGTGCTAATTTTAAAGGCTAATATGCAAGTTATTGTCATAAAAAGTGTTTGGGGACCTGGGTCCTGCCACAGGGGACATGGATCAATGCAAAAAAAAGTTTTAAAAACGGCCGTTTTTTCAGGAGCAGTGATTTCAATAATGCTTAAAGTCAAACAATAAAAGTGTAATATCCCTTTAAATTTCGTACCTGGGGGGTGTCCATAGTATGCCTGTAAAGGGGCGCATGTTTCCTGTGTTTAGAACAGTCTGACAGCAAAATGACATTTGGAAGGAAAAAACACATTTAAAACTGCCCGCGGCTATTGCATTGCCGACAATACACATAGAAGTTCATTGATAAAAAACGACATGGGAATTCCCCAAAGGGGAACCCCGAACCAAAATGAAAAAAAAATGACGTGGGGGTCCCCCTAAATTCCATACCAGGCCCTTCAGGTCTGATATGGATATTAAGGGGAACCCCGGCCAAAATTTAAAAAAAAAATGACGTGGGGTTCCCCCTAAATTCCATACCAGACCCTTCAGGTCTGGTATGGATTTTAAGGGGAACCGCGCGCCCAAAAAAAAAAAAAAAAACGGCGTGGGGTCCCCCCAAAAATCCATACCAGACCCTTATCCGAGCAAGCAACCTGGCAGGCCGCAGGAAAAGAGGGGGGATGAGAGTGCGGCCCCCCCTCCTGAACCGTACCAGGCCACATGCCCTCAACATTGGGAGGGTGCTTTGGGGTAGCCCCCCAAAACACCTTGTCCCCATGTTGATGAGGACAAGGGCCTCATCCCCACAACCCTGGCCGGTGGTTGTGGGGGTCTGCGGGCGGGGGGCTTATCAGAATCTGGAAGCCCCCTTTAACAAGGGGACCCCCAGATCCCGGCCCCCCCCCTGTGTGAAATGGTAAGGGGGTACTTACCCCTACCATTTCACTAAAAAACTGTCAAAAATGTTAAAAATGACAAGAGACAGTTTTTGACAATTCCTTTATTTAAATACTTCTTCTTTCTTCTATCTTCCTTCATCTTCTGGTTCTTCTGGTTCTTCTGGCTCTTCTGGTTCTTCCTCCGGCGTTCTCGTCCAGCATATCCTCTGCGGCGTCTTCTATCTTCTTCTCCTCGGGCCGCTCCGCACCCATGGCATGGGGGGGAGGCTCCCGCTCTTCTCTTCTTCTTTTCTTCCTTCTTCTCTTCTTCTCTTCTTCATTTTCTTCTCCGGGCCGCACCACATCCATGCTGGCATGGAGGGAGGCTCCCGCTGTGTGACGGCGCTCCTCGTCTGACAGTTCTTAAATAATGGGGGGCGGGGCCACCCGGTGACCCCGCCCCCTCTGACGCATGGGACATGATGGGACTTCCCTGTGGCATTCCCCGTGACATCACAGGGAAGTCCCGTCAAGTCACCGTGCGTCAGAGGGGGGCGGGGTCACCGGGTGGCCCGGCCCCCCATTATTTAAGAACTGTCAGACGAGGAGCGCCGTCACACAGCGGGAGCCTCCCTCCATGCCTCCATGAAGAAGAGAAGAAGAGAAGAAGAGAAGAAAAGAAGAAGAGAAGAGCGGGAGCCTCCCCCCATGCCATGGGTGCGGAGCGGCCCGAGGAGAAGAAGATAGAAGATGCCGCGGAGGAGATGCTGGATGAGAATGCCGGAGGAAGAACCAGAAGAGCCAGAAGAACCAGAAGAACCAGAAGATGAAGGAAGATAGAAGAAAGAAGAAGCATTTAAATAAAGGAATTGTCAAAAACTGTCTCTTGTCATTTTTAACATTTTTGACAGTTTTTTAGTGAAATGGTAGGTGTAAGTACCCCCTTACCATTTCACACAGGGGGGGGGGCGGGATCTGGGGGTCCCCTTGTTAAAGGGGGCTTCCAGATTCCGATAAGCCCCCCGCCCGCAGACCCCCACAATCACCGGCCAGGGTTGTGGGGATGAGGCCCTTGTCCTCTTTAACATGGGGACAAGGTGTTTTGGGGGGCTACCCTAAAGCACCCTCTCAATGTTGAGGGCATGTGGCCTGGTACGGTTCAGGAGGGGGGGGCCGCACTCTTGTCCCCCCCTCTTTTCCTGCGGCCTGCCAGGTTGCGTGCTCGGATAAGGGTCTGGTATGGATTTTTGGGGGGGCCCCACGCCGTTTTTTTTTTTTTTGGCGCGGGGTTTCCCTTAAAATCCATACCAGACCTGAAGGGTCTGGTATGGAATTTAGGGGGAACCCCACGTCATTTTTTTTTTTATTTTGGCCGGGGTTCCCCTTAATATCCATATCAGACCTGAAGGGCCTGGTATGGAATTTAGGGGGACTCCCACGTCATTTTTTTTTTTAAATTTTGGTTCGGGGTTCCCCTTTGGGGAATTCCCATGCCGTTTTTATCAATGAACTTCTATGTGTATTGTCGGCAATGCAATAGCCGCGGGTAGTTTTAAATGAGTTTTTTCCTTCAAAATGTCATTTTGCTGTCAGACTGTTCTAAACACAGGAAACATGCGCCCCTTTACAGGCATACTATAGACACCCCCCAGGTACGAAATTTAAAGGGATATTACACTTTTATTGTTTGACTTTAAGCATTATTAAAATCACTGCTCCTGAAAAAACGTCTGTTTTTAAAACTTTTTTTTGCATTGATCCATGTCCCCTGGGGCAGGACCTGGGTCCCCAAACACTTTTTATGACAATAACTTGCATATTAGCCTTTAAAATTAGCCCTTTTGATCTCTCCCATAGACTTTTAAAGGGTGTTCCGCGGCATTCGAATTTGTTCGCTGTTCGGCGAACTTGCGAACAGCCAATGTTCGAGTCGAACATGAGTTCGACTCGAACTCAAAGCTCATCCCTACTCACTAAGTCACTTTATGCAGTTTTTATTACTTAAAATGAAATTCTTCACTAATTTTTTGGATGTTTCACATTTATGGCACAAATAGAGAGCACCTTTTATCTACATATTTATTCTTTATTTATTGAGATGTCATTCAGCATTAGGCACTTTATTTATGCATAAGTCACTTTATCAGTTGTGAAATGATGGGATTGAGCAAGATCATTTTTATTGTATATCTAACATTTAGAAAGAGCAGCGGGTCAAACAGCCAATCAACAGACCGACTGGAAGGTCCGGTCCTTATGGCTGCCGGCCCATGTGTCAAACAACGAGACATGACGTTGCGCCAAAAAGACCGCCAAACGTCAGTCTCAAGTCACATGGTATGTAAGGGAGACTGTCAGGTTACCTTGAGGCTAGGTGACAGATGCACACCTCTGGGATCAGGAGTGCACCGCAAGGCAGTGGACCCTACGGCTGAATGCTGCGGATGGCAGTCCTGGTGGTAAGGAAGGCAGGGCCGCTGGAACACCAACACGGATCCCACTGGGGTTAGAGCGTAAGATTCCCTGGGGCGTGGAGTCTAAGAGCCAGCAGGTGTTCAACAGAGCCTCTAGTGGTGAGGATGGACTGGGCTGCAACTGGCTCCAGGGCGCGACCCCCAGGGTCCCCTAGCTCACCCCCACAGTAGGCAACAGGACGATAGGGATAGTAAAGGAATAAGCCAAGGTCAGGGCCACAAGCAGACAAGGACAACAGAGTTCACGCCAAGGTTCAGGGTCACAGGCAAACAGGGATGTTTGGGGACACGCCAAAGGTCAGGGTCACGAGCAGACAGGAATAGTAGAGAACATGCCAAGGTTGGTAACAGAAACAAATGTAGAGCACACGGCAGGCAGGAACAGGAAGCCAAAACACACAAAGGTTGATCAGCATGGCAGGCCTGCAGTGCAGAGGTTAATATAGAGTTCTCTGATAGGAGCTGGGGTGGAGCCATGTTAGAGGAGAGTTAATAAAAGCAGTCAGGTGAGAGTCAGCTGGTCTTTAGAGATGAACACAAGGAGACAGGTAAGCTGACAAACAAAACTCTATTGCATAACCATGACAGTACCTCCCCTCTTACGAGGCCTCCCCCTTCCCCGCCTAGGACCAGGTTTAGAGGGGAACTTCAAATGAAACTTCCTCAACAGACAAGGTGCAAAGACCTCAGAAGCTTTGATCCACGACCTCTCCTCAGGACCAAACCCCTTCCAATGCACAAGGTACTGGAGAATGCCTCTACAGAGTCGAGAATCCAAAATTTGGCTAACCTCGTACTCCTGATTATCCTCAGAGACCGGCGCTGCGGTAGAGAGAGGACAAGAGAACTTATTGAGGACTAAAGGCTTCAGAAGGGCAACATGGAAGGAGTTAGAGATTTTGAGGCTTTTGGGAATCTGGAGCTTGAAACAAACCGGATTCAGTTTAGAAGTTATGGTGTACGTACCAATGAATCTTGGGGCAAATTTGAGAGAAGGAACCCGGAGTTTGATGTTCCTGGTGGAGAGCCAGACTTTGTCTCCTGGCTGAAGAGAAGGCGGCTTATGCCTGCGACGGTCAGCAGAACTCTTGAATTTGTTGTCAGCTTTCTGGAGGGAATCATGAACGTCAGCCCACATGGAATTGAATGATTCCTGAATAGTAGCCAAGGCTGGAATGTCGGAAGAACAGCTCATAGGAAGATGGAGTTGAGGATTTCTTCCAAAAACAGTGAAAAGGTTGTTTTCTGAGAACTGACGTTGACATGATTATTGTGGGAGAACTCTGCCCACGGGAGTAGTGATGCCCAATCATCGTGATGAGCCGAGACCAAGGTACGGAGAAAGACCTCCAACTCCTGATTAACCCTCTCAGTCTGGCCATTGGATTGGGGATGGTAAGAAGAGATAAAATCCAAGGAAATGTTGAGGGATTTGCAAAAGGCTCTCCAAAAACGGGACGTAAACTGAACACCCCGGTCCGAAACGATATGGGAAGGAACATGAAAGCGGAAAATCTCTCGTATAAAAATGGGAACCAAGGCAGAGGCAGAAGGGAGACCAGGAAGAGGAACAAAATGAGCCATCTTGGAGAACCGATCGATTACCACCCAAATGGCTGTATTATTCTCCGACAGTGGAAGATCGGTGATAAAATCCATGGCGATGTGAGACCAGGGCTCCTTAGGAATGGGCAAGGGCATGAGAAGACCAGCAGGGGCTTGTGTGGAAGATTTATACTGAGCACAGACATGACAAGCCTTAACACAATCTTTAACATCCGAGCGGAGATTAGGCCACCAGTAGAGACAACTTATAAGCAGGAAGGATCGGAGAAACCCAGCATGACCTGCCACCTTGGAATCATGTCCCCAATGAAGGATCTTAGCTCTTAGCTCCGTGGGAACAAAGGTCTTGCCAGGAGGAATTTTTGATTCCAGGGTGGTAGAATAGGCAACAATGCATGAGGTCGGAATGATCGGCTCAGAATCAGGGGTGGACTCCTCGTCCAAAGTGTCAAATGACCTAGAGAGCGCATCAGCCTGACCGTTGCAGGAACCAGGTTTGTACATAATCATGAATTTAAAACGAGAAAAGAAGAGACTCCACCTGGCCTGTCTGGGGTTCAGACGTTTAGCATTCTGTAGGTATTGTAGATTCTTGTGATCAGTAAAGATCGTAATGGAGTGAGGGGAACCCTCCAAGAGATGACGCCACTCTTCCAACGCCAATTTAATTGCGAGAAGTTCCTGATCACCAATGGCATAATTTCTCTCTGCCTGAGAAAATTTTTTGGAGAAGAACGCACATGGTTGACGTCTCTTCTCAAAGAACTGAAGAAGCACAGCTCCCACCCCCATCAAAGAAGCGTCTACTTCAATAAAAAATGGGTCCCCAGGATTTGGTCTCCTCAAGAGAGGTCCAGAAACAAAGGCCTGTTTCAGATTGTGAAACGCAAAGACAGCCTCGGGAGGCCAGTCTTTGGCATTCGCACCCTTCTTGGTTAAAGCAATAATAGGCGCGGCAATGGAAGAGTAATTCCTTATGAACTGCCTATAATAATTTGTGAAGCCAAGAAAGCGCTGTGTGGCCTTGAGGCTAGCAGGAAGGGACCAGTTGGTAATAGCTGAGACTCTTCCGAGATCCATGCGAAGACCCAAACTAGAAACAAAACATCCCAGAAACAGGACCTCAGGACATTCAAAGGAACATTTCTCCAGCTTGGCATAGAAATTATTCTCTCTAAGGCGCTGAAGTACGGTGCGGACATGGTTTCTGTGAGCAAGCAGATTTTCAGAAAAGATGAGAATGCCATCCAAATAGATGACAACAAACTGATACAGTAGATCCTCAAGATTTCATTGACAAAGTTCTGGAACACAGCTGAAGCATTACACAAACCAAAAGGCATAACCAGGAATTCTTAATGCCTGTCCCTAGTGTTAAACGCAGTCTTCCATTCGTCACCTTCCCGTATCCTAATGAGATTGTATGCACCTCTGAGATCCAACTTGGTGAAATGGAAGCCCCCTTCAACCTGTCGAATAGCTCAGATATTAGAGGTAAGGTGTATCGATTTTTGATAGTCACTGTGTTTAACCCTCGATAGTCAATGCAGGGTCTGAGGGTACCATCCTTTTTAGCAATGAAAAAGAACCCTGCTCCTGCAGGCGACGAGGATTTCTGGATGAAACCTCTCTCCAGATTATCAGCGACATACTCAGACATGGCCTGGGTCTCTGGAATTGAAAGAGGCTAGGTACGACCCCTGGGCAGAGTTGCTCCAGGGACAAGGTCAATGGCACAGTCAAAAGATCTGTGGGGAGAAAGCACCTCAGCAGACTTCTTACAGAACACATCCCGGTAATCGCTGTATGCCGCGGGAAGATCAAAAAATACGGATGTGGTAGCAATGGGAAGTCTTTTCTTGGGGACCACCTTGAGAAGACAGGATGAGAAACACGAAGGACCCCAAGCCAGGATCTGCCCAGAGACCCAGTCCACATGTGGAGAGTGGAGCTGTAGCCAAGGAAGGCCCAATACAATGGGGGTAGATGCCTTGGGTAGAATCTGGAAGGAAATCCACTCTTGGCGGAGTATCCCTACCGTCATCCTAATAGGTAGCATCTGGAAATGGATAGGGCCCCCTGGGAGCACAGTGCCATCAATTGCCGAGACTACCAGTGGTGTAGCGAGGGGAGAAAGGGTAAGCTTCATGGAAGAAGCAGTTCTCCAGTCCATAAAATTGCCGGCAGCCCCGGAGTCCAGATATGCTAGGACCGATTGGGGAGAAGGGCCTACATGGAGGAACACTGGAAGAAGAAGACGAGAAGGTGATGTTTCTGGGTCCAATACTCCACCCTCTAAATGTATTAGACCCGATTGTTTCCCGGATGAAGCGAGCAGGAGTCACGAAAATGACCCTTGCCCCCACAATAAAGACACAAGCCCAGAGTTCTGCATCTAGCACGTTCTGCGGGGGTTAGTCTGGTCCGGCCCAGCTGCATAGGTTCCTCAGCAGGCAGAGGATGCTCCACAGGGTGACGGGGGAAGAGTCCTGGCTGACTAGGACCTAGGGGGTGCTGGCATCTTTTTTCTAGGGACCTCTCCTGGAAACGAATGTCAATCTGATTGCACAAGGAAATTACATCGTCCAGACTGGCGGGGATGGCTCTTCCTGGTAATTCGTCCTTCACTCGGTCAGAGAGGCCATGTAAAAAGGTTCCAAGCAGGACCTCATTGTTCCAGCTCAATTCAGCTGTGAGGATACGGAACTGAGGCGCATATTGTCCCACTGAACAAGATTCTTGGTGAAGGCGTAATAGGGCACTAGCCGCTGAAGAAACCTGAGCTGGCTCCTTGAAGATATTACGAAAAAGCTTCAAGAAGTCGGACAGGCTGGAAACCACCGGGTCATTCTTCTCCCACAGGGGGGCAGCCCAAGCTAAAGCTTCACCAGAGAGGGGGGAAATGATATAGGCTACCTTAGCCCGATCAGACAGAAAGTTTTGAGGCTGGAGCTCAAAATGAATGGTGCATTTGCTGAGGAAGCCCCTGCAGGCCTAGGAGTCCCCAGATAAACGGGATGGAGCTGGCAGTAAATATGAATGTGTGGCTGCGACTGGTGCGATAGGTGCAGCTGCTGATTGTACTTGAGACTGCAGATTCGGGTTTCCCAAGGAGGCCTGGAGCTGCTCAAAGCGGGAGGCCAGATCCTTAAGGAATCGCATCACCTGAGTCTGATTAGATTCCTGGGTCTCGAGTCTGCGAACTATGCCCTGTAATGGATCGGCTGCAGGAAGCGGCACGTCAGCTGGGTCCATGGCTGATCAAACTGTTAGGTCACCTTGAGGCTAGGTGACAGAAGCACAACGTTGGGATCAGGAGTGCACCGCAAGGTAGTGGACCCTATGGCTGACTGCTGCGGATGGCAGTCTGGGTGGTAAGGAAGGCAAGGCCACTGGAACACCAACACGGATCCCACCGGGGTTAGAGCATGGGATTCACTGGGGCACGGAGTCTAAGAGCCAGCAGGTGTTCACCAGAGCCTCTAGTGGGGAGGATGGACTGGGCTGCAACTGGCTCCAGGTCGCGACCCCCAGGGTCCCCCAGCTCACACCCACAGTAGGCAACAGGAGGATAGGAATAGTAAAGGAATAAGCCAAGGTCAGGGCCACAAGCAGACAAGGACAACAGAGTTCACGCCAAGGTTCAGGGTCACAGGCAAACAGGGATGGTCGGGGACACACCAAAGGTCAGGGTCACGAGCAGACAGGAATAGTAAAGAACACGCCAAGGTCGGTAACAGAAACAAATGTAGAGCACACGGCAGGCAGGAACAGGAAGCCAAAACACACAAAGGTTGATCAGCATAACAGGCCTGCAGTGCAGAGGTTAATATAGAGTTCTCTGATAGGAGCTGGGGTGGAGCCATGCTAGAGGAGAGTAAATAAAAGCAGTCAGGTGAGAGTCAGCTGGTCTTTAGAGATGAACACATGGAGACAGGTAAGCTGACAAACAAAACTCTATTGCATAACCATGACAGAGACGCCACATGACCGCAGTCACATGACACGTAAGGGAGATGCCACGTGACCGCAGACCAGAGAGATCTCGCGATAGAAGCAAGAAACAATCACCGCGGTCACGTGGGGCGTCCCAACACAAATCTGCATTCAACCCATAAGGCACCAATCATATGTCCCTGGAGAGATTCAATATAAATAACAGGGAAGAACATTGTAATGTCTATAATATTCAAGGTATATACCCCGAACGTGGACATTAAAGCAAAAACCAAGAAATAAAAAAATTATAAAATAAAAACATGAAAGGAAAAAGCAGAAAAAAAGATTCCATGATCTGGTGACTCGCAAAGGATGGGGAAAAAAAGAAAATTCACCCAAAACTAAAGAGACTCCGAGCATGGAAATGGGATGTGGGTATTCAGGCATAAAACATATATCAGGGTTCAGGCAAAAGGGAGGTGTTTAAAAATGTGTAAGCATCATATCAAAGAAGTAACCCGACATGCCTAAAAAATAATAAAGGAAATGGTCAAAGAAATAAAAGCAAATCTCTAAGATTGGTTGATAAATGAGTTGAGGTCCCACTCAACGTTCAACCCAAATGGAAAGTAGGACCTTACTCATATATCCAATATGTTTTGAGGCGGGAAACGCCACGCAGACGCGACCCGCCCCTCCAATGAGGGACAAATCTGTCGATCACCTGAAACAGTGTACCTGAAGGGTCTTTGTTATGGTACTGTAAATAGTGACGTGATACTGTGTGTTTGCTTTTCTCGCCTTTAATCCCGGCCACATGCTCATTGACTCGGCTGGAGAAAGTCCTAATCGTACGACCAACGTATTGTTTGTGGCAGGGACAGGTGAGCAAATACACAATATACTGGGAAGAGCAAGTGGTGAATTGCTTCATATGGTATATGAGAGGTGACCGTGGATTTAAATGTAGTAGTTTTTTGTCTCCCTCCAACATTATGGAGACACACATTGCACTTGCGATATGGGTAATAACTCTTACAATCCTGAAAGAAGGAAACCTTTTTAGGGGGGGTCAACAACATTCGGGGCAACTTGCCCCTGAATGGACCATGCAGCCCTGAAAATAACAGCGGCTTGTTCAGGGAGAAAAGGGCCAATAAATCTATCATTTAGAAGGACTTTCCAATACCTTCTAAAGATTTCTCTAATCTGTTTGGATTGAGTGGAATAAGTAGTAATAAAGGACCATCTAAATCTGGAGTCCGAAATTACTTTCGGACGTTCTATTAGAGTGGAACTTCTCTCTGTTAGCAAGACCTTAATAATTTCGGTGTGTAGGAGATCTGAGTGATAACCCTTTTTGAGGAATCTGTTCTTGAGTATCTGAGCCTGGGATAAATAGTCAGAAGTTCTTGTGCAATTCCGCCGAAACCTAAAAAACTGGCTGCGGGGAACTGCTTTCAGCCATTAATCGCGGTGGCATCTGTCGACCGGAACATACCCATTCCGGTCAGTGGGTTTGAAGTAGGTTCTAAACTCTAATGCCCCGTACACACGGTTGGATTTTCCGATGGAAAATTTTCCATCGGATTTTCCGACACACAAAGTTTGAGAGCAGGAGATAAAATTTTCCGACAACAAAATCCGATCGCGTCAATTCCCACCGTGTGTGGCCTGTTCCGACGCACAAAGTGCCACGCATGCTCACAAGAAATTTCGACACGGAACAGCTCGTTCTGGTAAACTTAGCAATCACAATGGATACAGCACTTTCGTCACGCTGCAATGTCAAAAATGGTTTAATACAGCGCACTCTCTTCTTCTTTATAATGTGAGAAGAATTAAGTAGTTTTGCTGCTCATATTCACACACTTCTCACAAACTTTTTTTTTTGTTTTTTTATTGGGATTCTCTGAATATATTGTTATTTGTCACATCTGACATAATGTTTTTTTTTATTTATTTTTTTGGGGGATTTTAAGGCATTTTTGTTTTAGATTTTATGTTTGTATTTTTTCCAAGGCTGATCTTTGTTCAATGTTATTTTTATTTTTACTCCAGACTATTTTTGTGTGTGTTTTGTGTGTCAAGTTACCACAACACCATTGATATCTTTTATTATTTAATCTCAAGGAGATTGTTTGTTGTTGGTGTCCCTTGTTCATTTCACATTGTATATTTGAAATGTACCTGAATCCTCACAAACAAACTGTCCTTTTTGAAGTAAAACACATAGGAGAGTATAATTCAAACCAAAATTCCTTTATTAAGGGCTCAGAACCAAACAAAGAGGGAGGCAACACTGGATCAACAGGAGAAATTAGCGAAGCCTGTGACCCCCACGGCAGACATCAATTCTTGAACATCAAAATTGGTGGCCTGAGGAATCCATATGTAAGGGAGGGCAGTCTGGTCCAGGAGTCGCAGAGATCCGGAAAGCAGCAGATGACATCTGTGTCCCCAGGCTGTGGTACCACAAGAGGCTGCATCTTTTGGCCGACTAGACTGGATCCAGGGTCCTCACTTTCTGGTCTTCCTTCCACGCTTCCTTCCGGGCTGTGGCTGTTGGAGATGTGGCAGGAGGAGGAGGAGGACTGGGAGGAGGAGGAGGAGAAGGAGGAGAAGGAGGAGGACCTGCAGGAGGAGGAGGAGTACCATGTGGGATTTTGCAAAGGTGTGTCTGAGATGTAATTTGGCCCCTCATACCTTTGTTAAGAGCCTCCAATATGAGCGACTCACACATGAGTTGTTGTCCCTCCTCCATCCTCTGCATTTTATAGGCAATGGTGGCAGCAATGTCCTCCTCCACGGTGTGTGGTGCTCCCAGGGCCTCTGTAGCCCTCCAAAAGAGTCCTATGGCAGCCTCCTCTAGGGCACTCCTCCTCCTGCCACTTTCTCTTTCCAGGGGGAGTGGAAGGACCTGCAGATCAGCCAGCCGGCTCGGCCCGGCCACCTCCTGGCTGCGACTTTCCTGTGTATGAAAAAGGGACATGGTTTTATTTTTTGCTTCATCAATCACAATCCTAAATTAGTACTCCCAACTAACATCTAGTTAACATCATTGATTGGACAAGCAGAAATATTTAGAGGAATGCTATACCTGGCTCAATCTGGGCTCCTCCACATGTTGCCTGGAAGGCCCAGGTTGGGCGTCAGAAGCCTCAGCCGGGGGGGGGAAGGAAGCGTGGAAGGAAGACTGGAGAGAGATGGCCTGGGTTCAGTCTGGCCTGCCAGAAAATGTAGCCTGTCGTAGTACCACATCCTGCTCCGGATCTCTGCGAATCCTGGACTTTCTGGCGCTCCCTCACATATGTGCTCCTCAGGCCACCAATTAAGATCTTCAAAAATGTGATGTCTGCCGTGGGGATCACCTGCTTCACAATTTCACACAATTGCTCCAGTGCTGCCTTCCTCTTTGCTTGGTTCTTGTAATGTGGGTGGTTAATCTCCCACAGACATGGCAGCTCCCTTAACATATCAATGAATAGTGACATGAAGTCATTGTCTTTCAATAGCATATCCATGTTCACTGCAAGACACAACACAAGACAAAGCCTAATGTCAGACAAAACTCTCCTAATCTTGTTACAATATAGGCCTCAATGTAGAAGCAGTATAGGCACAAGTTTGTCTCTTACCTTCGTTCTTACGATCGGCGCGTCCAATGCTCCTTCCTCTGCTCACAGATCGTACGTAATACGCACGTGTGTTACGCTTTATATACACTGCGCATGCGTGTAACTCCGCCTGCCCCTGACATTCTTTCTATTATATTCCCCGCCCCTTTTCGTTCGGCGCAGTGGGGGAAGAGCACATGGCGGAGTCACAGCAGGTGCGTGCTAATTACAGGAACGAGGAGGAGGAGGAAAGCCCGGATCCGGACACGTCCCGATCCAGAAGGAGAAGATTTAAGGCCACAAATATGTCCTTTGGGGAGATGTTGGAGATGGTTGACATCCTGAAGAGGGCCGACTATGACGGAAAGTATGGGCCTTACCCCAACCCCAATATCAGAAAGGCCAAGATCATGGCGAAAGTGGTCAAAAGTCTTCACAGGAATTTCGGGGAACGGCGATCGAAAGATCAGCTCAGGAAGCGGTGGTCGGACCTGAAATTAAGAGAGCCTGAGCAGTACAGAAAGATCCGGAGAGTGCTGCAAAAAAGTAAGTAGTTGTGCTGTGTTCCTATTCTTTTGCTCTTTCTTACGTTTGTGCTGCTCCATATGCTTTTCTTAATTGTTGTACAGTTTAAAATGTCAATTTTAATGTTCATGGGCCCATTATTCATTCGTATCAAACATTTTTTTGGACCCCTCTAAAACATCATTGTTTAGGCCATATGCATTTTCCGACATTTTATAGGGCCTACTTGTATGCAAAATATTTGGTTGTGTAGATGGGTTTGTTACTAGAATGAAATGCAAACTAGATTCTGTGTAAGGAGAGGACACTGAGCAGCTGTTTTCACATCTGGACACTGGAGCACTAGTGTGGGACACAAGAACACCATTTTTATTAGGGGGGACTCACAGGTGCTCCAGTGTATACTATAGGGGGGGTCTCCATCTGTGAAGCTTGTACTAAACAGGTAAAGTATTGCAGCTTGACAAAGGCCAATAAAAAAGTGACATCTTGGAACTCGGCTAAAATAGACAATTGTACCCCACTTCCAAGCAATGTTTCCTATTTCTAGTTCTGCCATCAAATATCTGTGTGCTAATTATACCATTTTTGTTTTACATAGGGGAGAAAAGACTCGGAGGACACCCCTCATCCGAGGAGACCACAGACCCCCCACATGGAAGAAGGTGAAATACCCCCAACCCAAGAAGAGCAGGAGGAGGAAGAAGATGTGGTGGAAATTGGCACCACAACAGGTGAGTGTCTGCGACCACAGACTCAGGTAAGAGATGGATGGTGGCAGATTTTTGATACCTTTTTTTGTTTGGTTTTTCTCTTTTTAGGTGATCGTGATGTTAGGGATCGAGATCCTTTCACATCTGAAAGTGCCCAGATCCTGATCGGGGAGATCATGGGGTGTAATGTAGAATTGCAAAACATCCAGAAAAAAATAAATGATGTGATTAAAAAAAATAATAACATCATTGATGTTTTGGGGCGAATTTAAAACCCCACAAAATCACTTTTTTTAGTGTGGTCCAATGTTTTAAATATTTTAGCAATGTTTCGAAAAGCCGAATTTGGAGGATGCACACAGTGTGCCAACATGTGCTATCTGCCATCACGGGAGATCAATGGACGCGTTTTGGGGGTGCAACCCCTTCCTCAATTCTAAAGTAGCGGTGAGGAAGGGCTTGCTCCCCCAAATCACGTCTCTTGATCCCCCGTGATGGCAGCTAGCACATGTTGACATTCGTAAATTGGTGTGCATCTTCCAAATTTGGCTTTTCCTGGGGTGATTTGACCCCATCTGAACGCAATATCAAACACAGTTCCTAAATACTCATGTCTGATATTGCCTTCAAGTTTTACCTAATGTGAACTTTGTAAGTTCAAGTTTTTTGTCTTTCTTGTTGGTTTTACACAGGCCTGTTTTATCTTAAATGGACATTTATATTTTTGATAATGCCACCCCAAAAATTGTTATACAACAAACATGTTGGTTTGTTTTAAAAACCTTTGGTAAATGCACATGTGATTGTGCAGGTATAAAAAAGATTGTTAATCAAGAATGTGTGGATTATTGTCTCAACACTACAACACTTTTGGGGTGATGTAATTGCTGTTTTCAGCGAAAATGGGGGTTATTTCCTAAGGGCAAATCCCCTTTGCACTACAAGAGCATTTTCATTGCAGTTTCAAGAACACTTGTAGTATAAAAAGTGTATACGCCTTTAGTAAATAACAGCCAACAGTGCTTTGTATAAGGTTACACAATCACGCCATTTTCACGACTCCCCACATTTCTGTTAGGGTCAGCTAAAACAAACACAAGCAGTAAATGTCCACAAAGATTTTTATTTTTTTGTTTTTTTATTGGAAAAAGGCTTCACAAATTTGAAGGCATATTGATAGCCCCCCTACCTGCAAAGAACTCCAGGTATCTTAACCGGACATCACGGGCACTCAGGGATGGCAAGCCAGGACGGCCGCTTTCAAGCGCCGTCAGTGTTTCAGGTATCACTCCGGCCTCAGGCCCAACTGAGCCAGCATAGTTGGCCGAATGTTTCCTTAAAAAGTTATGGAGAATACAGCACGCCAGCATAATATGGTTCAGTTTATACTCCGCCATATGGATAGGTGTCAGAAATAGGCGGAACCGGCTGGCCAGGATTCCAAATGTGTTCTCCACCACTCTTCGGGCTCTGGCCAGCCGGTAATTAAAAACCCTCTGTTCCGGGGTGAGGATCCTCATCGGGAATGGCCGCATCAGGTGGTCCCCCAGCGCAAACGCTTCATCAGCAACGAACACAAATGGGAGTCCTTCCACATTGTCCTCTGGAGCTGGCGAGTCCAAGCTGCCATTCTGGAGACGCCTGTAGAACTCCGTCTGGGTGATGACTCCACTATCAGACATCCGGCCATTCTTCCCCACGTCCACATACAAGAAGTCGTAATTAGCCGACACCACCGCCAACATCACAATACTATTAAACCCCTTATATTTGAAATAGTATGACCCCGAGTTGGGTGGTGGGACGATGTAGACGTGATTCCCATCAATTGCCCCTCCGCAGTTAGGAAAGTCCCACCAGTGGGAGGCCACAGTCTGCCATTCCTGTGGCGTGGAAGGAAACTGTTGAGGAAAAAAAATAATTACTATTTTTGCTCAGAAACATGGCAAGCAGATTAGGCACAAACGTTATGGGGCAACCTCCAGATAGCATTTATTAAGGGGAATTTAACAACGCCAAAGTATAAGGTACACATTCCATATTCCCCCCCCCTCTCATGGGCCATTTATAACATTATGGGGTGTGTGGAAATCTTGGACAGGTAACCCTCTTCACTTCATTGAGAGATGAATGCCTAAATACAGGGTATTACTTGGAACAGCCCCTCCTTAGTTACACTATTGGCAGCCCACTGGACAGGTAAGAAGTGTCATAATACAAAGATATACATACACACTGTACACATTTGAGGACATTTGGACATTCTGCTATTACCTGTCAAGATAATAATAGGATACAAAAACTTTAACCACTTGCCGACCGCCTAACGCAGATATACTGCGGCAGAGTGGCACGGACAGGCAAAATCACGTACCCGTACGTGATCTGCCTTCCGCGGGTGGGGGGTCCGATCGGACCCCCCCCCGGTGCCATAGACGGTCGGCTCTCGTTCGCGGGCGATGGGAGGTGAGGGGGAGGCCATCCATTGATGGCCACCCCCTCCCGATCGCTCCCGGCGAATGAAAATGCTTCCTTTCCCTCTGTAATGTAAACAGAGGGAAAGGAAGTGATGTCATCTCTCCTCGAGTCGGTCTTTTCGTCCGGCGCAGAGGAGAGAAGACATCCAAGTAAGTGCACCAACACTACACTAACAGTAGAACACGCAGGCACACTTTTCACCCCCCTGTCACCCCCCGATCACCCCCTGATCACCCCCCTGTACCCCCTGTCACTCTGACACCAATAGCAGTGTTTTTTTTTTTTTTGCATTGGTGTCAGTTTGTCAGTTATAAGTGTTAGGGCAGTTAGGTTAGCCCCCTTTAGGTCTAGGGTACCCCCCCTTAGGTCCAGGGTACCCCCTAACCCCCCCCTAATAAAAGTTAACCCCTTGATTACCCCCCGTCACCAGTGTTGCTAAGCGATCGTTTTTCTGATCGCTGTATTAGTGACACAGGTGACGCTAGTTAGGGAGGTGAGTATATAGGTTTGCTGTCAGTGTTTTATAGTGACAGGGACCCCCATATACTACCTGCTAAAGGTTTTAACCCCCTGATTGCCCCCTAGTTAACCCTTTCACCAGCGATCACCGTATAAGTGTTACGGGTGACGCTGGTTAGATAGTTTGTTTTTTGTAGTTTATTATAGTTTATTACAGTTTATTATAGTTTATTATAGTTTTAGGGCACCCGCCGTTTATTACCTTATAAAGGTTTAACCCCCTAATTGCCCGGCGGTGATAGAAGTTAAGTTTTTAGGATCTGATAAGGTCTGCGTCGCCCCAGGCAGCGTCAGGTTAGCGCTAGTACCGCTAAAACCCACGCACGCAGCATACACCTCCCTTAGTGCTATAGTATCTGAACGGATCGATATCTGATCCGATCAGATCTATACTCCCCAGCAGTTTAGGGTTCCCTGAAACACAGTGTTAGCGGGATCAGCCCAGATACCTGCTAGCACCTGCGTTTTGCCTCTGCGCCCAGCCCAGCCCAGCCCACCCAAGTGCAGTATCGATCGATAACTGACACTTACAAAACACTAAGCACACAACTGCAGCGGTCGCAGAGTCAGGCCTGATCCCTGCGATCGCTAACAGTTTTTTGGTAGCGTTTTGATAGTCGCTAACAGTCAGGAGCTTTTTTGCCTGTGAGTCTCACTAGTGTACCCCTAAATTTAGAGGCCAAAATGGCAAATCCAAGGTACACTAGTGAAGAGGCCTACAGGATTCTGAGTATGACAGATAGTGAAGAGGAAGTCACTCATCTGTCAAGTTCAGGCTCAGAATACGAACCTGTAGAGGACAGCGGCTCCATGACAGATAGCTCTGACGACGGAGTTGTGGTCCCTGCTAGGGTCAGGCGTACCAGACCCCGAACTTATGCTGTCCTTGAAGTGCATGAACCGCAGGGCTCTCGTATGGAGCAGAGAAGTACTAGTGCCGCTACTCCTTCTGGTGAACTGGCAAGCACCAGCGGCCTAGTACACCCTGGTCGTACATCCAGCACTGCAGTATCACGTGGTGACGTGGCGAGTCCCATAAGTGCAGTTCAAGCTGGCGAGGTGGCAAGCAGTAGTAGTGTCCCGCTGCCACCAAGAAGACAAAGACAGGCCCGTCGTGCCCATAGTGCCCTTCCTGCTGCATTGGCCAATCCGAATTGGGAACCTTCCACTTCTGCAGCACCCGTACTTCCCCCTTTCACTGGCCAACCCGGAATTCAGGTGGAAACAGTTGACTTTACGCCACTCGATTTTTATTCGCTGTTTTTCACCGAAGATCTCTATAGTTCTATTGTGGACCAAAGCAATTTGTACGCTGGTCAACACATCGCCACTATTCCCCAGTCCACCCTTGCCAGAGATTGGAGACCAATTACGGTCTCCGAATTTAAGACCTTTCTGGGCCTTTCCCTCCTCATGGGCATAACCAAAAAGAGTGAGTTGCGGTCATATTGGTCCACTGACCCAATTCACCATATGCCCGTGTTCTCTGCCTCCATGACCAGGGCACGATACGAGCAGATTTTGCGGTTCATGCATTTCAACAACAATGAACTCTGTCGTCCTCGTGGAGACCCTGCATACGATCGGCTCTACAAAATTCGGCCCCTCGTAAACCACTTCAACCAACGTTTTGCAGACTTGTTTACCCCCCATCAAGTTGTCTGCGTTGATGAGTCCCTGATTAAGTTTTCTGGCCGCTTGTCCTTCAAACAGTACCTTCCCAGCAAGCGTGCCAGATACGGGGTCAAGATGTATAAGCTCTGTGACAGGGCCACAGGCTATACATGTAGATTTATGGTTTACGAGGGCAAAGATAGTCACGTAGAGCCGATAAACTGCCCTGACTACATAGGAAGCGCTGGCAAGATAGTGTGGGACTTGGTGTCACCCTTATTCGGAAAGGGGTACCACTTGTACGTGGACAATTATTATACGAGCGTGCCACTTTTTAGTCACTTGTTTGATCATCAGATTGGAGCATGTGGCACCGTGCGACCTAATCGCCGGGGCTTTCCCCAGCGGCTTGTAGAGTCCCGTCTTAGGCTGGGGGAGAGAGCCTGCTTGCAGTATAATAATTTGCTCGCTATGAAGTGGAGGGATAAGAAGAATGTTTTCGTTCTCACCTCCCTTCATGCAGACACGATGACCCAAATTCCTACGGCGACTGGTGTTGTGGAGAAACCCCTCTGTGTCCACGAATACAACCTTAATATGGGAGGGGTGGACCTCAACGACCAGTTGTTGGCGCCGTACTTAGTTGCCCGTAAGGCCAGACGCTGGTACAAAAAAGTGTCTGTTTACTTATTTCAATTGGCTTTGCTGAATGCTCATGTGCTATACAGAGCTTCAGGACGGACTGGATCCTTCCTTAAATTCCAGGAAGAGATCGTCAGAGCCCTTCTGTATCCAGATGGTGCTCCACCTCACCTTCCCAATCCAAATGCAGTAAGCCGGCTGCATGGGAGGCATTTTCCTTATGTCCTCCAGAGTACCCCTACCCAACGAGCCCCCCAAAAAAGATGTCGTGTCTGCAGCAAGCGCGGATTTAGGCGTGACACCCGGTATTGTTGTCCCTCCTGTCCTGACAATCCTGGTCTATGCATTGGTGAATGTTTTGAACGCTACCATACACTAGTGGAGTATTAGCGTAGGGTTCAGCACGGCACAGACTAGGCACACTAACACAGGGTCTCCCAAGATGCCATCGCATTTTGAGAGACCCAAACCTGGTACAGTTACAGTTAAAAGTTAAAGTTACTAAAAAAAGTGTTAAAAAAAAAAAAAAAATACAAAAAAAATAAAAAAATAAAAATACAAAAAAAATATAAAATAAAAAAACCAAAAATAGTTGTCGTTTTATTGTTCTCTCTCTCTATTCTCTCTCTATTGTTCTGCTCTTTTCTATTGTATTCTATACTGCAATGTTTTATTGTTATGTTTTTATCAGGTTTGCTTTATAGGTATGCAATTTTTTTTATACTTTTTTATTGTTAACCACTTTTTTGTTTTCAGGTACGCCATTCAGCTGCAGAGCGGATTTATTTATCTTGACAGCAACAGCGTTTGCTCCCACGATATATAAAGCCGTGACTCCAGCGCTGTCGGAGGTGATTTCACCACCACAGTTCCATACTTCAGCATATATGCCGAAGCGTGGGGGCAGTAGTGGGTGGAGGAGCAATTTGCTCCTGCCTTTTGCGGGAGGATGCCCCCATGCTTCGGCATATATATATTTTAGGTAGGCACAGGTTGCGTTAAATGTTTTATTTTTTACTATGTTTTTTTTTGTATTTGCTTTGCAGGTATGGTAAGGTATACTGTTATACTGTAATGTTACTTTGTTTTTTTGTTAACCATCATTTGCTTAGCAGGTACGCCATTCAGTTGCAGCGCGGATTTATTTATCTTGACAGCAAAAGCGTTTGCTCCCACGATATATAAAGCCGTGACTCCAGCGCTGTCGGAGGTGATTTCACCACCACAGTTCCATACTTCAGCATATATGCCGAAGCGTGGGGGCAGTAGTGGGTGGAGGAGCAATTTGCTCCTGCCTTTTGCGGGAGGATGCCCCCATGCTTCGGCATATATATATTTTAGGTAGGCACAGGTTGCGTTAAATGTTTTATTTTTTACTATGTTTTTTTTTGTATTTGCTTTGCAGGTATGGTAAGGTATACTGTTATACTGTAATGTTACTTTGTTTTTTTGTTAACCATCATTTGCTTAGCAGGTACGCCATTCAGTTGCAGCGCGGATTTATTTATCTTGACAGCAAAAGCGTTTGCTCCCACGATATATAAAGCCGTGACTCCAGCGCTGTCGGAGGTGATTTCACCACCACAGTTCCATACTTCAGCATATATGCCGAAGCGTGGGGGCAGTAGTGGGTGGAGGAGCAATTTGCTCCTGCCTTTTGCGGGAGGATGCCCCCATGCTTCGGCATATATATATTTTAGGTAGGCACAGGTTGCGTTAAATGTTTTATTTTTTACTATGTTTTTTTTTGTATTTGCTTTGCAGGTATGGTAAGGTATACTGTTATACTGTAATGTTACTTTGTTTTTTTGTTAACCATCATTTGCTTAGCAGGTACGCCATTCAGTTGCAGCGCGGATTTATTTATCTTGACAGCAAAAGCGTTTGCTCCCACGATATATAAAGCCGTGACTCCAGCGCTGTCGGAGGTGATTTCACCACCACAGTTCCATACTTCAGCATATATGCCGAAGCGTGGGGGCAGTAGTGGGTGGAGGAGCAATTTGCTCCTGCCTTTTGCGGGAGGATGCCCCCATGCTTCGGCATATATAAATGGTGCATGTATGCCCATCATTAGAAGTGGGCGGATGAAGGGAGGTATTCTAATGGTGGGCATACCCACCGATCAATATCTTTTTTTCGTTCAGCCCACAGGCTGCATGAAAAAAAAGTTTACAATACAAGGACCAGCAACGTACTGGTATGTTGCTGGACTTTGAGTGGTTATACCAGAATGATGCCTGCAGGTTTAGGTATCATCTTGGTATCATTCTTTTCAGCCAGCGGTCGGCTTTCATGTAAAAGCAATCCTAGCGGCTAATTAGCCTCTAGACTGCTTTTACAAGCAGTGGGAGGGATTCCCCCCCCCCCCCCACCGTCTTCCATGTTTTTCTCTGGCTCTCCTGTCCCAACAGGGAACCTGAGAATGCAGCCGGTGATTCGGCCAGCTGACCATAGAGCTGATCAGAGACCAGAATGGCTCCAATCATCTCTATGGCCTAAGAAACCGGAAGCTACGAGCATTTCATGACTTAGATTTCGCCGGATGTAAACAGCGCCATTGGAAAATTGGGAAAGCATTTTATCACACCGATCTTGGTGTGGTCAGATACTTTGAGGGCAGAGGAGAGATCTAGGGTCTAATAGACCCCAATTTTTTCAAAAAAGAGTACCTGTCACTACCTATTGCTATCATAGGGGATATTTACATTCCCTGAGATAACAATAAAAAAGATAAAAAAAAAAAAAAAATGAAAGGAACAGTTTAAAAATAAGATAAAAAATCAAAAAATTAATAAAAAAAAAAAAAAAAAAAAAAAAAAGCACCCCTGTCCCCCCCTGCTCTCGCGCAAAGGCGAACGCAAGCGTCGGTCTGGCGTCAAATGTAAACAGCAATTGCCCCATGCATGTGAGGTATCACCGCGAAGGTCAGATCGAGGGCAGTAATTTTAGCAGTAGACCTCCTCTGTAAATCTAAAGTGGTAACCTGTAAAGGCTTTTAAAGGCTTTTTAAAATGTATTTAGTTTTTCGCCACTGCACGTTTGTGCGCAATTTAAAAGCATGTCATGTTTGGTATCCATGTACTCGGCCTAAGATCATCTTTTTTATTTCATCAAACATTTGGGCAATATAGTGTGTTTTAGTGCATTAAAATTTTAAAAAGTGTGTTTTTTCCCCAAAAAATGCGTTTGAAAAATCGCTGCGCAAATACTGTGTGAAAAAAAAAAATGAAACACCCACCATTTTAATCTGTAGGGCATTTGCTTTAAAAAAATATATAATGTTTGGGGGTTCAAAGTAATTTTCTTGCAAAAAAAAATTATTTTTTTATGTAAACAACAAGTGTCAGAAAGGGCTTTGTCTTCAAGTGCTTAGAAGAGTGGGTGATGTGTGACATAAGCTTCTAAATGTTGTGCATAAAATGCCAGGACAGTTCAAAACCCCCCCAAATGACCCCATTTTGGAAAGTAGACACCCCAAGCTATTTGCTGAGAGGCATGTTGAGTCCATGGAATATTTTATATTGTGACACAAGTTGCGGGAAAAAGACAATTTTTTTTTTTTTTTTTTTTTTTTTTGCACAAAGTTGTCACTAAATGATATATTGCTCAAACATGCCATGGGAATATGTGAAATTACACCCCAAAATACATTCTGCTGCTTCTCCTGAGTACGGGGATACCACATGTGTGAGACTTTTTGGGAGCCTAGCCGCGCACGGGACCCCGAAAACCAAGCACCGCCTTCAGGCTTTCTAAGGGCGTAAATTTTTGATTTCACTCTTCACTGCCTATCACAGTTTCGGAGGCCATGGAATGCCCAGGTGGCACAAACCCCCCCCAAATGACCCCATTTTGGAAAGTAGACACCCCAAGCTATTTGCTGAGAGGTATAGTGAGTATTTTGCAGACCTCACTTTTTGTCACAAAGTTTTGAAAATTGAAAAAAGAAAAAAAAAATATGTTTTTATTGTCTTTCTTCATTTTCAAAAACAAATGAGAGCTGCAAAATACTCACCATGCCTCTCAGCAAATAGCTTGGGGTGTCTACTTTCCAAAATGGGGTCATTTTGGGGGGTTTTGTGCTATCTTGGCATTTTATGGCCTTCAAAACTGTGATGGGTAGTGAGGAGTAAAATCAAAAATTAACGCTCTTAGAAATCCTGAAGGCGGTGATTGGATTTTGGGGCCCGTATGAAGCTAGGCTCCCAAAAAGTGCCACTCATGTGGTATCCCCATACTCAGGAGAAGTAGCAGAATGTATTTTGGGGTGTAATTCCACATATGCCCATGGCATGTTTGAGCAATATATCATTTAGTGACAAAAAAAAAAAAATTGTCACTTTCCCGCAACTTGTGTCAAAATATAAAATATTCCATGGACTCAACATGCCTCTCAGCAAATAGCTTGGGGTGTCTACTTTCCAAAATGGGGTCATTTGGGGGGGTTTTGTGCCATCTTGGGATTTTATGGCCTTCAAAACTGTGATAGGTAGTAAGGAGTGAAATCAAGAATTTATGCCCTTAGAAATCCTGAAGGCGGTGCTTGGTTTTCGGGGCCCCGTACGCGGCTAGGCTCCCAAAAAGTCCCACACATGTGGTATCCCCGTACTCAGGAGAAGCAGCTAAATGTATTTTGGGGTGCAATTCCACATATGCCCATGGCCTGTGTGAGCAATATATCATTTAGTGACAATTTTGTGCAAAAAAAAAAAAAATTGTCACATTCCCGCAACTTGTGTTAAAAAATAAAATATTCCATGGACTCAACATGCCTCTCAGCAAATAGCTTGGGGTGTCTACTTTCCAAAATGGGGTCATTTGGGGGGGTTTTGTGCCATCTTGGCATTTTATGGCCTTCAAAACCGTGATAGGTAGTGAGGAGTGAAATCAAAAATTTATGCCCTTAGAAATCCTGAAGGCGGTGCTTGGTTTTCAGGGCCTCGTACGCGGTTAGGCTCCCAAAAAGTCCCACACATGTGGTATCCCCGTACTCAGGAGAAGCAGCAGAATGTATTTTGGGGTGTAATTCCACATTTGCCCATGGCATGTTTGAGCAATATATCATTTAGTGACAACTTTGTGCAAAAAAAAAAAAAAAAAAAAAAAAATGGTCACTTTCCCGCAACTTGTGTCAAAATATAAAATATTCCATGGACTCAACATGCCTCTCAGCAAATAGCTTGGGGTGTCTACTTTCCAAAATGGGGTCATTTGGGGGGGTTTTGTGCCATCTTGGCATTTTATGGCCTTCAAAACTGTGATAGGTAGTGAGGTGTGAAATCAAAAATTTATGCCCTTTGAAATCCTGAAGGTGGTGCTTGGTTTCGGGGCCCCGTACGCGGCTAGGCTCCCAAAAAGTCCCACACATGTGGTATCCCCGTACTCAGGAGAAGCAGCTAAATGTATTTTGGGGTGCAATTCCACATATGCCCATGGCCTGTGTGAGCAATATATCATTTAGTGACAACTTTGTGCAAAAAAAAAAAAAATTGTCACATTCCCGCAACTTGTGTCAAAAAATAAAATATTCCATGGACTCGACATGCCTCTCAGCAAATAGCTTGGGGTGTCTACTTTCCAAAATGGGGTCATTTGGGGGGGTTTTGTGCCATCTTGGCATTTTATGGCCTTCAAAACTGTGATAGGTAGTGAGGTGTGAAATCAAAAATTTATGCCCTTTGAAATCCTGAAGGCGGTGCTTGGTTTTCGGGGCCCCGTATGCGGCTAGGCTCCCAAAAAGTCCGACACATGTGGTATCCCCGTACTCAGGAGAAGCAGCTAAATGTATTTTGGGGTGCAATTCCACATATGCGCATGGCCTGTGTGAGAAATATATCATTTAGTGACAACTTTTTGTAATTTTTTTTTTTTTTTTTTTTTTTTGTCATTATTCAATCACTTGGGACAAAAAAAAAAAATATTCAATGGGTTCAACATGCCTCTCAGCAATTTCCTTGGGGTGTCTACTTTCCAAAATGGGGTCATTTGTGGGGGTTTTGTACTGCCCTGCCATTTTAGCACCTCATGAAATGACATAGGCAGTCATAAAATAAAAGCTGTGTAAATTCCAGAAAATGTACCCTAGTTTGTAGACGCTATAACTTTTGCGCAAACCAATAAATATACGCTTATTGACATTTTTTTTACCAAAGACATGTGGCCGAATACATTTTGGCCTAAATGTATGACTAAAATTGAATTTATTGGATTTTTTTTATAACAAAAAGTAGAAAATATCATTTTTTTTCAAAATTTTCGGTCTTTTTCCGTTTATAGCGCAAAAAATAAAAATGGCAGAGGTGATCAAATACCATCAAAAGAAAGCTCTATTTGTGGGAAGAAAAGGACGCAAATTTCGTTTGGGTACACCATTGCATGACTGCGCAATTAACAGTTAAAGCGACGCAGTGCCAAATTGTAAAAAGTGCTCTGGTCAGGAAGGGGGTAAAACCTTCCGGGGCTGAAGTGGTTAAACAGTACCATTTGAAAGTATACAGGCAGGCCCTTGCACTACATGCTTTGGGGAATTCATCCCTAAATCTAACCACAAAAGAGATGGGTATAGTGTGTATGGGTTTGTCAAAGTCAGCAGATAGATGATTGAGGATAGAGAATTGGGATCAGCTGACTTAGCAGTTGGGGGAGGGAGGGTTACTAAAAATGATTTGGGGACACCACACAAAAAAAGCCTCTGCCACTCTGCCTGAATTTAAAGCTCAAATAACATTTCCAAACATTTTAGGGGATGTTTGGGGTAAAGCACTACTATGGAGCTGATAAAATACATTGTTAAGTGACTACATGAGGTGAATATAGGGCCAGGAGAGAACATGCTGGAGAGGTTAGTGAAGGACAATCTGTATGAAGGACCTAAAAAATGAATTACATAAAAATCCAGCATGCATGAGGACAAAGGGGACATTCACAGCATATTACAATCATGGTAATTAGGGAATGAGGAAAGAAATACAATATATTAGCAAACATTAAATACAATAAAATGTGATATTAAAGGATAAAAATCTTACCTTCATATACTCCTTCTGCAGGACCTGTATGATGGCAGAACAGGTCTCTGGGATGATGATACCCAGAGCCTGGGGGGAGATGCCTGTCGAGAACTTCAAGTCCTGCAGACTTCTCCCTGTCGCCAAGTACCGCAGGGTAGCGACGAGCCTCTGCTCCGGAGTGATGGCTTTCCTCATGCAGGTATCCTGCCTGCTAATATAAAGGGTCAGCGAAGCCAACAGACGGTGAAACACGGGGTCCGTCATCCTGAGAAAGTTCCTGAAATCATCAGGATTATTCTCACGGATCTCACGGAGCAAAGGCATATGAGAGAACTGGTCACGCTGAAGCAACCAATTCTTGGTCCATGAACTCCTCCCCACCCTGTTCATGGACTGGACTTGTGTCAAGGTCAGGACCCCAACACCAAGCCCCCGCACAGCACGAACTCTACGAGGAGTACGCATACGCAACATGGCTAGAAAACGGTCAGCTGCTCAGAACGAAGTAACAGAACGCACTGAAGAACAGCAAGACCTGTGAAGAGCGACCTGAAAAACAGTAACGAACGAACAAGAATACAATGACTAAGTCACACGGAACTTGCTTGCACCCACTGAAGAGCAGATACAAACCCACAAGCACAAATTGAACGGCAGAAAACGATCTGAAAACCACAAGTCTGAAAAAGCGAGAATCGTCTCTCACCAAACTTTTACTAACACAAGATTAGCAAAAAGGAGCCCAAAGGGTGCGGCGCTTTGTTCTGAATTGGCCTTTTCTAGTCTTGTCGTACGTGCTTGACGCCACCACGTTCTTGGCGAAATTCCGACAACTTTGTGCGACCGTGTGTATGCAAAACAAGTTTGAGCCAACATCCGTCGGAAAAAAACCTAGGATTTTGTTGTCGGAATGTCCGAACAAAGTCTGACCGTGTGTACAGGGCATAAGTATTGTTCCACCACCAAGATCTCCAGGTCTAAGAAATGAACCATGGAGGTACTAGCTTCATAGCTTAAAGAGATCCCTCTATCATTAAGGTTAAGTGTAGCCATGAAGTTGTCCAAAGATACACGATCTCCATCCCATAGGAGGAGGATGTTGTCTATATACCTAGCCCAGAGAACTAACTCAGGTCTCTGAGCGGCGTAGACGACATCCTTCTCCCACTGGGCCATAAGGAGGTTGGCGAGACTGGGGGCAAACTTTGCCCCCATAGCCACGCCCCTCTACTGCAGATAAAACTGATTTTGGAACCAGAAATAGTTATGCCGGTTGGCAAATCTCAAAAGTTGCATAATAAAGTTCCTTTGTAAGGAAGGAAGTCTGGCGTCTCTCAATAGATGGTTTTCAACCGCATCGAAACCTAGATTGGGAGGTATGCACAAATAAAGTGCCGCCTTCCTGAAATTGGACTGACTCAAGTAATTTGATGGTATCTCTATATGAAGGGGTAGAGCGGACTAAGGGTTGTAGATAAAAATCCACGTATTTGCCAATCCGGGCCGTGACAGAGTCAATCCCGCTGACTATAGGTCAGCCAGGGGGATTGACAGGGTCTTTGTGGACCTTAGGGAGATAGTAGACAGCAGAGATACGTGGAACCTGGGGAACCAAAAAACTTTTCTCCTTATTAAGAATCCCCAGTGTGTATCCTTCGTCTACTAACTCTAACAAGGCCTTTTTGTAAACGGCGGTGGGATCAGTAGGGATGGGACTGTATGTGTCAGAATCGTTCAAGATTCTACTCATTTCTTTTAGGTAGTCTGCTTTATCTAATACAACAATCCCGCCACCCTAATCAGCAGGATGGATTATAAGATTTTTCCTCTCACATAATGATTTTAATCCAATCTTAATGTCAGGTTTAAAATAAACCCTTTTCTTACGATCAGATAATTTCTCTAAGTCATCCAAAACCAAATTTTTGAAGACCTGAACAGATGGTGCTATGGTGCCAGGGGAGTTAAATAAAGAAGGATTAGACAATCCAGAATGTAGAAATTTTTTTCCAGATGTAATGGTATCAGAAGGGGCGGGAACCTTGTCGGCTAGAGCAGGCCTAAGTGGCCGAGCTAAAAAATGTCTCTGTATGCTGAGCTTTTACGTAAACTTTAAGACATCAATAAATGTGGTAAATCTATTAAGAGGTTTTTGGGGGACAAATCTGAGCCCTTTGTCCAAAACAGATTGCTCTGCCTCTGTCAGTGTGACAGAGCTCAAGTTAAAAATACTGGCCCCCTTTAAGTCCTTTTTCTTTTGGCCTTGGACCCTCCGCCCCCCTCTGGTCCCTCTTTTCTTTCTGAATTTCCTGGGTATCCTTCCATTGGTTTCTGAAAACTCAAAGGCTGAAAAGAACCCGGATGACTTTGATTATAATTATATGGGGATCTATTATATAGATCTTCTTCCCTATCATATTGAGAATAAGACTCCTGATAAGCATCATAGAAAGCATTATCTTGAAGTGGGGTAAACCGATTGTTTAAGTAAATCGGAGTGCGATAGTTATAATCTAAATCATGGTGGTGTGGCAGACGACTACCTTGAAAATTGCCCCGGGGCAATTTTCAAGGTAGTCGTGGGCCATGTCTTAAAGTTTACGCGAAAGCTCAGCATACAGAGACATTTTTTAGCTCAGCCACTTAGGCCTGCTCTAGCCGACAAGGTTCCCCCTCTGATACCATTACATCCAGGAAAAAAATTTCTACATTCTGGATTGTCTAGTCCTTCTTTATTTAACCCCCCTGGCACCATAGCACCATCTGTTCAGGTCTTCAAAAATTTGGTTTTGGATGACTTAGAGAAATTATCTGATCGTAAGAAAAGGGTTTATATTAAACCCGACATTAAGATTGGATTAAAATCATTATGTGAGAGGAAAAATGTTATAATCTGTCCTGCTGATAAGGGTGGCAGGATCGTTGTATTAGATAAAGCAGACTACCTAAAAGAAATGAGTAGAATCTTGAACGATTCTGACACATACAGTCCCATCCCTACTGATCCCACCACCGTTTACAAAAAGGCCTTGTTAGAGTTAGTAGACGAAGGATACACACTGGGGATTCTTAATAAGAAGAAGAAAAGTTTTTTGGTTCCCCAGGTTCCACGTATCCCTGCTGTCTACTATCTCCCTAAGGTCCACAAAGACCCTGTCAATCCCCCTGGCTGACCTTTAGTCAGCGGGATTGACTCTGTCACGGCCCGGATTGGCAAATACGTGGATTTTTATTTACAATCCATAGCCCGCTCTACCCCTTCATACTTAAAAGATACTAGAGATACCATCAAATTACTTGAGTCAGTCCAATTCCAGGAAGGGATGATTCTAGTTACCACAGACGTGGCGGCACTTTATACGTGCATACCTCACAATCTAGGTTTCGATGCGGTTGAAAACCATCTATTGAGAGACGCCAGACTTCCTTCCTTACAAAGGAACTTTATAATGCAACTTTTGAGATTTGCCACCCGGCATAACTATTTCTGGTTCCAAAATCAGTTTTGTCTGTAGAAGAGGGGGGTGGCTATGGGGGCAAGTTTGCCCCCAGTCTCGCCAACCTCTTCATGGCCCAGTGGCAGGAGGATGTCGTCTACGCCGCTCAGAAACCTGAGTTAGTTCTCTGGGCTAAGTATATAGATGACATCCTCCTCCTATGGGATGGAGATCGTGTATCTTTGGACAACTTTATGGCTACACTTAACCTTAACGATAGAGGGATCTCTTTAAGCTATGACGCTAGTACCCCATGGTTCATTTCTTAGACCTGGAGATCTTGGTGGTGGAACAACACTTAGAGTTTAGAACATACTTCAAACCCACTGACCGGAATGGATATATTCCGGTCGACAGATGCCACCACGATCAATGGCTGAAAGCAGTTCCCCGCAGCTAGTTTTTTAGGTTGCGTCGGAATTGCACAAGAACTTCTGACTATTTATCCCAGGCTCAGATACTCAAGAACAAATTCCTCGAAAAGGGTTATCACTCAGATCTCTTAGACACCAAAATTAATAAGGTCTTGCTAACAAAGAGAAGTTCCACTCTAATAGAACGTCCGAAAGTATTTTCGGACTCCAGATTTAGATGGTCCTTTATTACTACTTATTCCACTCAATCCAAACAGATTAGAGAAATCTTTAGAAGGCATTGGAAAGTCCTTCTAAACAATAGGCTTCTTGGCCCTTCTCTCCCTGAACAAGCCGCTGTTATTTTCAGGGGTGCACGGTCCATTCAGGGGCAAGTTTCCCCGAATGTTATTGACCCCCCTAAAAAGGTTTCCTTCTTTCAGGATTGTAAGGGTTATTACCCATGTCGCAAGTGCAATGTGTGTCTCCATATTGTTGGAGGGAGACAAAAAACTACTACATTTAAATCCACGATCACCTCTCATATACCATATGAAACAATTCCCCACTTACTCTTCCCAGTATATTGTGTATTTGCTCACCTGTCCCTGCCACAGACAATACGTTGGTCGTATGATTAGGACTTTCTCCAGCCGAGTCAATGAGCATGTGGCCGGGATTAAAGGCGGGAAAAGCAAACACACAGTACCACGTCACTATTTACAGTACCATAACAAAGACCCTTCAGGTACACTGTTTCAGGTGATCGACAGATTTGTCCCTCATTGGAGGGGTGAGTCGCGTATGCGTGGCGTTTCCCGCTTCGAAACGTATTGGATATATGAGTTGAGGTCCTACTTTCCATTTGGGTTGAACGTTGAGTGGGACCTTGTCACGGAACGTCTCACACTACACTTGAGTGCTTCCCTCAGTATACCACTTCCTTGTAGTCTGGATACAGATATCAGATATTCCAAATGCTTCCAAGCACAAAACAAGGCGACACTTGCTTCACTGCTAACATGAACTAACTTTATTTAGAATCAAAATTACAAGACTTTATATGCCGTTGGAACCTCCTCTAACAATACAACTGTAACCTAATTAACATGAGCTAGTTTACTAAATCATTTACCCAGACTAGGTGACTACGTCTCCTAGCTCATTGACTATTCAACACACAATACCATATACATCAACACAGGGTTAATTAGAACAAACAACAATGAGTTGAATACCCTTAGAACCTGTGGTAAGCCAGACTAAACTTATTTACATTAAACACATTATAGCTGACATCAGACAGATGAGTGGAGTTGAAGACATTAGCATCTTCTCACAGTATGAGTCCCAACAGTACAACTCAGTCATTATTGCTACTATGTCAAATACAGGGTCCCCAGAGTCTGTGTGTCCTGGGGGATAAGGACTCAAAGCCAAAGTAACAATACCTCAAGGGTACCCCAAATGCCAGGGCCCATTATCTGTAGGCAAGAGGCTCACATTCAGTCCCCTCCAAAAGCCTCTATCCCGGGTGAGTCTGTCACAGACCTCAACTCATTTATCAACCAATCTTAGAGATTTTCTTTTATTTATTTGACCATTTCCTTTATTATTTTTTAGGCATGTCAGGTTACTTCTTTGATATGATGCTTACACATTTCTAAACACCTCCCTTTTGCCTGAACCCCGATATATGTTTCATGCCTGAATACCCACCTCCCGTTTCCATGCTCGGAGTCTCATATTTTTGGGTGAATTTTCTTTTTTTCCCCATCCTTTGTGAGTCACCAGATCATGGAATCTTTTTTTCTGCTTTTTCCTTTCATGTTTTTATTTTATAATTTTCTTTATTTCTTGGTTTTTGCTTTAATGTTCACGTTCAGGGTATATACCTTGAATATTATAGACATTACAATGTTCTTCCCTGTTATTTATATTGAATTTCTCCAGGGACATATGATTGGTGCCTTATGGGTTGAATGCAGATTTGTGTTGGGACGCACCACGTGACCGCGGCGATTGTTTCTTGCTTCTATCGCGAGATCTCTCTGGTCTGCGGTCACGTGGCATCTCCTTTACGTGTCATGTGACTGCGGTCACGTGGCGTCTCCCTCACGTACCATGTGACTTGAGACTGACGTCTGGCGGTCTTTTTGGAAGCGACGTCATATCTCGTTGTTTGACACACGGGACGGCAGCCATAAGGACCGGACCTTCCGGTCGGTCTGTTGATTGGCTGTTTGACCCGCTGCTCTTTCTAAATGTTGTTGAGTATTGGTCTATCTGACTATGTGAGTCACTTGATAGTCAGATGACCGCTCTGGTCCAATAATATTTAGTTTCTTACTTCCTTTTCGATCGGTCTTGTACTTGTTATTTTATTATAAATATTGGCAGCATGGAGCGTGTTGTTCATGCCCCAGTAGAAGACCCTTAGGTTGAAACGCGTTGGGCCATTACACCATTTTCCATGCTGCCCTCGTTTTTATTGTGATCATGTTTTATATAGTTTTGGTGTTTTAGAAATAAAAATACCGTTTTTACCTGCACATGTGGAAGCACCCATTTTTTTCTCCACATATCATCCTGATGGGAGTGAATGTTAAGTTTTCGCTATAAGCGTTACATTTCAACTTCAAGATCCCAATCGTGAATTCCAGTAGTGACCATCCATCCCGGTGATCCCTGGAGTATCTGTGGGATACATCCTAGAAGTTCCTACTGTCTGGACATCGTCCTATCCGCCCGGTGGGGCATATTGCCTTTAAGACTCCATGTCGCTGACAGGGGAGTCCACTGGAGTATGCATTTATCACTTACTCATTGATGTTGTTCCTGCTTGAGGTCCCTATACCTATTGACCAACAAGACCTGTACCAGCTCTTGAAAATCCATCATCTGGAGTGATTGCATCCGTGTCTACACACAGTTGGACACTATATCACTTACCTTTTTGCTTTGGATAATTCCAATTTTATTTGTCACATATGGGTTTACTGTTCACCTAACTGTTTTGAAGGACTTGGGGTTGTATGGACTTCATTACCCTTTGTTATTACCCATTTATTTTTGTTTGTATATTATGCGCTACGTTTTCTAACATTTTTTGTATTGTTGTTGTCACATCGTATGTAGCTGCTCACTCCTCTGTACTAGTTAGCACAGTGTTTTTGCACATTTCTTCACATAAAAAACAAACTAACTAACCAGTGTCACCGTAACAGTTATACGGTGATCACTTGTGAAAGGGTTAACTAGGGGGCAATCAGGGGGTTAAAACCTTTATTAGGTAGTATATGGGGTACCTGACACTATAAAAAGCTGACGGTTAACCTAAATAACAAACTAACTAACCAGCGTCACCCGTAACACTTATACGGTGATCACTGGTGAAAGGGTTGACTAAGGGGCAATCAGGGGGTTAAAACCTTCATTAGGTAGTATATGGGGGTACCTGACACTATAAAAAGCTGACGGTGAACCTAAATACTTACCTGGCTAACTAGCATCACCTGTAACACTAATACGGCGTTCGGAAAAAAATCGCTTAGTGACACTGGTGACAAGCAAAGAAGGGGTTAACTGGGGGGTGATCAAGGGGTTAAACTGTTATTAGGGGGGTTAGGGGGGTACCTTAGACCTAAAGGGGCCTACCACTAACTGCCCTACCACTTATAACAATCACATATGACATCAATGCAGTAATCAGTAAAAAAAAAAAAAACTGCTATTGGTGTCACTGTGACAGGGGGTATCGGGGGTGACAGTTTTATTTTTTATTTTTTTAATAAAGGACTTGTCCCAAGCCGTGTCTTGTGTTTTTTTTTTACCATTTTCACACATTTTTTGTGAAATGGTAGGGGTTACCATTTCACACGGGGGGGTGGGATCTGGGGGTCCCCTTGTTAAAGGGGCTTCCAAATTCCGATAAGCCCCCGCCCTCAGACCCCCACAACCACTGGGCAAGGGTTGTGGGGATGAGGCCCTTCTCCCCATCAACATGGAGACAAGGTGCTTTGGGGGGCTACCCCAAAGCACCCTCCCCATGTTAAGGGCATGTGGCCTGGTACGGTTCAGGGGGGGCTCTCTCGTCCCCCCATCTTTTCCTATGGCCTGCCAGGTTGTGTGCTCGGATAAGGGTCTGGTATGGATTTTTGGGGGGACCCCACACCATTTTTTTTTCTAATTTTGGCGCAGGGTTCCCCTTAAAATCCATACCAGACCTGAAAGGGCTGGTATGAACTTTGAAGGGGACCCCCACGTCATTTTTTTTTAAATTTTGGCACGGAGTTCCCCTTAATATCCATACTAGACCTGAAGGGCCTGGCATGGAAGGGCCTGGCATGGAATTTGGGGGGACCCCCATGCATTTTTTTTTAAATTTTGGTTCGGGGTTCCCCTGTGGGGGAATCCCATGCTGTTTTTATCAATGAACTTTATGTGTATTGCTGGGACCAACAATTCATTATAGCCGCGAGTGCTTTTAAAAGACTTTTTTTCCTTTAGCAATGTCATTTTGCTCTCGGACTGTTCTAAACATGGGAAACATGCGCCACTTTACAGCCATACTATAGACACCCCCAGGTACAAAATTTAAAGCAATATTTTACTTTTATTGTTTCACTTTAAGCATTATTAAAATCACTGCTCCCAAAGAACGGCTGTTTTTAAAACTTTTTTTTTTGCATTGATACATGTCCCCTAGGTCCCCAAACACTTTTTAGACAATAACTTGCATATAAGCCTTTGAAGTTAGCACTTTTAATTTTTCATGTTCGTGCCCCATAGACTTTAACAGTGTTCGCGTGTTCGAACAAATTTTTTGCCTGTTCACATGTTCTGCTGCAAACCAAACCGGGGGGGGGGGGGGGGGTGTTCAGCTCATCCCTAGTCTAGACAAGCCTACAAACATTCTTTTATCGCTGAATCAACACAGATACATCACGCCTCTGACCACACAAGGAGCAAATTCTGTCGATATCGCAGAGCAAAGTGTAAGACCCAAACGGACAATAATACCAACATAGAAACTTAGAGAAAACTATGAAACCACTAGAGAGTAGTTCTCCAGCAATCTGTCAGAACTGTGGGACAGAAATACATACCACATGTCAGTTTTGCCACGCTTTAGTGATAAACCGGCTGAATTAAGAGATTCTATAAAATCACCAACGCTACCAGCAGCTGTCTGCTAAATACACAGCTTTCTTAAGGGACTCTGATATAGAGGAATCTTTAGTGGAGCTGACTAAGACTGATAAACTAAATCAACTAAAGGATGTCTTAGTGCAAGATACCAAGGATAAGGTGGAATTCAGCATCACTCAACTGCTGGAGACCAGGTCTCATAAATCCACATCTACTAAGCTCACAGCACATCCTTTTAGATCTTCTTGCTCTAGAAGTTCAACATTAACTGACAAGCTAATAGAGGCCCATGCAAGTCTGGAAGTAAATAAAGCCCAGGGCTTATTTGCCAGAAATGAAGCTGAGATAGCAGCTCACCAAGTAAGGATGACAGTTTGCCAAGCAGATATAGAAGCTCAGAACAAAGCTTGTCAAGCAGAGATGCAGCTCATCAAGCAGAGTTAGAAGCTCAGGACAAAGCTCGTCAAGCAGAGATGGCAGCTTGTCAAGCAGAGATGGCAGCTGGCCAAGCGAAGGAGGAATCTCAAATAAAGATTCTGCAAATAGAAAGGGAGGAAGTAGCTGTCCTAGCAAGCCTAAAGGTTCTTCAACAAGCAATGGAAGAAAGTACTAACTCGGACTGTTTCCATCAGAAGTGGAAGATCCAATTGAACACACCAGTGAATATGTGCTAAGGCATAGTGATTGTAATGATACAGAATCATCTCCTGTACCACCTACTAACATTACTGTTTGGACTCTCGTTCCCAAGGGGTTCCACAAGTTACTTTGGCACCAAAGAGTGAGAGATCAAACCTGTTTGATATTGTCAGATATATGATTTGCCGCAGGCTGATTAACATTAGCTTCTCAAGGTTCGATAGAGAACTATAGGGCTTGGGGATCAAACTTCAAAGCTGCTATTGTTGATCTCAACCTTCCTGCCAAGGAGGAACTTGATTTGCTTATAAAGTGGCTGGGGCCAGAATCTGCAGATCATGTTAAAAGACTGAGAGCAGTAAATGTTGACTACCCAGATGTAGGACTTGCTGCTGCATGGGCAAGACTTGAGCAAACCTATGGTAGCTCTGAAGCCATAGAAAGTGCTCTATTCAAGAGACTGAAAACGTTTCCAAAAATAGGTAGCAAAGATCATTGCAAGCTTCAAAAACTAAGCAACCTCCTCATGGAGCTAGAATTGGCAAAGGCAGACCCTCGTCTACCTGTACACCGCCCATGGTTTGAATCCAGTGATGTATAAACTGCCATATCACCTACAAGAGAAATGGGCACAGCAGGGCTCAAGATATAAAAGAGACTATAACGTATCTTTTCCTCCAATTTCATATTTGTGCAGGTTCATCAGTGAACAAGTGTCATGAAGATCCTGCCAGTAACCAGCAATCCAGGCGCACGGGAACACGGCCACGGGTTCCACTGCGCATGCGCGCGTTCACGTGTGGGGGCACGCGCGCGCGCGCACTCCCGCTGGTGTCAGGCGGGCTATTTAATCCGGTCTGTCACACTCCATCCCCGCTGTCTGCTCTACAGCGTTCTGTGTGTGTTACCTGATCTGATCTGTGTATCCTGTTATCTGACCCGGCTTCCTGTTTGACCATCCTGCTATCCGCCTGCATCAGACCCTCTTGGCTTGCCTGACCATCCCTCTGCATTACCCCTGGTACCTCTGCTGTCCGACCGCTACCGACCATCGGCCTGTTGACCTTCCGCTGTATATACCGGCTTCCAGTCTGCTACCTACTGCTTGTTCCTGGTTCCAGTCTAGCCTTCCAGTCTGCTACCTACTACTTGTTCCTGGTTCCAGTCCAGCGTTCCAGTCTGCTACCTACTGCTTGTTCCTGGTTCCAGTCCAGCGTTCCAGGCTATTACCTGCTGTTGTTCCTGGTTCCAGTCCAGCGTTCCAGTCTACTACCTGCTGCTTGTTCCTGGTTCCAGCCCAGCGTTCCAGGCTATTACCTGCTGTTGTTCCTGGTTCCAGTCCAGTGTTCCAGGCTATTACCTGCTGTTGTTCCTGGTTCCAGTCCAGCGTTCCAGTCTACTACCTGCTGCTTGTTCCTGGTTCCAGCCCAGCATTCCAGGCTATTACCTGCTGTTGTTCCTGATTCCAGTCCAGCATTCCAGTCTACTACCTGCTATTGTTCCTGGTTCCAGTCCAGCGCTCCCATACCCGGCTTGCTTACCTGTTGGGCTCCTGGTCCTATCTGCATTCCAGTCTCTGTCTTCAGTCTTCTCTTCAGGTTCCTGATTCCAGAGGGTGCCACCAACATGAACTTCCAGCGACTGTTGATCCTGCCAGGCACCCATACCACTCTTCACTCCTGGCCCTCTGTTTCCATTCCAGGGGAATGGGAGTGGGAGCTGTAAGGGAGGTCTTTCTCTGCACTTCAGGCTCACAACCTACCAGGTAGGTGACAGTAGCAGACAGCCATGTCTGAGCCTGAGCAGGGAACGTCTCCCATGGAGGAACTCTGTGCACACCTGGCAGGATTGACTGAAGCAGTCAAGAATCTACAGCAAGGATACACCAGGCTGGAGGAACGAGTGTTAACCCTGTCTAATCCCATTGGGGTCCAGGGGGCTCCCTCTGCTCCTGCTCCTTCAGTCGGGCCTTCCTCAATGGTGGTAATGCTCCCTCCAGAACCTAAGGTTCCTACACCTGAACGTTTCTCCGGAAATCACCATAAGTTCAGGGCCTTCCGCAACTCCTGTGAATTATTTTTTGCTCTTCAGCCACGTACCTTTTCCCTGGAGGCTACAAAGGTGGGCTACGTAATTTCTCTAGTCTCTGATGACCCCCAAACCTGGGCCCATCGCCTCTTAGAGCAAAAGGACATATCCCTGACCAATCTCTCCACCTTCTTTGACGCATTGGGTCAGTTGTATGATGACCCCCAGCTGTCCGTAACTGCAGAGACGGCTCTGCACACCCTTCAACAGGGTCGCAGAGCAGCAGAGGACTATGTGGCTGAATTCAGGAAGTGGAGTGCGGACACTAATTGGAATGATGCGGCTCTCCGCTATCAGTTTCGGTTGGGACTTTCTGATTCTCTGAAAGATGAATTGGCCAGGGTGGGTACACCACAGACTTTAAATGCTTTAATCGATCTAGCCATCCAGATCGATCGACGCCTACGAGAGCGTAGGTCCGAGAGAGCTATGGGGTCTTCTCGTTCAACTTGGGTTACCCCTAAGGTTTTCCCCATCACTCATCACCAACACCACCTACCTCCACGTTAAACCGATGCAATTGGGAGTCCTGCGGCCTTCGCTCACCCAAGAGGAACGACAACGTCGTCGAGCAAATAATTTGTGCCTGCATTGCGGGGAACCTGGGCACTATGTCAGGAACTGTCCCCTTAAACTCCGTAAGTGCTTATCTCTATCTACTGACTATGCTACACCTCTGGTTAAAATATCACTCACCTTGCTCTCCCTCTTCTGCTGCAGCTTCCAGGAAAGACCCTGCAAATAACCGCCATTATTGACTCAGGAGCTTGCAGCTGTTTCATGGATTCTCTTTTTGCCACCCAACACCAAATACCTTTGTCGCCTAAAGCCCATGGACTCTCTATCCATCTAGCTGATGGAACCGCTATCAAGTCTGGACCTGTTACTCAAGAGACTATCCCAATACCCGTTTCCATTTTCAACGCCCATCAGGAACAGCTACGCCTGGACATTATCGCTTCACCCATGTTTCCCATAATTCTCGGCATACCATGGTTACAGGCTCACAATCCGGACACTAATTGGATCACGGGTGAGGTTACCTTCCCCTCTCCTTATTGCCAACAGTTCTGCATAACTCAGAATACCCAGGAGAACCCTACTCTGCTATGCCTAGATACAGATCCTAGTCTACATCCGTCCATTCCTTCTGCCTATCATGACTTTTTGGACGTATTTAGCAAGCAGAAGGCAGAGGTGTTACCCCCTCACCGGGCCTATGACTGTCCCATTGAGTTACTTCCCAGTGCTGAAATTCCTTTTGGAAGAATCTTTCCCTTAACTGAAGTGGAACAAGGGGCATTGAAAGAATACATTGATGAAAACCTTAAAAGAGGCTTTATTCGTCCATCCACGTCTCCCGCAGGTGCAGGCATCTTCTTTGTGCAGAAAAAAGATAAAACCCTCAGGCCTTGTGTGGATTACCGCGAACTAAATAAAATCACTGTGAAGAATCGGTACCCTCTCCCCCTAGTACCAGAGCTGTTCCAAAGACTGGGGACGGCCACCATATTCACCAAACTTGATCTTCGCGGGGCCTACAATTTAGTTCGTATTAGGGATGGAGACGAATGGAAGACTGCCTTTCGTACCCGCTATGGACATTTTGAGTACCTCGTGATGCCTTTCGGCCTGTGCAATGCCCCTGCTACATTTCAATACTTTATTAATGATGTGTTACGTGACTTTCTAGACCTGTTTGTCATCGTCTATTTAGACGACATATTGATTTTTTCTTGTTCCCTTGAATCCCATCGCAGGCACGTCAGAAGTGTGTTGGGCCGACTTCGACAACACGGTCTATATGCAAAGGCTGAAAAATGTGAATTTGAACAGGAAAGTATTCCATTTTTGGGGTTAGTCATTTCCAGTAAGGGCATTAAAATGGACCCTCAAAAGGTCACTGCAGTCCTAGATTGGCCAGTCCCGGCAGACAAGAAAGTAATCCAGCGATTCATTGGATTCACTAATTTTTACCGTAAATTTATTAAAGGGTTCTCAGCCATCATTACACCCATCACACAACTAACCAAACAAGGTACACGCTTCCATTGGTCTGCTGAAGCTCAAAAGGCTTTTGAGACTCTCAAGGGCCTTTTCACCTCCGCCTCTGTACTAAAGCATCCAGATTCCTCTCTGCCATTTATACTAGAAGTGGACGCATCTGAAATTGCAGTCGGGGCAGTGTTGTCCCAAAGACAGGGAACTAAGGCCCTGCTGCATCCTGTGGCCTTCTTTTCTCGTAAATTGTCCACGGCAGAGAGAAATTATGATGTAGGTGACAGAGAGTTGTTGGCAATCAAGTCAGCATTGGAGGAGTGGCGCTATCTGTTAGAGGGTGCCGCTCATCCAGTCTTAATTTTTACAGATCATAAGAACCTGGAGTATTTGAGATCTGCAAAGAGTTTGAAACCACGTCAGGCCAGGTGGGCTCTCTTTTTCTCCAGGTTCTCCTTTCATGTCACTTACCGTCCTGGTTCAAAAAATACCAAACCTGACGACCTATCTAGGATGTTTCACAAATCCCAAGAGATTTCCCCTCCAGACACCATTCTGTCCCCGGGGAATTTTCTTTTACTTCAGGGAAACCTGCTTTCCCAGATTAAACAGGCTTCCGCAGGATTGGAATCTTCCATTAAAACAGAGCTCCAGGTTAAGGATGGGTTACTGTGGCATGAGAGTAGGATCTTTATACCTGAAACACTACGAGTTGCAGTACTAGAGCTCTGCCACGATCATGCGCTGGCTGGGCATTTTGGCGTAGCTAAGACCACTGATTTGGTACAGCGTACCTTCTGGTGGCCTCAGCTACGCAAGGATTGTAAAGAGTTTGTAGAGTCCTGTACCACCTGCATTAGGAACAAAGGGCACAAAACAAAGGCATGGGGTCTACTAAAACCCTTGCCTGTCCCAGATAGGCCCTGGAAAATGCTCTCTATAGACCTTATTGTAGAATTACCCCCGGCTGGGGGCTTCACCTCAATCTTTGTCATAGTGGACCGGTTGTCGAAGATGGCTCACTTTGTCCCAATGAAGGGCACCCCTTCAGCTACAGAAACAGCACAAGCATTCATTAAAGAGGTCATCAGGCTCCATGGGGTACCAGTTAATATCGTTTCAGATCGAGGGGTACAGTTTACCTCTCGATTCTGGAGGGCTTTGTGTAAAACCTTGAACATTGAACTTTCATTTTCATCGGCTTATCATCCCCAGACTAATGGGCAAACAGAAAGAACAAACCAGACCCTTGAACAATATTTGCGCTTTTTTTCTTCCTTTGCCCAAGATGCTAATCCTCCAGGAACAATTCTACGATCATACCCCACATGAGGTTAGAGACTGGGTAAAGGATTGGCGGCCAGTCACAGTAGATGAAGCTGCCACCCTAGCTGACCAATACGTGAATTCAAGGCGGACTGTACAACCAGAGCCTAAGACCCCAGCTCGGCCTGTCCCCAACATTCCACGGAGCTTTGCCCCTTCACACCAGCCGTCGATCCCCGGCCTCACTCAGCTACCATCTTCACGAGGAAAAGGGGACCTCTGCTACAGATGCAACCAATCAGGGCATGTTAGGAGGTATTGTCCACAGAATGTTTCCCAGGACGTGCGGAACAACAGGCCCCTTGGACCTGCCCGGGCTGCTGCACACTGTCTGGAGAGAGATGATGTGACTTACCCAAGCGAGGAGAATATTGGAATTCTACATGAGGCAGACCCTGTGCAAGCTGCCACTACAGATAATCGTTTGCACCATCGACAAGCCGTGTGGATTAATGGTCGGGCTGCCCGGGGACTGCGGGACACGGGAGCTACTATTACCCTGATACAGTCCCGAATGATAAACCCGGCAGAGCAGACGGGACGGTCTGTGGCTGTGCGGGTGGCCGGGGGAAATGTTATGCGGGTCCCCACTGCCAGGGTTCACCTTGATTGGGGTTCGGGGGCCAAAGAAGTGGAAGTGGGAATAATGCAGAACTTACCTGCAGAGGTTTTGTTGGGCAACGATTTGGGACGTTTAAATTCAGCCTTCTCCCTGGATGTATCCCCGGAAGCCTATCCTGTTACCACCCGCCAGCAAGCCCGGATGGAGGTGCGCTCCCTCAAGGACGGGACCCAGGTAAGACCTGTCACCCCTGACCTAGACTGTACTACCCCAACTAACCCTATCCCGACTTGGGCTTCTCCCCAAGAATTTGCTCAGGCAACTCTTAGCGACCCTTCCTTAGCTAGCTATAGGGAAAGAGCAGGATTGGACCCTGGGGGGTTGGAGAGGGAGCGAATAGAGTGGGTCCAGGGATTACTCTATCGGGTTACTGAGGGAAAGACAGCCTCCCATCCACCCAAGCGGCAGCTGGTTGTGCCGCAGAAATATCGTCATGACCTGCTGCGCATTGGGCATGACATACCCTTAGCCGGACACCTGGGGACCCTCCACCGTCTGACTCAGTCGTTTTTTTGGCCAGGGATTATAGGGGATGTCCAACAGTATTGCCGGACCTGTGACACATGCCAGCAGGTGGGTAAGCATGGGGGCCCGCTGAAAGCTCCCCTACACCCTTTACCGATCATTGATGAACCCTTTAGCCGTGTTGCCGTAGACCTGGTTGGACCATTGCCCAGACCTAGTCCTTCTGGGAAGAGATATATCCTTACTGTGGTGGATTATCCCACCCGGTACCCGGAGGCCATTCCCCTGGCGAATATCCATGCAGAAACTGTGGCTGATGCTTTGCTCCGGATCTTTGCCAGGGTGGGTTTCCCTCGGGAAATCATCTCTGACCAGGGGACCCAGTTCACTGCTGAGCTCACTCAGAAGTTATGGAGGCTGTGTGGGATAAAGCCCCTACAGAGCTCTCCCTATCACCCCCAGACCAACGGACTGTGTGAGAGGTTCAATGGAACACTGAAACAGCTGCTTAGGACATTTGCAACCTCTCACAGGGATTTTGGAGAGATATCTGCCACACCTTCTCTTCACTTATCGGGAGGTGCCGCAGGAATCTACCGGGTTCTCCCCATTTGAGTTACAGTATGGGAGGCGGGTGAGGGGGCCCCTAGATCTAGTCAGAGCCCACTTGGAAGGGGGAATTGATCCCCAAGGGTCCTCTATCGTAGCATACGTTCTTGAGTTTAGGGACAGACTGAAGGAGCTCACGGACACTGTCCAGGAGAACCTTCGGGCTGCCCAAAGGCGGCAGAAACGATGGTATGATCGTACTGCTCGGAACCGCACTCTGGAGGTTGGGCAGAAGGTTCTTGCCCTCAGACCAACCAAGCAGGACAAGTTACAGGCCACTTGGCAGGGACCTTACCGGGTTGTGGCAAAGCTCTGTGACACAACCTACCTAGTGGCTAAATGTTCGGATGAAAGAGTCCGACGGACCTTTCATTTGAACATGTTGAAAGCATACTGGGAAAGATCAGGAGAGGTAGCCGCTATATGTGCTCCAGCTGTGGAAGATTCTGAGAATCTTCCCCTGCTGGTGCTCCCGGAGCTAAATAGTATTACTGCAGGGATAGAGATGATAAAGCTTGACGACCAGCTAGGGCCGACGCAGAGAGAACAAGACAGGTCCTTAGTCAGAGAAGGGAAATGTTCTCCACAGTCCCCGGGTACACTACTATGGCAGTGCACCGTGTGGAGACCCCGGGACAACTGCCGCTAAGACAGGCGGCTTACCAGATACCTGACGCAGTGAGAGAGGGGATGCGTCATGAGATTAAGGAGATGCTTGAATTGGGAGTCATTGAGCCATCCAGCAGCCCCTGGGCTTCCCCGGTGGTCCTTGTACCGAAGCGGGATGGCACAACTCGCTTCTGTGTAGACTACCGCAGATTAAATGAGTGCACCACCACTGATGCTTACCCTATGCCCCGAGTCGATGATCTGTTAGATCGCATTGCTCGGGGAAAATTGCTGACAACCCTTGACCTATGCAAAGGATACTGGCAAATTCCTCTGGATGCGGAATCTATTCCGAAATCGGCATTCATTACCCCATTTGGCTTATACCAGTCTAAAGTAATGCCATTTGGGATGAAGAATGCACCGGCGACTTTCCAGAGGATGGTAGACCAACTCCTCGATGGCCTCCAGGACTATGCTTGTGCATATCTGGACGACATTGCGATCTACAGTGATACCTGGGAGGACCATCTGGTTCATCTGGGTGTCGTGCTAGACCGCATCAAGGCTGCAGGACTAACCCTTAGGCCAGAGAAATGCAGCATAGGGATGTCTGAGGTACAGTACCTTGGACATCGAGTAGGCAGTGGACAACAACGACCTGAGCCTGCTAAGATTGAGGCCGTTGCCAAGTGGCCGACCCCCGTACTAAAACCCAGGTCCTGGCATTCCTCGGCTCAGCTGGGTACTATAGGAAATTTGTCCCGCAATATAGTTCCATCGCTAAGCCCCTGACAGACCTGACTAAGAAGCACCTTCCCCGACAGGTACTGTGGTCCCCTGAGTGTGAAGCTGCCTTCCAACAATTAAAGAATGCACTAACTTCAGCTCCTGTTCTAGCTGCCCCTGACCCAACCAAACGTTTTTGTGTCCACACAGATGCCTCTACATTCGGGCTGGGGGCAGTACTGAGCCAAGTAGGACCTGATGGCGGTGAGCACCCAGTGGCCTACATCAGTCGGAAGCTGCTACCCAGGGAAGTCGGTTATGCAGCCATGGAGAAGGAGTGTTTGGCGCTGGTGTGGGCTCTCAAGAAATTCCAACCTTATCTCTACGGACGATCTTTTACGGTGCTCACTGACCACAATCCATTAATCTGGCTTAATCGGGTCTCCGGGGATAATGGACGTTTGTTACGATGGAGCTTGGCACTGCAGCCCTACAATTTTACCATACAGTATCGGCCAGGAAAGCAGAATGGGAATGCTGATGGACTTTCCCGGCAAACGGAACTATAAAACTCTCCCGGACAGCCCCAAGCTGACCCGTGGTGGATCTAGTTGGGTCTGCCGGACTATGGGAAAGGAGGGGGGCACTGTCGCGGACACTGGCTGCAAGGACCTTTTTCTGTCCACATTCACCCTGTTATTTGGTGCCCTCACTGGGCACACCGGAGAGTCCGGCAACTAATATAGCCACACTTTCACCCCCTTGCCACCCTGGTCCGTCTTGGACTGTCTCAGCAATACCTCCACGCTAACCTCCATGAACACCATGTCCTGTGCTCCCAACCCCCCCGGAACCCTCCTAGAAGGGCTAACCAGCTCGCTTATCTGGAAAGCACCAAAAAAGGCCAGCGAAAACACTGCCCGAAATAAGGACACCTCGTATGCCGACGTGCATATCGTACCCAACTGATCTGATAACACTCGCAGGTTGCCAAAAGTCACTGGCCTCCTAACATCCCTACATTTTCGTGAACGACGGTAGCCTTTCATTGCTTGTTGAACACAAAAATCCTTTGTATAATCCGTCCCACCCTGTAACTTGAACAAAACTGCCAAACCTGCGAGCTTGCGGTCCATCGCTGAAACCGACACCCCTTGCTCCAGATTCCTGGCAACAAAATAGATGACTAGCAACCTTACCTCGACAGCTACTGGGTCCACTCCGACCTGCCTGACCAGAGCCCACCATTTGTTCCAGACAAATTCTCGTAAGCCCCCCATGTGAACCCACTGACCGATCCCCTTATCCATCTTGCGAGGGCTCCAAAGCGATCGACCACAGCCATCAGGGACACTGAACACCCTGCCGTTCTGCTGTCGGAGCCAAATCCGAAATTTGTCCCACTGGAAATGAGACAAGGCGTCAGCCAACGTGTTATCCACCCCCGGGTGATGCACCGCATACAAAAGGATATTCAGCTGTAGGCAATGCAGCACCAAGTGCCGCAGCAACCGAACAACAGGTTGTGACGATGCTGAGGTAATGACTTGCACCACTCCCAGATTGTCACAATTTAATCTGACCTTCGAATCTCTGAACGACTCACCCTATATCTCGACTGCCAGCACCACTGGAAATAGCTCCAGCAGCACCAGGTTTTTACAGAAGCCAGCCTCCTCCCACTCCCTGGGCCAAGGCTCCGCGCTCCCTTGCCCTTGATAGAACGCCCGCGTCCGTGAGCAGCTCCAAACAGCTTACTCACTGGGCCGGCCATCCACAACAATTTACCATTGTAGTTTGACAAAAAGGTATCCCAAAACTTCAAGTCTGCCCGATGTTCCCACGTGATAGGAATGAGTGGGAGACCTGACCCCCGCGGTGGCTGCCGACAGCCGTCGGCAGAACACCCTGCCCATGGGAATGATGCGACATGCAAAATTCAGCTTTCCCAATAGCTTCCTAAGCTGAATCTTACGCAGCCCCAGGATCGCCCGAATCTCCCCCTTAAGAGACACCAACTTATCCTCCGGTAATCGACACTCTATAACTTCTGAATCGGTGACTATACCAAAGAAGCTAAGAGCGGTAGTCGGGCCCTCAGTCTTATCGCCAGCTAACAAATGTACCCGCCGTATGCTGCAAGGTGGCTAACAGTATCGAACACACATTCGACGATGGGGGTCCTATGCAGAGGAAGTCGTCCAGGTAATGAATTATAGAATTCAATCCTGAAACATCCCGGACCACCCACTCCACAAAGGAGCTGAAAGTTTCAAACAATGCGCATGAGATTGAGCAGCCCATAGGCAAGCAACAATCAACGTAGAACTTACCCTGCCAGCAACACCCCAACAACCAAAAACTGTCAGGATGGACAGGGAGCAGGCGGAAGGCTGATTCGATGTCCGCTTTCGCCATCAGCGAGCCCTTACCACAACGGCGCACCCATCCCACAGCGGCATCGAAGGACATGTATGACACTGTGCAAGCATCCGGGTCGATAGCGTCTTTGGGAATGATAAATGGTGTATCAGCCGAAACTTATTCGGCTCCTGATTGGGAACCACTCCTAGAGGGGAAACCACCAAATTAGGCATAGGCCGCTCCTGAAATGGCCCGGCCATGCGACCCAATGCCACTTCCTTCCCCAATTTCTCCCCCACCACCCGGTGTGAAGCAATGCAGATCGCAAATTCTTCGCAACCGGTGGGATGACAGCCAATGAACTAGGGATTCTGAAACCCTCCAAGAATCCCTCCCGCAAAAGCTGAGTGGTCGCCCGGTCTGGATACCTATTTAGGAAAGGCTGCATCCTTCCCACCCTCACTGGTGTCCTCCCTTTTGTTACCAAGCTCTCCGGGGCGACCCTTCCCCTTTTTAAAACAGCGGGAACTGGAATGAGATCCACCGCAACCTGAGCACTCGTGTTTGAAGCGACAGGCGCCTCCAAACTTACACGCTCCATCATTATATTGCCAGCAGATGCCCCATTTTTTGGCAGCCAGCTGTTCGGGGGAAGATGGACCACTGGCCCCCCCTGGAAAAAACTGGTTTGGGGCCTGCGCCGAGGACATTAGCTTCATCCAGAGGCTAATATCCTTATGGTCCCAGCGCAGGGAGGGACGTACTGCCCTGCATTGCTGGAACTGCTCATCGTACCTGAGCCACACCGTACCCCCGTACACTCTGTATGCCTCCCCTATCGTGTCCATGTAGCAAAAGAGTGACGAACGATGTTCGGGGTTCCCGCTTGCAGCCAGTTGGAAAACGTGTGCGGGATCAGCCTGTAATGCCGTTTCTCCTCATCTTCCTTTTTGCTATCATCTGGCTTCACCCTATCCTATAATAAACTTCTCCAAAGGCTATAGGGAAAATATCTCCACATACTCACCCTTCACGATCTTCTCCCTGACCTCTGACTTCAGGTGGGACCCCAGCGGCCCCTCGAAGCAGACGTATACCATTTTGCTGCATCCGCAGAGGGAAGCACGTCTGTCTTGCCTCCACTTTCTTGTGCTGCACCAGCTTTTTCCCCCGCCACTGTCGCCACCTTCGTAGGTGGAGGACACTGGCAGGGGCACCATCCCAGGCCGCCCAAACCCCCCCGCCCACGGGCGATACGTCACCTGGCGGCACCCACACTGATGCTTGCGGCACTTGCCCGCTCATGCCCGGTGCAAACTGCTGTACCAGGTCCTGCAAGCCCCCCAACAACGCCTGCAATTGTGCGCCGGGCCCCCCAGAGGTGGGCACTGGGCCGGGGATCGCCTACTGTGGATGATAGAGACTGCGGCCCACCCGTTGCGGTCCTTGACCCCCCCCACAGCAGCTACTCCCAACAACCCCTGCAATGTATTTGTTAGAGATATAGATGACCCAGAAGGTGACTTATCGGGCCGACCAGGGGTTGTCCCCGCCGCCACTGTTCCCGAATCCGATGGCACTGGACGCACCTGCCTCTCGTCTGCCTCCGATCCACTCAGCTCTCCCTCAGACCGTTCACCGGGCGATTGCAGGGGCTCTGTGTCATCCATCCCCGGAGATGAGGGCCTGGACGCTGCCGTCTCCTGATCGCACTGGCCACGTCTCCCGTCACTGGCTCCACCCACCGAATTTGCCATCTTCTGAACTGCCGCTCTGGACACATGGCTGCTGGGCTGCCCACTCCTCCTGGAAGGGGTGCATCTCCGGGCCTCTGAGCCGCCGGCCGAGGATGGAGTAAGCCCGGCGGCCATTACCATCAATCTCCTCGCTGAGACCTCCCCCGGCTCAGAAGCAACCGAGGGAGTGTCTGTGGATGCACGCTGACCTCGCCAAGCGGGCAGGGGAGACGCTAGCTCGCGCCGAGGCCCCGCCCACTGAGCTTGGCCGATGATGAGGATTCCGTACAGGTCCCACTGCAGCGGAAACCCGATGGCGTTTCGCCAGTGGGCCTGACGGGTCCCACTTGGGGGGGCTCCTGACGTAGCGTGATGCTCTGTGGGAGGCTCCCGGTGAAAAACGCTCCAGAGGCCATGACCTCCAGGCACGTGAGAGGTCCTGTCCCCTTACCTACGCTCCTGCCTGGTCTCCGAGGAGTGCAGCCACCTGGCTGTGGAGCCATTCAGGGCCATGGTTGGTAGCGGCCGCCCGTAGCTGGGCTAACAAGCTCTCGATGTCGGCCAATTACACGCTGCTCAGGGCTGTAAACTTCTCTTCCTAAAACTCTCCCTGCAGTGTTGCCCGGGACACCCCTCCTGCCCCCTAAATAAACTAAACCCCTCCCCTCTCCACACTTTCTATCCATTCCCCCGCTCACCACCTTTCCTAACAACTTTCCTTTTAACCCTTGCTGTACCCTTATGCCGGCCTTCTGCTAGCTCCTTTGCACTGCTCTCACTCCAGGCCTCTCTTTATAGTAAGAGAAGACCATAGGAACTTCCTAAGGTTTCTGTGGCAAAGTGTGAAAATGACATAAACAATGAAGTGATTGAATACTACATGAAAGTACATGTATTCGGAAACAGTCCCTGACCTGCTGTTGCCACATATGGGGGGTTATTTACGAAAGGCAAATTCACTTTGCACTGCAAGTGCACTTTAAAGTGCACTTGGAAGTGCAGTCACTCTAAATTTAAGGGGTAGATCTGAAATGAGGGGAAGCTCTGCTGATTTTATCATCCAATCATGTGCAAGCTAAAATGTTGTTTTTTATTCTCCTTGCATGTCCCCCTCGGATCTACAGCGACTTTACTTCCAAGTGCACTTTCAAGTGCACTTGCAGTGCACTTGTAGTGCAAAGTGGATTTGCCTTTAGTAAATAACCCCCATGGCTTACAAAGGACTGCTCTTGATGGCAAAAAGGAGTATGGTGTAGATGCTCAACACTTTTTTGGGAGAGACTTCTACGTGGATGATGGACTTAAATCCTTACCCACAGGTGAAGAAAAGATAGACCTGCTCCAAAGGACTTAAGCGGGGTTATTTACTAAAGGAAAATCCACTTTGCACTGCAAGTGCACTTGAAAGGATGATAAAATCAGCAGAGCTTCCACTCATTTCAGACCTACCCATTAGATTTAGAGCGACTGCACTTCCAAGTGCACTTTCAGTGCACTTTCAAGTGCACTGACACTGCAAAGTGGATTTGCCTTTCATAAATAACCCCCAAGGCATGCTTTCTGAGGCCAACCTCAGACTTCATCAGGTTGCTTTAAACAGTGCTGCTGTGATGAAAGCCTTTCAGTCTGGTGATTATGCCACAGGATTAAAAGATTTAAATCTGGGAATGGACATGCCTCCTGTTCAGCGAAGTCTGGGCTTACGGTGCAACTTATTTAAAGACACCTTTGGCTTTCGAGTCAGCTCTGCAGACAAGCCATTCACCAAACGTGTTCTGTCAGTAGTGAACAGTCTATACGATCTGCTGGGATTTGTGGCTCCCATCACCATATAAGGTAAATCCTTATTAACCAGTTGCCGACCACCGCACGCCGATGTACGTCGGCACAATGGCATAAGGGCTTACCTGTACGTCCCTGCCTGCCTGTGGGCGGGGGGTCCGATCGGGTCCCCCAGAGCCTGCGGCGGTCGGATTCTCGTCAGGAGCCATCCGAAATAAGAGGAGGTCAATTCATGGCCACCCCCTCACGATCCCTCCTGGCGAATGACAGGCTTCCTCTGCCGCTGTAATGTAAGCGGCGGCAGAGGAAGTGATGTCATCTCTCCTGCGGAAGCCTTTTCGTTCCGGCTTCCGAGGAGAGAAGACATCCAAGTAAGTTTGCACCAACACTACACTTATAGTAGAACACGCAGGCACACTTTTCACCCCCCATCACCCCCCGATCACCCCCCGATCACCCCCCTGGACCCCCTGTCACAGTGACACCAATAGCAGTTTTTTTCTGATTATTGCATTGGTGTCAGTTTGTGACAGTTATAAGTAGTAGGGCAGTTAGTGTTAGGCCCCTTTAGGTCTAGGGTACCCCCCTAACCCCCCCTAATAAAGTTTTAACACCATGAACACCCCCCCGTCGCCAGTGTCACTAAGAAATCATTTTTCTGAACGCTGTATTAGTGTCACAGGTGACGCTAGTTAGGGAGGTAAGTATTTAGGTTCGCCGTCAGCTTTTTATAGCATCAGGGACCCCCATATACTACCAAATAAAGGTTTTAACCCCCTGATAGCCCCCTAGTTAACCCTTTCCCCAGTGATCACTGTATCACTGTAACAGGTGACGCTGGTTAGTTAGTTTGTTTATTATAGTTTCAGGGCACCCGCTGTTTATTATCTAATAAAGGTTTAACCCCCTAATCGCCCGGCGGTGATATAAGTTACGTTTTAGGGTCAGATAGGGTCTGCGTTGCCCCAGGCAGCGTCAGGTTAGTGCCAGTACCGCTAAAACTCACGCACGCAGCATACACCTCAATTAGTATTATAGTATCTGAACGGATCAATATCTGATCTGATTAGATCTATACTAGTATCCCCAGCAGTTTAGGATTCCCAAAAACGCAGTGTTAGTGGGATCAGCCCAGATACCTGCTAGCACCTGCATTTTGCCCCTCCGCCCAGCCCAGCCCACCCAAGTGCAGTATTGATCGATCACTGTCACTTACAAAACACTAAATACATAACTGCAGCATTCGCAGAGTCAGGCCTGATCCCTGCGATCGCTAACAGTTTTTTGGTAGCGTTTTGATATAGTCGCTAACAGTCAGGAGCTTTTTTGCCTGTGAGTCTCACTAGTGTACCACTAAATTTAGAGCCCAAAATGGCAAATCGAAGGTACACTAGTGAAGAGGCCTACACGTTTCTGAGCATGACAGATAGTGAAGAGGAAGTCACTCATCTGTCAGATTCAGGCTCAGAATACGAACCTGTAGATAGCAGCAGCTCCATGACAGATAACTCTGATGATGGAGTTGTGGCCCCTGCCAAGGTCAGGCGTACCAGACCCCAATCTTCTTCTTCTGCTGTTGAGGTGCAAGAACCGCAGGGCTCTCGTATGGAGCAGAGAAGTATTAGCGCCGCTATTCCTTCTGGTGAACTGGCAAACACCAGCGGCCTAGTACACCCTAGTCGTACATCCAGCACTGCAGTATCACGTGGTGACGTGGCGAGTCCCATAAGTCAAGTTCAAGCTGGCGAGGTGGCAAGCACAAGTAGTGTCCCGCTGCCACCAAGAAGACGAACACAGGCCCATCATGCTCATAGTGCCCTTCCTGCTGCATTCGCCAATCCTAATTGAGTGGAAACAGTTGATTTTACACCAATTGATTTTTATTCACTGTTTTTCACTGAAGATCTCTAAAGATCTATTGTGGACCAAAGCAATTTGTACCCTGGTCAACACATTGTCACTATTTCCCAGTCCTCCCTTGCCAGAGATTGGAGACCATTTACGGTTTCTGAGTTTAAGCTCTTTCTGGGCCTTTCCCTCAACATGGGCATAACTAAAAAGAGTGAGTTGCCGTCATATTGGTCCACTGAACCAATCCCCCATATGCCCTTGTTCTCTGCCTCTAAGCCTACGAGCAGATCTTGCGGTTCATGCACTTCAACAACAATGAACTCTGTCGTCCTCGTGGAGACCCTGGATATGATTGGCTCTACAAAATTGGGCCCCTCGTAAACCACTTCAACCAACATTTTGCAGACTTGTTTACTCCCCATCAAGTTGTCTGCATTGATGAGTCCCTAATTACGTTTTCTGGTCGCTTGTCATTCAAACAGTACCTTCCCAGCAAGCGTGCCAGATACAGGGTCAAGATGTATAAGCTCTGTGACAGGGCCACAGGCTATACATGTAGTTTTATGGTTTACGAGGGAAAAGATAGCCATGTAGAGCCGACAAACTGCCCTGACTACATAGGAAGCGCTGGCAAGATTGTGTGGGACTTGGTGTCACCCTTATTCGGAAAGGGGTACCACTTATATGTGGACAATTATTACACAAGCGTGCCACTTTTTAGTCACCTTTTTGATCATCAGATTGGAGCATGTGGCACCGTGCGACCTAATTGCCGGGGCTTTCCCCAGCGGCTTATAGATTCCCGTCTTAGGCTGGGGGATAGAGCCTGCTTGAAGTGTAATAATTTGCTAGCTATGAAGTGGAGGGATAATAAAAATGTTTTCGTTCTCACCTCCCTTCATGCAGACACGACGGTCCAAATTACTACGGCAGCTGGTGTTGTGGAGAAACCCCTCTATGTCCGTGAATTTAACCAAAATATGTGAGGGGTGGACCTCAACAACCAGTTGTTGGCGCCGTACCTAGTTGCCCGTAAGGCCAGATGCTGTTATAAAAAAGTGTCTGTATACTTATTTCAATTGGCTTTGATGAACACTCATGTGCTATACAGAGCTTCAGGACGGACTGGATCCTTCCTTAAATTCCAGGAAGAGATAGTCAGAGCCCTTCTGTTTCCAGACGGTTCTCCACCTCACCTTCCCAATCCAAATGCAGTAAGCCGGCTGCATGAGAGGCATTTTCCTTATGTCCTCCCGTGTACCCCTACCCAACGAGCCCCCCAAAGAAAATGTTGTGTCTGCAGAAAGCGCGGATATAGGCATGACACCCGCTGTTATTGTCCCTCCTGTCCTGACAATTCTGGTCTTTGCATTGGTAAATGTTTTGAGCGCTATCATACACTAGTTGAGTTTTAGCGTAGGGTACAGCATTGCACAGACTAGGCACACTTTCACAGGGTCTCCCTAGATGCCATCGTATTTTGAGAGACCCAAACCTGGAACCGGTTACAGTTACAAAAGTTACAATTATAAAAAAAATGTAAAAAAAAAAAAAAATACACAATAAAAATATAAAATCAAAAAATGTAAAATAGTTGTTGTTTTATTGTTCTCTCTCTCTCTATTCTCTCTCTATTGTTCTGCTCTTTTTTTTACTGTATTATATTCTGCAATGTTTTATTGTTGTTATGTTTTATCACGTTTGTTTTTCAGGTATGTAAATTTTTTATACTTTACTGTTTATTGTGTTTTATTGGTAACCATTTTTTTGTTTTCAGGTAAGCCATTCAGCTGCAGCACGGATTTATTTATCTTGACAGCGACAGCATTTGCTCCCACGATACATAAAGCCGTGACTCCAGTGCTGTCGGAGGTGATTTCACCACCACAGTTACATACTTCAGCATGTATGCCGAAGCATGGGAGGAGCAGGGGCGGAGGAGCGATTTGCTCCTACCTTTTGCGGGTGGAGGCCCCCATGCTTCGGCATATATATATTTTAGGCACAGGTTGCATTAAAAAATATTTTATTTTTTACTATTTTTTTTGTATATGCTTTGCAGGTATGGTAAGTATTACTGTTATACTGTAATGTTACTTTGTTTTACTGTTAACCATTATTTTCTTAGCAGGTGCGCCATTCAGTTGCAGCGCGGATTTATTTATCTTGACAGCAACAGCGTTTGCTCCTATGATACATAAAGCCATGACTCCATTGCTGTCGGAGGTGATTTCACCACCACAGTTAAAAAAAGAGCATATATGCCGAAGCATGGGGGCAGCAGGGGCGGAGGAACAATTTGCTCCTAAATTTTGGGGCTGATGCCCCCATGCTTCAGCATATATAAATGGTGCATGTATGCCCATCATTAGAAGTGGGTGGATGAAGGGAGGTATTCTAATGGTGGGCATACCCACCGATCAATCTCTTTTTTTCGTTCAGCCCACAGGCTGCATGAAAAAAAAGATTGCAATATATGCCCAACAAGGACCAGCAAAGTACTGGTATGTTGCTGAAATTTGAGTGGTTATACCAGAATGATGCCTGCAGGTTTAGGTATCATCTTGGTATCATTCTTTTCAGGTTGGCTTTCATGTAAAAGCAATCCTAGTGGCTAATTAGCCTCTAGACTGCTTTTACAAGCAGTGGGAGGGAGAGCCCCCCCCCTTCCCACCATCTTCCATGGTTTTCTTTGAGGGCAGAGGAGAGATCTAGGGTCTAATAGACCCCAATTTTTTCAAATAAGAGTACCTGTCACTACCTATTGCTATCATAGGGGATATTTACATTCCCTGAGATAACAATATAAATGATAAAAAAATGAAAGGAACAGTTTAAAAATAAGATAAAAAAAGCAGAAAAAATAATAAAGAAAAAAAAAGCACCCCTGTTCCCCCCTGTTCTCGCACAAAGGCGAGCGCAAGCGTCGGTCTGGCGTCAAATGTAAACAGCAATTGCACCATGCATGTGAGGTATCACCGCGAAAGTCAGATCGAGGGAAGTAATTTTAGCAGTAGACCTCCTCTGTAAATCCTATGTGGTAACCTGTAAAGGCTTTTAAAGGCTTTTAAAAATGTATGTAGTTTGTCGCCACTGCAGGTTTGTGCGCAATTTTAAAGCATGTCATGTTTGGTATCCATGTACTCTGCCATATTTTTTATTTCATCAAACATTTGGGCAATATGGTGTGTTTTAGTGCATTAAAATTAAAAAAAGTGTGTTTTTTCCCAAAAAAAAGTGTTTGAAAAATTGCTGCGCAAATACTGTGTGAAAAAAAATTGAAACACCCACCATTTGAATCTGTAGGGCCTTTGCTTTAAAAAATATATAATGTTTGGGAGTTCAAAGTAATTTTCTTGCAAAAAAAAAATTTTTCACGTAAACAAAAAGTGTCAGAAAGGGCTATGTCTTCAAGTGGTTAGAAGAGTGGGTGATGTGTGACATAAGCTTCTAAATGTTGTGCATAAAATGCCAGGACAATTCAACCCCCCCAAATGAACCTATTTTGGAAAGTAGACACCCCAAGCTATTTGCTGAGAGGCATGTCGAGTCCATGGAACATTTTATATTGTGACACAAGTTGCGGGAAAAAGACAAATTTTATTTATTTATTTATTTATTTATTTATTTATTTCGCACAAAGTTGTCACTAAATGATATATTGCTCAAACGTGCCATGGGCATATGTGAAATTACACCCCAAAATACATTCTGTTGCTTCTCCTGAGTTCAGGGATGCCACATGTGTGGGACTTTTTGGGAGCCTAGCCGCGTACGGGACCCCCCAAAAACCAAGCACCACCTTCAGGGTTTCTACACTTTTTATTTCACTCCTCACTGCCTATCACAGTTTTGGAGGCTATGGAATGCCCAGATGGCACAACCCCCCCCCCCCAATGACCCCATTTTGTAAAGAAGACAACCCAAGCTATTTGCTGAGAGGTATGGTGAGTATTTTGCAGACCTCGCTTTTTGTCACAAAGTTTTGAAAATTGAAAAAAGAAAAAAAAATACATTTTTCTTTTCTTTCTTCATTTTCAAAAACAAATGAGAGCTGCAAAATACTCACCATGTCTCTCAGCAAATAGCTTGGGGTGTCTACTTTACAAAATAGGGTCATTTGGGATCGGTTTTGTGCCATCTTAGCATTTTATGGCCTTCAAAACTGAGATAGGTAGTGAGGAGTGAAATCAAAAATTTACGCCCTTAGAAATCTGGAAGACGGTGCTTGGTTTTCGGGGCCCCGTACACGGCTAGGCTCTCAAGAAGTCACACACATGTGGTATTCCCATACTCAGGAGAAGCAGCAGGATGTATTTTGGGGTGCAATTCCACATATGCCCATGGCATGTTTGAGCAATATATCATTTAGTGACAACTTTGTGCAAAAAAAAAAAAAGTTTGTCATTTTCCCGCAACTTGTGGCAAAATATAAAATATTCCATGGACTCAATATGCCTCTCAGCAAATAGCTTGGGGTGTCTACTTTACAAAATGGGGTAATTTGGGGGGGGGGGGGTTTGTGCCATCTTAGCAATTTATGGCCTTCAAAACTATGATAGATAGTGAGGAGTGAAATCAAAAATTTACGCCCTTAGAAATCCTGAAGGCGGTGATTGGTTTTCGGGGGCCCCGTACGCGGCTAGGCTCCCAAAAAGTCCCACACATGTGGTATCCCCGTACTCAGGAGAAGCAGCAAAATGTATTTTGGGGTGCAATTCTGCATATAACCATGGCATGTGTGAGCAATATATCATTTAGTGACAACTTTTTGTAAAATATTTTTTTTTCGTCTTTATTCAATCACTTGGGACAACAAAATAAAATATTCAATGGGCTCAACATATCTCTCAGCAATTTCCTTGGGGTGTCTACTTTCCAAAATGGGGGTTGAAAATATCTTTTTTTTTAATTTTTAATCTTTTTCTGTTTATAGCGCAAAAAATAAAAACCGCAGAGGTGATCAAATACCATCAAAAGAAAGCTCTATTTGTGGGAAGAAAAAGACACAAATTTTGTTTTGGTACAACATTGCATGACCGCGCAATTAGCAGTTAAAGCGACGCAGTGCCAAATTGTAAAAAGTGCTCTGGTCAGGAAGGGGGTAAAACCTTCCGGGGCTGAAGTGGTTAAGACAGCTATCAGAGACTATTCAAGATTGGGATGCTCCACTACCAACAAACAAACATTTAAAGTGGGAGTCCTGGAAACAATCTCTACATGCCTTAGATGGAATCGACATACCACACTGCTACACTCCAGCTTCCCTTGCTGCAAGTTAGAGAAAAGAGATTCACATCTTCTCAGATGCATCCACTGAGGCCATAGCAGCCATTGCCTACCTCAAGGTAAGAGACTCTCTCAATCAAGCCAATTAGGGTTTCTGTTTGGCAAAGCTAAGTTAGCACCTAAGCCTGAGCACATAATTTCCAGGCTTGAACTTTGCGGGACTTTGCTAGCCGTAGAAATTTCAGATTTTATACTGCATGAGCTAGACATTCAAATAGATGAGATAAAAATTCTGCACAGACAGCAAAGTTGTTTTGGGCTATACAAATCAGTTAAAATGCTTCTATGTCAGCAACCAAGTAGAAAGAATCAGAAAATCCTCAAGGCCCGAACAATGGCATCATGTTCCATCAGAGCTTAATCCTGCAGATCATGCCACCAAACCTAATTCCTGCAAGTTTCTTTGCAAACTTTTCTTGGTTAACAGGACCTGAATTCCTGCTGGATCATACAGAAGAAACTACACCTGAGGCTTTTAGTCTTCTAGATCCTGACAACGATCCAGAGATTCATCCTGAAATGAAGAGTCTTGTCACTAGATCTGAGAAAAGATTTAAAATAAGTTCTCAATGCTTTGAAAGTGTTTCCAAGTGGACAAGGCTTGTACACACTATTGCAAGGTCGGTCCATATTGCTCACTGCTACCACACTAAGTCTAATGACACTGACTGTCAAGGCTGGCACTTATGCCAAAAACCTCTTTCTGCAAAGGACAATGCTGATAGTGAACTGATCATAATACGCAGTGAACAACAGAATGTCTTTAGCACAGAAATTAAACGTATCCGTGACAAGCAGGACATTCCAAAAAACAGCCCAATTGCCAACCTGAATCCATTCACGGACAGCCATGGCATGCTAAGGGTTTAAACAAGGCCAAGTTGGGAGAGCAAGAACAAAATCCTCTTATCATACCTAGTCGTCATCATCTCTCAACTTTGCTCATATGGCACTACCTTGAAAAGGTTAAGCACCAAGGTAGACATTTCACAGAGGGTGCATTAAGAGCCGCAGGCCTTTGAATATACCTGCTGCTTGCAATAAAACCCACATTTATGGAAGAAACGGTGTCTGGTGAGTTCAAGCTATCTGATAAAGACTGTCCGCTGTGATTATATCTGCTTATATAGGCCAGGAATAGGGGTCTCAGCAAGAGATAAGTCCCTATTACAACAGTTGAAGTCAGAATATATACAGTATCTCACAAAAGTGGGTACACCCCTCACATTTTTGTAAATATTTTATTATATCTTTTCATGTGACAGCACTGAAGAAATGACACTTTGCTACAATGTAAAGTAGTGAGTGTACAGCTTGTATAACTGTAAATTTGCTGTCCCCTCAAAATAACTCAACACACAGCCATTAATGTCCAAACCGCTGGCAACAAAAGTGAGTACACCCCTAAGTGAAAATGTCCAAATTGAGCCCAACGTGTCAATATTTTGTGTGGCCACCATTATTTTCCAGTACTGCCTTAACCCTCTTGGGCATGGAGTTCACCAGAGCTTCACAGGTTGCCATTGGAGTCCTCTTTCACTCCTCCATAACGACATCATGGAGGTGGTGGATGTTAGAGATCTTGCACTCGTCTACCTTCCATTTGAGGATGCTCCACAGATGCTCAATAGGGTTTAGGTCTGGAGACATGTCACCACATCCCCACCCCTTGTATATAAACCTAATGACAGTTCCTGAGAGTTGTCATTAGTGGCAAGAGTGGCTATGAGTAAATGGGTCAGCTTACAGACAGTTTTTTTTCTTTTAAAGATCGGCTGGGGGACAATCTATGTGATTGCGCTGGATTTACAATGCTGGATTTTTGTTTTTCTTTTGATTAAAGCACTTATCAAAACATGTTTATTTACAACAGACTTTTTTTTTCAAATGAGTAGGGGTAATATGGACCACATACAAAACTTACACATTCATGGGGGGACAGAGATCCAGGGATCTCCCTATTTTAAACAAGGCTTCCAGATTACAATATGTTCCCCAACACCCCCATAACCCTGTCCCTTGTCTTTATCAGCATGGACCCCCCATGTTGAGGGCATGTTGCCTGGTATTATTGGGGGGAGCAGTGTGGCTGACCCCTCTTTCCTGCTCGGGCACAGGTTTGGTATAGCTTTTAGGATAGGCCCCATGTCAATTTTTTGGTTTCTTGTGTGAGGTTCCACCTAAAATACATACCAAAAGAAAAGGGTCTGGTATTGATCTGGGGGGGGGGGGGCTATGCAAATTTTTTTTTAAAGTGACATATACAGTAGAAAAAAAGCCATCTATATGCTTTTCACTGCATGCTTCTCACTTGGTCTCTTTATATTACCACTACAAAGCTGCCCCTCCCAAAAGGTAGCCTGAGACAATATTTTACCTCTCTATCTGTATTTTGTATGCAGAAAACCATATGTCCTGAGGTTTATTTGTGTCTGTGAGATTTTCACCTGTGGCACAGTTACATTTAGCAGGTACCACAACTATGGTATATACAGTATGTGCTCAAGCTTTACTTAATTTGGCCTTTAAAGCAAAATTGACTTTGTCCATTCAGAAAAAAACTATAGGTTGCCCTTAGGTCAACATACTTTCCTTTCCTTTGTCCCCCTACTATTCCATTCTGCCAAAAGCAGTAGTTGAAAAAAGCCCTGATGTACCTTTTGGCTGGCTCTTTTTCACTGATGTCCATGTGGATCTCCCCTTCCATCTGACAATCATGGTCTGCACACAGTACCACCTGCTCTACAACCTGGCAGACTGTACTTGACTCTGGATCTCTGTTCTTCTCTGCTCTCCCTGTACCTCTCCCTCTCACTGTTCCAGTGCCCCTTCTATTTGGCTCCAGCTCACTCCTTTTCTCCCCACTCTTGCAATAGTCTAGAAGCCCCTTTGGATCCCACCAGCCAATCAAAGTTCATCTCCTTCCTGTTCTGGCCACTATTGCAGCCAAAAAGAGTTTTTCTTTTCTTCCAGATGAGCTGCAGTGATGCTTGAATGACCTGCTATGAGGCTTAAACGGGCCACCACACATGGCTACATACTCCCTTACTTAAAGTCTTTAGTTCTCAAAGAACAGACTTTGTAACCACAACAAAACTTAGCTTACCATCCACATGGAACCAAATAACCATTTCTAACATAATGTGTAGGCAAGGGAACTTCCCGTCAATGGGTGTCAGGTTTATTGGAGACTAGGGATGAGCTTCCAGTTCGAGTTGAACATGAGTTTGTCTCGAACATCGGCTGTTCGATCGTTCGACGAAAATTAAAACATTATGGGGTGTTCTCGCCAAATTCGAGCCGCGCGTCATGCCCCATAATGCACTGCATCATCGCAGTGCATTGCTGGCTGATGATTGGCCAAGCATGCACTATGACCCGCATGCTTTGGCCAATCACAGCACTGTCAGCAAAGAGTGCCATAATTGGCCAAAGACAGGGTGCCTTTAGCTAATTATGGCTGAGGGCATTAAGTCCACGCCCCACTCTATATAAGGCTGCCTGCACGTCGGCCTTGTGTAGTGTGTTGCTGGTGGAGAGAGATAGAGAGAGAGAGAGAGAGAGAGAGTCATTTCATTTACTTATTTAGTTAGCTAGATCTCACTGCAGACCGTTCCTGATGTACTGTTTCTAATATACTTCACCGGGGCAGTTGATTCAGTTAGCTGCACTGTATTTAATATATATATACATACATATATATATATGTATATATATATATATATTTCTCCTATAAATGGACTAAGCGATATATGTATAGGTTTATAGCCTTCTTTATGCTACATAAATTTGCAGGATAGGATCCATACGGTGTACTACTACTAGGATTTATATCTAGGCTGAAGTGTTTTTAAACAATCTATGTGTGTCCAATGTCTTTTATAATTTTCTAATAAAATACCCCTATTAAATATATTTTTTGTAGTCTAATACTATTGTGCCCTTAAAGTCCCATGCCTAGAGTTTTCTTATCTACAATATATATATACAGTCAGACTGGTATGTATATATATATATATAAATATATATATATCCACTGAATCCAGTTTAGCTAGATCTCACTGCAGACTGTTGCTGCTTTACTGTTTCTAATATACTTCAGGCAGGCAGTTGATTCAGTTAGCTGCAGTGTATTTAGTATATATATACATCCCGGCTTTGTATATGTATATATATATATACACACTGTATCCAGTCCAGGCAGGTTATTCAGTGATCTGCAGTGCATAAAATATATATATACTGTCTCATACATATATATCAACTGCATTCTTGTCTAGCCAAGCCTATATCTGACTGCAGGTAGTTCCTGGTGTACGTTTTCAAATACACTTTCAGGCAGGTGATTCAGTGATCTGCAGTGCATTAAACATATATACAGTCTCCAACATATATATATATCCACTGCATTTCAGTCTAGCCAAGCAGGCCAATGACTGCAGGCCATTGCTAGTGTATGTTTTCAAATACACTTTCAGGCAGGCAGGCAAGTGATCCAGTGATCTACAGTGCATTAAATATATATATATACAGTCTCCAACATGTATATATCCACTGGATTCTAGTCTAGCCAAGCCTATATCTGACTGCAGGTAGCTCCTGGTGTATGTTTTCAAATATGCTTTCAGGCAGGCAGGCAGGTGATTCAGTGATCTGCAATGAATAAAGTTATATATACAGTCTCCTACATATATATCCACTGCATTCTAGTCTAGCCAAGCCTATACCTGACTATAGGCCATTCCTGGTGTATGTTTTCAACGACATTTTCAGGCAGGCAATTCAGTAATCTTCAGTGCATAAAGATATATATACAGTCTCCTACATATATATCCACTGCATTCTAGTCTAGCCAAGCCTAAATCTGACTGCAGGTAGTTCCTGGTGTATGTTTTCAAATACACTTTTAGGCAGGCAGGCAGGTGATTCAGTGAGCTGCAGTGCATAAAATATATATATACAGTCTCCTGCATATATATATCAACTGCATTCCAGTCTAGCCAAGCCTATATCTGACTGCAGGTAGTTCCTGGTGTACGTTTTCAAATACACTTTCAGGCAGGCAGGCAGCTGATTCAGTGATCTGCAGTGCATAAAATATATATATAGGGGGGGCGTGGCTAACCGTCGATGGAGATGGATGCCTGAGTGAGGAGCTCCACCAGAACGGGACATTCAGCGGCACACACCGACATCCCCAAGACATCCTCACACCCCAGATCAGCGACGGACACCTTCCGGGACCAGATCGCAATGTCGAGGAAGCGCAAGGAGTGCAGGAAACCACAAAAAAAGACTGAATTCTACAAGTACCGGCAAGACGGAGGTAGGCAAGATGGCACCGGCTCAGCATCAACCCCAGCACACAATGCACGATCCCCTCAGCCCCCAACCATCTTCCACAGCAACAATAGTGGATCACAAGGGAGCGCCCACTCCTACCCTAACACGCCACAATCCGCCAGCCCCGCCAAGGCAAAATTTAGGATGGATGGCCCTGGATGCAGTCCATTACCAGGGCCTGAGGCAGATTCTGGGGAAGACACAAGAGAACTCCCAGACAGAATAGAAAAGTTCCCTACCACCAATCAGCCTGTCATGGACACAGCGCTAAAGGACATGCTGCTCTCACTCCGCAGCACCATACAGGATGTCTTGTATGCAGAAGTTTCATACTGATATCCAGGAAGTGGAATCAAGGGTAGAGCATATAGAATGTGAAATGGGGGAATTTGCATCCATGATTAACAACCTAATAGATGCGCAGGAGGAACATGAGGAGGAGATGGAAGGAATAAAGACAAAAATGGCAGACATGGAGGACAGAAGCAGGAGGAATAACATGAAAATACGAGGTATCCCGAAGACTGTCCAGCAAGGAGATTTGAGGGCCTTTGCCTCTACACTGTTCACAGAACTCCTTCCTGACCTCTTCAAAATGGATATCACTATAGACAGAATATATCGCCTCCCTAAACCCTCCTTCCTCCCTGATCATATCCTGAGGGATGTGATACTGAGATTGCATTTCTACCATGCTAAAGAGCAGCTTATGGCGGCTATGCGTGCCAAAGACCGCATCCCAGCCCAATACCAGAACCTGCAATTTTTTGCAGACCTGTCACAGTATACTTTGAAAAAGATCACCCAGCTAAGCGGAAATCATTATTGGCTGAAGCCTTGCAAAATAAGAGTGACATAATGTGCGTGCAGGAAACTCACTTTTGTGCCAGTGCTCCACCAAAATGCTCGCACAAAAACTACCCTTACATCTTTACGGCTAACGCCGAGTCAAAACAAAGAGGTGTCCTCACAGCAATTAGAGATACGGTCTCCTTTCAACTGCATGAAGAAATTAAAGACCCCGGGGCAGATATCTCATTCTTATATGCGATATCAATTCTATTACTTACACCATTGCAAATATCTACACCCCTAACACGCATCAAAATAAATTTCTTAACAAAATCCTAAAGAAAATAAATTCACTCAGGAAAGGATCCCTAGTCATCTGTGGAGACTTCAACCTTGCTCCAGATAAAGCTATAGACACTACTTCTGCTTCTACATGTATAGGTCCATCTATACAGGATCTACTTCACCAATATACCCTGTTTGATGTTTGGCGCTGTTGTCATGCGGGAGAAAGAGATTTTACCTTCTTCTCAGCACCTCACCACTCTGATGCCCCGTACACACGGTCGGATTTTCCGATGGACAATGTCCGATCGGAGCGTGTTGTCGGAAATTCCGACCATGTGTGGGCTCCATCGGACATTTTGCATCGGATTTTCCGACACACAAAGTTGGACAGCAGGAGATAAAATTTTCCGACAACAAAATCCGATCGCGTCAATTCCGACCGTGTGTGGCCTGCTCTGACGCACAAAGTGCCACGCATGCTCAGAAGAAATTCCGACACGGGACAGCTCGTTCTGGTAAACTTAGCGTTCGCAATGGATACAGCACTTTCACAACGCTGCAATGTTCAAAATGGTTTAATACAGCGCACTCTCTTCTTCTTTATAATGTGACAAGAATTAAGTAGTTTTGATGCTCACATTCACACACACTTCTCACAAACTTCTTTCGTTACTATTTATCGGGATTCCCTCAATATATTTTGATTTCTCACATCTGACAACATATTTTTTTTTTTTTTTGACTTTAATGTAGATTCTTTTTTTGTGTTTCTCTTTTTTAATTGTTTTTTTTGGTGATTTTGATTTGTACTCCCGAAAATGTTTGTGTGTTTTTTGTGACAAGTTCCCACAACACCACTAATATGTTGTTCTATTTAATCTGTAGGAGATTGTTTGGTGTTGTTGTCCCTTGTTAATTTCACATTTTATGTTTTTAGAAATGTACCTGAATCGTCACCAACAAACTGTCCTTTTTGGATGAAAACACACACAGGAGAGTAGAATTTACCTAAAAAATTTTAAGGGGTCACAACTAAACAAAGAGGGAGGCAACGCTGGAGAAACTGCAGAAGTGGGTGAAGCCTTGGACCCCCAGGGCACACATCAATTATTTAAAAGCAAAATTGGTGGCCTGAGGAGTCCATATCTAAGGGAGGGCAGTCTGGTCCAGAAGTCCCAGAGATCCGGAAAGCAGCAGATGACATCTGTGTCCCCAGGCTGTGGTCATACGAGAGACTGCATCTTCTGTCAGACCAGACTGAACCCAGGGTCATCACTCTTTGGTCTTCCTTCCACGCTTCCTTCCAGCCTTTGGCTGTGGTGGTGGTGGAGTTGTGGCAGCAGGAGGAGGAGGAGGAGGATTGTCGATCTCAATGACATCCGTCTTGTGTGTCAGTTCCCCAAACTCCCCCTTACGTAGGACTTTTTAAATCAGGTCCTCAGAGATCTTGCGTTGGCCCTCCTGCATGCCCTGCAATTTGGTGGCAGCCATGCAGGCAAAGGCCTCTTCAGGACTGGGGAAGGCTCTGAGGGACGCTGAAGCCTCCTGGATCAGCCTGTATGCTGAATCCTGCACAGGACTGGGAGTCATCTTCCTGGCTCGTTTATGTGGCAGGCGGAGGGGAGGAACCTGAGACTCAGTCAGGCTGTGACTTGTCCCAGGCTTCTCTTGGCTGACACTTAGCCCCGCCTCCTCCTGGCTGACACTAATCCCCGCCTCCTCCTGGCTGCCACATTCCACAGCCTCCTCCTGGCTGAGGTCTTCCTGTGTATGAAAAAGGGACATAGTTTTAGTATTTTTTACATCAATCACACACAATTTTCACCTCCTGACTGCTGCAAATTGAATGTTAACAAATATAACAGACTATCATTCTGAGCCCAGCATTTTGCATTCTTGTCCCAATTTTGGGTGCCCACTACTGTCTATTGATATGTAAAACACTTTATGAAATCAGCAATTAGTGATCAATAATAACATCTAGTAAACATCATTTATTTATTGACCAGAAATCAGTAGAACAATGCTATACCTGACTCCAGCTGGGCTCCTCCACTTCTTCCTGGCTGGAAGGCCCAGAAGCCTCAGCTGGGGTGGAAGGAAGCGTGGAAGGAAGAGTAGAGAGGGATTCCCTGACTTCAGTGTGGTCTGACAGAAATCGCAGTCTCTCATAGTACCACAGCCTGGGGACATAAACGTCATCTGCTGCAGCTCCGGACCTCTGGGAATCTGTGACCTTCTTGCGCTCCCTAAGATATGTGCTCCTCAGGCCACCAATTTTGGCTTTTAAATAAGGGATGGTTGCTGTGGGGACCACCGGCTTCACCAACTCCAGCAGTTTCTCCAGCGCTGCCTGCCTCTTCTGTTTGTGATTATAGTGGGGGTGTCTCACTTGCCACAGACAGGGCAGCTTTCTGTACTTGTCTATGAACAGGGGCAGGAAATTGTGGTCGTTGAAGCCATCCATTTTCTCTGCAAGACACAACACAAGACAAACCCTAATGTCAGGCCAAACTCCCCTAATCTTGTTACAATATAGGCTTCCATTTCGAAGCCGTATAGGCCCAAGTTTAGATCCTACCTTCGTTAGCACGATCGGCGTCTCCGATGCTCCTTCCTCCGCTCACAGATCGTACGTAAGACGCGCACGTTACGATTTATACACACTGCGCATGCGTATAACTCCGCCCGCCCCTGACGTTCTTTCTAGTCTATTCCCCGCCCCTTTTCGTTCGGCGCAGTGGAGGAAGAGCACATGGCGGATAGACAGCAGGATCGTGCTAATTACAGCAACGAGGAGGAGGAGGAAAGGCCGGAGCCTGAAACGTCCCGATCCAGAAGGAGATTGAAGGACTCAAATATGTCCTTTGGGGAGATGTTGGAGATGGTGGACATCCTGAAGAAGGCCGACTATGATGGAAAGTATGGGCCTTACCCCAACCCCAATGTCCGAAAGGCCAAGATCATGGTGAAAGTGGTCAGGAGTCTGCACCGGAAATTCGGGGTACGACGATCGAAAGATCAGCTCAGGAAGCTGTGGTCGGACCTCAAATTACGAGAACATAAGCAGTACAGAAAGATCCGGAGAGTGCTGCAAAAAAGTAAGTAGTTGTGCTGTGTTCCTATTCTTTTTGTGTTTATTACGTTTGTGCTGCTCCATGTGCTTTTAGGAACTGTTGTACAGTTTAAAATGGCAACTTTCATGTTCATGGGCACATTATTCGTTCGGATCACACATTTTTATTTCGGACGATAAAATACCATTGTTTAGGCCATATGCATTTGGCCACCATTTTGACGCCCTATACTTGTCTTCAAAGAATTGGGTTGTGTAGATGGCTTTGTTACTAGAATGAAATGCAAACTAGATTGTGTGTAAGGAGAGGACACTGAGCAGCTGTTTTCACATCTGGACACTGGAGCACTAGTGTGGGACACAAGAACACTATTTTTATTAGGGGGGCACACAGGTGCGACAGTGTATACTATAGGGGGGGGGCTACATCTGTGAAGCTTGTACCAAACAGGTAAAGTATTGAAGCTTGACAAAGGACACTAAAAAAGCTACATCTTGGAACTCGGCTAAAATAGATAATTGTACCCCACTTCCAAACAATGTTTCATCTTTATAGTTCTGCCATCAAATATCTGTGTGCTAAGTATACCATTTTTGTTTTACATAGGGGAGAAAAGACTCGGAGGACACCCCTCATCTGAGGAGACCAGAGCCCCCCCCACCTCTGGAAGAAGGGGAAATCCCCCCAGCACAAGATGAGCAGGAGGAAGAAGACGTGGTGGAACTAGTCACCACAACAGGTGAGTGTCTGCAACCACAGGCTCAGATAAGAGATGGATGGCAGCATTTTTTGGGAAACCTAATTTATTTTGGGGTTCCTCTCTTTTTAGGTGATCGTGAGGTTGTGGATGAAGATCCTTTCACATCCGAAAGTGCCCAGATCCTGATCGGGGAGATCATGGGGTGTAATTTACAATTGGAAAACATCAAGCAAAACATCAATGATGTTATTCCAAAATATAAAAACATCATTGATGTTTTGGGGCGAATTTAAAACCCCTCCAAATCACTTTTTTCCTTTGTGTGCTACAATGTGCGAAATGTTTTTGTGATTTTTCTCAAAGCCAAATTTGGAGGATGCACACAGTGTGTCAACATGTGCTATCTGCCATCACGGGAGATTAATGGACGCGTTTTGGGGGTGCAACCCCTTCCTCAATAATAAAGTAGCGGTGAGGAAGGGCTTTCTCCCCCAAAACACGTCCCTTCATCCCCCGTGATGGCAGATAGCACATGTTGACATTGTGAAATTTGTGTGCATCTTCCAAATTTGGCTTTTCCAGGGGTGATTTCCCCCATCTGAACGCAATATCAAACACAGTTCCTAAATACTCATGTCTGATATTGCCTTTCAGTTCTACCAAATGTGAACTTTGTAAGATCAAGATTTGTGTCTTTCTTGTTGGTTTTATACAGGCCTGTTTTCTATAAAATGCACATTTTGATTTTGGATAATGACACCACAAAAATTGTTATACAACAAACATGTCGGTTTGTCAGAAAAAACCTTTGGTAAATGCACATGTGATTGTGCTGGTATTAAAAAGATTGTTCATCAAGAATGTGTGGATTATTGTCTCAACGCTACAACACTTTTGGGGTGATGTAATTTTTGTTTTATGAGAAAATGGGGGTAATTTCCTAAGGGCAAATCCACTTTGCACTACAAGTGCTGTTTCAGTGCAGTTGCAAGTGCACTTGTAGTGAAAAGTGTCTTTGCATTTAGTAAATAACAGCCAACAGTGCTTTGTATAAGGTTACACAATCACGCCATTTTCTGCACTCAACACATTTCTGTCAGGGTCAGCTCAAACAAACACAAGCAGTAAATGTCCACAAAGAAGAGCCTGGGGGGAGATGCCTGTCGAGAACTTTAAGTCCTGCAGGCTTCTCCCTGTGGCCAAATACCGCAGGGTAGCGACCAACCTCTGCTCCGGAGTGATGGCTTGCCTCATGCAGGTATCCTGCCTGCTAATATAAGGGGTCAGCGAAGCCAACAAACTGTGAAACACGGGGTCCGTCATCCTGAGAAAGTTCCTGAAATCATCAGGATTATTCTCACGGATCTCACGGAGCAAAGGCATATGAGAGAACTGGTCATGCTGAAGCAACCAATTCTTGGTCCATGAACTCCTCCCCACCCTGTTCATGGACTGGACTTGTGTCAAGGTCAGGACCCCAACACCAAGCCCCCGCACAGCACGAACTGTACGAGGAGTACGCATACGAAACATGGCTAGAAAACGGTCGGCTGCTCAGAACAAAGTAACAGAACACACTGAAGAACAGCAAGGCCTGTGAAGAGCGACCTGAAAACCAGTAACGAACGAACAAGAATACAATGACTACTTAAAGTCACGCGGAACTTGCTTGCACGCACTGAAGAGCAGATACAAACTCACAAGCACAAACTGAACGGCAGAAAATGATCTGAAAGCCACAAGTCTGAAAAAGCGCGAATCGTCTCTCACCAAACTTTTACTAACACGAGATTAGCAAAAGGAGCCCAAAGGGTGCCGCGCTTGGTTCTGAACCGGCCTTTTCTAGTCTCGTCGTACGTGGTGTACGTGACCGCGTGGTTGTCGATCGGAAATTCCGACAACTTTGCGACCGTGTGTAGGCAAAACAAGTTTGAGCCAACATCCGTCGGAAAAAATACTAGGATTTTGTTGTCGGAATGTCCGAACAAAGTCCGACCGTGTGTACGCCCTATTACTCCCGTATTGACCTCTTCTTAGTCGATCAAGGTCTCCTGACCCGGACTATGAAAACGTCAATCAATACAATAACATGGTCAGACCATGCATCAGTGTCTCTCACTTTAACGGATTCTCTTTCGGTGGGGGCTAGCCCGGTCTGGAGAGCAAACCCAATTATTTTGCAGAAGGAAGATACTAGAAAGATTCTGGAAACCCACCTGAGAGAGTTCTTTGCTGACAATATAGACTCTGTACCTGATCATACTATAATCTGGAACGCCCACAAAGCATTCATGAGAGGGATTTTTATTAAACTCGGTGCAGGGATAAGGAGGCAGAGGCAGAGACGAGTAAGGGAGCTCACTGATAGCATCCATGATCTTGAAGCCCAAAACAAACAGAAACCCTCTCCCTCCCTATCACACAAATTATTACAAGCTAGAAATGACCTCAGACTTTGAGAAGTCAACCCGCAGACTAAAAATGTCATATTATGCCAACGGCAACAAGGCAGGTAAACTTCTTGCCCAATGCCTGCGAGGGTGCAGATTTAAGGCCAGAATCCCATACATAATCCATCCCAGCACTAAACATAAACACCATCATCCAAAAGATATCACGGATGCTTTCAGTGATTACTATGGATCCCTTTATAATCTCAAGAATGATCCCCTTACCCATCAACCGACTACCGACCAGATAACCAATTTCTTGCCCAACTTATCCCTCCCTAAGCTAACGTCAGATCGGCTTCAACAATTAAACCAACCCTTTACCGATTTGGAAATCTGCTCAGCTATAGCCTCACTACCACCCAATAAGTCCCCAGGCCCGGATGGATTTATAGGGGAAAATTATAAAACATTTCAACAGATTTTAGCACCCCATTTACTTAGAGTATTCAATGACGTCGCTGCCTCTTCCTCCTTTCCTTCAGAGATGTTGAAGGCCCTCATAATAACTATACCGAAGCTGGGGAAAGACCCATCCGCCCCGCAAAATTTCAGACCTATATCACTCCTTAACAATGATCTGAAATTATATGCGAAACTAATAGCACCTAGGCTAACAGATATACTACCTGGTCTTATCCACCCTGATCAATCTGGATTCACTAAGGGGCGCCAAACTTCAGACGCCACTAGGCGACTGATAAACATTATCCATAATGCAAACGTGATGTGAACGCCTTCTCTGCTCTTGGCTTTGGATGCAGAGAAGGCGTTTGATCCCATACACTGGGGACATCTCGCTAATGTGCTTGCTGCTTTTGGATTCACAGGTCCGATTTTTTCAGCAATAATGGCCCTTTACACCCCACTGCCCAGGTATTCACATCTGGAGTTCTTTCAACACCGTTCAACATTACAAACGGGACACGTCAGGGCTGTCCTCTCTCACCGTTGATATTTACCTTGTTAATGGAGCCCTTGGCGTGTTATATTCGTAATCATCCCCACATATCAGGATTCAAAATGCGCAAATCCTCGCTCACCATTCGCTGATGATGTTATTTTAATGCTTACGGATGTGGAGAATTCCCTGGCTTTGGTTCATCACTCATTACAATTGTTCAGCCATATGTCCTATTACAAGGTGAATGAATCCAAATCAAATATACTTGGTTTAAATGTTCCTTACGCAACACAACAAAGACTTGCCAAAACATTCCAGTACTCATGGGAAAGTGTAGGGATAAAACACCTAAGAACCACTCTGACGCCCAAAACAGAAGATTTATACAAAGCTAATTATGCCCCATTTATAGACATAACTCCAAGCTTTAGCTAAGGTAGAACTCTCCTGGACTGGTAGATTAGCGGCCTTTAAAATGGTTATCCTTCCTCAGCTAATTTACCTATTCAGAACACTCCCGATATCTGTTGCTGAATCCTTTTTCACTACTACCCAGTCAATGCTTAACAGATATATTTGTCAAGGTAAAAGGGCAAGGTGTGCCTTCTCACGACTAACCATAACTAGGAATGTTGGTGGAATAGGGATGGTCCTCCTGAAAGATTATTATGTAGCCGCCATATTAACACAAATTAAGGCATGGTTCCCTACGTCTAAAAATAATAGATGGACAGAAATAGAAAGCTCTCAATTACACAAGCATACCCTATATCACTTACTTTTCATAAAGCGTCACTACCTCCCACAAAACGCAAACTTATCCCTTACAGTAGTTGCATCCCTGAAAGCCTGGGATACACTTATATCCTACCCTTTCCAAAACAACAAATACTCAACAGTTCCTACGCCTATACAAAGTTTATCAGTTGCTATACCTGACCTAAATATAGGAAAATGGGTTGCTAATGGAATACAAAAACTTGAAGACATAATGGTAGGCCCTTCTCTAAAAACCTTCCGTTCTCTTCAAATAGAATATAACCTTACCTCTCGAGATTACTATGCATACTTACAAATCACCTCCTTCCTTCGTTCATTCCCAGTGAATGAAATTACGCTTCCATGGAACATATATCAATTCTACTCTAATATAAGCACTAGAATCAAAGGTATATCGTTATTTTACAAAATGCTAAATAACAAAGAAGTATATACTAAAACGTCTGCAATGTTGGCATGGGGGAGAGAACTGGGAGTATCTTACACACCAGACCACTGGCAAAAGGCTCTCAGAACAACATATGCGGCTACAAAGATTGTAAATCTTTGGGAATTAACCCAAAAAATATCATTAAGATGTACTTAACCCCATACAGGATCGCAAAATTTGCCTTACACTCCTCTACCTTGTGTTGGAGGAATTGTGGTCAATTAGGAACCCTGTACCACACTTTATGGTCATGCCCAGTGATAACTCAATATTGGAATGCAGTGTTCCATCTGCTTAAACAAATCTTAAAAATCCATATCAACATATCACCCGATCTGGCTCTTCTATTACTAAACATCGAGACAATCTCAACAGAATTTAGAATGATAGTCACCCATATTCTACTAAGTGCCAGATTAGTACTAACTTGTCACTGGAAAAAACAGATGGCCCCTAGTATACAAGAAGTAATGTCGACTACCCACACTCATGCCGTATATGAAATGATGTTTGCCTCTACACAAAACCGACTCCCTGCAGCAGAGCGACAGTGGAAAATATGGAGGGTTTGGTATAATAGTCACACTTGAGATGATAACTCCTAAATAACTATTGGAAAAGTAATTCTTCTGATGTTGATCTAGCCCTATGACTGAGATGATGAGAGAAGTTGTATGTTATGTTAATTTCATTTAGTTCACATATGTTTATACAACAATCCCAATAAGAGAGGTTTGACAGGACATATTCAGTATTTCTAACTGCCTCAAGCCATGTATTTGTCGCACCACGTGTTATTAGAGGAACTATTGGAACCTTTTTTTAAGATACAAGAGACGATTAACATAGGATTCCTACTGAATATTTAGACACATCTTGTTACAAATGTCACCAATCTTTTGTGTTTGATAAGTTTTTCTGCTTTCATAACTATGCCTACACAAATTGATTGCTATTGTTTCAATAACATGCTATGTCTTTTAAAACCAATAAAAACTATTGATTGGAAAAAAAAAATATATATATATATACAGTCTCCTACATATATATATATCTACTGCATTCTAGTCTAGCCAAGCCTATATCTGACTGCAGGCCATTGCTGGTGTACGTTTTCAAATACACTTTTAGGCAGGCAAGTGATTCAGTGATCTGCAATGCATTAAATATATATACAGTCTCCAACATATATATATCCACTGCATTCTAGTCTAGCCAAGCCTATATCTGACTGCAGGTAGTTCCTAGTGTACATTTTCAAATACACGTTCAGGCAGGCAGGCAGGCAGGCAGGTGATTCAGTGATCTGCAGTGCATAAAGATATATATACAGTCTCCTACATATATATCCACTGAATTCTAGTCTAGCCAAGCCTATACCTGACTATAGGCCATTCCTGGTGTAATTTTTCTAGTAAAATTCAGGTGGTGTTTTGCTAATCCAATTTTACAGCATGTCTGGAAGGCCACCAAGGAAAGGCAGATGCTCACAGGCCACTAAAAGAGGGCAAGCAGGCTCTGTGTCTACAGCCAACAGTGCTGGTCATGGACAAGGTGCATCCTCAGCACATGGTCGTGGGGCACGCTTGTCCTTTTTTCGAAGCTGGCTGTGTTGAGCCACAATGTGCAGAAGGGTTGGTAGAGTGGATCACAAAACCGTCCTCATCCTCTGTCACCCAGGCTAAGACAAGTTTGGCTGCCAATGCAGCTGCCAAAGCAGCCTATTCCATCGACTCAATGGCATCAGTCACTCCTTCCCTAGCCCCACCATCTTATCCTGAGGAGTCCCCCGAACTGTTCGACCACAGTGTCGGGTACATGCTGTAGAAGGATAGGTAGCATTTTGAAGGCTCCGATGATGGTACCCAGGTTGAGGACGAAGGCAATAATGTGAGCCCAGAGAGAGGGGGTGCCCAAGAAGGACAAGAAACTGGCAGTCATGTTCCCCCACCTGCAGCATACTGCCAAGTTTGCTCCAGTGGCGAGGAGGGAGGGGATGATGAGGTCACTGACTCTACGTGGGTGCCTGATAGAAGAGAGGAGAAGGAGGCGGCACATCTCCAATGAGGCAGGATGCCCATCAGGGGCCAGCTTAAGGACAGCCAACCGACTGCATCACACCGCAGAGCTCCACATGTGCAGGGCGCTGCTGACTCTGCACGTTTTTTCAAAAGTTCTTTGGTGTGGGCCTTTTTTTAGACACGGGTAGCAGATCACAATATTGCTGTTTGCAACATATGTCTGAAGCGTATCAAGCATGGCCAAAACAGCAGCCGCTTGGGCACTACATGCTTGACCAGACATATGTTGAGCTCCCATGCAGTCCGTTGGCAACAGTACTTAAAAGACCCACAACAAAGAACAAGGCGGACCTCTCCGGGTCTGCGGGCGGGGGGCTTATCGGAATCTGGAAGCCCCCTTTAACAAGGGGACCCCCAGATCCCGGCCACCCCCCGTGTGAAATGGTAAGGGGGTACAAAACTACCCCTACCATTTCACTAAAAAACTGTCAAAAATGTTAAAAATGACAAGAGACAGTTTTTGACAATTCCTTTATTTAAATGCTTCTTCTTTCTTCTTTCTTCCTTCATCTTCTTCTTCTTCTGGTTCTTCTGGCTCTTCTGGTTCTTCCCCTGGTGTTCTCGTCCAGCATCTCCTCCGCGGCGTCTTCTATCTTCTTTTCCTCGGGCCACTTCGCACCCATGGCATGGGGAGAGGCTCCTGCTCTTCTCTTCATCTTCTTCTCTTCTTCATCTTCTTCTTCATCTACTTCTCTGCTTCATCTTCTTCTCTTCTTCATTTTCTTCTCCGGGCTGCTCCGCATCCATGCTGGCATGAAGGGAGGCTCCCGCTGTGTGACGGCGTCTCCTCATCTGAAGGTTCCTAAATAACAGGGGGTGGGGTCCCCGGTGACCCCGTCCCCCTCTGATGCACGGTGACTTGACGGGACTTCCCTGTGAGGTCTCGGGGAATGCCACAGGGAAGTCCCGTCATGTCCCGTGCGTCAGAGGGGGGTGGGGTCCCCGGGTGGCCCCCCGTTATTTAAGAACCGTCAGAAGAGGAGACGCCGTCACACAGCGGGAGCCTCCCTCCATGCCAGCATGGATATGGAGCGGCCCGGAGAAGAAGATGAAGAAAAGAAGAAGAGAAGAAAAGAAGAAGATGAAGAAGAAGATGAAGAAGAGAAGAAGATGAAGAGAAGAGCGGGAGCCTCCCCCCATGCCATGGGTGCGGAGCGGCCCGAGGAGAAGGAGATAGAAGATGCCGCGGAGGAGATGCTGGACGAGAACGCCAGGGGAAGAACCAGAAAAGCCAGAAGAACCAGAAGAAGAAGAAGATGAAGGAAAAAAGAAGAAAGAAGAAGCATTTAAATAAAGGAATTGTCAAAAACTGTCTCTTGTCATTTTTAACATGTTTGACAGTTTTTTAGTGAAATGGTAGGGGTACTTTTGTACCCCCTTACCATTTCACACAGGGGGTGGCCGGGATCTGGGGGTCCCCTTGTTAAAGGGGGCTTCCAGATTCCGATAAGCCCCCGCCCGCAGACCCCCCACAACCACCGGCCAGGGTTGTGGGGATGAGGCCCTTGTCCTCATCAACATGGGGACAAGGTGTTTTGGGGGGCTACCCCAAAGCACCCTCCCAATGTTGAGGGCATGTGGCCTGGTACAGTTCAGGAGGGGGGGCGCTCTCTCATCCCCCCTCTTTTCCTGCGGCCTGCCAGGTTGCGTGCTCTGATAAGGGTCTGGTATGGATCTTTGGGGGGACCCCACGCCGTTTTGTTTTTTTGGTGCAGGGTTCCCCTTAAAATCCATACTAGACCTGAAGGGTCTGGTATGGAATTTAGGAGGACCCCCACGTCATTTTTTTTTTTAAATTTTGGCCGGGGTTCCCCTTAATATCCATGCCAGACCTGAAGGGCCTGGTTTGGAATTTAGGGGGACCCCCACGTCATTTTTTTTTAAATTTTGGTTCGGGGTTCCCCTGTGGGGAATTTCCATGCCGTTTTTATCAATGAACTTCTATGTGTATTGTCGGACCGGCAATGCAATAGCCGCGAGTAGTTTTAAATGGCTTTTTTCCTTTGAAATGTCATTTTGCTGTCAGACTGTTCTAAACATGGGAAACATGCGCCCCTTTACAGGCATACTATAGACACCCCCCAGCTACGAAATTTAAAGGGATATTACACTTTTATTGTTTGACTTTAAGCCTTATTAAAATCACTGCTCCTGAAAAAACGGCCGTTTCTAAAACTTTTTTTTGCATTGATCCATGTCCCCTGGGGCAGGACCCGGGCCCCCAAACACTTTTTATGACAATAACTTGCATATAAGCCTTTAAAATTAGCACTTTTGATTTCTCCCATAGACTTTTAAAGGGTGTTCTGCGGCATTGGAATTTGCCGCGAATACCCCAAATTGTTCGCTGTTCGGCGAACTTGCGAACAGCCAATGTTCGAGTCGAACATGTGTTCGACTCGAACTAGAAGCTCATCCCTATTCAGCATCAGAGTCTATACAGAGCAGAGGAGACTGACGAGTAGATGGCTTGGAAAAGCAATGTTGCTGGCAGTAAAGAGACGGGAACTCGATTCTTCCTGAATCCCAATGAATGCAGGGATTGTGCGCCTGGAGCCATGGCATACCCCGAATGATGGGGAACAAGAGTGAAGCTATGGCATCCAAACGTAGCAGTTCTCTGTGATTACCGGATATGGTGGCCGGTAATGGAACAGTCTCTTGAGTGACAGGACCGGAATTAATGCGTGACCCATCTGCCAGGTGAACCGAAAGTCCATGAGATCTTGGCTGTAGTGGGATCTTATGTTGTAGTGCAAAAGTCAAGTCAATAAAACAGCTGCAAGCTCCAGAATCGACAATAGCAGGTGCTTGGATGACCCCATCCGGCAGCTGTAGTAAGATCTGAATAGCCAGATGAGCAGAGAGGACTGATTGACAGAATAGAAGGTCAGGCATCTGTGGATCTTGGCTGGACAGGACCTGACATAATGGCTACTCCTCCCACAGTACAGACACAGGTAGTTCTGCTGGCAATACTGGCGTTCCTCTGGAGAAAGAGAGGGACGAGGCGTGCCAAGCTGTGCTGGATTTGGTGAGTTGGGAGCCTGTTGGAACACCTGCCTGGCTGCTCTTTCAGCCCTGCGTTATCTTAAACGTCTGTCAATCTGGATCACCAGGGTTATCAATGCTTCCAAGGAACCAGGTACACCCACACGGGCTAACTCGTCTTTTAGAGGTTCAGATAAACCTAACCAGAATTGGTAACAGAGAGCGGCATCATTCCATTTGACATCTGCACTCCAGTGTCTAAAGTCTGTCACATAGTCCTCAGCGGCTCTGGGGCCTTGCTGGAGCGCATGTAGGGCCACCTCGTCTGTGGCAGTTTTCAGGAGATCCTCATACACCTGAGCCATGGTCTTGAAGAATGAAGTCAGACTTGACAGACAGGGGTTATTCTGCTCCAGCAAACGGTGGGCCCAGGACTGAGGCTCACCTTGTAGAAGGGAAATTACATACCTCACATTAGTAGCTTCAAGAGAAAAGGTCTGGGGCTGTAATTAAAAGTACAGTTTACAAGCATTATGAAAAGTCCTGAACTTGCTGCGATTGCCTGAGAACTTTTCTGGAGTCGGTACCCGGGGTTCAGATGGCAGCATTACTACAGTTGGTGCAGGAGGAAGTTCCACAGATGCAGATGAGACGAAGACTGATGTGGGAGAAGGAAGTCCATGGATCTGATCCTCAAGCTGACTGTATCCCTCCTGCAGATTCTTGACCGTTTGAGTAAGCACTGTAAGGTGATGGCACAGCTGATCCACCGGGGAGATGAAGTGATGAGAAAAAGTCCTGGATAGCCGCACTCAAAATGATTATAGCCTTTATTTAGTAAAAACAAACAGAATTACATGCCACAGCAGAAAATGCAGGAAACTGACGCGTTTCACACGATGATAAGTGCTTAATCAAGTACTTATTACAGTGTGAAACGCGTCAGTTTCCTGCATTTTCTGCCATGGCATGTAATTCTGTTTGTTTTTACTAAATAAAGGCTATAATCATTTTGAGCACAGCTATCCAGGACTTTTTCTTGTCACTTCATCGTTACAAGCATTGCCGGCACCTGTGGCTTCCAACATGGAGGAGAGGTCTGTTCCTAAATGACCTTCCTAGAGCAGTGATATTTCTTTCTCTGATCCACCTGGGAGGTCACTCGTCCAGACTCGGACATGCTTCGTACTAGCACGTACCTGGTAGTAGAGCCTGTACGAGGAAGGCCACCCTTACACCTCTGCAGGCGGAGTTCAAGGGATGGTCAAACAAGCCGGGTCAACACGGAGATCAGGACACAGGTTTCACAGGTAACAGAGTACACAGGAGCTGAAGACAAAGCAGCACTGGAGGCAGCACTGGCTGGGTTTAAATAGACTGTTTTGGGGGATGCATGCACGGCGCGAAACAGGAAGGTCGCAACTGAGCGGAGCTCTGACACAGCGGGGACCACAACACCTTCCCCGGGGCCGTTAAACTGCTCAAAACATCCCGAAACTTACTGCACCCCCGGGGGAACAAGCAGCGCATGCCGTCCTCCAGGTCCTGTCGCGGGAAAACAGCCCAAAGGCCCCTAACAAACTACCTCCTCCGGGTCCGTGAGATGACAGGGAAATCCCAAGATGGCACTGAGTCATAGTACGCTTCAGCTCCTGCCCAGCTGCCTCTCCGGTGCACTCGTCAGTGGATGGTTCACTTGGAGGACCTGGACAACAGAAAAAGTCGGAACAGTTTGAGAATTAGAGGGGTCCCCGAGGTGTTCACTGAGTTAACCCCGGCGTCCACAAGTTGTTCCAGTCCCTGCTTCCTGCTTCTCCAGTGACTGCTTTTGCATGCGATAGGATACATAGAGCCCTACGCCCCAAGTCACCTGATAACAAACCACCCAGGGATATTGTTCTATGCCTCAAAGACTACCTAGTAAAGGAGGAAATCCTCAGAGCCTCCCGTTCTACCCCCAACATTGTTCTGGATTGAGCTAAACTTCAAATTTACCCTGATATATCCCCGGCCACATTGGATAAATGCCGCAGGCTAAAGGAGATCACCACGCCACTCCAAGAGGCTAGAATCCGGTACAGATGGGGGTTCCTCTTTAAACTCCAAGTTCCACATAATGGAACAACTTACACAGTAGTCACCATTCAAGAAGGGAAGGAGCTCCAGGTCAAGTTGGGCCTGATGGCCAAAGAGGATCTTCCTAGGATGCCTTCCACCCCTCGCCTTTCAGCCATCCGGGCAACCCCTTCACCACAGAGGGATCGCAGAAGACAGAGGCAGGATCTCAGGGGCCATTTGAACTGACCGATCACCCCTTTCCTCTCAATTCGGATCTTCAACCCTAACTTTTTTCTCATGACCTGGCACAACACCAGACGGATGAGGTTTACCTATGAAGATAACAGAGTAAGTGATAATGGACTGGCTCTCTCTATGACAGTGTTTCTCAACTCCAGTCCTCAAGGCGCACCAACAGGTCATGTTTTCAGGATTTCTCTCAAATGAAAGGGCTGTGGTATTTACTAAGGCAGTGAAACTGATCAAATCACCTGTGCAAAATTAGTGGAAATCCTGAAAACATGACCTGTTGGTGCGCCTTGAGGACTGGAGTTGAGAAACACTGCTCTATGATATGAGCTCCTTCCCTCCATTCAGCTCGTTTATACCTCAGTGCACCATGTTTTTTCTTTTTGTTTTTGTTCCTTTTGTTTTTTTGTCTGCTCCCCGCTGTGCAGACATACAGAGGCACCTGTTTGGTTGACCCCCCACTCCTGCAGAAACTCACAGGAGGAAGAAGGGGAGGATGGAAGTCTCTTTCACCCTCTAACCCAAAACATACCACTTGGGCTGGGCTCTTTTCTTTTTCTTTTTTTTCTGGACCACCAACAGATTGCTAAGAGTGCTGGACATTATTGTCTTTTTGTTCAGGAAGTTTTACCCCTGACAGGTTATTGTATTTCTCTATTGTTGGGATGGCCTATCCTCTCCTGACCCTAATGGTTTATACTTTTTTTTTGTTGGTTTACAGTTTTCTATTTTTTGGTTACGGGACTCTTTTTTTGGACTACTCTAACTATGCTGCATCTAGTGTTATTGCCCTTAAGGCATATCATATATATTGCTCTAGTGCCTACTCCTTGGGACCCTCCCCCAATTATCTAAATACCACTGACCTCCCTAATTTAGGATGGGTATTAGATTCATCTCCCATAATGTCAGGGGGTTTAACTCCCCCCATAAGCGGAAAAAGGCCTTTAAAACTTACAAGCGCCTCCAGGCAGACATCATACTATTACAGGAGACCCATTTCTCCGAAAATAATCATCCCACTTTTTTTGACAGATCTTATGGCCTGGGGCATTATACTACATTTGGGTCCAGGTCCCGAGGAGTGGCAATATTTGTTAAAAATGTGAAGTGAAATACTCAAGCGCTGAAATGGATAAGAGCTTATGTGAGTAAAAGTGTATCAAAAGTGCTTGAATTAACAATAGGATGTGTATAAAATGTATAAATACTCATTTGATGGAATAAAAATCCCATGAAGTGAAGAAAACAAAGGTAAAAGAAAGGATTAAGCTGCAATCAATCAAAAGTGGATCAGGCACCCTAATAAGAAATTATTATAGAAATAAATTGATGCACTCTAATCGACAATATCTTGTGTATAAATAATAAAAAGGACATCACAAAACACACACACTATTGTGATAAGTGTATCAATATCAATCAATTAGCACCTACTGTAAGTGAACCATGACAATTGACCTTTGCTGAGTAAAAATTATGTAAATAATAAATGATTAAATATCCACTAAAAAACGGGAAAGGATATGACCTCTTAACAGCAAAAATCCCCAGATAAGATAAGTCTCTGCAAGGAGCAATCATCAGCCATTAAAATGCACAATCATTAATACAAACATCATGACAGTATAAAACTAACTTGTGAATGTCACTAATCATCAGTCAGCACTAGGGATGAGCTTCGTGTTCGAGTCGAACCCATGTTTGACTCGAACATCGTCTGTTCGCCCGTTCGCCGAATTGCGAACGATATGGGCCGTTCGCGCCAAATTCGTGTGGCGCGTCACGGCCCATAATTCACTGTGGCATCACAGTGCATTGCTGGCTGATGATTGGCCAAGCATGCACTATGACCCACATGTTGGGCAATCGCATCGCCGTCTGTAGAGAGAGCTGTAATTGGCCAAAGCCCGGGTGGCTTTGGCCAATTATGGCTCAGGGGGTTTAGTACACGCCCCAAACTATATAAGGCCGCCTACACGGCGGCCCTGTGTAGTGTGTTCCGGCGTTGATTGACAGAGACAGAGAGACAGTGTCATTTGATTTAAGTTACATAGATTAGGCAGGACAGTCAGTCAGTTAGCTGCACTTACAGTGTATTGTGTACATCCCAGGTGTTGTATATATATATATATATATATATATACACTGTATTCAGTTTAGCTAGATCCGTTCCTGTTATTGTCTTCCTACTGACAGGCAGGCTTGTGTTGTTACAGTATTTACAGCTACCTGAAGAAAATTGCTGGTGTTCTTCTGATCCTATTAGTACCACAGTCAGGCAGCTAGGCTATATACAGTTAGTGTAGTGCGTCCTCCTCACAGTGTTCAGCTAAAGCTACAAGTTAGTGTAGTGCGACCTCTGCACAGTGTTTAGCTAAAGCTACAAGTTAGTGTAGTGCGACCTCTGCACAGTGTTCAGCTAAAGCTACAAGTTAGTGTAGTGCGTCCTCTGAACAGTGTTCAGCTAAAGCTACAAGTTATTGTAGTGCGTCCTCTGAACAGTGTTCAGCTAAAGCTACAAGTTAGCGTAGTGCACAGTGTTCAGCTAAAGCTACAAGTTAGTGTAGTGCGTCCTCTGAACAGTGTTCAGCTAAAGCTACAAGTTAGCGTAGTGCACAGTGTTCAGCTAAAGCTACAAGTTAGTGTAGTGCGTCCTCTGAACAGTGTTCAGCTAAAGCTACAAGTTAGTGTAGTGCGTCCTCTGAACAGTGTTCAGCTAAAGCTACAAGTTAGTGTAGTGCACAATGTTCAGCTAAAGCTACAAGTTAGTGTAGTGCGTCCTCTGAACAGTGTTCAGCTAAAGCTACAAGTTAGTGTAGTGTGTCCTCCTCACTAGGGATGAGCTTCGAGTTCGAGTCAAACTCATGTTCGACTGGAACATCGGCTGTTCGCAAGTTCGCCGAACAAAAAACAATTTGGGGTGTTCGCGGCAAATTCGAATGCCGCGGAAAACCCTTTAAAAGTCTATGGGAGAAATCAAAAGTGCTAATTTTAAAGGCTTATATGCATGGTATTGTCATAAAAAGTGTTTGGGGACCTGGGTCCTGCCCTAGGGGACATGGATCAATGCAAAAAAAAGTTTTAAAAAGTCCATTTTTTCGGGAGCAGTGTTTTTAATAATGCTTAAAGTGAAACAATAAAAGTGTAATATCCCTTTAAATTTTATAGCTGGGGGGTGTCTATAGTATGCCTGTAAAGGGGCGCATGTTTCCCGTGTTTAGAACAGTCTGACAGCAAAATGACATTTCAAAGGAAAAAAAGTCATTTAAAACTACTCGCGGCTATTAATGCATTGCCGGTCCGACAATACACATAGAAGTTCATTGATAAAAACGGCATGGGAATTCCCCTCAGGGGTACCTCGAACCAAAAAAAAAAAAATGACCTGGGGGGTCCCCCTAAATTCCATACCAGGCCCTTCAGGTCTGGTATGGATATTAAGGGGAACCCCGGCCAAAATTTTTTAAAAAATGACGTGGGAGGTCCCCCTAAATTCCATACCAGGCTCTTCAGGTCTGGTATGGATATTAACCAATTCAGCCCCAGACCATTTGGTTGCCTAAGGCAGTGTTTCTCAACTCCAGTCCTCAAGGCGCCCCAACAGGTCATGTTTTCAGGCCTACCATTATTTTGCTCAGGTGATTTGATCATTTTCACTGCCTTAGTAATTACCACAGCCGTTTCATCTGAGAGAAATACTGAAAACATGACCTGTTGGGGCGCCTTGAGGACTGGAGTTGAGGAACACTGGCCTAAGGACCAGAGGACTTTTTCCAATTTGGCACTGCGTCGTTTTAACTGCTAATTGCGCGGTCATGCAATGCTGTACCCAAACGAAATTTGTGTCCTTTTCTTCCCACAAATAGAGCTTTCTTTTGATGGGATTTGATCACCTCTGCCATTTTTATTTTTTGCGCTATAAATGGAAAAGACCGAAAATTTTGAAAAAAAATGATATTTTCTACTGTTTGTTATAAAACAAATCCAATAAACTCAATTTTAGTCATACATTTAGGCCAAAATGTATTCAGCCACATGTCTTTGGTAAAAAAAATGTCAATAAGCATATATTTATTGGTTTGCGCAAAAGTTATAGCGTCTACAAACTAGGGTACATTTTCTGGAATTTACACAGCTTTTAGTTTATGACTGCCTATGTCATTTCTTGAGGTGCTAAAATGGCAGGGCAGTACAAAACACCCCCAAATGACCCCATTTTGGAAAGTAGACACCCCAAGGAAATTGCTGAGAGGCATGTTGAACCCATTGAATATTTATTTTTTTTGTCCCAAGTGATTGAATAATGACAAAAAAAAAATTTTCAAAAAGTTGTCACTAAATGATATATTGCTCACACAGGCCATGGGCCTATGTGGAATTGCACCCCAAAATACATTCAGCTGCTTCTCCTGAGTACGGGGATACCACATGTGTGGGACTTTTTGGAAGCCTAGCCGCGTACAGGGCCCCGAAAACCAATCACTGCCTTCAGGATTTCTAAGGGCATACATTTTTGATTTCACTCCTCACTACCTATCACAGTTTTGAAGGCCATAAAATGCCCAGATGGCACAAAAACTCCCCAAATGACCCCATTTTGGAAAGTAGACACCCCAAGCTATTTGCTGAGAGGCATGTTGAGTCCATGGAATATTTTAATTTTTGACACAAGTTGCGGGAAAGTGACAATTTTTTTTTGCACAAAGTTGTCACTAAATGATATATTGCTCACACAGGCCATGGGCATATGTGGAATTGCACCCCAAAATACATTTAGCTGCTTCTACTGAGTATGGGGATACCACATGTGTGGGACTTTTTGGGAGCCTAGTTGCGTACGGGGCCCCGAAAACCAAGCACCGCCTTCATGATTTCTAAGGGCGTAAATTTTTGATTTCACTCCTCACCACCTATCACAGTTTTGAAGGCCATAAAATGCCAAGATGGCATAAAACCCCCCAAATGACCCCATTTTGGAAAGTAGACACCCCAAGCTATTTGCTGAGAGGCAAGTTGAGTCCATGGAATATTTTATATTTTGACACAAGTTGCGGGAAAGTAACACATTTTTTTTTTGTTGCACAAAGTTGTCACTAAATGGTAATTTCTCAAACAGGCCATGGGCATATGTGGAATTGCACCCCAAAATACATTTAGCTGCTTCTCCTGAGTATGGGGATACCACATGTGTGGGACTTTTTGGGAGGCTAGCCGCATACGGGGCCCCGAAAACCAAGCACCGCCTTCAGGATTTCTAAGGACGTAAAGTTGTGATTTTACTCCTCATTACCTATCACAGTTTTGAAGGCCATAAAATGCCAAGATAGCACAAAATCCCCCAAAATGACCCCATTTTGGAAAGTAGACACCCCAAGCTATTTGCTGAGAGGCATGGTGAGTATTTTGAAGCTCTTGTTTGTTTTTGAAAATGAAGAAAGACAAGAAAAAAATTTTTTTTTCTTTTTTCAATTTTCAAAAGTTTGTGACAAAAAGTGAGGTCTGCAAAATACTCACTATACCTCTCAGCAAATAGCTTGGGGTGTCTATTTTCCAAAATGGGGTCATTTGGGGGGGGCGGGTTGTGCCATCTGGGCATTCCATGGCCTCCAAAACTGTGATAGGCAGTGAAGAGTGAAATCAAAAATTTACGCCCTTAGAAAGCCTGAAGGCGGTGCTTGGTTTTCGGGGTCCCGTAAGTGGCTAGGCTCCCAAAAAGTCTCACACATGTGGTATCCCCGTACTCAGGAGAAGCAACAGAATTTTTTGGGGGTGTAATTTCACATATTCCCATGGCATGTTTGAGCAATATATCATTTAGGGACAACTTTGTGCATAAAAAAAAAAAATTGTCTTTTTCCCGCACCTTTTGTCACAATATAAAATATTCCATTGACTCGACATGCCTCTCAGCAAATAGCTTGAACTGTCCTGGCATTTTATGCACAACATTTAGAAGCTTATGTCACACATCACCCACTCTTCTAACCACTTGAAGACAAAACCCTTTCTGAAACTTTTTGTTTACATGAAAAATTTATTTTTTTTTGCAAGAAAATTACTTTGAACCCCCAAACATTATATATATTTTTAAAGCAAATGCACTACAGATTAAAATGGTGGGTGTTTCATTTTTTTTTTCACACAGTAATTGCGCAGCGATTTTTCAAACGCATTTTTTGGGGAAAAAACACACTTTTTAAAATTTTAATGCACTAAAACACACTATATTGCCCAAATGTTTGATGAAATAAAAAAGATGATCTTAGGCCGAGTACATGGATACCAAACATGACATGCTTTAAAATTGCGCACAAACGTGCAGTGGCGATAAACTAAATACATTTTTAAAAGCCTTTAAAAGCCTTTACAGGTTACCACTTTAGATTTACAGAGGAGCTCTACTGCTAAAATTACTGCCCTCGATCTGACCTTTGCGGTGATACCTCACATGCATGGTGTAATTGCTGTTTACATTTGACGCCAGACCGACGCTTGTGTTCGCCTTTGCGCGAGAGCAAGGGGGAACAAGGGTGCTTTTTTTTTTTTTTTTTTTTCCTTTATTATATTTTTGATTTTTTTAATCTTATTTTTAAACTGTTCCTTTCATTTTTTTGTTTTTTAATCATTTTTATTGTTATCTCAGGGGATGTAAATATCCCCTATGATAGCAATAGGTAGTGACAGGTACTATTTTTTGAAAAAATTGGGGTCTATTAGACCCTAGATCTCTCCTCTGCCCTGAAAGCATCTGACCACATCAAGATCGGTGTGATAAAATGCTTTCCCAATTTCCCAATGGCGCTGTTTACATCCGGCGAAATCTAAGTCATGAAATGCTCGTAGCTTCCGGTTTCTTAGGCCATAGAGATGTTTGGAGCCATTCTGGTCTCTGATCAGCTCTATGGTCATCTGGCTGAATCACCGGCTGCATTTTCAGGTTCTCTGTTGGGACAGGAGAGCCAGAGAAAAACATGGAAGACGGTGGGGGGGGGCATTTCCTCTGTCTAGAGGCTAATTAGCCACTAGGATTGCTTTTACATGAAAGCTAACCGCTGGCTGAAAAGAATGATACCAAGATGATACCTAAACCTGCAGGCATTGGGGGGGTGTGGTCAAGATGGCGACCTGGTAGGAAGGTTGAGACAGAGCTCTGCATAAAACAGGCCTCCTAATCCGCTGTTTCGTGGACTAAAAGCCAACTTCACTACACCGTGGAGAGGTGGCTGTAATCGGGCACTGAGAGGAGGAAAGCTGGAGCCTGATTATAGTGCCCTGCTGCAGGATCAGTGATCTGAGGGAGCTCCGCCGGCCCCCTGCTGCATCCGCAGGAATCCTGCCTCCACCCTGTGAAATCCCCCTTCTAACTTACCTGGGGGTGTTGTACTACATTAAAAACAAAGGAACGGAGGAGTATTGCAGGCGGGGACCGCTGGATGCGGCTGATGTAGGCCCTCGGCCGGCTCCGTCTCCCATTGAAGATCCGCCATCTTGCGGCCTGTGCGGCCTCGCGATCCCCGGCCTCGGGTGTAGTAATCGGCCGTGGGGGGGCCGCGGCGCGCCATCCGCTGCGGCTGTCGCTGCTGGGGGACCCGGAGCGGATGAGAGGAGATGTCCAGGCCGCCTCAGAGGCCCTGGCTCTATCTCGCGTTGACGATCCGCCATCTTGCGGCCTGTGCGGCCTCGCGATCACCGGCCTCGGGTGCCGCAATCGGCCGTGAAGGGGCCGCAACGTACCATCTGCTACAGCTGTCGCCGCTGGGGGATCCGGAGCAGACAAGAGAAGATATCCACGCCGCCTCAGAGGCCTGCGACCGGCTCTCCATCCCGGAGGGGATCCACCATCTTGAGGCCTACGAGGCCTCCGTAATCCCCGGCCTCGGGTGGCGCGACCGGCAGACGCAGGGCCGCTGCATGTCCCACGGTGGTGCTACCTGAGGGTGAGGGACGGAGGGAACAGAAACAAGACCCGCTGGGAGGTGAGGGAGACAGGATTATACGGCGGGCAGAAGATATAGATTATAACCTGGTTGCTGGGGGACCCCTGCTTGTCACATAATAGTTGGAAGTCTGGGAACAAACCTGGGCATGAGAAGAAGAACGTGTGGTGCCCAGAAGCAGAAGCAAAAGGCCCCTACAACAACATCACCACCAGCCCGGGGCCCACGGGGAGCAGTGTGTTTAAACATGGCTTCACAGACAGACCACACAGACATTCAGGCTGAGTCTTCCCAAATGGGAGAAGATCAGTTTCAAGCACTCATGCAGGCCATCACAGGTTGTCAAACTACCCTAACTACCAAAATAGAGCAAATACAGTCAGAAATGGGCCTAATAAGAAGGGATATGGACAAATACAGAGACAGGCTGACGGAGGCTCAAAGGAGGGTAGGGGAGAATGAAGATGAATTACGAGACCATGGCGCCTCCATCCGTATACTACAAGTTAAAATGAAGACACTGGAATCGCATGCGGAAGATCAGGAAAACAGAAACCGCAGGAACAATCTGCGCCTGGTGGGACTCCCGGAAGGAGTGGAGGGAAGAGACCCGGAGGCATACACGGAGCAGCTACTGCGAAACCTTCTCCCACAAGCACCATTCTCTGCACACTTCGCGGTGGAGCTCCCCCACAGGATGCCGTCAACTCGGGGCCCACCGGGAGCTCCCCCACGCACCTTCATATTTCGTTTACTGAACTTTAGAGATAGAGATCTGATCTTAAGGGAGGCACGAAAGGTGGGAGAGCTGCGCACTGAGAACGCGAAGATAATGCTATTCCCAGACTACTCAGTGGAAACACAGAGGCAATGCAGGACATTCGACCAGGTAAAGGCCCAAATGCGTGCTAAGGGACTAAAGTACAGCATGCTGTTCCCTGCACGACTCAGGGTGGTTGATGGAGAAACCACTAAATTTTTCACCTCTCCGGAGGAAGCAGCCAGATGGCTTAAATCCCTGCCACGTAATCATTGATCCGAAGTATGGAGTACACCACGATGGCCCTCTATCTACCTGGTGACGACGGGTGGTAAGATCTACAACTTGTTATCTCTAATAACCCCTACCCCTATTGGTGACTGGCACAATATCTGGGAACTAGGGAATACATAAATCCTGAGAGGCCTAGCTGCCTGATGGGGATATGGCCGAACCAGTCAATCACACATTTCTGTTTTTCCTCTTCTTCCTGGTACTTATTCTACCCACGAAGGGACTATTCGGATCTAGACGGTCCTGACCAACAGTGTGGAGTTATGGAACTTTGTTGCTGTATTTATTGGCCCCAGGGGTGAAGACAAAGAGGGGGAGAGTGCAAGACACGAGGCCCTGCTCAACCAGTGCTCTTCCTGTTATTAGAGATGGGTGGTGGAGGGAGAGGTTAATGGTGGAATTCTGTTAACTGGTTTGACTCTTCGGGAGGACTTTCAATGACTGTTTTTACTGTCTAACCAATTTCTTTCACGTTCTACAGGTTTTAAGAGACTACTATTGTTTGTAACTAAGAATGTACCCTTAGAAATATCTAAGTGTTAGCGGCTGCTCTAGCGCAGATAGGTTGCCCGGGTCCACATCGAGGGGAGGGGCCATGGTTATGGGGGAGGTTTCCCCCCCCCCAATTACTAAGATTTTCTTTTTTCTCCCCCCCCTTTTTTTTTTCTTATAGGGAATAAGTATTTATTTTCCCTTCCCCTCTTTTAGTTTAATATCAGTAAAGGCCTGCTGATGCAGTGAGTAGTGCGGTCTCTGATCTCACATTAAGATAACTAGGTCCTAGGTGTGCCAATTGTTGCACGCCATCCCCCAGGAGGCTTCTCCTGTTTTTTTTTGCTTTTTCTTGTTTTCTGGTTGTTATGGGTACTCAAACACCCCGAGGTTTACTTAATGGGGTGTGGGGTGGGATGGGAGGGATGTTTTGTTTAGGTTGTTCAATTTTAATTTTTGTTCTTTGTTTTTCGCTTCATCACTCAAGGAAGGACTCATATAGATGGCTTAAAAATAGCAAAGGTATAGGCTACATGCTTCAGGCTAACAGAATGGTTAATGCCCTTTGGGGGAAGGTGGGTCCCTTAGCGGGAGGGGGGAGGGACGAGAAGGAGTTATTTATATACTTTAATCATATATGGTTTTCCGGAAGAAATATATACCACTTTGAAATATGGCTCAGCTGAAAATATTATCATGGAATGTGAGGGGTCTTAACCACAAAATTAAACGCACACTAGTTTTTGAATATCTTAAGAAATACACACCCAGTATTTGCATTTTTCAGGAGACACACCTGGTGGGAGGCAGAGTGTTGGGGATAAGAAACCGTGGGTGGGACACCATTACCATGCTACCTACACTAATTACGCCAGGGGGGTTAGTGTACTGATCCACAAATCGCTCAATTTTGAACCCCTCGATATTCTCATTGACCCAGAGGGTAGATACGTAATAATCCATGCTAATATTGAAACACTGGCTATGGTTATAGTGGGGGTATATCTGCCCCCGCCGGCTAACATCTCCCTTCTGCAGAACATCACTACTACAATAGCGCAATTCCCCACAGACTATGTAATTCTTACGGGAGATTTCAATATCACGCCTAACCCTTCACTAGATAAAATGTCCCCGGACCCAGCCACAGATTCTGCGTTAAATAGATGGGCGCAGGTATTGGGATTGGAGGATGTATGGTGCTGGAAACATCCAACAGAACGCGTGTACACATGCCACTCATCATCTTATAACACTTTGTCACGTATTGACCTTCTATACGCAAGCTCACCCATGCTTCCCAAAGTTATAAACATTGAAACGTTACCGAGGGGTATTTCTGACCACTCCCCACTACTATGCACACTGCAAACTTCCACTCCACAGGCGGACAGAATTTGGCGACTTTCCAGATTTTGGATTGAACATCCTACTATAGAAATTGAGATAGTAAAAGAGATAAAACAATTTTGGTTGGCTAACGCGGGCTCCTCTGCCCCGGGGATGGTATGGGACACGTTTAAAGCCTACATTAGAGGCTGCTATATGTCATCCATAGCTAGAGAGCGTAGGAATAATCAGATGTTGTTGGAGGAGGCAGAGACTAGAGCCCGGGACTTAGAGACCCGATACACCCTCACGGCCAACCCTATTATAGCACAAGACATGAAGGTTGCCTATCGGGAGGTAATGCTACTGAGGGTGGCCAAGGCGAACAAACACCAACTGGCCCAAACTCAAAGAATATTTGAGCAAGGGGAAAAAACAGGTAGGCTTCTGGCCTGGTTGTCCAGAGAGCAATCCCCTATATCCACAATAGCTCGTATCCGAAAGAATGACGGGACCCTAGTATCAGATCCTGCGAAGATTAACGCATGCTTTGCTGAGTATTACTCGTCCCTATACTCTTCTAGGGCACAATACTCAACGAAGGAACTCCTGGACTTCCTAGACGAAATAACACTTCCGACCCTCACGGCTGCAGCACGAGAGAGCCTCGAAGCTCCAATAACCCTGGAAGAGGTCCAACGGGCTCTAGGCTCCCTGAAAACAGGGAAGACACCGGGAATAGACGGCCTACCCCCTGAATTTTATAAACTGTATATGGGCGAGGTGGCACCTAGGATGCACACAATGCTTACAGAGACCCTACGTACTGGGGAAATACCGCTTTCCATGTCGCAAGCCATTGTCCTGCCAAAGCCCGGAAAAGACCCCCAACTATGCCCTTCATATCGACCTATATCTTTACTTAATTCGGACGTGAAGATTTTAACCAAAATTTTGGCCCAGCGGTTAAACGAAATAATATTGGATCTAATTCATGAAGATCAAACAGGTTTTATGCCTGGAAAGGGCACGGACATAAACATTCGTAGGTTGTATGCTATCCTGGCCTCTGGGGAGGAAGATGCCCGAGACGAAATAGTGGCCTCTCTAGACGCGGAAAAGGCCTTCGACTCTGTGGAGTGGGGCTACCTATGGGAGGTCCTCCGCAGGTTCGGGTTTGGACCGGTCTTTATCTCCTGGGTCAGGATGGTATACAAGGCCCCCACAGCCAGAGTTCGTACAGGTACAGTACTCTCCCCTACTTTTCTTTTGGGTAGGGGAACTAGACAAGGGTGCCCGCTATCGCCGGGTCTTTTTGCCCTGGCGATAGAGCCTATGGCTGTCCTTCTCAGGGCCACACCCGGGGTGAGGGGAATTACGAGAGGTCCTCTACAGGAAAAGGTGTCGTTATATGCTGACAACACCTTACTCTACCTTAAGGATGACGGCACTTCCCTACAGGAGGCCCTCTCGGTAATTAATAGATTTGGGAAATTCTCTGGCATATGTATTAACTGGGGAAAATCGATCCTGTTTCCTCTGCGGGCGGGGTCTACTCCCTCGCAGACGGATGGACAACTTAGTAGGGTTTCCCAGTTTAGGTACCTAGGGGTAGAAATACACCAAGACTTGAAAAAATATATCAGCCTAAACTTAAACCCGGTGGTTCACCACCTATCCCAAAGATGTAACACATGGAGATCCCTACCACTAACTCCGGTTGGCCGTGTCAACCTAATTAAAATGTCAATTCTACCCAAATTTATATACCTATTCCGACAAACCCCGATCCCTATATCAATAACCTTCTTTCGACACTTAGACAGCATTATGACCTCATTTATTTGGAATGGGAAGGCTCCTAGAATAGCCAGGGCAACTTTGCGACTTCCAGGGACCCTGGGAGGTCTGGCCTTACCATGCTTCCTAAAATACTATTGGGCAGCGGTGTTGGTAACAGTTAAATGGTGGCTCTCGGAGGAGCCGGCTAATCCTGCTGCTTCCTTGGAGGCGGTGTTGATCGGCTCCTATGCAGAGTTGAGAAATTTGGTGCATAGAGGCCCTAGATCAAATGCGGATGTGACCTGCCCAATGAAGACAACCCTTAAGGTATGGGATACTGTCAATAAGCTATTTCTGGGACCTGGTAACTGGTCCCCAGCAACTCCTCTATGGGGTAACCCCCGCCTGCCCCATTTTCACTCCATTCCTGACCCGGTTGTGTGGGCCAGATATGGAGTCACAACCCTGGGAGATATAGTTGCCCAGGGACAACTAATCACCTTTGATGCTTTAAAAAGTGAAAAGGATCTACCCAATGATATGTTCTTCAGGTTCCTCCAAGTGAGACATGCATTCCGGTCCCAGTTGCCCGGCCCGTTGACTCTGGAGGAGACACCGATAGAAAATGTATTAAAAAACCAAGAGGGCGGAAGAACATTATCCGTCGTCTATAACCTACTTGTGACTCAAGATACATCTAAAGTCTCTCAGTTATGTGAGCGATGGAGGGTGGATGTTCCGGAGTTGACGGATGGGGACTGGGAAGAGGGAATTCAACAGTATTTACCCTTGACAATCTCAGCAAGGGACAGATTTATGCAGCTGAAATTCATACATAGGGCCTACTATTCTCCAATACGCCTGGCAAGGATATACCCTGATAGAATAGCGAGGTGCCCTAGATGTGGGTCAGGGGAAGCCGATTTCTTCCATGTGGTCTGGTCCTGCCCTGGAGTGGTGGAATTTTGGAAGAATATACTTGCTGACATCAACTCTATAGGGGGACTGCAAGTCCCATATAGCCCAATACCCCTTCTACTAGGTATCTGTGACTTTCTTGAAGTCATATGGGGGAAGAAACTATTCATCTTCTACACCACACTATATGCTAGAAAAGCAATTTTACTGCAGTGGAATCAGTCCCAACCGCCCACCAAACAACTCTGGCAATCTCTGGTAAATAAGGCGCTCTCATTATATAAAATGACATATATGGGAAGAAATTGTCCAAAAAAAATCGAGAAAATTTGGGCAGCATGGGTGAAAGCAAAACACTTAACTATTGAATGAAATGTTGGGTTCGAGCCCTTTGGGAATGGAGTTGACCTACCCCCAGGATTCTCCAAACTATATATGTATAGGCTAGAATACTCTGAGATGGAAGGTGGGACCCCTTGCACTTACGACATGTATTGTTATCCTTAACGTGTGTACTAATATTTCCTTCTGAAATAGATAATTACTGTGATAATTGAATCTCACATATACCAGATCATGTAACGGTTTTATGCATGCCATCTGTACTTAAATCTAATACGAAGTGAATTGTTTCTGTTGTGAAAATTTAAATAAACTTCTATGTTAAAAAAAAAAAAAAAAAAAAAAACCTGCAGGCATTATTCTGGTATAACCACTCAAATTCCAGCAACATACCAGTACGTTGCTGGTCCTTGTTGGGCATATATTGTAAACTTTTTTTTCATGCAGCCTGTGGGCTGAACGAAAAAAAGATATTGATCGGTGGGTATGCCCACCATTAGAATACCTCCCTTCATCCACCCACTTCTAATGATGGGCATACATGCACCATTTATATATGCCGAAGCATGGGGGCATCCTCCCGTAAAAGACAGGAGCAAATCACATTACAGTATAACAGTAATACTTACCATACCTGCTAAGCAAATACAAAAAAAACATAGTAAAAAATAAAACATTTAACACAACCTGTGCCTACCTAAAATATATATATGCCGAAGCATGGGGGCATCCTCCCGCAAAAGGCAGGAGCAAAGCGCTCCTCCACCCACTGCTGCCCCCACACTTCGGCATATATGCAGAAGTATGTAACTGTGGTGGTGAAATCACCTCCGACAGCGCTGGAGTCACGGCTTTATATATCGTGGGAGCAAACGCTGTTGCTGTCAAGAGAAATAAATCGGCTCTGCAGCTGAATGGCGTACCTGAAAACAATAAAATGGTTACCAACAAAACACAGTAAACAGTAAAGTATAAAAAAATTGCATATCTGAAAAGCAAACATGTTAAAACATAATAACAATAAAACATTGCAGAATAGAATACAGTAAAAAAGAGCAGAACAATAGAGAGAGAATAGAGAGAGAGAGAACAATAAAACGACAACTATTTTTGTTTTTTTTATTTTATATTTTTTTTGTGTTTTTATTTTTTTTATTTTTTTACACTTTTTTTAGTAACTTTAACTTTTGTAACTGGTACCAGGTTTGGGTCTCTCAAAATGCGATGGCATCTTGGGAGACCCTGTGAAAGTGTGTCCTAGTCTGTGCAGTGCTGTACCCTACGCTAATACCTAACTAGTGAATGGTAGCAATCAAAACATTCACCCATGCAAAGACCAGGATTGCCAGGACAGGAGGGACAATAACACCGGGTGTCACGCCTAAATCCGCGCTTGCTACAGACACGACATCTTTTTTGGGGGGCTCGTTGGGTAGGGGTACTCGGGAGGGCATAAGGAAAATGCCTCTCATGCAGCCGGCCTACTGCATTTGGTTGGAGATGGTGAGGTGGAGCACCGTCTGGATACAGAAGGGCTCTGACGATCTCTTCCTGGAATTTAAGGAAGGATCCAGTCCGTCCTGAAGCTCTGTATAGCACATGAGCGTTCAGCAAAGCCAATTGAAATAAATAAACAGAGACTTTTTCGTACCAGCGCCTGGCCTTACAGCAAATAGGTACGGTGCCAACAACTGGTCGTTGAGGTCCACCCCTCCCATATTTTGGTTATATTCGTGGACACAGAGGGGTTTCTCCACAACACCAGTCGCCGTAGGAATTTGGGCCGTCGTGTCTGCATGAAGGGAGGTGAGAACTAAAACATTCCTCTTATCCCTCCACTTCATAGCGAGCAAATTATTACACTGCAAGCAGGCTCTCTCCCCCAGCCTAAGACGGGAATCTACAAGCCGCTGGGGAAAGCCCCGGCGATTAGGTCGCACGGTGCCACATGCTCCAATCTGCTGATCAAACAAGTGACTAAAAAGTAGCACGCTCGTGTAATAATTGTCCACGTACAAGTGGTACCCCTTTCTGAATAAGGGTGACACCAAGTCCCACACAATCTTGCCAGCGCTTCCTATGTAGTCAGGGCAGTTTGTCGGCTCTACGTGACTATCTTTGCCCTCGTAAACCATAAAACTACATGTATATCCTGTGGCCCTGTCACAGAGCTTATACATCTTGACCCCGTATCTGGCACGCTTGCTGGGAAGGTACTGTGTGAATGACAAGCGGCCAGAAAATTTAATCAGGGACTCATCAACGCAGACAACTTGATGGGGAGTAAACAAGTCTGCAAAACGTTGATTGAAGTGGTTTACGAGGGGTTGAATTTTGTAGAGCCGATCGTATCCAGGGTCTCCACGAAGACGACAGAGTTCATTGTCATTGAAGTGCATGAACCGCAAAATCTGCTTGTATCGTGCCCTGGCCATGGAAGCAGAGAACACGGGCATATGGTAAATTGGGTCAGTGGACCAATATGACCGCAACTTACCCTTTTTTATTTATGCGCATGTTGAGGGAAAGGCCCAGAAAGATCTTAAATTCGGAGACCGTAATTGGTCTCCAATCTCTGGCAAGGGAGGACTGGGGATTAGCGGTGATGTGTTGACCAGCGTATAAATTGCTTTGGTCCACAATAGATCTATAGAGATCTTCGGTGAAAAACAGCGAAATAAAAATCCAGTGGCGTAAAATCAACTGTTTCCACCTGAATTCCGGGTTGGCCAGTGAATGGGGGAAGTACGGGTGCTGCAGAAGTGGTGGGTTCCCAATTCAGATTGATGAATGCAGCAGGAAGGGCACTATGGGCACGACGGGCCTGTCTTTGTCTTCTTGGTGGCAGCGGGACACTACTTGTGCTTGCCACCTCGCCAGCTTGAACTGCACTTATGGGACTCACCACGTGATACTGCAGTGCTGGATGTACGACCAGGGTGTACTAGGCCGCTGGTGCTTGCCAGTTCACCAGAAGGAATAGCGGCGCTAGTACTTCTCTGCTCCATACAAGAGCCCTGCGGTTCTTGCACTTCAAGGACAGAAGAAGAAGATTGGGGTCTGGTAAGCCTGACCTTGGCAGGGACCACAACTCCGTCGTCAGAGCTATCTGTCATGGAGCCGCTGTCCTCTACAGGATCGTATTCTGAGCCTGAGTCTGACAGATGAGTGACTTCCTCTTCACTATCTGTCATGCTCAGAAACGTGTAGGCCTCTTCACTAGTGTACCTTTGATTTGCCATTTTGGGCTCTAAATTTAGGGGTACACTAGTGAGACTCACAGGCAAAAAAGCTCCTGACTGTCAGCGACTGTATCAAAACGCTAACAAAAAACTGTTAGCGATTGCAGGGATCAGGCCTGACTCTGCGAACGCTGCAGTTATGTGTGCTTAGTGTTTTGTAAGTGTCAGTGATCGATCGATACTGCACTTGGGTTGGCTGGGCAGGGCTGGGCCGAGGGGCAAAACGCAGGTGCTAGCAGGTATCTGGGCTGATCCCGCTAACACTGTGTTTATGGGAACCCTAAACTGCTGGGGACGCTAGTATAGATCTGATCGGATCAGATATCGATCCGCTCAGATACTATAGCACTAAGGGAGGTGTATGCTGCGTGCGTGGGTGATAGCGGTACTGGCGCTAACCTGACGCTGCCTGGGGCGACGCAGACCTTATCTGACCCTAAAAACTTAACTTATATCACCGCCGGGCAATTAGGGGGTTAAACCTTTATAAGGTAATAAACGGTGGGTGCCCTAAAACTATAAAAAACAAACTAACTAACCAGCGTCACCTGTAACACTTATACGGTGATCGCTGGTGAAAGGGTTAACTAGGGGGCAATCAGGTGGTTAAAACCTTTAGTAGGTAGTATATGGGGGTCCCTGTCGCTATAAAACACTGACAGCGAACCTATATACTTACCTCCCTTACTAGCGTCACCTGTGTCACTAATACAGTGATCTGAAAAACGATCGCTTAGTGACACTGGTGATGGGGGGTGATCAAGGGGTTAACCTTTATTAGGGGGGGTTAGTGGGGTACCCTGGACCTAAAGGGGGGTACCCTAGACCTAAAGGGGGCTAACCCTAACTACCCTAACACTTATAACTGTCACAAACTGACACCAATGCAAAAAAAAACTGCTATTGGTGTCAGTGTGACAGGGGGTACAGGGGGGTGATCGGGGGTGATCAGGGGGTGATGGGAGGTGAAAAGTGTGCCTGGCGTGTTCTACTGGAAGTGTAGTGTTGGTGCACTTACTTGGATGTCTTCTCTCCTCGGCGCCGGATCGAAAAGACCGGCTCGAGGAGGGATGACATCACTTCCTCTCCCTCTGTTTACATTATAGAGGCAGAGGAAGGATTTTCATTCGGCGGGAGCGATCGGGAGGGGGTGGCCACGAATGCATGGCCTCCCCCTCACCTCTGATCGCCCGGGAACAAATGGCGGCCGATCGTGTATGTACGTGATTCTGCCTGTCCGTGCCACCTTGCCGACGTAGATTGGCGTGAGGCAGTCGTCAAGTGGTTAAGGGGAACTCCGCGCCAAAATTTTTTTTTAAAATGGCGTGGGGTTCCCCCAAAAATCCATACCAGACCCTTATCCGAGCACACAACCTGGCAGGCTGCAGGAAAAGTGGGGGGGCGAGAGAGCACTCCCCCTCCTGAACTGTACTAGGCCACATGCCCTTAACATTGGGAGGGTGCTTTGGGGTAGCCCCCCAAAACACCTCGTTCCCATGTTGACGAGGACAAGGGCCTCATCCCCACAACCCTAGCCGGTGTTTGTGGGGGTCTGCGGTTTATCGGAATCTGGAAGCCCCCTTTAACAAGGGGACCCCCAGATCCCAGCCCTCCCCCCTCTGTGAAATGGTAAGGGGGTACCCCTACCATTTCACTAAAAAAACTGTCAAAAATGACAAGAGACAGTTTTTGACAATTCCTTAATTTAAATGCTTCTTCTTTCTTCTTTCTTCTATCTTCCTTCATCTTCTTTTTCTTCTGGTTCTTCTGGTTCTTCCTCTGGTGTTCTCATCCAGCATCTCCTCCGTAGTATCTTCTTCCCTTCTTCTCCTCGGGCCGCTCCGCATCCATGGCATGGAGGGAGGCTTCCGCTCTTCTCTTCATCTTCTTCTCTTCATTTTCTTCTCTTCATCTTCTTCTTTTCATCTTCTTTTCAGGCCGCTCCGCATCCATGCTGGCATGGAGGGAGGCTCCCGCTGTGTGACGCTTCTCCTCTTCTGACGGTTCTTAAATAATGGGGGGAGGGGCCACCCGGTGACCCTGTCCCACTCTGACGCACGGAGACATGACGGGACTTCCCTGTGGCATTCCCCGTGACGCCACAGGGAAGTCCCGTCATGTCCCCATGCGTCAGAGGGGGTTGAGGTCACCAGGTGGCCCCGCCCCCTGTCATTTAAGAACCGTCAGAAGAAGAGAAGCGTCACACAGCGGGAGCCTTCCTCCATGCTACCTTGGATGCGGAACGGCCCAAAGAAGATGAAGAAGAGAAGAAGATGAAGAAGAGAAGAAGATGAAGAGAAAAGCGGGAGCCTTCCTCCATGCCATAATGGATGCGGAGCAGCCCGAGGAGAAGAAGGGAAGAAGATGCCACGGAGGAGATGCTGGACGAGAACACCGGAGGAAGAACCAGAAGAGCCAGAAGAACCAGAAGAACCAGAAAAACCAGAAGAAGAAGAAGATGGAGGAAGAAACCGAAGGAAGGTAGAGGATAGAAGAAAGAAGAAGCATTTAAATAAAGGAATTGTCAAAAACTGTCTCTTGTCATTTTTTTTTGCATAAAATAGTTTATTGAAGAAAATGAAGCATATATAAACATACATGAGTGCAGATAGGAGCTGATATACAACAATCAACTGGTATCAAACTTTAAATCAAAGTCGTATCTAACATGTTCGTGAGTCATAGCTATGCATTCTGACAACTACGTAGGCTGTCTTTAGATAAGAACTTCTGTGTGTTCAGGAAACTATGCCCACCCATAAGTATCTTTTTGAAATCTGCATTTGTTTAACGAGTAGAGTAAAGAACAGGATGAAGATAAGAAAAGAAGAGGTAGGGAAGCTAGTGAAAAGGATAGGTGTTATGACCTATAAGTCACAATGACTTGAGGGAGTTATTTAGAGTTTATTGAGTTCTAACGTCTAATGTACCTTCTTAGATTCAATATAACAAAACGGTTCAGGTTATTACATGGTTATGTATTCGATCAAGTATTGGTAAATATTGACCAGTTATTTAATCAAGTTTTCATAATCCTGGGAGTATCTATATATGAACCAGGGAGAACAAGTTTCGTGATAACGCTCAACTTTTTCTTCTGACTGTGCCCGTGTGTCTTCCATTTCACATATATATGAAATTTTGTGCAACCAGTCTTTCAGAGAAGGGACTGTTGTCGATTTCCAAAACAGTGGAATGAGAGATTTGGCTGCATTTAGTAAGTGTCTGGTGAGAGAGTTTTTGTATCTTCTATAGGAGGAATTTGTAATGTGGAGCAGGCAACATGCTGCGTTAAGTTTGAGCTTGGTCTCCGTGATTCGGCATATTACCTCTGTAACCCTGTTCCAGTACGGTGTTATTCGTTCACATTGCCACCAAATGTGCATTAGAGTTCCTTTCTCTTTGTTGCACCTCCAGCATATGTCTGGCGACTGGGGGAACCATTTGTGAATCTTTGCTGGGGTTGCATACCAATGGGTAAGCATTTTATAAGCCGTCTCCTGCATTCTCGTGCTCAAGGAGCATTTATGCGCCATAATACATGCTCTCTCCCATTGGGTATCCGAAATTGTCATGTCAAGGCAGTCTGACCATCTCTCTCTGAGCCTATTATCTGCGGGTTTTTGTGAATTTTGTAGCCACTGGTAAGCGACTGATGTGGTCTTTTCAACCTGCTCTCCTTTTAGGCACACCGACTCCAACTCAGTAGGTTCTCTAGTGAAGTGTCTCTTGCGAGTGACATTGTTAATGTAACTTCTGATTTGAAAGTACGACCACAAGGGAAGGGAAGGTATATTGTTGTCAGTCTTTAGCTTAGTCAAGTCTTTCATTATCTTGTTATCAAAGCAGTGGGAAGTCAGAAGTGGTATTTTTTGATCAGAGGAACGTAAGAGGCGGTTCCCCACTCCAGGTGGAAAGTCTGGGTTGTTTTGCAATGGAGTGAGAGGACTGAGAGGAGAAGAAAGTTTGGGTTGTTGGTTTAGATGATGAAAGATTTCCAAAGTGGTCCCTATCAAAGGGTGTAATTTCAGAGTCGGGGGGTATTTGAGTTTTGGTATCCAGGGGGAGAACATCAGGGGAATTGGGCTCAGATCGTTTTCCAACGACACCCAATCCTTTATGCCGCCATGGCAGTGCCAGTCTATGATCCTGGCAATGTGCGTGGCATGGTAGTACATTTTGAAATCTGGTATCCCCAACCCACCCACTGCTTTGGCTTTTGTTAGTAGGGAAAATTTAATACGTGGGGATTTGTGTGCCCAAATGAAGCGTATTTGAAGGGCCTGAAGCGACCTAAAGAAGCTTAGTGGGATTTTAATGGGGAGTGTGCGTAATAAATATAGAATTTTAGGGAGTATGGTCATTTTGCAAATGGCCACCCTGCCAAACCACGAAAAGAACCCCGTGTGCCAGGTTTGTAAATCCTTTTCTATGGTCTTGAGAAGGGGAAGGAAGTTTCGGGAGAAGATAGAGGACAGCTTAGGAGTAAGCCAAACTCCCAGATATTTGACGGCCTGTGCTTCCCACTTGAATGGACTATTGTTCTTAATTGTCTTTAGTGTTTGTTCTGGGAGTGAAATATTCATCGCCTCCGATTTAGAAAAGTTTATCTTAAGGTTAGAAATATAACCAAATATTGCGAACTCTCTCATAAGGGAGGGGATGGATATATGTGGGTCAGTCAAGAAGAAGAGTAGGTCATCGGCATATGCCGCTATTTTGAATTCACACCCTATGACCTCAAATCCCTTTACAGCTGTGTTTGCTATGATTCGTCTAACAAATGGTTCTAGTGATATTATAAATAGCAGGGGCGACAATGGACACCCCTGCCTTGTCCCATTGTTTATGCTTACTTTATTGGAGAGTGCACCGTTTATTTTGAGTCTGGCTGAAGGGTTTTGGTAGAGGGAGGTTATCGAGGCCATCATTCCTGGTCCCAGGCCTATGTGCTTGCAAGTTTCAAACATGTAGTCCCAGGCTACTCGATCGAAGGCCTTCTCCGCATCCGTAGACAGGAGAAGACCCTCAATCTTTCGTCCATGGGCAGCGTGAATCAGGTTTAGGGCTTTGGTGACATTATCCCTTGCCTCTCTTCCAGGCATAAAGCCTGCCTGTTCCGGTCCTATCACGTTATGTAGTAGAGGTTTCAGTCTATTGGAGATGATTTTGGCCAATATCTTCACATCTAAATTCAATAGCGATATAGGCCTATAACTGGAACAGTGAAGCGGATCCTTATCCGGCTTGGGTAACACGGTGATAAAGGCCGATAGAAACTCTGTGGGGACCGTTCTTGGCTTTGATAGGGAATTTAATGCGTCTTGAAGGTGTGGAGACAGTATGTCAACTAATGTCTTATAGTAAATAGCCGTGAATCCGTCAGGACCCGGGCTCTTGCCGTGTTTTAAGTCCTTAATAGCGAGTTTGAGTTCCGACAGGTCCACGGGGCTCTCGAGTGATGCGGCATCCTCCGCTGTAAGCGAAGGGAGGCCTGAACCCCTCAAGAAATCCCGCATCACCCGGAGCCTTGTAAATCAGGCGGTCTGTGTTGGGTTGGGAGATTGTATAAATTGGTATAGAATTCTTGGAAGTGTTGTGCTATTTTATCCGTTGTTCTATCCACCCTGCCATCCTTATTTTGAATGCCTGAGATGTTATATTTAGGAATGGGTCCCCTCAAAGCCCTGGCAAGCAGATAGCCGGGTTTGTCACCTTGCTCGTAGTATATTTTTTACTTAAAAAAAAAGGAAGCGCTTCATTTTGGATTCTAGAAGCTGTTTAAGGGTCAATCTTGTCTCGAGAAGAGTAGTTGCCGATTTGGATGTCAAGGATTGCTTGTGTAAGGTTTCTAGATGACGGATTTTTTGAGTTAATTGGAGAATTTCCTTTTCTTTGTCTTTCTTCTTTTGTGCACCCATCCTAATTAGCTCTCCCCTGATGGAGCACTTGTGGGCCTCCCAAACCATCAGTGGGTCTATACCCGGGGTCACATTATGCCTGAAGAACTCTTTCAAAGCTGCGGTCAGTGTGGACAGTAGAGCTGGATCTGTTATGAGAGAGGAATTTAGTCTCCAGGTTCCCGATTTGGTCGGGGTATCGGTCAGGTTTAGGCCAATGGAAACTGGGGCATGATCAGAAATTGTCTGTATCCCTATGTTTGCCTCTCTGACTATATGGAGATCCCTCTGTGTGATGAAGAGGTAATCAATCCTGGAGTGGCGATCATGTGGGATTGAATAGAAGGAGAAATCTTTGTCCTCAGGGTGTAGGAAGCGCCAGGTGTCAACTAAATCTAAAGAGTGTAGGAGAATTTTAATATTTTATAGGTAATGAAGGTTTTCCCTGTTGACGTATCTACTAACGGGTTTAAGGGAATGTTAAAATCTCCCCCTAAGATTAAGCGGCCTGAGCTGAAACCCTCTAACTCCCTCACCAGCTTTTTGCAAAAGGACAAGTGGGAGGTATTAGGGAAATAAACATTTGCTAATGTGGTGGGCACCCCAGAACATTTCCCTTTGACAAACACATATCTCCCTCCCGGATCGACCAATTTGTCTGTGATCTCGAATGAAGCCTCCCTACTGAGCAGTATTGACACTCCTTTAGATTTGGAGCTGTCGTTTGTGGCGTGGTGTGCCTCTGTGAAGTAGGAGTCGGTGAGCCTGGGAACCTGGTTTGTCTTAAAGTGGGTCTCTTGCAGGAAAACAATTTTAGGCTTACCTTTTTTTAATTCCCGCAAGAGAGTAGTGCGTTTCTCCGGAATGTTTAGGCCTTTGACATTATGAGATACCACCGTAGGGGTTCGACCTAGCGCAGAGTAAGCCATTATTCAGGGCCAGAGAGAGACTGCAGACAGTACCTGTGATCACAACTAAGAAAAAAAAAAAGAAAAAATAAAGTATTTGTTAGAATTTAAATACTTAAACGTAGTTATACCACCCCAATCAGTGACTAAGATAAATGGGAAGAGATAGACAGAAAGATATGAGTATAGTGAGAAATTAGAAGTAAGAGTACGGAGAGTGAGATTTACAACCCTCCCAGACAACAACAACGTCTGAGTGGGTCGATATTTAGTGTGTGAGAGTGGGTCTACTACCCCTCTGGCACACTCTGTGGGTATGCGAGAGGCACGCGGCTAGATACCAGTCCCAACCTAACAAAAGTAGAAAAAAAAAAATTTGAAATGAACTATCAGGGACTTTGGACAGCCAGACCTCGGCCCATTTTAGCAAGTGGGTAGTGCCTGATGGTCTTTTCTGCCGCTTAGACTGTTAGAGCGGGGCTCCAACCAAGAGAACGAAGCAGAACAAGCAATAACTATAATAGTAACTTGTAGAAATATATGGGGTGGTGGGGTCTGGACATGAAAGGCATAATCGCCTCCCTGCCCTTCCCCCTCCCCTTCCCGTACGGGAGTAACTTTGTGCAGGAACCTAAAAAAACAAAAAACAAAAAGCAGAATAAACAAACACAAAAACATGCAGAGGGAAGTATAAGCAGGAACTCTGCATTGAGCTAAGAGTCCCCATCCGGCTTGTAATGACATTTAAAATAGATAGGAGGTTAGAGAATCTTGCTAAGTCCCTAGATAGGCCGAATAGGCATCATAGTCCATCTGAGCTTCTTGTAGCCAATCAGCAAGATGTGTCGTGACCTCTGAGTGGGGTGCATGGCAATGCCCCGGGCCAAATCTTTGTCTCTTAAGTTCCCGTTAAACTGACAAGTTCACAGTGAGTGGAGCAACGGTTAGTGTGATTCACCATAGGGATCTTGTGGTACCCCCTGGTGAGCGGTTAGGAGGATCCCAGGTCTATGCCAAACAGCCCACATTATCCCTCCCATGAAAAAAAAAAAAAAAAAAAAAAAAAAAGGGAGGGAGGGGGGGGGGGGGGGGGGGAGAGGGACCATAAACAAGGACGACACTAGTAGTAGTAGTTCTTTTCCTCCAGGTGTCGAATGATCCGGAATGGGGAAACCTAGCGTGAAAACTTAGCTTTCGAATTAACAGAGTATCTGCTCAGGTAGCACATGTGTTAAGGTGTGAGCTGAAACCTGGGCGAAACAGAACATCGGTAGGTGATAGGAATCTCGCGCACATGCATCCATTAACATCTTGGAGGAATGTGCTTTGCCCCTTGGAGTGCCAGCGATTAATCCGTCCTGCCGACTCTGCTTCTGTTTCTTTGCGTGATGCTTCTCTGGGGACACCATAGGGGAGTGTGGTGGGCTTCTTTCTCCGGATGGGAGTAAAAATTCCTGATACCACTCCGGTAGGTCGATCTCGCCTAGCTGCAGGGCGCCGCAGAACTCCTGGAGGTCACTTGGAGTACGGAGAAAGTGTTGTTTGCCATTGTGCGACACTGAGAGGGCAAAGGGGAAGCGCCACGTGTACCGGAGATCTTTAGCCCGTAGCACCTCTAACAAGGGTCGCAGGGCCCTGCGATTTTTCAGCGTTATTTGTGAAAGGTCTTGAAATAAAGTTATGTGTGCGCCGTTGAACACAATCTGCTCATTTCTGCGTGCCTTGTACATGATCTCCTCTTTAAGGGAGAAGTTTTGCAGACAGCAAATGATGTCACGAGGGGGAAGTGTATCTGGGCCTCTGGCTCTTAGAGCCCTATGCGCTTTGACAAACTCAATGTCCGTGTCCTCTGGTCTCTCCAGGAGGCTATTGAAAACCCTCTGCAATACATGAGTTATTTGGTCTGCATCTACTGATTCTGGTATACCTCGAACTCTAATGTTGTTCCTTCTCCCCCTATTATCGAGATCTTCCAGGTGCCTGTTCATCTCGATAAAGTGGAGTGCATGAGAGGAAACCACCCTGTCCAGCCTGTTTATGGCTTTGTCTCTGTGCTTTCCTGCTGTCTCAGCGGTGGCCATCTTTTCTGTGAGAACTAACAGGTTAGTTTTGAGATCTGTGATAGCTGCAGAGAACGAGGCTTTGATGTCAGCAGCAAAGCCTGACATATCTGCATAAGTTAGTGGGTGATCAGGACGTGCCCCTCTCCTACCGTTGTCTTCTGTGGCAGACAGGGAGTCTTCGCTGAGATCCTCCTCACGCTGCACCGGCGCCATCTTCCCTCCTGCAGTCACTCTCTGTATTACGGCTTGATTCCTAAAAATCTCTGAGATGTTCCTACCGGCTGATGCAGCGGTAGAGCGGTGGGAACGGGTGTGCTGTGAGCCGCGATTCTGCTTGCTCATCGTCGCTTGCTGTGCGGCAGAAAGACTGGTTAGGGCCGCTGGTCTGGCAGAGCTCCTCGTTTAGGCTGCCATCTCCATCGCGCGCCAAGCCACGCCCCGTCTCTTGTCATTTTTAACATTTTTGACAGTTTTTTAGTGAAATGGTAGGAAGTACCACCTTACAATTTCACACAGGGGGAGGGCCAGGATCTGGGGGTCCCCTTGTTAAAGGGGGCTTCCAGATTCCGATAAGCCCCCCGCCCACAGACCCCCACAACCACCGGGGGGATGAGGCCCTTGTCCTCATCAACATGGGGACAAGGTGTTTTGGGGGGCTACCCCAAAGCACCCTCCCAATGTTGAGAGCATGTGGCCTTGTATGGTTCAGGAGGGGGGCCGCTCTCTCGTCCCCCCTCTTTTCCTGCGGCCTGCCAGGTTGCGTGCTCAGATAAGGGTCTGATATGGATTTTGAGGGGGACCCCACGTTTTTTTTTTGGCCGGGGTTCCCCTTAATATCCATACCAGACCTGAAGGGCCTGGTATGGAATTTAGGGGGACCCCCACGTCATTTTTTTTTTACATTTTGGTTTGGGGTTCCCCTGTGGGGAATTCCCATGCCGTTTTTATCAATGAACTTCTATGTGTATTGTCGGACTGGCAATGCATTAATAGCTGCGAGTAGTTTTAAATTACTTTTTTTCCTTTGAAATGTAATTTTGCTGTCAGACTGTTCTAAACACAGGAAACATGCGCCCCTTTACAGGCATACTATAGACACCCCCCAGGTATGAAATTTAAAGGGATATTACACTTTTATTGTTTCACTTTAAGCATTATTAAAATCACTGCTCCCGAAAAAACGGCCGTTTTTAAAACTTTTTTTTGCATTGATCCATGTCCCCTGGGGCAGGACCCAGGTCCCCAAACACTTTTTATGACAATAACTTGCCTTTAAAATTAGCACTTTTGATTATTCATATTCGTGTCCCATAGACTTTAACGGTGTTCGCGTGTTCAAACAAATTTTTTTCCTGAGCAGAGCAAAATATTACAGCGCACACATGCAAAAAAGACATTTACCTCCAGCAGGGCTAGTTTAAAACACCTAGACAATCTAAAAAATATTAGCAAAAAATATGGGTATTTGGTCACACCATATTGCTATATGGTGCTAAGCCCACTTACTACGACAAAGTACCCCATGGTTAGTGGGTCCTACACTATCCATGGATTGGGAGATCCTGCTTCTCTGAACCATGAGAGCAAACACTCTTCTATATGGGAGAACTTTGAGGTCTCCACCCATGACACAAGTGGACACTAATGAGAGGCACTTAATAAAAGAGTGGGGTGCTCCGCACCCAAAGGGATTTGGTCAGAATCCATACAATAAACAAACAGGATATTTGGGGGGCACACCCTAAAAGATGCATTAAAGCTCCATTTGGTCACACCATATTGCTATATATGGTGGGCTTAGCACCATATAGCAATATGGTGTGACCAAATCCTCATATTTTTTGCTAATATTTTTTAGATTGTCTAGGTGTTTTAAACTAGCCTTGCTGGAGGTAAATGTCTTTTTTGCATGTGTGCACTGTAATATTTTGCTCTGCTGTATGGTCTTATGGCTGCACCAGCTTTAATGCATCTTTTAGAGTGTGCCCCCCAAATATCTTGTTTGCAAATTTTTCTCCTGTTCGCATGTTCTGGTGCGAACCGAACAGGGGGGTGTTCGGCTCATCCCTACTCCTCACATTGTTCAGCTAAAGCTACAAGTTAGTGTAGTGCGACCTCTGCACAGTGTTCAGCTAAAGCTACAAGTTAGTGTAGTGCGTCCTCTGAACAGTGTTCAGCTAAAGCTGCAAGTTAGTGTACTGCAACCTGTGCACAGTGTTCAGCTAAAGCTACCTGTAGAAGGTTGGTGGTGTTTTCCTGATCCTATCACTACTGCAGGCAGCTACATTATTTACACGTTAGTGTAGTGCAACCTCTGCACAGTGTTCAGCTAAAGCTACCTGTAGAAGGTTGGTGGTGTTTTCCTGATCCTATCACTACCACAGGCAGCTACATTATTTACACGTTAGTGTAGTGCAACCTCTGCACAGTGTTCAGCTAAAGCTACCTGTAGAAGGTTGGTGGTGTTTTCCTGATCCTATCACTACCGCAGGCAGCTACATTATTTACACGTTAGTGTAGTGCGACCTCTGCACAGTGTTCAGCTAAAGCTACCTGTAGAAGGTTGGTGTTTTCCTGATCCTATCACTACCACAGGCAGCTACATTATTTACACGTTAGTGTAGTGCGACCTCTGCACAGTGTTCAGCTAAAGCTACCTGTAGAAGGTTGGTGGTGTTTTCCTGATCCTATCACTAACGCAGGCAGCTACATTATTTACACGTTAGTATAGTGCGACCTCTGCACAGTGTTCAGCTAAAGCTATCTGTAGAAGGTTGGTGGTGTTTTTCTGATCCTATCACTAGCGCAGGCAGCTACATTATTTACACGTTAGTCTAGTGCGACCTCTGCACATTGTTCAGCTAAAGCTACCTGTAGAAGGTGGTGTTTTCCTGATTCTATCACTACCGCAGGCAACTACATTATTTTAACGTTGGTGTAGTGCGACCTCTGCACAATGTTCATTTAAAGCTACCTGTAGAAGATTGGTGGTGTTCTCATACTACAGGCAGGCAGTTGATTTTGCTAGCTGCAGTATCAGTGTATATATATATATATATATATATATATATATATATATATATATATATATATATATATATATATATCCCAGCTTAGTGCAGCAACATCTCACTGCAGGCCATTAGTATGTCTGCAAGGCCAACAAGGAGAGGCAGAGAGTCACAAGCCAATAAAAGAGGGCAAGCAGGCTCTCTGTCTAGAGGCAACAGTGCTGGTCATGGGGACGGTGCATCCTCATCAGCACGTGGCTGTGGGACACGCTTAGCCTTGTTTTCGGCAGCTGGTCATGTTGAGCCGCAACATGCGGAAAACTTGGTCAAGTGGATGACCAAGCCGTTCTCATCCTCCTCATCCTCTCTCACCCATGCTCAGGGTATTTTGTCTGGCAAAGCAGCTGCCAACGCGGCCTCTTCCCTTGGCTCAATGGCATCAGTGACTTCTTCCCTAGCCCCACCATATCCTCCTGAGGAGTCCCTCGAACTGTTTGACCACAGTGTTGGGTACATGCTCCAGGAGGATGCCCAGCATTTAGAAGGCTCTGATGATGATACTGAGCTAGATGAAGGCAGTAACGTGAGCACGGACAGAGGGGGTGCCCAAGAAGGACAGCAATCTGGCAGTCATGCTCCCCCTGCTGCAGCATACTGCCAGGTTTGCTCCAGTGATGAGGAGGGAGGGGATGATGAGGTCACTGACTCAACGTGGGTGCCTGATAGGAGAGAGCAGGAGGAGGAGGCTCATCACCAACAAGGCAGGATGCCCTCCAGGGGCCAGCCTAAGTGCAGCACACTGACTGCATCACACCACAAAGCTCCGCATGTGCAGGGTGCTGCTGTCTCTGCGTGTTATTTAAAAAGTTCTTTGGTGTGGGCCTTTTTTGGGATCAGTGCATCAGATCGCACCGCTGCTATTTGCAACATATGTCTCAAGCGTATCTCACGTGGCCAAAACATCTCCTGCTTGGGCACCACATGCTTGACCAGACATATGTTGACCTGCCATACAGTTCGTTGGCAAGTGTATCTAAAAGACCCACACCAAAGAACAAAGAGGACCTCTCCTTGCTCCTCATCAGCTGAGATCTCCAACCCCACTATACCTTCAGTCCTCTCTGAGACCTGCACTGAGAGAAATGAAGGTGTAGAATTAGGTGTGTCACAGCCAAGTACTTGTGGGCAATCTGCTTTCCATACACCGATGTCAGTTGTACCAGGCAAATTTCCCTGCCCCAGCTGCTGCACCGCGAAAGAAGTTCGCTCCCAGCCATCCACATGCCCAGCGGTTGAATGCTAGCTTGGCAAAATTGCTAACACTTCAACTGCTACCTTTTCAGTTGGTAGACTCTGTCCTCCTCCGTGAGTTTGTGGAATGTTTGGTTCCTCAGTGCCAGGTACCCAAATGCCACTTTTTCTCACGGAAGGCGATTCCGGCTCTTCACCAGCATGTGTAAGGCAATGCCCATGCCTCGCTGGACAAGGCGGTCAACGGTAAGGTGCATATTACCGCTGACTCATGGTCCAGCAGGCAAGGTACAGGGACGGTACGTAAGTTTCACGGCGCATTGGGTAACTCTGCTGGCAGCTGGGAAGGATGCAGGCAAGGTGCAGTAATGTTGGAGGTTGTTCCACCACCACGTGTCAGGAAAGAGTCCATTCGCTGGTAAGATATATCATTTGGCATGCAGTACTGGGGTCCACCAGCAGGTGTCTCCTGGCAGTGTTGAACTGTCAGGAGAATATTTCCCTGCTGGTGTCTTGTCATCTTTTGGCTGCAGTACTGATGTCCACCAGCGGATGGATCCTGGCAGTATGGAGCAGACAACACTCCCTGCGCTCAGGTGTGACTTGAAGTCAATTACCAGCCTTATAAATACCCGGCAAGCCCTCATAGGCTCGCCTTGGTATCTCTCTCCCTGCACTCTTACCTTGCTGCCCGTTACTTTGACCTTGACCCTGCGCCTGCATCTGCCTTGTCCTGACCTGATCTGATCCCATCCCTATCCTGAGCCTATCCCCTCTGTTCCTGGTTACCTTGGATCCCTGCCCTGTATCCCATCCATCCACCCTCTTCCCGTCCTGCTGGTTTGATCTCCCTGTGTATGACCTTGGCCTGGCTTTGTTTACGGTATCTCCATTTCCTTGTATATATTGTTGTTTGTAGTGGGTTTGTTGTGTTGGTTTTGCACTGTTTATATTTCTTTTACTTGTCACTTATTTATTCAACACCATTATTTCACTTATATGTGTTTTGGGTTTCCTCTGTGCAGTCCACACAGTCTGGTCAATTAGATTCTCTGACACTATACCAAGGCCATCCCTGACCAGACGTGGCTGCATTGAGGAAACCATCCTGGTTTATCGGGTCTGCTAATATGGATTTCGATGAAATCCTTTATTATTCTCTGCTAGCAGAAGAGGATGGTGAATATTGTCGCCAGATTTTAAAAGGGTGGACTAGTGACAGGCTGATGGAAACTATCCGATCAGCTCATTCCCTAGTGGATCAGGGGTATATGTCTTTTGAAGATGTTCAGCCCCTGATCCAGTTATGTGCAAAACCAGCCCTGTCATGCATTCCCGAGGGAAGTGATGATTTTTCACCCCCCTTCAATTATGGCCAAGTTGAATCCCTGGTTTGGTTGTTAGAGGATGATCCAGCCTATTTTATGGAACATTATTCCAACTGTTCACAGCAAGTGTTGTCTAATTGCATCCAGTCAGTGCAATCCTTGATTAGTCAGGCTGTGTGTGAATCAGCGTTTGTTCAACCTGTGCTGCAGGTATGGTCAGATCTCCTGTCTTTTGCTAAGCCACAATACTCCAGCCCTGCCATTAATCCTCTGTCTCCCCAAAAATGTATCTCCCCGTCGCCTATGGCAACCTCAGCTACAGCCCAGTTTATCAAACCCCCTACCAAATACTACTACCCAGTCTCCAAGTGTAGCACCTATCCCGCCTTCAATCCACCTGTCTCTTCTCCTCCACCTGTAACAGTCCCACAAAACCCCTCTCTAGCTACAGTTCCTTGGTCTTCCTTCGATCCAGCTACTTTCTTTTCTTTCAGCCCTGCACCTACATACAAGACTGCACGGGCTAAACCAAAAAAGAAACAAAAATTCTTTCCTACCCACACGATCCTGCCAGTAACCCAACTTGCTTCCACACCAACTAACCCACCTGATTCTGTCAAACCAGTGCCTGCTACCGAGCCTGATGCGCCAGTGTCTTCTACGCAACCTGTTGTGCCAATGCCTGTGCCCGCTGTCCAGTTTGATGTCCCTGCCTTCCAGTCTGGTGTGCCCACCTTCCAGTCTGATGCACCCGCTCTCCAGTCTAATGCACCTGCAATCCAGTCCGATATGCCTGCCTTCCAGCCGGATGTCTTGAAGCTTGCCTTCCAGCCTGAAGTCCCGGTGCCCGCTTTTCAGTCTGTGCCCCCTCCCCAGTCTGATGTCTTCACGCCTGCCTCCCAGCCTGATGCCCCGAAGCTTGCGTTTCAGCCTGATGTCTTGGTCCCTGCCTTCCAGCTTGATGTCCCTGCCTTCCAACTTGATGTCCCTGCCTTCCAACTTGATGTCCCTGCCTTCCAGTCTGGTGTGCCCACCTACCAGTCTGATGTGCCCACCTTCCAGTCTGACGCACCCGCTCTCCAGTCCAATGCACCTGCTATCCAGTCTGATATGCCTGCCTTCCAGTCGGAAGTCTTGAAGCTTGCCTTCCAGCCCGAAATCCCAGTGTCCATGTTCCAGTCTGACGCCCCAGCGACTATTGACCAGTCTGATGTACCTGCTGTTCTGCCCGATGTGCCAGCGCCCGTGTCTGCTGCCCAGTCTAAAGTTCCAGCACCCGCTGCCTGGTCTAATGTCTCGGTGCCGGCTTTCCAGTCCGCTTTCCAGCCTGATGTGCCAGTGTTTACGACTCAGCCAGTTGTGCCAATGCCTGTGTCCGCTGCCCAGTTTGAGGTCCCAGTGCCTGCTGTTCAGCCCAATGTTCCAGAGCCTGCTGTCCATCTCGATGACCCGGAGCCTGCTGCCCATCTCGATGACCCGGAGCCTGCTGCCCAGCTCGATGACCCGGAGCCTGCTGCCCAGCTCGATGACCCGGAGCCTGCTGCCCAGCTCGATGACCCGGAGCCTGCTGCCCAGCTCGATGACCCGGAGCCTGCTGCCCAGCTCGATGACCCGGAGCCTGCTGCCCAGCTCGATGACCCGGAGCCTGCTGCCCAGCTCGATGACCCGGAGCCTGCTGCCCAGCTCGATGACCCGGAGCCTGCTGCCCAGCTCGATGACCCGGAGCCTGCTGCCCAGCTCGATGACCCGGAGCTTGCTGCCCAGCTCGATGACCCGGAGCCTGCTGCCCAGCTCGATGACCCGGAGCCTGCTGCCCAGCTCGATGACCCGGAGCCTGCTGCCCAGCTCGATGACCCGGAGCCTGCTGCCCAGCTCGATGACCCGGAGCCTGCTGCCCAGCTCGATGACCCGGAGCCTGCTGCCCAGCTCGATGACCCGGAGCCTGCTGCCCAGCTCGATGACCCGGAGCCTGCTGCCCAGCTCGATGACCCGGAGCCTGCTGCCCAGCTCGATGACCCGGAGCCTGCTGCCCAGCTCGATGACCCGGAGCCTGCTGCCCAGCTCGATGACCCGGAGCCTGCTGCCCAGTTCGATGACCCGGAGCCTGCTGCCCAGTTCGATGACCCGGAGCCTGCTGCCCAGTTCGATGACCCGGAGCCTGCTGCCCAGTTCGATGACCCGGAGCCTGCTGCCCAGTTCGATGACCCGGAGCCTGCTGCCCAGTTCGATGACCCGGAGCCTGCTGCCCAGTTCGATGACCCGGAGCCTGCTGCCCAGTTCGATGACCCGGAGCCTGCTGCCCAGTTCGATGACCCGGAGCCTGCTGCCCAGTTCGATGACCCGGAGCCTGCTGCCCAGTTCGATGACCCGGAGCCTGCTGCCCAGTTCGATGACCCGGAGCCTGCTGCCCAGTTCGATGACCCGGAGCCTGCTGCCCAACTCGATGACCCGGAGCCTGCTGCCCAGCTCGGCTTGTTCCTGTCTGCTGCCCAGCTCGGCTTGTTCCTGTCTGCTGCCCAGCTCGGCTTGTTCCTGTCTGTTGCCCAGCTCGGCTTGTTCCTGTCTGCTGCCCAGCTCGGGTTGTTCCTGTCTGCTGCCCAGCTCGGGTTGTTCCTGTCTGCTGCCCAGCTCGGGTTGTTCCTGTCTGCTGCCCAGCTCGGGTTGTTCCTGTCTGCTGCCCAGCTCAAGTTGTTCCTGTCTGCTGCCCAGCTCAAGTTGTTCCTGTCTGCTGCCCAGCTCAAGTTGTTCCTGTCTGCTGCCCAGCTCAAGTTGTTCCTGTCTGCTGCCCAGCTCAAGTTGTTCCTGTCTGCTGCCCAGCTCAAGTTGTTCCTGTCTGCTGCCCAGCTCAAGTTGTTCCTGTCTGCTGCCCAGCTCAAGTTGTCCCTGTCTGCTGCCAAGCTCAAGTTGTCCCTGTCTGCTGCCCAGCTCAAGTTGTCCCTGTCTGCTGCCCAGCTCAAGTTGTCCCTGTCTGCTGCCCAGCTCAAGTTGTCCCTGTCTGCTGCCCAGCTCAAGTTGTCCCTGTCTGCTGCCCAGCTCAAGTTGTCCCTGTCTGCTGCCCAGCTCAAGTTGTCCCTGTCTGCTGCCCAGCTCAAGTTGTCCCTGTCTGCTGCCCAGCTCAAGTTGTCCCTGTCTGCTGCCCAGCTCAAGTTGTCCCTGTCTGCTGCCCAGCTCAAGTTGTCCCTGTCTGCTGCCCAGCTCAAGTTGTCCCTGTCTGCTGCCCAGCTCAAGTTGTCCCTGTCTGCTGCCCAGCTCAAGTTGTCCCTGTCTGCTGCCCAGCTCAAGTTGTCCCTGTCTGCTGCCCAGCTCAAGTTGTCCCTGTCTGCTGCCCAGCTCAAGTTGTCCCTGTCTGCTGCCCAGCTCAAGTTGTCCCTGTCTGCTGCCCAGCTCAAGTTGTCCCTGTCTGCTGCCCAGCTCAAGTTGTCCCTGTCTGCTGCCCAGCTCAAGTTGTCCCTGTCTGCTGCCCAGCTCAAGTTGTCCCTGTCTGCTGCCCAGCTCAAGTTGTCCCTGTCTGCTGCCCAGCTCAAGTTGTCCCTGTCTGCTGCCCAGCTCAAGTTGTCCCTGTCTGCTGCCCAGCTCAAGTTGTCCCTGTCTGCTGCCCAGCTCAAGTTGTCCCTGTCTGCTGCCCAGCTCAAGTTGTCCCTGTCTGCTGCCCAGCTCAAGTTGTCCCTGTCTGCTGCCCAGCTCAAGTTGTCCCTGTCTGCTGCCCAGCTCAAGTTGTCCCTGTCTGCTGCCCAGCTCAAGTTGTCCCTGTCTGCTGCCCAGCTCAAGTTGTCCCTGTCTGCTGCCCAGCTCAAGTTGTCCCTGTCTGCTGCCCAGCTCAAGTTGTCCCTGTCTGCTGCCCAGCTCAAGTTGTCCCTGTCTGCTGCCCAGCTCAAGTTGTCCCTGTCTGCTGCCCAGCTCAAGTTGTCCCTGTCTGCTGCCCAGCTCAAGTTGTCCCTGTCTGCTGCCCAGCTCAAGTTGTCCCTGTCTGCTGCCCAGCTCAAGTTGTCCCTGTCTGCTGCCCAGCTCAAGTTGTCCCTGTCTGCTGCCCAGCTCAAGTTGTCCCTGTCTGCTGCCCAGCTCAAGTTGTCCCTGTCTGCTGCCCAGCTCAAGTTGTCCCTGTCTGCTGCCCAGCTCAAGTTGTCCCTGTCTGCTGCCCAGCTCAAGTTGTCCCTGTCTGCTGCCCAGCTCAAGTTGTCCCTGTCTGCTGCCCAGCTCAAGTTGTCCCTGTCCGCTGCCCAGCTCAATGACTCTGACATGCCAGCCGTCTGCCCGGATGTGCCTGATGACCAGCCTGAAATACCTTCTTCCACCATTCTGCCTGATGCCATAGACCATGGACAATTAAGACCAGTTGGAGCTTTCGGAGGCCGCTCCTTTAGGGAGGGGTACTGTCAGGAAAGAGTCCATTCACTGGTAAGATATATCATTTGGCATGCAGTACTGGGGTCCACCAGCAGGTGTCTCCTGGCAGTGTTGAACTGTCAGGAGAATATTTCCCTGCTGGTGTCTTGTCATCTTTTGGCTGCAGTACTGATGTCCACCAGCGGATGGATCCTGGCAGTATGGAGCAGACAACACTCCCTGCGCTCAGGTGTGACTTGAAGTCAATTACCAGCCTTATAAATACCCGGCAAGCCCTCATAGGCTCGCCTTGGTATCTCTCTCCCTGCACTCTTACCTTGCTGCCCGTTACTTTGACCTTGAGCCTGCATCTGCCTTGTCCTGACCTGACCTGATCTGATCCCATCCCTATCCTGAGCCTATCCCCTCTGTTCCTGGTTACCTTGGATCCCTGCCCTGTATCCCATCCATCCACCCTCTTCCCGTCCTGCTGGTTTGATCTCCCTGTATATGACCTTGGCCTGGCTTTGTTTACGGTATCTCCATTTCCTTGTATATATTGTTGTTTGTAGTGGGTTTGTTGTGTTGGTTTTGCACTGTTTATATTTCTTTTACTTGTCACTTATTTATTAAACACCATTATTTCACTTATATGTGTTTTGGGTTTCCTCTGTGCAGTCCACACAGTCTGGTCAATTAGATTCTCTGACACCACGCCTCCAAAATGCCACTACTAATGATTCTGACACACCTCTGTTCTCCACCCTACGGAGCACTGCTGATTCCGAGGACAAAGCACAGGAGGAGGCCATGGAGTAAGAAGAAGAGGTTCTTCTTACTCCATGGCCACTTCCTGTGCTTTGTCCTCGGAATCAGCAGTGCTCCGTAGGCGTTCAAGGGGCTACGCAAGTATGCAGGCCAAAAGATGCCATGCGGTGCTTGAGCTGGTGTGCTTGGGGGACAGGAGCCACACTGGGGCAGAGGTTCTGTCAGCTCTGCAGGGGCAGGTTCAGAGGTGGTTGATGCCATGCCTACTTAAGGCAGGAATGGTGGTTTGCGACAATGGCACCAACCTCCTCTCCGCCCTCTGACAGGGACAAATGACCCATGTGCCCTGTTTGGCTCACGTCCTTAACCTGGTGGTGCAGCGGTTCTTGGGCAGGTACCCCGGGCTTGCAGGATGTCATGAGGCAGGCCAGGAAAGTCTGTGTGCATTTCCGCCGGTCATATAATGCCAGTGCTCGGCTGGCAGACCTCCAAAAGGAATTTAACCTGCCCAAGAACCGCCTAATCTGTGACATGCCCACCAGGTGGAACTCAACATTGGCCATGCTGCAGCAGCTGCACACGCAGCAGAGGGCCATCAATGAGTACCTGTGCGACTGTGGCACCAGGACAGGGTCAGGGGAGCTTGTTTTTTTTCCCCATGCCAGTGGGCCATGATCAGGGATGCATGCACTGTCCTGTCACCATTTGAGGAGGCCACGAGGATGGTGAGCAGTGACAGTGCATGCATCAGTGACACTGTCCCCCTTGTCCACCTGTTGGAGCACACGCTGTGTGGAGTAATGGACAGGGCACTTAAGGCAGAACAGAGGCAGGAAGAGGAGGACTTCCTTAGCTCTCAAGGCCCCCTTTATCCAGACAGTGTTCCTGCGTGCCCGCCGATCACACAGGAAGAGGAGGAGGAGGATTGTGTCAGTATGGAGGTGGAGCCTGGCACTCAGCATCAGCAGCAGTCTTTAAGGGATCATTTACAGTCCCAAGAAACACATGGACTTGTACGTGGCTGGGAGGAGGTGGCTGCAGATCATGTAGTCCTTAGTGACCCAGAGGACTCTGGACCGAATGCCTCAGCAAACCTACGCTGCATGGCCTCCCTGAACCTGCAAAGCCTGCAAAATGACCCTCACTTTGTGGTATCAAGGAGAGGGATCAGTGCTGGCTGGCAACCCTTCTTGATCCACGTTACAAGGGTAAGGTTGTGGCACTTATCCAGCCTTCGCAGAGGGAGCAGAGGATGAAACATCTTCTGGAGGCCTTGTAGAAAGGTTTGTGCAATGCGTTTCCAGAGCCTGGGAGGTTGCAATTTCCTGGTCGTGTTGCTGAGGCTTCGGTTAGTCACAGAAGGAGCGGTGGAGAAGGTGGCCATCTGACCGATGCGTTCAGACAATTTTTTAGTCCGCAGCCCCAAGGTCTGATCGGTTCCAGCAACCATCGCCAGCGTCTGATTTACATGTTGCAGGAATGCCTTGGGGCAAGATCAGACTTGAAGACGTTTCAAACTGAAAATCCACTGGGTTACTGGGTCTTTGAGGATGGATCACTGGCCAGAGCTTGCACAGTATGCAATTGAGCTATTGTCCTGTCCTGCATCCAACGTTCTATCTGAGCGCACATTCAGTGCTGCTGGAGGCTTTGTAACCAATTACAGAGTGCGCCTGTCCACAGACTCGGTTGATCGGCTCACCTTCATAAAAAATAAACCAGTGTTGGATCACCAGCTACCAAGCACCTGATGCTGATGTAACCGATTATTTTTTTTATGAATGTGAGATCCCTTGAAGACTGCCTATGCTGATGCTGAGTGACTATACTGTTATGCTGAGTGACTATCATATTCCTCCTCAATGATGATAGCTTCTAAGAAAATTTTTGGTTCTGGGCACCAGCACCAGTGCCTAAAGCCCAATTTTTCTGCCCCTGTTTAACAGGGGCATATAATTATAATTTTTGCTGTAATATTTTGCAGCAGGGCTCATTCCTGCGCTCAACTAGAGTATCTGTGAGGGGTTGTAGTGTTGTGGCACCAGCACCAGTGCCTAAGGCCCAATTTTTCTGCCCCTGTTAAACAGGGGCGTGTAATTACAATTTTTGCTGTAATATTTCACAGCAGGGCTCGTTCCTGCGCTCAACAAGAGTATCTGTGAGGGGTTACAGCGTTGTGTCACCTCCATCACCACCACCGCCACCTAAGGCCCAATTTTTCTGCCCCTGTTTAACAATGGCACGTAATTACAGTTTTTAATCTAATATTTCACAGCAGGCCTCGTTCCTGCACTCAACAACAGAATCTGTGAGGGGTTACATTGTTGTGGCACCACCACCACTGCCTAAGACTCAATTTTTCTGCCCCTGTTTAACAGGGGCATGTCATTACAATTTTTGATATAATATTTCAAAGCAGGGCCAATTCCTGCGCTCACCAAGAGTAACAGTGAGGGCTTACAGTGTTGTGGCAACACCACCACACCACCACCAAAGGCCCAAATTTTCTTCCCTGTTCAACAGGGGCATGTAATTACAATTATTGATATAATATTTCACAGCAGGGCCCGTTCCAGCTCCCACCAAGAGTAACTGTGAGGGCTTACAGTGTTGTGGCATCACCACCACCACCATATGCCCAATTTTTCTGCCCCTGTTCAACAGGGACATGTAATTACAATTCTTGATATAATGTTTCACAGCAGGGCCCATTCCAGCGCCCACCAAGAGTAACTGTGAGTGCTTACAGTGTTCTGGTACCACCAACACCTAAGGCCAGAGTTAATATGGGAAAAAGGTGTCTCCACTGATGCTTTATCACCAATCCTTGTTTCCCTAAAAACCCCAAATTTTCAAAATCCAATTGTCATTGGGACAGAAAGTGAGGTGAAATCTTCTGAACAGGGGCATAGACAGCAAAACAAATGTTACAGGGGTGATGGTAACCCTTCCCTATGTTATCCAAAAAGCTTAAAGTAGATTTTCTGGCTGGCGCTACACTTAAAAAATGTACCTGTTCCAAATTACAAACAAATTCAACTTAAGAATAAACCTACAGTCCCCATCTTGTTTGTAACCCGGGGACCGCCTGTATTCTGCTGTTTACAGTATATAGGGCCTGGGGGCCCCACACCATTTCTTTTTTTAATTTGGGTGCTGGGTTCCCCTTAATATCCATACAAGACCCAAAAGGCCTGGTAATGGGCTGGGGGGTTAACCATGCCGCTTTTCTCAATAATTTTCATCCATATTGCCTGGACCTGACATTACATTAGAGCCGCAAGCAGTTTTTAATGACTTTTATTTATTTAGAAATGCCATTTTGTGCAGGGACTGTTCTAAACACGGGAAAGACACTCCACTTTACAGGCATACTATAGACACCCCCCAGGTACGATATTTAAAGGAATATTTCACTTTCATGTTTTCACTTTAAGCGTCATTAAAATCACTGCTCCCGAAAAATGACTGTTTTTAAAACTTTCTTTTGCATTGATACATGTCCCCTGGTTCATCACCCGGGTCCCCAAACCCTTTTTAGGACAATAACTTGCATATTAGCCTTTAAAATTTGCACTTTTGATTTCTGACGTTCGAGTCCTATAGACTTTAATGGTGTTCAAATGTTCGCTCGAATTTTCGGTCCGTTCGCTTGTCCTGGATGCGAACCGAACCAGGGGGTGTTCAGCTCATCCCTATTGGAGACTAAGTAACTACAGCTGCTATAAGTTATTGGCAAAGGGACTTCCCACCATGGTGTTTGGTGAAGGACAGGGGGTGTCATTCACTGTAGCTGTTGCACTTGAGTGTTGGTAGACCTGTGTACAGTAGAAATTACTTCCTTTTGAGTCATAAATGAATCCAATAGTGCATTGAAGCTGTTGGTTAATCCTTTGCTCTCTGGGTTTAGATGTTTCTCTGACAGAAGGTCCTGCTGTCACCTGAGGGACTAAGAAGTCATCTCCCCCAGACCAGGATTCTTCACTTCTTTCTCGGGTTTAAATAGCACATGTCTTGTCCTTTTCTGTCTACTCCAGTCACCATAGATGTCCCTCTTGTTCTTTTGTGGCTTTCTGATCTTGAACTGTTGGTTCATTGGTAGAAACATGGGGTGTACACTCTCTTGTAAAGGGAGCTAGAAGTTGTCTCTGTGTTGGTCCCCACAATCAAAGAACCTTTTGTAGAACCCAGGGGGTGGCAACATAAAATGGTTAGAACTTCAAAGGTTTCTGGTGGACCAGCAACCAAAGGGTCAAAGGACAGCTTAATCTGCAAATGACCATCACATGGTTACTTCTCTGCCCCGATGTCCTGAATCTCTGAGGCTTTGAGCTCTGGTAGGGGCAGATACTTCATGTGCTTGTAAAAAAGGTCTCTATATAGCAGAGTCACTTGGGTTCTTGAATTAATGAGAACTCTTGTGTAAATATATTCTACTTGAACAGGTACCACAGACTAAAGCCTATCAGTTTGGCAGGGAATTTAGTAGAAGCAGTTGAGGTTGCAGGTCAGGCCTACTGGACTTGTATTTTCTTAGGTTAGTGTGAAGCCTTGTTTGTAGACTCCTAAATGTGTATGAGTGTCAAGTTATATAACTGATACAATAAAGTGCAATGTGTATGGCACCAACTTATTCCATGAATAAATAAATTAATGAATAAAATTGTGACATAAAGTGCAAATTTCTTAGTCATTATACATATGTATCAACCGTATAAACAATATAAACAAAGTAAATTAAAGTGCTAGTGTGGATAAACAAGTGAACATCTGATTAATAGGTGCTATAGTGCAGGTGAATGAGTCCGTTTTAATTCTGGTGAACTTTTCAATGAATAAATCCTTGGTGCGTGTCTTATTCGTGCTCTTATAATGACTGCACTCACCAGATTCTTGACACTCATACACACTTAGGAGTCTACAAACAAGGCTTCACACTAACCTCTATATGGATTCTTGAGTATAATACACATATTAATAGGAATCACCTACTATCTCTTTCCCCACCCAATATTTTCCTCCCAATCAAGGGAGCAGCACACACCTGAATTCACCAGGTCTGGAACAGCGCCATGTTTACTCCTTCTTTCCTTCTTCTTTCTTTGGCAGACTTGGACAGTGACATCAGTAGTGTCCTACGCCTCCACAATCATAACAGATCACTAAACCTGTTGACTGGTTAGCTGGATTAGCCTGAGACATCTCTGCAAGTTCTGTTGTTATTATTGTTGATGTTCTTCTTGCTAGGAGCTTCACAATCTTCTTCATTTGGGACACCTGTGTTTTCAGCATGGCTATTTCTCACTTAATATTAGTTGCACACATCAGCATAACTTCAACTGACAGTTCCTGTCCCATGTCTTTTTCTTTATCTTTTAACATTACTTATATTCTTACCATCCTTATCAATGTAGAATAGATCAGGTTTTCATTGCCTTAACAAATTTTTAACTGAATCATGGTTATCACCCCACGTATGACTTGGAGGACCCTATCCTTACCTACTAACTTGGAATCCAGGCCCTTCTTTAGCAACAGCTGGTATAAAGTCTTGTCAAGACACCCCATATACTTGGAAAGTCTTCCTCCTCTTTTCTAGTAGGTATGCTCAAATTGATACATAAGTTCTGAGATGTTTTTTGCTTGCCCAAACATATCTTGCAGAATGCTGGGGTAGTCATATGTAGTACATCTTGTTTTTTTAACTTTATAATCATTATTGATTTTATTTTCTCATTAAACATCTTCAGATACATAACAACCCTTATCCCCTCCCCCTCTCCCTCCCCACCCCATTTAATATACAAAGATACAAAAAGAGGAGGGAGAGAATATATTTGCAATACATTTTTCAGTTATTTGTTCTATACCAAGTCCATCTTCCTCCCATAAATTTCCCATTCAAAGCTTCCACTCCTACTCTCCTAACACCCCCTATCACACTATTCACTCCCCTTCTATTCCATCTCTTTCCTCGCCATCCCAATACCAACTCTGAACCTCCCTCCCCTCCCTGTTCCATACCTTTCACCCACATTCACATTACTCATCCATTCCTATTCGTAACCTCTTATTTTTGTTGCTTTCGTTCTCTGCCCCTTTCCTTTTTCCTTTAATATAGTAATCATTTATCTCTGTCCTCTCTTAAAACCTTCTTATATTCCTTCCTCTGTACAAATGGTTCATGACTATTAATGTCTTCCAACTCACTCTAGGAAGGATATCCATTTACCTTCCACCAGGGTTTCCAGATCTCTACATATTTCTTTAACCTCTTCAGATCCGCGCTATTGCCGAATGACGGCAACAGCGCGGACCTACATTGCCAGGACTACGTCTATTGACGCCATCCCATGCACGAGCAGCCTGCGCACCCCTGCAGGGCGCGCGTGGCGCGCTCGGTGATCAGTGAGTCTATGAGACTCGCCTGATCACAGATCGGTGTAAGGGGTCGGTCCCAACCCCTTACCACATGATTAGCTGTCAGCCAATGACAGCTGATCATGTGATGTAAACAGAGCCGGTAATCGGCTATTTTTTCTCCTCGCGCTGACAGCGTGAGGAGGAAAAAAAAGCCGATCACCGGCGGCCGCGAGAGGAACATCAGTCCCGATCATGGCGATCATCTGTGCCCCCTGCCAGTGACACCTAGCAATAGGCAGCAGTGCCGCCTACCAGTGCCCACCAGCGTCACCCATCAGTGCCCACAGTGCCACCTATTAGCGCCCACAGTGCCACCCATCAGCGCCCACAATCAGTGCAACAACAACAGTGCTGCACATCAGTGCCACCTATCAGTGCCCATCTGTGTCACCTACCAGTGCCCATCAGTGCCGCCCATCACTGCCCACAGTGCCACCCATCAGCGCCCACAATCAGTGCAACAACAACAGTGCTGCACATCAGTGCCACCTATCAGTGCCCATCAGTGTCACCTACCAGTGCCCATCAGTGCCGCCCATCACTGCCCATCAGTGCCACCCATCAGTGCTCCCCATCAGTGCCGCCCATCAGTGCCCCCCATCAGTGGTACCTATCAGTGCCCATCAGTGCCACCTATCCATGCCGCCCATCAGTGCCACCCATCAGTGCCACCCATCAGTGCCCATCAGTGGCCATCAGTGCCACCTTATCTGTATCAAATGAAGGACCTAGTGCTAAAGTACCTCAATAAGCAGGGTGACTCTGCAGGTACTCAGTAGCAATTTGTGCCAGCGTCCCCAGGATTAGGATTGTGAATAGATAGAATCTAGGAATGGGACTTTGAAGGTACAATAGTATTAAACTACAAAAAAGTAAATTTGATAGGGGTATTTTATTAGAAAAATATAAAGAGACAATGGACAAACATAAATTATTAAAAACAAATCAGGCTAGATATAAACCCTAATAATAATACACCTTATGGATCCTATCCTGCAAGCTTATGTAGCATTAGGGAGATTATAAATGTACAAACATATCACTTAGTCCATATAGAGGAGAAATACTTCCCCTGAACTTTGAACAGTAGACAGTCACATGGTTATAGCAAACAGGGTGCAGCAGGTTTGGTGATCCACGGTGAGATGTTCTCTAGTTGCTCTACATGTTTCGCATTACACAGAACGCTTCCTCAGGAGCTAGAGATTCAATTGAGTATGGTAAGGTTGCATAAAACTGCCAATAGTAATTGTATACAGATGATCGCAATTCGATCACAGGTAAAAAGTGTCTGAACTGAATTGGAAACAGCAGCCGGGCACAGCCTGGAACCTCTCAAAAAAATGTAACATCAGGTATCCATGAGAGGGAAAGTAGGGGCTTTATCATTGTAATGCCTCAAGTAGTTGAGAGGAAACACAGGGATGCGCCGTCCGATCTAGCAGAGACCGGTGCTGTGACCTTATCTGTGCCCATCAGTACCGCCTTATCTGTCCCCATCAGTGCCGCCTTAACTGTACCTATCCATGCCCATCAGTGCAGCCTATCAGTGCCCACCAGTGCCGCCTCATCAGCGCATATCAATGAAGGAGAAAAATTACCTGTTTGCAAAATTTTATAACAAACTACGAAACATGATTTTTTTTTCTTCAAAATTTTCTATCTTTTTTTGTTTGTTTAGCAAAAAATAAAAATCCCAGCTGTGATGAAATACCACCAAAAAAAATGTCATTTGGGTACAGTGTTGTATGATAGTGAAATTGTTATTCAAAGTACGTCAGCGCTGAAAGCTGAAAATTGGTCTGGGCAGGAGGGGGGTTTAAGTGCCCAGTAAGCAAGTGGTTAAACAACCTTGTCTGACATATACAGATTTTTCCTTCCAGATTGTCTCGTTCATACCTCGCTCCCATTCTATACACTATGGGGGGAGACCAACTACCACCTTTGTGCTATCAATTTCCTTGCCTGAAATAGACATCTGAGGATTGCAACCTGGGTGCATCCCGGTTTCCCTCTCCCTCTACAAGCCCCAATACACAAAGCCTTATATCTGGGTTTAGAGGTCCTCCGAATACCTGACTTATAACTCCGGACACCTCCTTCCAGTACCGAAATAGCTTCAAACCCCTCCAAAACATGTGTATTAAATTACCTTCCCTTTCCCCACATCTTGGACAACCAGCATCTAATCTACGGCCAAATAAAAAAAGTCTTTGAGGAGCATACTAAGCTCTATATAACAGGAACAAATGTGACATCTTTTGGGAGAGGGAAAGTGAAACCAAGGGACTCAATTCAAGGATTCTACTCCATTGCTCTTTCGTTATAGTTCCTACATCTTGTTACCATCTCCTCCTACTTGGTGGGGTCCCAATCCCTTCCAGGCTCCCCCTAAATATATGCGAATATAAGCTTGAAATAAGGCCTTTAAGGTGGTTGCGTTAATAACCTTCTGGAGCAAAGGAATCTTGCTCAATGTAAGCGCCCTCTCTCTAAACTGCTCCTCCAAAGTGTGCATGATCTGTAGGTACCTAAAGAAGGATTTATTCGGTATTGTCTATTGTTCCCTCAATTCCTGAAAAGATTTCAGAATATCTTTATTATATACCTGGCTAATAAACTTTATACCGCACTGTTCCCATTCCTTGATTTTCCCCATCTTCTGGATTTCACCCAGATTTTTATTCTCCCATAAGGAAGTATACTCTGTAAGTCCCTTATACTCCAGCAATGTCTTCACTGTATTACATATTTTAATCATTAGACTTAGTGTGGGGAGCCCAGAGGGGAAAGAGTCCGCCTCCATAGCTTCTACTAATGATCCATGTGGGGTGTTTTGTAGCAACATTTCCTTCACCACATATCCCCCTTCCGATCCACTACACCCTCTTATATGCTGTAACTGTGCCGCAAAGAAATAACTGAGGGTGTGGAAGTGCAACCCCTCCTTCCTGTCTCTGTAATTGTACAGATTCTTGCCGGACCACCTTTCCAAATTAATTCTCTGAAAATAACATCTAACTTTTGGAACCGCTTTTTGCATATCCACACTGGAGAGTTATGCAGTGCATACAAAAGCTCTGGCATCCATAGCATTTTGATCAAGTTACATAGTCCTGCTACTGATAATGGCAGGCATTTCCATACTTTAGTTTTTCCCCTGAATTTTTCCAGTAGTGGGACAATATTATTTATGATATACTGTTTAGGGTCTGTTGTGATATTAATTCCAAAGTATTTCATTTTGTCCACTATTTGAATTTGGGCGACCTCCTCAGGCAAGGGACTGTCCAGGGGATAGATTGGTTACAGTGTGGATTTTTCTCAGTTTATAGTGAGTCTGGAAAATTGGCCAAAATGTTATATTATTTCCATTGCCTTTAGCAAGGAGGCCTGCGTATCTGATAGAAATAATAAAAGGTCATTCACATATAATGCCACTTTTTCTTCCACTATTCCCCTTTTAAACCCTATTACATTCGGGGAAGACCTAAGAGCCACCTCCAGAGGTTCAATTGCGAGGGCGAAGAGCAGGGGGGACATAGGGCAGCCCTGTCTCGCCCCCCTCAGCAGTTGACTGTGGTGACCAAGCTTTGGTCTAAGCGGGCTACCGATCAGTCTATTAAGAGCAGGTCGTCTAGGTAAGCTATAATGGTTATACCCTGGGCCCTTAATCTGGCCAGAGGAGGGGCCAGGACCTTTGTAAACACCCGAGGTGCAGTAGCTAGACCAAAAGGTAGAGCTACAAACTGAAAATGAAGTTTTTCCACTTCGAAACGCAGATGAGCGGGGAAAATAGGTACATGCAGGTATGCATCCTTGATGTCGATTTATGCCCGAAGTTCTCCTGCTTGTAGGATGGAGACTACTGATTGGATTGATTCCATATGAAAAGATCGAATTGTTAGGACCCGGTTTAGATCTTTGAGAACTAGAATGGGTCTGACATCTCCATTTGGTTTTGGCACCGTGAAAAGGTTTGAGTAAAACCCCAACCCCTGCTCTTCCATGGGAATTACCATGATTACTTTTTGCAACAAAAGTCGCTCCAACGCTTGAAGGAGAGACTTCTTTTTCTCTGGGTCTTTGGGAACATTTGATCTGAGGAAATAAGGAGACGGGAATTCTCAGAACTCTAGTTTGTAACCTAGAGTTATTGTGGAGACCACCCATCTGTCCTGAAAATCCTCCTGCCAGACCTTTGAGAAATGTAGCAGTCTTCCCCCTACTCGAACAAGCGGGGGCACCCCTTCTTAAGGAGGCTTTAGAGTTCTGTCTTGTAGGTTTCCTCCCCCAGGATTTCTTTTGTCCCTGGAGTGACTCTGAGTTTTACCTCTTGAACCTGACGTTGGAGGCCGTCGCGACTGCCTGGAGGCTGTGTCCCTGGCACTGGAGAAAGAGCCCGTTTAAATGAGGGACATTTACTCCTTTTCTTAACTGGCAAAAGGGTACTTTTCCCACTTGAAATCTTTTGGATATAATTGTCCAAATCATCCCTAAACAGCCTTACACCGCGAAAGGGAAAACCAGCCAGGAGCTTTTTGCATGGCGCTTCGGCTGACCAATTTTTCAACCATAAGATGCTACGCATATGCACCAACCAAGCGTAGCGAGAGGTCTGAAGGATAGGATCTCTGATTGCGTCAACTGCAAAACACAAAGCCGCTGGCAGCTCAGCTAACTCCTGGACCTGCTGTTCAGGGAAAATCTTGAGCACCTGTTTCAAGTGGTCTCTCAAGGATTGACATACCCCAATTGCCGCCACTGCAGGTTGAGCTACTGAACCTGCCAAGGAGAAAATGTTTTTTAACAGGATTTCAAATGTTTTATCGGTTTTCCCTAAGCATTTGAGTGTTGTCAACAGGACAAGTCAAGCTTTTATTTACTTAGGATATAGCAGTGTCAATTGCTGGTATACCCCACATCATTGTACATTTTTCCTCCATAGGATAAAGTGTTGAAAACTTTTTAGGAGGGAAAAAATGTTTATCTGGGTGATCCCACTCAGAATAAATAAGCTTTTCCAGCAATGAATGAACAGGAAAAGCATGCATAGCTTGAGGAGGCTTCAGTGAACCCAGCTACGGGTAACTTAAATGTGGAGCGGACCATTTCAGTAAGAGAATGCTCCATCAATTTCTCGGGCTATGAAGCTGAAGAGGGTCCTTCCCCACTTGATTCCTCAGAAGAGGAGTCATCAGTCTCTTCCTGGTCCCCTGAGGGAGATTCGTCTTATCTTTCCCAGAGTTCCTCTGTTTGAGGGTCCTGGGTGGTAGAAGGGGACCTAATGCATTTTCTTCCACTTTGTTAAGATGTGATTAAGGCCACTAATATTTCCTCTAATCCACTCATGGCTGAGGAAAAAACCTCCTGAGTAATATATACAGGGGCTGAAATGCCAGAAGCAGTTGCAGCCCCTAACCCCGACGGCTCACTCTGACCAGCCTCCCTAGGTCTTTCAGGGGGAGATGGCGTTGCAGTGGGGGGTCCTCAGAGCCTGAGGGTGATCCCTTTGAGCCCCTATTTTTCGGGGTATTTGTACCTCCCCTTTTGTCTATAGTGTTAAGCACAAATGCAGAGGTACTACCAGAAATGCACCCACTGCTGAGCAAAATAGTTCAGTAACTGCCACTGCTATCAAGGCTCAGTCTGATGCTAAGTAAACGTGCCTGGAAATGCCTGTGTCACTCACACTCACATGCCATCCATCTGCTCTGTGTCCCTCCTTTAGCTGTGTGCAGCACCTGCTAAAAGTGCACCTTTATAGCTATGCATAGCCTGCGTTGTGGGCGTTGAACCACGTCAACGCCGTGTTGATGCTCCACCCCCTTCTCCGACCACTTCTTCCGCCCCCTCATCCTTTTTTTTTCAAAAAAGACAGTTTTCGAGCATGAGTGGGGGCTCCAATCCGACCGGATCGCACGTGGAGGGAGGGCTGGGGCGGAGGAGAGAGGAGGGAAGGTGGATGGAGAGCCGCCGTAATGGCAGTGGGAGCGGTGCAGCATACCGCCGACTGACCCATGGCCTCTAGCCTGGAAAGAAGCTGTGGGGGGACATTCCTGAAAAGAGAAAACCCCCCTTCCCACATCCTACCTGGAGCTTGGGCTCGGAGGAAGCGTGCAGCTTGTGACACAGAGCAAGACTGACAAGCATGGAACAGGTACGTGCTCTTGACAGCCCAAGGTGGCGACTTTATGCAAAGCAACATTTACTTAAAGTAGAAAACCCACAAGAATTAGAAAAATTCCTTAGGAATCTCCCTTACCTTATACAGCTGCAGGGTTCTGTGGTAAACCAAACAAACCCAATCTTCACCACTCATGGTGGGCTCCGTTAAAAAACCTTTAGGAACCTGGGACACTTGTTATTGGGGGATCCACACTCCTGGGCCTGTAAAGCACCCCGCCAGGAAAATATGGCTGAAAAAAACAAACACTGGATCCCGGGGACCAGCTCTCTAAAAAAAGAAGCGTTACAGGCAGAACCTTGTTTCTTCTGACACTACGCCCAGGTACCATTCAATTCGGCCTGGAAAAAACACTTTGAATGGATACGGTTGCACGGCTTGCCCCAGCGAAGATTTCTCCAGCAGAGCTCAGCACAGCACGTCTTTACTCGTGACCAACACCTTAGACACTGGCGAAAAAACTGAGGCACTCCCAGTAAGGGGAGGGGTTATATAGGGAGCTAAACTTCCTGTCTAGGGTGTGCCAGTGTCCATCATCTAAAGGTGCCTATATAATCCATTCAGTAAATACTGTGGCTCTGTGTCCCGTGATTTATGAAAAAGAAATGGGTCTGTATGAGGATGTATCAAGTGGATCCTTGCCTTCCTTATGTATCACAATTATGGTAGATTCCATCATAGATGTGGGGAGCTCCCCTCCATAAATGACCAAATTAAGACCCCCAACAACTCGGGTAGTAACACCTTCCCATAGCGTCTATAGGTCTCTGCCGGGAGACCGTCATGACCAGGAGACTTCTGGCCTGCCATCTCCCTTGTGGCCTGCTGCAGTTCCTCTGTTATTGGCAGGTCCAGTTCATCTCTGTCAGTTTCAGAGACGCCAAGTCCCTAAAGAAAGCATCCACTTCCTCCCCCATTTCCTGTTGCTGGGAACTATACAGGCGCTCATAATATTCTTTGAACGTATCTACAATTTATGGAGTATGTGATGAGCCCCTACTCTCCCCTATCCTGATTGTGGGAACCATAGATGGGGGTGAGTTTGTCTTGACCAGATGGGCCAACATTCGCTCCATCCTTTTCCCCTCCCCAAAGCATTTCTGCCTCTGAAAAAGTTGTTTATTCTCTGCTTTCCTAATCATTAATGTCCTGTAGATCTGTTGTTCCTTCTGCCAAAATCCTGGGAGTTTCAAGGGTCGGATTATTCACATATTGTTCTTCTATGGTTACTACCCTCTCTCCGGCCGCCCTTTCCCAATCCTTGGCTCGTTTTTTAATTTTTGACACTTGTTGTATCAGTATTCCATGAAGGAAGGCCTTCAAGGTGTCCCAGATTACTGTTACCAGGGCAGTTCCTCTATTCAAGTCAGCAAACTCTCTCAAGTCTGCTAACACCTCATCTGGGTCACCCATTAGTTCCATCCAAAAAGGGCTTATTTTCCACTCCCCGGGTCGAGAACTCTCCCTCACCTCTATTGATATTTTCAACGGGGAGTGGTCAGAAAGACCTCTTGGCATGTAACTAACATTTTTATCACCTGTAGTGCCTCCTCATTCCCCAGAACCATATCAAAAAGAGTGGAGTGTGTCCTGGAAAAACACGAGTACTGCTGGACCGCCGGATTCCGCACTCTCCATATATCTGTTAGTCTGGCCTCTCTTAAAGATAGAGACAATCGATCATTAACTGTAACACCTGTCTGAGTCCCATGGGGAAACCTATCCATCTTCCAGTCCAAAACCGTATTCATGACAATAATCGGCACACCCAGTTTATCAAGAACAAACTCCACTAACCTATACAAAATTAAAGTGTCAAAAGGAGTAGGAACATATAAATTGGCCAGCACGTAGGTTCTTTTCTCTATAGTACAATACAAAAAAATATAGCTTCCCAGTTCAAGTCTTAATCTGCCTGCAGTTGAACATTACCCCAGACCTGATCAGAATACTCACCTCCCTGGAGTAGGAGGTGTGAACTGAGTGGCACTGAGTTCGTAATTCACCCCATTCCAGCTGCATAGAAACATATAGAAACATGAGTAAGGTGCGTCTCCTGTAGGCAGAGTAATCGCACCCCATATATTTTTCCTACGGAAAGAACTGCTGTCTTTTTGGCGGGATCTAGCAAACCCCGGACATTCCAAGAACATATAATTATTTTTTTTACCTGCATAGGATTAACCATTTAACCACTTAATGTGCAACAAATATATATACGGTAATTCAAAATATCCACTCCAAATTGTGTGAGTACCATATACTTTGTGTGATCTTTCTTTGTTAGCCAATACCCATTCTTCTCATTTTCCTTCTGTGATACTTTAGTGACAAAATATTTCCTTTTGAGATATATTTATTCCTCACACATCCCCATATACCCCTTTCATACCTAACACACCATCCATGTCTCATTCCCAATTCACTTTCTGGGAGCTTCCAAAGTGACCTTCCCATGTGCTTGAGATAACAAATATTTCCTCTGTGTATAACCTCCCTCCCATTAATTTGAATAAGAAGGCCATTTACACATTATCCCTCTAACCTAAATGCAACTCCCCGCCCTAGCTCCATTATGTGAAAATACATGATCAATTGTGCCCCTGGGTCATCCATGCAGTTATTATACTTTTTTCTTTAAAGTGTTGTTTTTTTTTAAATTCTTTTATAATTTCTCCTTATGGGATGCCAGCCACCCCTCCACCCCTTCCGGGGAATCAAAAAACAGATTCTCCACCATAGCAGTCATCTGCAATTTTTCTGCATATAACAAGGCATAGGAGACTTTCAGATGTTGTAGTTTGCGTTTGATTTCCAAAAACTTGGCCCTCCGTCTCTGCAAATCTGGTGAAAAATCTGGGTATATAGATACCCTAGTTCCTTTGTAGATGATTTTACCAATTTTCCTGGCCTTCCGTAATATGGTTACTCTATCTTTATAATAAAGCATTTTAACCAGAAGAGGTCATGGATAGCCCCCTGGTAATGGGGGTCTAGAAGGCACCCTATGGGCTCTTTTCATTGCAAAAAAGAGTGAGAAAGTGTCCTTTCCAAAAAGATCCCTGAACCATTTTTCAAGAAATATCACAGGATCGCTGTGCTCAGGGAGCCCCACAATCCTGACATTTTTCCTTTGCAGTCTGTTCTCCATGTCGCCTCTTATTGTTCTTATCTCCCGTTTAATGGGATTCAAGTCATCCTCCACCAGGCTAACTCTTTCTTCTAAGGCGGTAGTCCTTTCTCGCACTTTTTGTAGGTCATGCCTGACAAAGGATAGCTCTACCTGGATTGTTTTAAAATGTTCTGACAGTTCACCTAAGGCGGTCCGACAAGAATTGCCAGGAGGATTTCTTTCAATAATGGTTCCCCCTCTGTTAAGGCCCCAGCTCCAGAGGGACATTCTGGAGTATCTAGGATGTCCTGAATGTCCTCTCCTACAGATTTCAGTTCTGTGTAATTTGTCTCTGGTACCTCTGGTGCTGTCACCTGTCCTTGACCTTGGCTTTTCCTCACTGCTCCAGCCCCAGCTTGCGCCTTAGGTTACACTTGTGGGTTCTGTTGCCCCCCTTTGTGGGGGTCTGACCTGGATTATGGGCAAATCTCTCTAGTTTGGGTGCTGCCTGGGTACTAGAGCTGGTACTGTCTTGTTGTGAAGGTTCTTTCACCCGCTTCCTTATCATCGCTATGTATTAGCAGAGCCTTAGGGGAGAGCAGTATTTATACTCAAGAAAAAGGTGGGAGAGATAACATAACGGCCAGTAAGGCCCTAGAGAGAGCACAAAAAATGTGCTAGGACAGAGATTCCCTTTGTTGACATTGTTTGACTTGAACTCTCTGGGTTGCTTGTCAGTGGTCTCAGTTAAAGTAGCTAGACTTTGATGTCACTTGTCAGCTGTAGTTCCTTTGTTCTGTTCTTGGAGTACATAGGTGTAAAAGGCATCAGGGTTTGTTTGCATGTCCAAATCGGACCATCCATCACTGGGAATGTCCATCACCACACCTAAATCTAGTTGACCATTTTACACCATTTGGCAGTGGTGACTGGATCCATTTTTCTGATTTGGCTCACGCTTCCTGGTGCTGTCATCACTCTGCGAAGAGGGGAAAAGGAATCCCAGTTGAACCCCCACATGTAGCACTGGTAAATTATGGGTTCTACTAATTTTTCCAGCAATGACCTTGAAAGAAAAAGGTGGTCCACAGGATTGACAATATTAATGGCAGTGAAGCAATAACATTGATGCAATAAAATAACACAGTGAGGTGCTGTGCTCGACTTTCAAAAGGACAGTATTTGCAATCCACAGGGTAAAAAAGTATCTTTGCAAAGTGTCCCAATAGCTTTCAGTGAAAGGGATGCAGAGGTCCCATTTAATAAAGCTCTGCCACAGGCAGTTGTAGAAAAGAGAAAACATTAAGATGACATTTGACAACAAAAGGGGATGCTTGGGGGTATAGTAATGTATGGTGTTAGAAACAGTAAACTTGTTAATTGTTGATATTATGTATTACTCATTATTCACATATTGTAGCTAGCTATGTGAAATTATGGTTTTACTTGCTTTTGAGCTACCAAACATTGCTTCTGGAATAGGGCAAATACTTATATTAACTCCAGTATAAGGGGACTTGGAATGTTTACAGATTAGTTTTGGAACATGGTATGCATTAACATGAAACACTCTGTAGCAGGTTTTCATTACACAAAAGCAGTTCCTGAAAAGGCTTTTGTCTCATGCAAACATTTTCTAACAGTCTTTTATTTAATTCTAGCTGACTCTTATGCCGCGTACACACAACCGGACTTTACGGCAGACTTTGTCAGGCGGACTTTTTGACGGACTTTACGATGGACTTTCCGAATGAACGGACTTGCCTACACATGATCAACCAAAGTCCGATGGATTTGTACGTGATGACGTACGACCAGACTAATACAAGGAAGTTCATAGCCAGTAGCCAATAGCTGCCCTAGCATTGGTTTTTGTCCATCGGACTAGCATACAGAGGAGCAGACTTTTCGACCGGACTCGAGTCCGTCGAAAAGATTTGAAACATGTTTCATTTCTAGGTCCGTTGAACTTTTGGGGAAAAAAAATCCGCTGGAGCCCACACACGATCGAATTGTCCGACGGACTCCGGTCCGCAGGACCAAGTATGCCGTAAAGTCCGGTCGTGTGTATGCGGCATAAGTCTTTTGTTCCATAGAGCAGTATTTGACAGACAATTGTTACAGGTGAGGGTTGCAGAAGAGGTTTGTTATCCTGCTGCTGAAAGCTGAATGACAACTTTTTTGACAAAACAATTACAGGCGGTCCCCGAGTTACATACATCTGACTTACATATGACTCTTACTTACAAACAGAGGGAGACAACAGGAAGTGAGAGGAAATCTATTGCTAGGAAGGGAAATTCACTTCTGTAAGAGCTATCATAGGAAAAGGGTGTCTTCCACTGAAGCTTTATCACCAATCCTTGTTTCCACAACAATCCAAATTTTTCAAAATCCAATTGTCACAGGGAAAAGAAAGTGAGGTGAAATTTTCTGAGCAGGGGCACAGACGGCAAAACAAACATTAGAAGGATGTTAACCCTGCCCTATGCTATCCAAAAATTACTTTTTTGGCTGGAGTTATACTTAAAAATTTTACCTGTTTCAACTTACATACAAACAGTGACGGCCGCTCCATATGGGGTGCAGGGGCATAATCCATGCACCTGGCCCCTAATCTACAGACAGAGCGCCGGATGCATGGATTTCAATGGGGGTTTTTTTTTAAGCACATGTTTACAGCCTGAGTCTCTAATTGGCTTCAAAAAAGGGTGGACTTGGGGCACAGAGCACTGCATTCTGAGCCCACCCAGTTGTGTGACATTGTCTTGCTGGTTCTCCTCCCGGCCAATCAGGAAGCAGATCCTAACACCTGATTGGCCGAGAGTAGAAGCAATCGTACTGGGGGCGGGGAGGATGTATGGAGAGTCCTGTCCTGATTGTAGTGATCTCTCTACTCAGCATTGCCGTATGAGTACCACCCTCGGGGGGTCAGGTGGTTTGTTTGCTGCCCCCCCCCCCCCAGGTGGAGCACCAGCAGCCACTACAGTGCCTTGCAAAAGTTTTCACCCCCCTGGCATTTTTCGTGTTTTGTTGCCTCACAATCTGAAATTAACATGGATTGTTTGAGGATTTGCATCATTAAATTTACAGAACATGCCCACAACTTTGAAGATTTTTTTTTTTATTGTGAAGCAAACAACCAATAGGACAACATAACAGAAAACGTCAATTTGCACAACTATTCACCCCCCTAAAGTCAATACTTTGTAGAGCCTCCTTTTGCGGCTATCACAGCTCCAAGTCACTTTGGATAAGTCTCTATGAGCTTGCCACATCTTACCACTGGAATTTTTGCCCATTCCTCCTTGAAAAACTGCTCCAGCTCCTTCAAGTTGGATGGTTTGTGCTTGTGAACAGCAATCTTTAAGTCTGACCACAGATTTTCTATTGGATTGAGGTCTGGGCTTTGACTAGGCCATTCCAACACATTTACATGTTTCCCCTTAAACCACTCGAATGTTGCTTTAGCAGTGTGTTTGGGGTCATTGTCCTGCTGGAAGGTGAACCTCCGTCCTAGCCTCAAATCACACACAGAGTGGTACAGGTTTTGCTTAAGAATATCCCTGTATTTAGCACCAACCATCTTTCCCTCAACTCTGACCAGTTTACCAGTCCTGACTGCTGAAAAACATCCCCACAGCATGATGCTGCCACCACCATGTTTCACTGTGGGGATGGTGTTCTTTGGGTGATGTGATGTGTTGAGTTTGGGCTAGACATAGCGTTTTCTTTGATTGGCAGAAAGTTCAATTTTAGTCTCATCAGACCAGAGCACCTTCCTCCATACATTTTGGGAGTCTCCCACATGCCTTTTTGCAAACTCAAAATGTGTCATTTTGTTTTTTTGCGGAAGGTAATGGCTTTCTTCTGGCCACTCCGCCATAAAGCCCAACTCTATGGAGCATAGGGCTTAGTGCCGTCCTATGTACAGATACTCCAGTCTCTGCTGTGTAACTCTGCAGCTCCTCCAGGGTTACCTTAGGTCTCTGTGCTGCCTCTGATTAATGCCCTCCTTGCCCAGTCCATGAGTTGTGGTGTGCGGCCGTCTCTTTGCAGGTTTGCTGTTGTGCCATGTTCTTTCCATTTTGTTATGATAGATTTGATGGTGCTCCTAGGGATCAAAGATTTGGATTTTTTTTATAACCTAGCCCTGACTTGTACTTCTCAACAACATTGTCTCTTACTTGTTTGGGGAGTTCCTTGGTCTTCATGGCAGTGTTTGGTTAGTGGTGCCTCTTGCTTAGGTGTTGCAGCCTCTGGAGCCTTTCAAAAAGATGTGTATATGTAATGACAGATCATGTGACACTTAGATTGCACACAGGTGGACATCATTTCACTAATTATGTGACTTCTGAAGGTAATTAGTTGCACCGAAGCTTTTTTATGGGCTTCAAAACAAAGGGGGTGAATATATACGCACATGCAAATTATCAGTTTTTTATTTCTGAAAATAGTTTTATGTATATATTTTTCTAATTTTACTTCACCAACTTAGACTATTGTGTTCTGATCCATCACATATAACTCAGATTAAAAAAATAATAAACTAAAGGCTGTAATGTAACAGAATAGGTAAAAAGCCAAGGGGGTGAATACTTTTGCAAGGCACTGTACATACAAATTCAACTTAAGAACAAACCTACAGATTTTGTAATACGGGGACTGCCTGTACCTAAAGCTGGTGCTATATGTCTGTACTGACTAGTAGGGAACTTTTGTGTTAAACCATGAATATTTAGCCACACCCCTCACAGTAAGCCCCACCCACATTTTGCAGTAATAACCCAAACACTGAACATAAATCTGCCACTTCCTACTTACACATCCAAAAAAGGAGCATAAGTATAAATTGTTGTTCCTGACCACGGCAGTATGAGTTCATAAATGACCCAGAATATTATTATGGGAAGATGAAAGTGTATCAGCGATTTATCTATCCACAAACACACAAACAGGGCACAGTCATGCATTCATTTAAACACTGACTTTCACTTCTCTTGCCTTGGATGTCCCCTAGCTCCAAAATGATGGAAGTGAAGAATTATCTCAGATGATCCAATCAGGAGTTGTTTCTTTGGCTAACATCACTTTGAAAGCATACCTGATAAGCATTTTTGATTCCTGCTCCTGAAAGTGTGGTCCAAAGCTGGTAAAGGTGAGGATCCAATAGGGATTCTGGGACAGATTTCAAACCATATTATGAGACCATAAATATTTACCTCTGACATATATTTTGTGCATCAACATTTATGGTCAGGACCTACTACAGGTCTGGTAGTTTTATTGGTACAGTCATTCTGTCCCTGGACCTTATTAACTAAAGTGTGCAGTACTGAGATGTGGAGTTAACCTGGATTTTTTTTTAAATTAGGGTTGCACCGACAGCACTTTTTTAAGACTAAGTACAAGTACCAATACTTTTTTTTCAATTACTCGCCGATACTGATTACTGATACTTTTTTTAATGCCATGTGATAGTGGCACTAATATGCAGCACTGATGGACACTAATAGGGCGTACACACGGTCGGACTTTGTTCGGACATTCCGACAACAAAATCCTAGGATTTTTTCTGACGGATGTTGGCTCAAACTTTTTTTGTCTACACACGGTCGCACAAAGTTGTCAGAATTTCCGATCGCCAACCACGCTGTCACGTACACCACGTACGACGAGACTAGAAAAGGCCGGTTCAGAACCAAGAGCGGCACCCTTTGGGCTCCTTTTGCTAATCTCGGGTTAGTAAAAGTTTGGTGAGAGACGATTGGCGCTTTTTCAGACTCGTGGCTTTCAGATCATTTTCTGCCGTTCAGTTTGTGCTTGTGGGTTTGTATCTGCTCTTCAGTGCGTGCAGCAAGTTCCACGTGACTTTAGGTAGTCATTGTATTCTTGTTCATTCGTTACTGATTTTCAGGTCGCTCTTCACAGGCCTTGCTGTTCTTCAGTGCGTTCTGTTACTTCGTTCTGAGTAGCCGACCGTTTTCTAGCCATGTTTCTTATACGTACTCCTCGTAGAGTTCGTGCTGTGCGGGGGCTTGGTGTTGGGGTCCTGACCTTGACACAAGTCCAGTCTATGAACAGGGTGGGGAGGAGTTCATGAACCAAGAATTGGTTGCTTCAGCGTGACCAGTTCTCTCATATGCCTTTGCTCCGTGAGATCCATGAGAATAATCCTGATGATTTCAGGAACTTTCTCAGGATGACGGACCCCGTGTTTCACCGTTTGTTGGCTTCGCTGACCCCCTATATCAGCAGGCAGGATACCTGCATGAGGCAAGCCATCACTCCGGAGCAGAGGTTGGTCGCTACCCTGTGGTATTTGGTAACAGGGAGAAGTCTGCAGGACTTAAAGTTCTCGACAGGCATCTCCCCCCAGGCTCTGGGGATCATTATCCCAGAGACCTGTTCTGCCATCATCCAGGTCCTGCAGAAGGAGTATATGAAGGTAAGATTTTTATCCTTTTATATCACATTTTATTGTATTGAATGTTTGATAATATCTTGTATTTCTTTCCTCATTCCCTAATTACCATGATTGTAATATGCTGTGAATGTCCCCTTTGTCCTCATGCATGCTGGATTTTTATGTAATTATTATTTTAGGTCCTTCATACATATTTGCCCTTCACTAACCTCCCCAGCATGGTGTCTCCTGGCCCTATATTCACCTCATGTAGTCACTTAACAATGTATTTTATCAGCTCCATAGTAGTGGAGGGGGGACCCCACGCCGTTTTTTTTTTTTTTTTGGGCGCGGGGTTCCCCTTAAAATCCATACCAGACCTGAAGGGTCTGGTATGGAATTTAGGGGGAACCCCACGTCATTTTTTTTTTTAAATTTTGGCCGGGGTTCCCCTTAATATCCATACCAGACCTGAAGGGCCTGGTATGGAATTTAGGGGGACTCCCACGTCATTTTTTTTTAAATTTTGGTTCGGGGTTCCCCTTTGGGGAATTCCCATGCCGTTTTTATCAATGAACTTCTATGTGTATTGTCGGCAATGCAATAGCCGCGGGTAGTTTTAAATGGCTTTTTTCCTTCAAAATGTCATTTTGCTGTCAGACTGTTCTAAACACAGGAAACATGCGCCCCTTTACAGGCATACTATAGACACCCCCCAGGTACGAAATTTAAAGGGATATTACACTTTTATTGTTTGACTTTAAGCATTATTAAAATCACTGCTCCTGAAAAAACGGCCGTTTTTAAAAAATTTTTTTGCTTTGATCCATGTCCCCTGGGGCAGGACCCAGGTCCCCAAGCACTTTTTATGACAATAACTTGCATATTAGCCTTTAAAATTAGCACTTTTGATTATTCATGTTCGTGTCCCATAGACTTTAACGGTGTTCGCGTGTTCGAACGAACTTTTTTCCTGTTCGCATGTTCTGGTGCGAACCGAACAGGGGGGTGTTCGGCTCATCCCTAGTAAGGACTCATGTAATGGGGCTTAACCTTATTGCAGGAAAGGTTAATGGTGGTAGGCAGTGCTGGGACAAGGCCATTTGGTGCCCAGGGCGAAGGTGGCAAACTGCGCCCCCCCACCCCAGTTTTTAAGAAAGAATCAATGTCGTTTCAAAACAAGAATATACCTAAAACAATAAAAATTCAATTAGGTTTAATGCGATAGAAACATAGTTCACTCACCCTCAGTTTGTAAAATGCAGCATGAGGGGGTTAATGTATTGCCACTGGTTTCTGATACATTAGCGATCAGTGCCAGCTAATTAACCCCTTTGTGCTGCACCCAGCTGGGCACTCTTGTGACAGAAAACCGGGAGCCGCGAGTAGCAGGGGGATGGGGCGGAGCACGCATGTGATGTCACACCCAGTCGGGCACTCTTGTGACAGAAAACCGGGAGCCGCGAGTAGCAGGGGGCGGGGCAGAGTATGCACATGACGTCTCACCTGGCCAGCCGCTCTTGTGACAGAAGACTGGGAGTGAGAGTCAGGAGACTGGGAGTGAGAGTCAGGAGGTGGGGCACACACACACAAAGTCACTGGTTACTCGGAAACCCGCAGTCCCAGCAAGCCAGTGACTGCTACTACACTGACGGCCTGGCGGTCGGGGCAAGAGCGTTGCTCGGTCCGTGCACAGGCCGCCATTTAATGACTGCTGTGCCTGTTTTAGAAGGACACTTCACTGCGCTCCCCCACCCCCAATAAATTGTTCCGCCCAGGGCATCCGACCCTTCCGCTCCCCCCCTGTACCGCCTCTGGTGGTAGGTGAGGCTAATCTGCCCGTCAGTTATTGTAATGTAATGTATTCTGTTGTCCTGTGTTCTTTGCATTGATATTGCTTAACCTTCAAACACACATCCATCCTCAATGTATTTGTATTTTCTGTGCACTATTATAGAGAATTCAACAGGAAGTGCTTAAACAAAGGAGATGGGAACACCCAAAACTTCCAGATGGACAAAACCATCTGGAATTTTGAAAGGAGATCTCAGTGTTGGAGGAAATGTGACATTTAAGAAACCAGGAAATGACTTGTCTTACTAGAATCCACCTATAACTAAAATGTCACTTTCTGGTTTACTGATCCTTCAGTATATTGAAAGTGGCATGAAGAAAATCTGTTCTTGCTTCAAATATCCAACGTTAGCCGTAGAAGCTTTGCTTTTTTTCTTATTCTCTTGCACATGATTGATGTGATGACAGCTTCACTTCACACATTAGTAAATCCAACCAGTGTGTGTGTGTTGCCTGCATGTGAGAATGTGTATGCATTTTCAGAGTATGATAAAATAATTTAAAGTTTTTTCATAAAGTAAAAGAAGCCCAAATAACAGCAACCTCTATGTGTCCAAAAAGGGAAGTTTGTTCCTTCAGCAGTTTCATTGCTACGATGCAGGTGAATTACAGCCTGAAACACAAGTAAATGGCCCAAGAAACAGTCTACCCTTGCTGACTAAACTGTAGGGAGACAGGTGGAAATGGGAGGAGAACTGCATCTCTGCCATCTGGGTAGCTCTTGGCACTTCCTCTGGGGTGCAAATTTTTCCCTCCATCACCAAGATCTCACTCTAGTTCTACCAATACCAGGAGAAAGGCATACCTTTGCATGATTCTTTAAAGGTTAATGTTTTATTTTCACATGAAAAAACCAAATACCAAATAATGCCAATACTGACAATAGTTCCGTCACTCATAACCTGTAGAAGCCACTGCTGGTCCAGAGCAGAACGTGTCACCTCTTTTTGTCCTTCTGTCTCCTCATTCACAGTTCCTGTTCTCCCCCCTCCACCTCTCCCTGTTTCGAGAGGGGATTGCATTAATTTTCTCACATCCCCTCAAATTTAGGGAAACTTGCCAACTTTCGCTTAACCCCCTTGCTGCCGAGCCTGTGGCAGAGCCCAGCGCCTGGCTAGTGGCTTGCTCTTTGGGAGTGAAGGGGTTACATGGATGGCCTCTCATGTCCCATAACATCCAGAGCAACTATTAAAATTTTATGTGGAGTGTAAATGGGCCGGGTCTGCTCCAGCTACACAGCCAGCAAGCAGTGATTTATTACTCGCAAATACCACAGAACTAATTAGTAAAGTAATTAATTAATACAAATTTGCATATTTGCATGTGCAATTAATGCAGCGGAGTGATTACTCCGAAAATGAGAAGTTTGGGGCTGTCAGATGTTGTGAAGCGGACTGGAAAAATGTGTGCAAATGGAGCTGAGCAAGGCTCCCGACACCCCCCCTTTCTATCCCTGGAGGGTGTAAAAGAGGAAGGAGGGGGTGACCCTAAAAAGGGCGGAGTCATTAATACACTCCACTCGCTTTGATTTTTTTTTTGTATTGCTGAAAGTAAATGTATTATTCTAGTCGATTCTGTTTGTTTTGAGCAGTTGAATGCTCAGTTTACCTCAAAGCAATTTTGAAAGCTTATTGAATACCTTTTAGAAATGTTCTCAAGGACAAAACAGTTAACAGAATTGATTTCAGAGACTTAATAGCAGAATACATTAATATATTTCTTACAGGAATTAGAATACTGGAACAGAGCAATGCTCTGCAATTCTGTGCTGTGTTAAATGTATTTGGGAACTCTGTCGAGCAAAATGCAAAATGTTCTGCAGAAGCTTGGAATGGAACAAGGACATGTACTGCTGAACTATGGCCTGACACAACTGAAAAATGCTCTGCTGAATTGTAGCCACACTAGGGGATCTGCTAAATGCTCTGCAGTATGTAATAATGACAGTAGAACAAGATACTGCGTGACTTCAGCCTGTCAACACCATGAAAAATATCTCGGAATTCTGGACAGAGCAGTGAAATGCTGGACAACAATAACACCTGACAACTGGAATGTTCTTCAGAAATTTGTAACATTTGCAGGCAAATGTTCTGGAAAACTTGAAGTAAACTAGACAGTCCAATGTTCTGAAAACATTAAAACAGTATTAAACCCAAAAGCAAAGATTTATTATACTGTAGCTTACCAATTATTAGAGTTGATGGCTGCATTTTTTTTTTTAGGCTTTCTTTGTTCTACTTTCACCTGGTGATTCAGATTCAGACGGTAAGTCGGTTGTTATTTTAAAAGAGCAAACTCTCTTGCAAATATATCAGTTTTAGGGATGGAATAAACCACTTAACGCTGGAAGGGGTGTTTACATTGGTCAGCACCAGTGGGGACTGGGGTTTTCTTGTTTGGGGGGGCAGCAAGCAACCACCTCCCCATCCCCCCCACTTACCCAATCAGCTGGCACATCGGGGATCATCGGGCATGGGGACAGGCTGTGGCAGGCATCTTGCAGCGTCTCCTGTGTCCTTCTGGGATCACGGCGCTTCTGCTGTACGTCTCCTCCCCTCCTCCTAGGCGTCCAATAGTATCGCCTAACCTTTCAGCCAATCGGAAAATGGGTAAGGAACCCGCGCTTCCTGATTGGCGGAGAGACTATTCAGTGTTAGAAAAGCAAATATTAATTTGCTTTTCTAACACATCTGGGTGATAACACTGTTTATAGTGCACTCTGAGTCCACCCTATTTTGAAGCCTAGTAGAGCCTGTGGCTCTAATCAGGTGCTTCAAAAAAACACCCCCGCCGCTGTAATTCAGGCACCCGGCCTCCGAAATGGGGCCGGACGCCTGCATAGGGGGTGGCAGCGGCAGCCATGGATAGATTCATGCAACTAATTAATCTATCCATTATGCATATAGGGGGGTGGTGAGGATAGAGGGGGCAGCACCCGTGCACCCTTAATGCATGGGCTTCCCCTGGTCAGTATTTATTTATGTAGTTATTTATGTAAAACCTTTATCCAAAAAGGAAAAAAACTGTTTAGCTGGAGTTTGGCTTTAATTTGCTAGTGTATCTAAATCTGCTGGTGCATCTAACATCCCCCCCACCCAGACTGACGATGCTGTCAGATGTTGCCCCTGTGTTGCTTCAACCAATGTGGGGGCACTCTAAGGCCTCATGCACACTGGAGACGTTTTTTCAGCTGCTCCTAGGGACGTCTGTCTTTTTTTTTTTCATGCTTCTAACCTCTCCTGCATATTAGCTTATGGGGGTTATTTACGAAAAGCAAATCCACTTTGCACTACAAGTGCAAACTACAAGTGCAAAGTGCACTTGAAATTGCACTTAAAGTGCACTTGGAAGTGCAGTCACTGTAAATCTGAGGGGTAGATCTGAAATGAGGGGAAGCTCTGCTGTTTTTATTATCCAATCATGTGCAAGCTAAAATGCTGTTTGTTATGTTCCTTGCATGTCCCCCTCTGATCTACAACGACTGCATTTCCAAGTGCAATTTCACTGCAATTTCAAGTGCACTTTGCACTTGTAGTTTGCACTTGTAGTGCAAAGTGGATTTGCCTTTAGTAAATAACCCCCACTGTGTCAGTTAGTAACTGCTGCAGAGGAGAGAAGGGAGTACAGACAAGGGCTGGGTTATGGAAGCCTATGGGTGATGACACAGCTCCCGAATTCAGAGCTGTTGTCAAGCTTACAGAGAGCTGCAGGATCATGTGACCAGACCGGAGTGGATTAAAAATAGGTAAGTATAAATATCTTTTTATACAGGTTAGTCAGGGTAGATAGGAGGAGGAACATTTTTAATGTATCATTGTATTACAATGATACATTTACAGTAAGTTAGAGCACATGGCTGCCTTGAGTTTAGCAGATAAGATTTCTGTAGGAACGTCTGCTTCATTTGTTATTTGCAATTCTGCAGAGTGTTAATCCATTTGCTGACCAGTCTAGACATTTGCAGAACATCCCCCCTTTCATGATCAGTCTAAAGTAAGACAAACTATTTCCATTTACCATTGTCTGTGTAGACATGTGTAGTCATCACCCATAGGCTTCCATAACCCAGCCCTTGTCTGTACTCCCTTCTCTCCTCTGCAGCAGTTACTAACTGACACAGTGGGGGTTATTTACTAAAGGCAAATCCACTTTGCACTACAAGTGCAAACTACAAGTGCAAAGTGCACTTGAAATTGCACTGAAAGTGCACTTGGAAGTGCAGTCGCTGTAGATCCAAGGGGGACATTCAAAGAAAATAAAAACAGCATTTTAGCTTGCACGTGATTGGATAATAAAATCAGCAGAGCTTCCCCTCATTTCAGATCTACCCCTCAGATTTACAGCGACTGCACTTCCAAGTGAACTTTCAAGTACACTTTGCACTTGTAGTTTGCACTTGTAGTGCAAAGTGGATTTGCCTTTCGTAAATAACCCCCAATATCACAGGATCACATGGCCAGACCAAAGTGAATTACAAATAGGTAAGTATACAGATCTTTTTATACAGGTTAGGCAGGATAGGTGGGAGGAGGGGGGAGGAAACCTTGTTAGGAAGAGATATAAGGTTTTGACTTTGCATACTTCAAGCCCAACACAGTAAAAACCTTTGATTTTTAGTTTTAAATGGATTGGCGAAGGCATAAATGCCCTGTTAAATTTTTATTTCTGGTCTGTGTCCCTATTGGTAAGATTCCCCTCCCTTCCTTGACAGGAAAGTATAGGATCTTTCTCCAATCATTAGGACAAAACATTTTTTTGTGAATTAAGGAAACATTCGAACCTCTGTCTGAATATTATTGTCTATGACTTTCTGTCTTAAAGCGGGATTCCGGACAGCTAAATTTTCTTTTTAAAGTCAGCAGCTACAAACACTGTATCTGCTGACTTTAAATAAGTAGACATACCTGTCCTGGGTGCCCGCGATGTCAGCCGCCCGAGGCCAACCCATCCCTCAAGTCTCGGGTCCCAGCACCGCCATCCTAAGTAAGGGAAACAGGCAGTGGAGCACTCCAATTTTTTAGGTATTTTTTTGTGCAATTTATTTTTTCAGGGAGGGCCTCCACTTCAAGGACAAGCACCCGCTTTTTTCCTGTCCTGCTGTCACACTTCAAGTCATTCCAAAGCTAAACATTTTGCTGGAGTGGGCTTTTAATCACCATAAAAAACAATTTTAGATTTCTGTTATTGAGGAGGTATTTATGATGACATCTGTCCAAACGTTGGACCCTCAGGTTTCTGTCTCCTTTTTGCCTTTCATTTGGCCTGGAGTTGATTATCTAGTATTTTCTTTTATCCAATTTAGTCTTCCCCTTGTGAGTAAGTTCTCTGTTACATACCTAAACTACCTTCAATTCTCTATATATGTGCCTGGCCTGCCATCTTACCTCTGTATCTGCATTTTCTTACTCTATCTCGCCTTCTCACCATCCGTCTCTGTCTCCCTCCCTGCTTCTCTCTGCATCTCTTTCCCTATCTCTTGCCAACGCCAAAGTCTGTCTGCATTTATCATGGCCTCTCCGTGGCACGGCTCCAAGTTTTGCAGAGTGAGGTCCTTATTGTTATGCATCTTGCTCCCCTTTTGAAACTAAGCTATGTGTAATGAGAAGAAGCAAGCTGCTTCCCAATCAGGGACTTGCATTAATAGAAAATACTCTTTAACCCTTTCCACCACACCCTGAACATAAAACCCTTTTTTAGCAACACACAGCCACAGTAGTAGGATGCAGATCCTGACCTGCTTGACCACCCACAATGCCATTCCCAGTCATGGATCTTTATATGGGTTAGATCTCATTCTTGTCCTCATCATAATGAAATTCCCATGCTTTAATCCCCTATCATGCCACTGTTCCTGTGTCCTCTATCTAGTACAGCAGTTGAAGTGAGAGAATATTTTGTTGTGTTTCTATTATTCGATTAAATTGGGTTTTAATGTCATTTTATCATCACTAAGGCAAGGCATATGTAGCTTAAAGTAAATCTATACCTGAACTGGATTACATTTAATCTGCTAAAGCATTGTATATCGAATTGGTGTCATGTTATTTTCATACACAATGGGAAATTTTCCTCTTGGTGGGAAATTATAGGGCAGGAATCTCAAGACATTACATCAAAAGTATAAACAATAATTTTTATTTATCAAAAAAGTTTAAAAAGACATGACAAATGTTAAAAAACAAGAAAGTGGATGCCAAAAATTTCAATTGATGACAATACAACAATTGTACATAACCAATTTGCAAAGATACACTTCACCCCACAGGAGCTGTTTCAGCAAGAAAAAGCTGTGCAGTGAAGCCCAACGCGTTTCAAGGTTTTACAATTGTTGAGACCTCTTCTTCAGGGGATGATTGTGAGGTACAATGTCTGTCTAAAGACCTTTTGTAGACCAGAGAAGGAAAAAAGTAAAAAGTAAAAAGGCAAAATCAACAACACCGTATACACCAAACATAATGTAGTATTAAATATGTTTCTAAGGCATGAACATCATGATGTAATACAGAAAATGTTCTAACCGTGTTGTTCCTTGGTCAACATCAAAAGGCATCCAGTTTAAAATAGAGGGGACCAAATAGTTTGCCGGTGGGGGTCAGAGCTGTAAGCCATCGCTATCACTAAAAGACCAAATGCATCCACAAACCAGGACACGACACAAAGGGCGTCCTATCCACCAGATTGTGGCACTTAGGATGTAAGTTGTTGTGAAATGTTATATTATTGTCCACTAGAAGGAAAAAGAAGAACAATATGGTAACAGAATACCCCATATATGGGAAAAGAAGGGCAGAATTGTATTATGTTTGACATGCGTCTGTTGGAGATTAGCAGGGCTAAATGTATGCATTTTTTACATACCTGTCTATGCATATAGGGTGAAATACCCCTTCTGCAGACTACAGTACATTGAGAGTATCTCAAACGGTACTGTCTGGTCTGTAGTACCGAGGAATGCACCGATGGAGCCCCTGCAATCAGTGGCTACAATAACAAAAGAAAGGGAAAGAGGATAAATATTGAGTGTGCACTCTGAACTGCGGTGAAAATAAGATAAAATGCCAACAGCAGAGGACCTAGGATACACTAAGTTAGCATATTAAAAATCCTCCCTAAACGTAGACTAGTGTAGCTATGCCCTGCATGTGAAACACATGCTGAGCTCCAAAAGACATGTTAAGCATATAGTGTATAGGGGATATAAAGAAAAGGAAAGAGAAAAAGCTGCACGGCTTACCTCTGTAGCTTAAGTGGCTGCACACTCAAAATGACGCCCACACCATCATGGAGTCAGGCGTCTACATGTGTGGTTTAAATAGTGTTGCTTATGGGAAGCCGATGCCTAACAGCTGACTAGCAACCAGCGTCATCGCCGGTGGGAGGGGTCGCCCTCCGAGTCCTCGGCGCGCAGGCCAGCCCCCAACCCCCACACACGAGTCCAGTCCAGGAGAGGAAAACGTCACATCCTGGAACAGGTGGATCCGTGCTGGGAGGAAGCTGACGTCCGCGTCAGCGGCCTGCGGCGCTGCTGATCGCCATGGCAATGGGGAGAACATATCCCGGCCATCGGTGATCATATTGAGGGAGGCCAAACAATGCCAAATACAGATGGCACCATTGGCCTCCGTGCGCCGAGTGGGGAATCCTGATGCGGATCAGACAATCCCTCAGATCTGCAATGGCTTAAGGTCCAACACCACAGCAGCACCAATGTTGATTGTGAGGACTGAAGAGAGGATGCACAGATGCTCAGATGGAGCTGAATAGTGGTACAGGATAACATAACAATGAGGGCCAGTAAGAGAAATAGGACATAAATGAATATCAGTAACAACCTCTATAAAAAGAGGTACACAGAGAATAAACATAAATAAAGAAACCATCAACACATGCCTATCTCCAACACTTATCCCATCCCAATCCAATATTGTTGATCAAAAAACCATCAGGATGTAAGCAAGTAGGAGAAGGGGAAGAGTTAGAGAAATTCTAGGTCGCAGAAAAATGCATGTGGCGATGTTAAAACGCACCGACTCATGGTTTTACAGAAAGAGGGGGATTTTGACCCCGGGGGGATCCCACTCGGATCCCCCCGAAGCAAAGCCCTCCAGAAAGGGTCTGAAGGAAGTGGCTTCATTAAGGCCAGGCGTCTTGGTGGCCTGTAGGCGATAAATCCACTTCTGTTCCTTTTGCAGTAAAGTTTTATTCCAATCCCCACCGCGTAGCCCCGGATGAACTCGATCCAAAATCAAAAATGATACTTTGGGGAAAATGCCCGCATGGAAAGAGGAGACATGTCTACCCAGCGGTAAGCTGGGGTTGCATGTTTTCATTGAAGCTATGTGGCGATATGCTCGCCGCCAGAACTCTTGGTTTGTCTTGCCCACATAGTAACATGCACAGTCACACATTAATAAATATACAACTCCAATTGTTTTGCAGTTTGCAAAGTGCTTTGGTGTGTATTTGTGACCATCGGGTAATCTGATGTTAGGCCTAACGTTCATAAATTGGCAGTATGGACAACCACCGCAGCGAAAAGTTCCAGGACGTTTACACGAATCTCGTTTGCCTGCACCGCCACCTGAATATTTGCTCGCTACCAAATTATCCCTAATAGATCTGGCACATCTAAAAGTAAAGGATGGTTTATCCTGTACATAAGGGCCAATGATAGGGTCTAGTTTAAGGACATGCCAGTATCGTTCGACGATGCTTTTAACCATCGTGTGTTGGTTAGAGAACCTAGTAACTATGCGGATTGGATTGGTTTTGTTCCTATTTGCTTCCCCATTGAAAATAAGTTTGTGTCTAGTTCTAGAGCAGGCACGTTTAAAGGCCTTCTTCAGGCATTTTTTAGAGTACCCACGTGCCAGGAGTCTCCCCATCAGCAAGGCGGCCTCTCGTTTAAAGACTTTGTCGCTGGTGCAGTTTCGCCTGACACGTAGGTACTGGCTATAGGGAATTGAGTGAATCAGTGGTTGGGGATGGAAACTGGTAGCATGTAAAATAGAGTTACCAGAAGTCGGTTTGCGGTATAGCGAGCTGGTAAGTGAGCCATCAGTTTGTTTGTGAAAAGTCACATCCAAGAAAGTAATATTCCATTTATGATATGTCATGGTAAAAGTGAGATTGAAAGGGTTCTTGTTTAATTCTCGTAGGAAACTCTGAAGATTATCTGGGTACCATCCTAGATAAAAAAGACATTGTCGATGTATCGATCCCAAATCACCACATTGTCCATGTATGGACGTGTAGATTCGGACTGTCTCAACATACTCTCCCATTCCCCCAGGTACAGGTTGGCATACGATGGGGCACATGAAGTCCCCATCGCAACCCCCTGTACCTGGAGGAAAAAGCTGCCATTGAACGTAAAGTAGTTGTGATTTAAAATAAAATCCAAAGCATCAATAGGAAAGTGTCTTTTCCTTACACAGAGGCGGCCATCACGCGATAGCACATGTCGAATGCAAGCAAGCCCCCTGTCGTGGGGTATCGAACTATAAAGAGCCTCCACATCCAGGGCTACCAGTAGGGACTTGGATGGAACTCGAGTACTGTCTATAATTTGCAAAAGGTGTAAAGTATCCTTGACATAACTTGGTATATTGAGCACATATGGTCGCAAATGACCGTCTATAAACTGGCTTAGGTTCTCCGTCAAGGACCCATCACCTGAATCAATTGGTCGTCCCGATGGTTTACATATGTCCTTATGAAGTTTTGGTAGGGCATAGAATGTTGGGATATGGGGCAGAGTGGTCCTGACATAATCATATTCTGATTTGGTGAGTAGACCAACAGCGTATGATTCATCCACAAGTTTGTAAAATTTCTTGTTAAACTTATCAATTTTGCTGGATGAGATTTTAGCGTACCATTGTTGATTGGACAATATTTTGTTGCAAATTGCAACATACTGGTCATTATCCAGAATGACTATGTTGCCCCCCTTATCCGAAGGTTTTATGGTGATATTGGGATTTGAGGCTAGTGATTTAAGGGCTCTACGTTCTTTGGGACTGAGATTATGCCGTTTTTTGGAGCTGGTATTGATCTTCCGAATCTCACTACATGTTAATTTCACGAAGGCCAGTACGTTGGAATTAGTGTTAAGGGCAGGGAATTTGTCCGATTTTTTCTTGAATGATTGAATAGGAGGTTATGGAAGATCTGACTGATCAAATCAGCCGAGCAAATGCTCTAGGTCGATCTGTTTAATGAGATCTGGGGGCTCATTTTCATCCAACAGTGATATCAAATTGTCGAGTGCAGCCAATTCCTGTGACTTGAAATTAGGCTCCTTGGGTGTCTCCTTGGAGTATAACTGTTTTAGGATAAGTTTGCGTGTGAACAACTGAATGTCCTTTGTCACCTCAAACTTATCCAGATCCTGATCGGGAGAAAAGCTCAGGCCCCGAGCCAGGACAGAAAGTTCAACTTCATTAAAGGTACACGAGGAAAGGTTCACCACATTCAAATTATGTCCATCAGTCAGTGCAGATGTCCGTGCCTGAGAGCCGGAAGCACCTACAGTACTGCACTGTCCATTGGACTGATTAAAAAATTGTCTTGTGATGTCCCACTAGTTACTCGATCGGTTAGGGAAATACTGTTGCCTATGGGTACCGGTGCAGAAGAGCCATCACCACCTATTTTACCTGACACCAAGTGTGGACTGGAAATGCCGGCGTTTGTGCGTGAATCGGTGATGCGTGTTTTTTTTTCTTTTCGTGTGAACCGTTGCTCTGAGAATTCCTCTTAGTCTTTCCTGATGATTTCCGTCTAAAAGATCCCTTAGATGAAAAGGAAAACATAGAAGAAGTCTCAGAAAGTATATCGACATTTTTAATATACCGGTTTGTATTTTTATTTGTTGTTACAGTCTTCCAATTATAGGCCCTAGACTCCTGGAAAGCAATCCTATCTCTGAACGTTTTGTCTTTCTTGATTAGGATCTCTTTATTATAGTGTTCAAGATGCTCATTGAGGCTTTTGTCATACTGTTCAAACAATGCATGGTCTTTGAAACCTAGTAATTGTTTGTTCAGAAGTTCCAACTCTTTCTCTATATCAATCAATTTACGTTGGTATTTGTCCATTAATAAGAACATCATCCCTGTTGAACATTTTGAGAGATTTTTTTGCCATTCCTGCTTGAAACTGGCACTCATATCTTCAAGAGTGGGAAGAATTTGAATGCGCAACCCAAAGGGGTTCATCTCATTCCTAATGTATTGTTTGAAAGAGTGGATGTGCCAATGATACGAGGATTTTTTCTCTAAAACCTTTCTGAGATTCTAAACTTTTTTGATAAATAAAAATTATTGTTTATACTTTTGATGTAATGTCTTGAGATTCCTGTCCTATAAAGTCCCACCAAGAGGAAAATTTCCCATTGTATATCTATATAGGGATGTGGGCAGGTTGTCTCTTTCCACAAAGTTTCCGTCACCACTATACATGTTATTTTCATAAGACACTGTTTTCACCTTTGTTGCATATCAGTATTGCTGATCTGTTCTAGCCATTCTCAATCACTCCCTATACATTTATATATCCACCAGCATTGAGTTAACATTATTGCTCTGGACTGGCTTACTATTAGTGACAACACTGGATTGCGTTTGTGCAGTGTGCAATGGCACAGATGATCATAAACTCAACCAGGGGGGCATGTGACAGAGTGACAACACAAGAGCACAATTGGTTGATGGTTGTCACTCTATAACAGTAATAGCCTGATCAAGGACCCTCATGGCAGAATGACCTGCCAATGTCTTTAATGAATGCTGCAGAATTAAAGGTTTAAAAACATTTTTAAAATTGTGTTTACATGTTAAAGTTAATATGATAATTTGAATTTAGATCTATTTTTAACAGAGTAATAAAAAAAATGTCAAAATGTACAGTATAACTGTGTAAGGACTATTGCACTTGGTTTGCTTCTGACAACACACGATGAGAATTTTCATTGGAAATGCCTTGGATGGTTTTTCCGATCGAATTCCGCTCAAGCTTGTCTTGCATACACACGGTCACACCGAATTCCGACTGTCAAGAACGCGGCGACGTACAGCACGTACGACAGCACTATAAAAGGGAAGTTCAATACCCAATGTGCCACCCTTTGGGCTCCTTCTGCTAATCTTGTGTTTATCTCGTGTTAGTAGAAGTTTGGTGAAAGACGATTCGCGCTTTTCAGCCTCGTGCTTTTCAGATCGTTACTGCTCTTCAGTTTGTGCTTGTGGGTATGTATCTGGTTTTCAGTGCCTGTAGTCAGTTCGTATTTGTTTTCCAATGCGTTCTTGTTCGCTCTTTTCTGATTTTCAGCTCGCTCTTCACAGGCCTTCCTGTTCTTCAGTGCGTTCTGTTAGTTCGTTCTGACCAGCCGACCGTTTTGAAGCCATGTTGTGGTTACATACTCGTCCTAAAGTTCATGCTGTGCGGGGGATTGGTGTTGGGGTTCTTGCTTTGACCCAAGCCCAGTCCATGAACAGGGTGGGGAGGAGTTCATGGACGAAGCAATGGTTGCTCCAGCCTGACCAATTCTCTCATATGCCTTTGCTGCGTGAGATCCAGGAGAATAACCCTGATGATTTCAGGAATTTTTTCTGGATGACGGACCCCGTTTTTCACAATCTGTTGGCTTTGCTGCCCCTTATATTACGAAGCAGGACACCTGCATACGGCAAGCCATCACTCCCGAGCAGAGGCTAGTCGCTAGGGATGCTTCGAACACCCCCCTGTTCGTTTCGCAGCAGAATATGCGAACAGGCAAAAAATGTGTTCGAAACGCGAACACCGTTAAAGTCTATGGGACACGAACGTGAAAAATCAAAAGTGCTAATTTTAAGGGTTAATATGCAAGTTATTGTCATAAAAAGTGTTTGGGGACCTGGGTCCTGCCCCAGGGGACATGGATCAATGCAAAAAAAAATTTCTAAAAACGGCCATTTTTTCAGGAGCAGTGTTTTTAATAATGTTTAAAGTGAAGCAATAAAAGTAAAATATTCCTTTAAATTTCATACCTAGGGGGTGTCTACAGTATGCCTGTAAATTGGCGCATGTTTCCCGTGTTTTACAACAGTCCAAGAGCAAAATGACATTTCTAAAGAAAAAGAAAGTCATTTAAAAGTACTAGCGGTAGCGCCGGTGTCTTGTCGATGAGTGCCTCCCGTCGAATAATGCCTCCCCTACGTCACCCCAGCTGATTTCCCTATCAGCTGGCATGATGTAAGACTGCACATGCGCAGTTCGTCAGATGCATTTTCCGACGGGAGGAACGGAAAAGTGTAGGAGAGGCTAGAGGAGATACTTTGAACTTCTGTATCCGGGGACCCACTGAATGAAAACCCATCAAACTTGGCACACTTGTAGGGAAGGCGCATGGCTGCAGATGGAAGAAATTTCGGGTCCAGGGAACCGAAGGGAAGCCAGTACCGACTCCCCAAAGTGAGCCCCTCGCTTCATTTATTTGCACGGAGGAAAACAGTGTTGGAGTGTAGGAGAGGCTTGAGAGATAATTTGAGCTCCTGTATCCGGGGACCCACTCAATGAAAACCCACCAAACTTGGCACACTTTTAGGGTGGCTGCAGGTGGAAGAAATTTCGGGTCCAGGGAACCGAAGGGCAGCCAGTACCGACTCCCCAAAGTTGGCCACTCGCTTAATTTTTCTGCCTGGGGGAAAAAACGGGCAAATTTGAGCTCCGGTTTTCTGGGACCCACCAGGTCAAATCACACCAAACTTGGCACACTTGTTGGGGAGAGCCATGGCTACAAGTGAAAGAAATTTTGGGTCCAGTGAACTGAAAGAAGGCTAGTACCGACTCCCCAAAGTAGGCCCCTCGCTTAACATGGGAGTCTATGGGAAAACCAGGCAAAATTGTGGCGGATTTCACTTATCGCTCAACCATTCCAAATGGCCTAGCGACACCAAACTTGCACCCTTTTTTCCCAGATATCACAGCTACACCTCAAAAAAATGTGGAGGTTCGGGGACCTTTTACCGGGGATTTACCGGGGCCACAATGTTGACCGTCTTCATTGTACCGGTGCTCCCTGACCATGGGTTACAAAATTACAAAGCTTGGGGGTGATGTAGAAACACTCTATGGGTACCCCCACACCGAACCGGGGTCCGGTACCCCAACCGGAACCCTCCGGTTACCGGAAAATGGCACTTTGAAATGGTGTAGCTGAGACCCGGTTCACCGGGGAAGGCTCCGGTAGGTCTCATTTGAATATTTCAGGCCTTTTCTACAGAATGGCATCCACTTTTGAGGAACAGTGGACCCCTCACAAAACACCGGCAAAGACGTGCGCGGCGTTCTCTATGGGTCTTAAAAATACACTGACACCGGGAGGCTGTGGGGATGCTCTTCAGGTACTCACTGGCCAAGTTTGGGGTCCAGGGAACGTTTGGCGGGCCGGTGGCACCCCAAAAGGTCAACCGGTAGAAACCGCACGTTTAACATTGGAGTCTATGGGAAACTCAGTCAACTTGGGGGGCTGATATTTCCTCGGCTGTTGGGGTTAGGAACACCAAACTTGGCACACTTGTAGGGGAGACGATGCACTACATGTGGTCCACATTGGGGTTCCTAGACCCTAGGGTTGGCCCGTAACCATCTCCCAAAGATGGCACCCCTAGGGTGGTAAAACCGGTTCTGCTACTCAGAAAATTCAGACTTAGGTTCTGGCGTCTACTGGTCGGATGACTTTGAGGGCCAAATTTGGTGTGGCGGCTCATGGGATCTAGATCTATAACATATCCAAAAATTGGACTCCTAGCTCAAACGGTTCGGAAGATGACTTTCCTGGAGCCCAAAAAATGCTTGAGTTTTAAAGTTAGGTCGACACAAAGCATGCATGGTGGTTTTCAGAAAAGTCATTTCGGCACCTTTCGTTCCAGAGACCTCAAATTTGGCCTGCAGCTAAGGGGCCTCTATGAGACCCCAAATTTGGCAGGTTGGTACCGGTGGATTTTAGACACAAGATCCGGGTAGACCGACCCTCATGCGCAGTACATCACATCACTCCAGCTGATTTCCCGATCAGCTGGCGTGACGTATCAACTGCACATGCACAGTTAGTCATATGCATTTTCCGACGGGAAGCAAGCCACTGGGAGCGTGTGGAAGGGGAGAATTTTTAAGAGGGAGTCCCGCGAAAATTTTTTTAAAAGTCAGCAGACTCCAAATACTGCAGCTGCTGACTTTTAAAATAAGGACACTCACCTGTCCCAGGGTCCAGCAATGTCGGCACCCGAGACTGAATCGTTCCTCGGGTGCTGCCACCGCCATTCTCTGTAAGGGAATCAGGAAGTGAAGTGTTGCGGCTTCACTTCCAGGTTCCCTACTGCGCATGCGCCAGTCGCGCTGCGCTTCCTTACTGGTCCCCACTGTCTCTGGGACCTGTGTGTGTCCCAGCAGACAGCACAGGGGGTGGGGACAGGAGGGGGCGTAGACTCCCGTGGGAGTCTACGCTGGAAGTAGGTGCAAATACCTGTCTTAGACAGGTATCTGCACCCCCCTCCCCCCTGAATGGTGCCAAATGTGTCACCAGAGGGGTCGGGTTCCGAAAAGCGGAGGTTCAATTTTTGTGTGAACCTCCGCTTTAAATGTAAAATTCTGCCTCGCTCTCTGTGGCGTGACGTATCGACTGGGCATGCGCAGTTCGTCATATGCATTTTTTGACGAGAGGAAAGCCACGGGAGCGCGCGGAAAGAGAACACTGACGTAAGAGAGAACTCCACAGGGAACACTGATTTAAGGGAGAACTCTGCAGGAAGAACCCCGCCCCCAACACACCCCTAGGCTGCTCTAGAGAAAGGGGGCAAGCGCCATGCATAAGCAGTGTATTTGTCAGGGAAGCTTGGATTGGCACAGCGGTGCCAGCGGGAGGGCCAAGGTCTGTGCTTCCAGAGGGGGGCAGGGCCCTGAATAGCTATGTATGTGTAAGTGACCTACACTGCAGTTTAAGAAAGCCCATCAGAGATCCCGTTCCCAAGAACTTGCAATCTATTAAAATGACATACAGTTTATCTCTGTTTACTCTTTGTTCTTTTGACAAGTGTGCTTTAGATAGAGCATGTCAAGCCGTAGCTGTGCTCCCTGGGGATATGCTCATCGCCCATCCGTGCTGCTGCTGGAGGGAGCCCAGGTGACCATAAATGAGAACCCTACAGACTTGGTCATGGTGAGTGACCAAGTCACCAAGTGGTATATCCCTCACACCATCCCATACCCCACTCCATCTCCCCTGGGGACTTAGGACCCTCTAGGACACTCACCTGGGGACTGGGACCCTCTAGGCCACTCACCTGTGGACAGGGACACCCATTTTCCCTGGGGACTGAGATCCCCTTCTCCCATGGGGACTGGGACACCTTCTCACCTGGGGACTGGGACCCCTTCTCACCCGGGGACTGGGATCCTATCTCACCTGGGGACAGGAACTCCATCTCCCCTGAGGACAGGGAACCCACCTCCACCAAGAACAGGAACCTGATCACCCTGTGTGTGCCAAAATCACCTCCCTGCCCCTGTGTGTGCCAACCTCACTGTCCTGCCCGATCACTCTGTGGAAGGTGGTCTCTGGTCAGCAGAGTCCCCCCCACTCCCACATCAGAGTTACCGGCATTTCCCTTTACATCAGAGTCTGCAGGATTCCCCCTTGCAGTGCAAAGGAACTCAGATGTAAAGAAAAATGATGCAGAGCATGATCTAAAGAGGAACTCTGATGTAAGGGGTTCCTAACTACATCAGAGTCTGCAGCATTGCCCTTTACATCAGTGTTCCCCTTTACATCAGGGTTCACAAAGTTCCCCCTTGCACTGTAAGATTAAAAGGTATGGAGGCCCAGAGACATGTCCAGGGTACACAGAGGAGGCCTCCGTCCCTTCTAATCTAACTCATGTGTTTTCTGTGTACCCTGGAAATGTCTCTGGTCATCCATCCCTTCTAATCTATCTCATGTATCCTCTGTGTACCCTGGACATGTCTCTGGGCCTGCATACCTTATAATCTATCTCATGTATCCTCTGTGTACCTTGGACATGTCTCTGGGCCTTCATCCCTTCTAATCTATCTCATGTATCCTCTGTGTACCCTGGACATGTCTCTGGGCCTTCATCCCTTCTAATCTATCTCATGTATCCTCCGTGTACCCTGGACATGTCTCTGGGCCTCCATCCCTTCTAATCTATCTCATGTATCCTCTATGTACCCTGGACATGTCTCTGGGCCTTCATCCCTTCTAATCTATCTCATGTATCCTCCGTGTACCCTGGAATGTCTCTGGGCCTCCATCCCTTCTAATCTATCTCATGTATCCTCCGTGTACCCTGGACATGTCTCTGGGCCTCCATCCCTTCTAATCTATCTCATGTATCCTCCGTGTACCCTGGACATGTCTCTGGGCCTCCATCCCTTATAATCTATCTCATGTATCCTCTGTGTACCCTGGAAATGTCTCTGGGCCTTCATCCCTTATATACAGTCGTGTAGTGAGAGCACATCTATGTAGGCATACCTCCCAACCGTCCCGGATTGCCCGTGAAAGTCCCGCTGTGGGAGGTCTGTCCCATATCCTGGGCACCTTCATTCCGGGACAATATAATGTCCCGGAATTGCCCCATTGGCCGATCTGATGCCACCTAAAAATTGCCGCCGTATTGCCGCTGTCCCTCACTGCCCGGCGCTGTACTGGTTCTGGCCAAGACCGCTTCATTTCACCCCCAGATGGTGCCTGGCTAACTGCCAAAACAACTGGTTGCTAGGCATGGCCCGCCTGGCGTCTAACAACCAGTGACGTCACGACGAGGAGGAGAGTGGAGCCCCAGCATTCAGTGCGAGCTGGAGGAGGATTCCTCCTCGCGCCTAAGCCCTGCCCCCGGCTCCACCCCCCAACCCTGGGTCTCCCCTGAAGGCTGTTCCTGCTCTGGAAGAAAGGTAGGAGAATGCTCCCTGCATTGTCCTGTGCACACAGAATGAATCCTTCATAGCACAGCCTGAGGCTGGTTTTCTCACTGTGTGGAAATTTTCTTTGATTGGAACTTGCGGCTGCTTGTCCTCATGGTGATTGGCTGCAGCACATGGAAATCATCCTCCTGTATTTGCCAACAGAACACTCTGTGCTTGGGTGCGGGGTCAGTTGCCGGTCTGTGCTGAAGACGAGGAGGAGGGCTTTCTGCAGGTCTGTGTATGTGTGATAGGAAGGTTGCTGCAGTTAACTTAAGCTGTTGCAGTGTCCTGGCAGATGACAGATAGATTTCTGGTGAAGCCTGTGCCCAGAATCTTAGCTCAGGTTGCAGACACAGAGCATCTCTCATTCTGTCTGTTTCATCTGTACAGGACTCTGCAGCAGGAGATAAGGACAGTGTGTGCTGAGAATGGGAAGTGATCTGTGTGTATCTCAATCTGAATTGCCCTGTTTATGCATTCTCTCCTGAGCTCTCTGTCCACCCCCATTCATTCTGAATACTGAGATCTCCCTGTCCACCCCCCCGTCCAATCCTGAGATCTCCCTGTCCACCCCCCCGTCCAATCCTGAGATCTCCCTGTCCACCCCCCCTTCCAATCCTGAGATCTCCCTGTCCACCCCCCCGTCCAATCCTGAGATCTCCCTGTCCACCCCCCCGTCCAATCCTGCGATCTCCCTGTCCACCCCCCCGTCCAATCCTGCGATCTCCCTGTCCACCCCCCCGTCCAATCCTGCGATCTCCCTGTCCACCCCTCTGTCCAATCCTGCGATCTCCCTGTCCACCCCCCTGTCCAATCCTGCGATCTCCCTGTCCACCCCCCTGTCCAATCCTGCGATCTCCCTGTCAACCCCCCTTTCCAATCCTGTGATCTCCCTGTCCCATCCTGCGATCTCCTCGTCCACCCCCCGTCCCATCCTGCGATCTCCCTGTCCACCCCAACTTCCCATCCTGCGATCTCCCCGTCCAGTCCTGCAATCTCCCCGTCCAATCCTGCGATCTCCCCGTCCAATCCTGCGATCTCCCCGTCCCATCCTGCGATCTCCCTGTCCACCCCCCCGTCCCATCCTACGATCTCCCTGTCCACCCCCCCCGTCCCATCCTGCGATCTCCCCGTCCAATCCTGCGATCTCCCCGTCCAATCCTGCGATCTCCCCGTCCCATCCTGCGATCTCCCCGTCCCATCCTGCGATCTCCCTGTCCACCCCAACTTCCCATCCTGCGATCTCCCCGTCCACCCCCCCGTCCTATCCTGCGATCTCCCCGTCCACCACCCTTCCCACCCTGCGATCTCCCCATCCCACCCTGCAATCTCCCAGTCCCACCCTGCAATCTCCCCGTCCCATCCTGCTATCTCCCTGTCCAATCCTGCGATCTCCCTGTCCAATCCTGCGATCTCCCTGTCCAACCCCCTGTCCAATCCTGCGATCTCCCTGTCCAACCCCCCGTCCCATCCTGCGATCTCCCCGTCCAATCCTGCGATCTCCCCGTCCAATCCTGCGATCTCCCCGTCCCATCCTGCGATCTCCCCGTCCCATCCTGCGATCTCCCTGTCCACCCCAACTTCCCATCCTGCGATCTCCCCGTCCACCCCCCCGTCCTATCCTGCGATCTCCCCGTCCACCACCCTTCCCACCCTGCGATCTCCCCATCCCACCCTGCAATCTCCCAGTCCCACCCTGCAATCTCCCCGTCCCATCCTGCGATCTCCCTGTCCAATCCTGCGATCTCCCTGTCCAATCCTGCGATCTCCCTGTCCAACCCCCTGTCCAATCCTGCGATCTCCCTGTCCAACCCCCTGTCCAATCCTGCGATCTCCCTGTCCAACCCCCTGTCCAATCCTGCGATCTCCCTGTCCACCCCCCTGTCCAATCCTGCGATCTCCCAGTCCACCCCCCTGTCCAATCCTGCGATCTCCCTGTCCACCCCCCTGTCCAATCCTGTGATCTCCCTGTCCACCCCCCTGTCCAATCCTGCGATCTCCCTGTCCACCCCCCTGTCCAATCCTGTGATCTCCCTGTCCACCCTCCTGTCCAATCCTGCAATCTCCCTGTCCACCCCCCTGTCCAATCCTGCGATCTCCCTGTCCAACCCCCTGTCCAATCCTGTGATCTCCCTGTCCAACCCCCTGTCCAATCCTGTGATCTCCCTGTCCACCCCCCTGTCCAATCCTGCGATCTCCCTGTCCACCCCCCTGTCCAATTCTGCGATCTCCCCATCCCATCCTGCGATCTCCCCGTCCACCCCCGGTCCCATCCTGCGATCTCCCTGTCCAACCCAACTTCACATCCTGCGATCTCCCCATCCAATCCTGCGATCTCCCCGTCCAATCCTGCGATCTCCCCGTCCCATCCTGCGATCTCCCTGTCCACCCCCCGTCCTATCCTGCGATCTCCCTGTCCACCCGCCCGTCCCATCCTGCGATCTCCCCGTCCAATCCTGCGATCTCCCCGTCCAATCCTGCGATCTCCCCGTCCCATCCTGCGATCTCCCCGTCCCATCCTGCGATCTCCCCGTCCCATCCTGCGATGTCCCCGTCCCATCCTGCAATCTCCCTGTCCACCCCAACTTCCCATCCTGCGATCTCCCCGTCCACCCCCCCGTCCCATCCTGCGATCTCCCCGTCCACCACCCTTCCCACCCTGCGATCTCCCCGTCCCACCCTGCGATCTCCCAGTCCCACCCTGCAATCTCCCTGTCCCATCCTGCGATCTCCCTGTCCACCCCAACTTCCCATCCTGCAATCTCCCCATCCAATCCTGCCATCTCCCTGTCCCACCCTGCGATCTCCCTGTTCACCCCCCCGTCCCATTCTGCGATCACCTCGTCCCATCCTGCGATCTCCCCGTCCAATCCTGCAATCTCCCCATCCCATCCTGCGATCTCCCCGTCCCATCCTGCGATCTCCCCTTCCCATCCTGCGATCTCCCCGTCCCATCCTGCGATCTCCCTGTTCCATCCTGCGATCTCCCCGTCCCATCCTGCGTTCTCCCCGTCCCATCCTGCAATCTCCCCGTCTCATCCTGCGATCTCCCCATCCCATCCTTCGATCTCCCCGTCCCATCCTGCGATCTCCCCGTCTCATCCTGCGATCTCCCCGTCCCATCCTGCGATCTCCCCGTCCACCCCCCCATCCCACCCTGAGGTCTTTCTGGACATGTGGCCCCATCCAGTGCACTGCGTGTCTTCAGAGGTCAGGATGTATGCATAAACATAAGAGAGTTTCTCAGTCCAACTATATTCAACTAGATTACATTCTTCTATTAAACTTTAAGCAAAATACTCTAAAAATAGTCTCTAAACAGACTTTTGTTAAATTGAGATTATATATATATATATATATATATATATATATATAATATTTTTTTTTTGTCATATTGCTCATGAAGCAGAGTTCAGAAAAAAAGCAACAGGCTATTGAAACGGTGCAGCATTGGGAATTGAGCAGCGGGCCAGCAACAACGCAGGGCACAGGTAAGTGTTATTGCTGGATAGGTACCTACAGTAACTCTGTCTTGTATTGGTGCTTTGTAGTCTCTTACTAGGAGAAATACAATGATTTCCCTAAATGGAACTTCGGAAGGTAATGCCTTTTGATCTGGCTGCATGCTAGTCTGATTGTGCTATATCTTTTAGGTCCATACCTGTGTAGTGGGAGGGCCTTACTGAGTGATCCGTTTAATATATAAACAATCAGGACACCAAACTTCATAGTGTTGGTAAATTTCACTCCACAAGTTACAATATGATTGTACAATCTTTTTTAAATCTACCAACAAATAGTGGAACAACTAGTAGTGGAAGGTCCTGCCTAATTGGATACACTCCTTGGAGTTCTGGCTTCTTTCTATTACCATCTTATTCTTTATAAATTGGTAGTGATGGTCTTATTTAAATGTATGCAGATGTGGGTTACATCTTTCATGTGCTAATATTGTACTGGATTGGCAACATTCCAGTACACCTATAAGGTCACTATGGTTTATTACATTCTTTTCCACTCAAAGTGGTTCTAAAGACTGAAGGTTTTTTTACCTTAATGCATTCTCCGCATGGTAAAAAACAATCTGTATGCAGCCACCCAATACTTACCTCAGCCCCATCTTGATGCAGCGCTGTGCATAAGAGTGGTGGCTCACTCCTCTCCCCTCCTTACTGAGCAGATTGATAGCAGTGGGAGCCATTGGCTCCCACTGCTGTCAATCCAATCCTTTGATGAGGGAGTGGGGGTGGGGCCAAGCCCCACTGTCTGTGTCAATGGACACAGGCAGTGGGGCTTGGGAGCGAGCACGCACACGTGCCCCCAAAGGAAGGAGCTTGCTATGGAGGTACTCACTAAAGAGGAGGAGCCAGGTCTGTCAGTAGGGGGACCCCAAAAGAGGAGGATTGGTTCTGCTCTTTACAAATTACAGGGCAGATAAGTATAACATGTTTGTTATTAAAAAAAAATAACCTTTTAGAATCACTTTAATCTTAGCCTATACATCCTATAGTAATTAAAAATAATCTTCACCAGACACAGACAATATGGAAACACAGTACATGTGGCTGAGTTTCCACAGATATCCCTCCCAGCTCTCTCCACTTCTCCTTTCTTTGGGTGCCCCCTTAGCAAGTCCAGGTGCTTGCACTCCCAAGCCGGACTGTGTGCCATGTAAGCCACACCCCTGCTCCCTACTTACAGGAGAGTTTGACAGCAGCGAGAATTCCAATTGGAATTGTGAGATGATTGAGGAGCCAGGTGAGTTTTTAGGGATGGGGGAGAGAACAATTAGTGGGGAGCCTTTTACCATAATGCAGGGAATGCATTAAAGCGGTAATAAAATCCGCCTTTTGATTTATACCTACAGGTAAGCCTATGAAAAGGTTTACCTGTAGGTATATTAAATATTTACTTTAGTAGGTGCCAGTGATGTCACTAGTGCAACAATGCCATCCATTCAGATCGCTGTGCCATGGCTGTGGCTCCTGTGCACATGTGTGGGAGTGATGTCCTAGCGGCTCTGCCCTGAGACCAGGTGAAAATGGAAGCCCAAGCAGCAGTGACAGCATGCCACTGGAAGGCTTCCTTTTAAGGTAAGCCTGTCTTAATGTGCTAGTATGTGGTGCATTCTAGCACATTATGACATTATCCTTCTTTTTACAGTTTGCAATTGCTTTTAAGGTTAAAAAAAAAAAAAAATTGACTTTAGAACCTTAGAACCACTTTAAGCATCCTGCTTGCAAATTCAGGTAGCAACAGACAGTCAGTTTGTGCATGTTTTGTTCTTCAATTTTGGCATGTTTGTACAGGCCCCTTTCACACAGGTGGACTGATCAGGTCCCCCTGTCAGTTTTTCATGCGGACCCGATCTGACCCTCCTGTCTTCTTTATGGAGCAGCGGGTGTCAACAGATATGTGTCCGTTGACACCCACCAACATCCAATCCAATCCTGTCTGCTAAAAACAGATGGATGGGGATTATTTTCCCTATATGTCTGTTGGAGTGAATGTCAGTAAAGTGTAAACAAACAGGCAGTCCGTTTACATACAACCACCCATAGAGGAGAGCAGCTGTGTCTGTGTCCTCTCTGCATAAGAGGAGTGAACAGGGACCAGCCATCTGCCTGCTCAGCGTGGATTAGCGGACAGATTCACTGCTGATCAGGCGGATTCCAACGAAGCCTGTCCTGTGTGTAAGGGGTCTTAGTTTTTCATGTTTAACCTATTCCAACTTTCATGGATTCCGCTGGACTGTATCACAATACCTGTAAACCCCAGGATGATTCTGCTGTGCCATGAATAAATCTTTCTACCCAAAGCTGTACTTGGTGCAGTGGGACCAGAATCTGCTTGTTGAACACTACCTACAGTATCTCACAAAAGTAAGTACACCACTCACATTTCTGTAAATCTTTTCTTCTATCTTTTCATGTGACAACACTGAAGAAATGACACTTTGCTACAATGTAAAGTAGTGAGTGTACAGCTTGTATAACAGTGTAAATTTGCTGTCCCCTCAAAATAACTCAACACACAGCCATTAATGTCTAAACCGCTGGCAAAAAAAGTCAGTACACCCCTAAGTGAAAATGTCCAAATTGGTCCCAAAGTGTCAATATTTTGTGTGGCCGCCATTTTTTTCCAGCACTGCCTTAACCCTCTTGGGCATGGAGTTCACCAGAACTTCACAGGTTGCCACTGGATTCCTCTTCCACTCCTCCATGATGACATCACAGAGCTGGTGGATGTTAGAGACTTTGCGCTCCTCCACCTTCTGTTTGACGATGTCCCACAGATGATCAATAGGATTTAGGTCTGGAGACATGCTTGGCCAGTCTATCACCTTTACCATCAGCTTCTTTAGCAAGGCAATGGTCATCTTGGTGGTGTGTTTGGGGTCTCCTTTTCATGTTGGAATACTACCCTGCGGCCCAGTTTCTGAACAGAGAGGACCTCACTTTTGTATGATACTGTATGTCTTTTGAGCCAGGTGGATTTTAGGTGCTGAAGATAGTGGAGCTAGTCTTCAGAATGGAGCAACAGACTGCAAGTAAATTGTATGCCTGCTTTGTATTTGCTCTGTTCACACATTTTAAGTTTGTTGGTTTTTGTTTAAATAGTTCCAGTTGCTTAAATTGGGCAGTTTCTATAATTGATGAATGCCATTTGTCTTTGTCTTTCCAAAATGATAGCTTTTTTTCAGTAGTTCTCAGCCTACATATTGCTATAAAACATGGCTGAAAAGCCAATTAAATCACCAAAGAAAAAAGCTAAAAGACTCTGCAGTTTTAAAGAATCCTGGAGGAAAGACCATCCATTTATTCTGAAGTCCAGAAAAGGGCCTGCCTATGCTTTTTGTGAGTTATGTGCAGCTGATTTCACCGTGAGCCATGGTGGCTACAATGATATCACAAGACACATTACCTCAGACAGACATGCTGTAGCTGCCAAAGCCACCACACAAGCATTGCCAGTCTCCACTTTTTTCAGTGCTTCTGATTCCCAGTTATCGGAAAAAGTTGTAAAGGCAGAAGTCTTGTTCACAGGTTTCTTGTTGGAGCACAACATTTCTATTTCTGCTAGTGACCATCTAAGGCCTTTGTTTAACAAAATGTTTTCAGACTCACAAATTGCACAAAAATATGCCTGTGCAGCCACGAAAACAACACACATAATACAAGGTGCAATTGCTCCGGAAGCACTAGCAAATGTCAGAGCTGCCATTAAAGGGCAAAGCACATATTTTTGCATTTCACTAGATGCAAGCTCTGACCAATTTGAAAAATATTTCCCTCTTCTTATTACATATGAAAATCCTACAACAGGGCTCACAGTTACCGAATTTCTAGACATGGTGTCCTGTGCATCCAGTAGAGCCCAAGATCTTTTTGATGCGGTGGACAAAATGTTAAAAAAACATAACGTAGACTGGAACATGTGTGCCACTTATTCTGCAGATAATGCTGCTAACATGCAGGGAAAACACAACAGTGTGCTTTCTAGAATAAGGGCAGCTCAGAAACCAGAGCAAAAGGTGTACGCTGTTGGATGTCCCTGCCACTTAGTTCACCTAATGGTTGAACATGCAGCAAAAACATTGTCCATCAGTGTTGAGGACCTCATTATTGACATATATTTTCATTTCCAAAAAAGTAGTAAAAGAGTAGCAGCTCTGCATGAATATATGGAATTCTGCAACACTGGTGTTCGGAAAATAGTGAAACATGTGAAAACCCGTTGGTTGTCACTTGAAAAATCCATTGAAAGAACGCTGTTTGCTTGGGATGCCTTGAAATCCTATTTCAGAAGCACACTGGGTGAAGAAAGTGATCTTGGTGCCAGAGAAAAAAGAATACTTGATTCAATGCAAAATCCTCTGACAAAACTATATTTGTTGTTTTTGCACTCCACCCTACCTGTCTTTAATTCTTTTAATGTGTTGCTTCAAACAGAAGCCCCTATGGTCCATCTTTTACATTCAGCTATGATGAATCTCTATAGGGATCTTCTTGTAAGGTTTGTTCTGCCAGCTGTAATTGCTGGTGCTAAAAGTTTTCTGAGGCTTGATTATCATGATTCTTCATTTCAGCTGCCACAATCAGAGATTCTTATTGGCTTTCAAACAAGAAATTATGCAAGAAGAGAAAATTTAACTGACACAGCTGGGTACAAAAAATTTGTCTCCGAAACTGTTCTTTTTTACTGCAGAGCTCTAGACTACATGAAAAAGGCTATGCCTTTGGAGGACCCAGTGCTAAAAAGCCTTACATTCCTAAATCCAAATTCACGCCTCTCTTCCACCATTCATGACCTGCAGACTGTAATTTCTAGATTTCCAAATGTTGTTGAGGTCCAGGACATAGACAGACTCCTATCAGAATTTCGGGACTATCAGATCACTGATATATCTTCAGTTGACAACCTCCGGATAGATGCATTTTGGCATAACTTGTCGCAAATTAAAGATCTAGCGACAGGCCAGAGCAGGTACAGGGTGCTTTGCAAACTGGCTAAGTTTACTCTTCTTATTCCACATAGCAATGCTTCATGTGAAAGGCTGTTTAGCATAATCAGGAAGATTATCACAGACCAGCGGAGCTCCCTTGGTAAAAATCCATTAACTCAACAGCCAGCTGCCAATGTATATGAGGAGATCACAACAGTCAGAAACACACTTTGTGCAGTGCTTGCAAGCAAGATTAATATATTCTCCCAAGTGAGATGTCACCAGTGGCAGCCCTCCACACAGCTTCTCAAAAAGGCAAAATCTGCGACATTTGTGGCTTTATCTAGTAGGAGGAAACTAGCAGCTGGACCAGCAGAAGAGACAGAAACTGGAACTGCAGAATCTGCAACTTGGAAGGGAAGGGATGAAAACATGGCAGCAGTGAACGAATATCCGCAGTTGAAGACTCTCAGGTGGCATCATCTGTTTCTACAAAGCAAAGAGGAAGTGAAGGGGTATCCAAAAAGAGATTTGCCCCTTTGTTTAAAAAACATACTGCAGCTCTGCTGAGCAAAAAAGCTGCTCCAAAGCGGAAAAGAGAGTCAATAGAAATTAAGTATGTAGCAGAAACCAGCAGTGAGGATTAGGACATTTTAGACTAATCTTGTTTTGGTGAATTCAGTTCTGCTTGAGTGTAGCTTTTTTGCATTCTTTAGGTTAATAGAATGTTGGGTTATTTATCATTTATATTCCGCATATGCTGCAGCCTCAGTAAGTTATTTTGTTTCTTAAAAAGTAAATATGTTTATTATTTTCACTAAACACTACTTGGAGTTGTTACTGTTGTTTTTTTTTAAGAGCCCTTGCACACTGGGGCGGGGGGCGGCGTCGGCGGTAAAACGCCGCTATTATTAGGTTTTACCCCCCACTAGCGGCCGAGAAAGGGTTAAATACCACCGCAAAGCGCCTCTGCAGAGGCGCTTTGCCGGCGGTATAGCCGCGCCATCCCATTGATTTCAATGGGCAGGAGCGGTAAAGGAGCGGTATACACACCGCTCCTTCACCGCTCCGAAGATGCTGCTGGCAGGACTTTTTTTACCGTCCTGCCAGCGCATCACTCCAGCCTCCCTCGGGGCTTACACACTGGAATGAAAGCAGCGGCACTTTCGGGGCAGTTTGCAGGCGCTATTATTAGCGCAATAGCGCCTGCAAACCGCCCCAGTGTGCAGAGGGCTCTAATAGATTTTGTTTTAAATACATTTATTTTCTTGTTGAATCTTATAGTATTGGGTGTTTTTTTTCACAAAGCTCATCTATCTATTGACTTCAGGTCCACTATTAATATCCTGCAAAATCCAAGGTAGCAGAAGCAACAAGAGAGAAAAATAATTATTTAAATGGTGTATATCTTTGGTTATGACCTGGCAGCTATGACCTGGTTTGTATAGCTGAATGTTTAATATACATCCATCATGCTGTGCTAATTGGCATGCCATTAAAATGGGTAGCTATATTATATAGGATTTAACAGAAATTTAATTTATAGCACTTAATATTATAGTGATGTAAACATGTCTCCAATATGATTGACCACACCTCTTAAACCACAACCAAATAGCCACGCCCTTTTTAGCTGGCCACGCCCACTTCTCGGCATGGTGCGCTGTGCTCTCCACACATCGGATCTTCTAAGTGTCCCTCATTGTCAAGTTCAAAAGTTGGGAGGTATGATGTAGGGGAGCACCAAGTGGGTTAAAGTCCTGATAACAGCTGTCACAGGAGGGCCCTCACACAGGACACATGTCAGGCAGGGCGGTGAGGTTGACACACACAGGGTGATCGGGCAGGACAGTGAGGTTGGCACACACAGGGGCAGGGAGGTGAGTTTGGCACACACAGGGTGATCAGGTTCCTGTTCTTGGTGGAGATGGAGTTCCTGTCCCCAGGTGAGATAGGATCCCAGTCCCCGGGTGAGAAGGGGTCCCAGTCCCCAGGTGAGAAGGTGTCCCAGTCCCCATGGGAGAAGGGGGTCTCAGTCCCCAGGGAAAATGGGTGTCCCTGTCCACAGGTGAGTGGCCTAGAGGGTCCCAGTTCCCAGGTGAGTGGCCTAGAGGGTCCTAAGTCCTCAGGGGAGATGGAGTGGGGTATGGGATGGTGTGGGGGATATACCACTTGGTGACTTGGTCACTCACCATGACCAAGTCTGTAGGGTTCTCATTTATGGTCACCTGGGCTCCCTCCAGCAGCAGCACGGATGGGTGATCAGCATATCCCCAGGGAGCACAGCTACGGCTTGACATGCTATATCTAAAGCACACTTGTCAAAAGAACAAAGAGTAAACAGAGATAAACTGTATGTCATTTTAATAGATTGCAAGTTCTTGGGAACGGGATCTCTGATGGGCTTTCTTAAACTGCAGTGTAGGACACTTACACATACATAGCTATTCAGGGCCCTGCCCCCCTCTGGAAGCACGGACCTTGGCCCTCCCGCTGGCACCGCTGTGTCAATTCAAGCTTCCTTGACAAATACACTGCTTATGCATGGCGCTTGCCCCCTTTCTCTAGAGCAGCCTAGGGGTGTGTTGGGGGCGGGGCTGGAGACGGTGTTGCCGCTGACGTTATTAAGCCAGCAGAGTTCTTCCTTACGTCAGTGTTCCCTGCAGAGTTCTCCCTTACGTCAGTGTTCCCTGTGGAGTTCTCTCTTACGTTAGTGTTCTCTTTCCGCGCGCTCCTGTGGCTTGCCTCTCGTCGAAAAATGCATACGACGAACTGCGCATGCCCAGTCGATACGTCACGCCACAGAGAGCGAGGCAGAATCTTACATTTGAAGCGGAGGTTCACACAAAAATTATCCCGTCCCCACCCCCGTGCTGTCTGCTGGGACACACACAGGTCCCAGAGACAGCGGGGACCAGTAAGGAAGCGCAGCACGACTGGCGCACAGTGGTGTATTTAGGTTTTGTGCTGCCCTAGGCCTGACTAAACTCATGCACCCCCCTAATTTAAATATGACCCACCCCTTGCTGCAGAGGCCACACCCCTTCCTGTTTAAGACCCACCCTATCATCTGTAAACCACACCCCTTCCTCTTTAGGCTCATTTGGCACCTTTCAGGGGGGAGGGGGGAACAGGTACCTGTTTTTGACAGGTACCCTTCCCCACTCCTTGGAGACTGCAACTAAATGTGGACTGTTTAAAGGGTTTGCATTGATTTTAGCATGCATGGAGCACTTTGCACATGCCAGTGGCGGCTGGTGCTCAAAATTTTTTGGGGGGTGCAAACAAACTAAGAAATTCTGAAAAAAAGACATCAATTGCAGCCTCACTGTGCCCCATCAAATGCAGCCACTGTTCCATCAAACGCAGCCACTATTCCCACCAAACGCAGCCACTGTGCCCACCAAACGCAACCACTGTGCCCATCAATTGCAGCCACTGTGCGCACCAAATGCAGATACTGTGCCCCATCAAATGCAGCCACTGTGCCCACCAAACGCAGACACTGTGCCCCATCAAACGCAGCCACTGTGCCCACCAAACGCAGACACTGTGCCCCATCAAACGCAGCCACTGTGCCCACCAAACGCAGACACTGTGCCCCATCAAACACAGCCACTGTGCTCACCAAACGCAGCCACTGTGCCCCATCAAACGCAGCCACTGTGCCCGATCAAACGCAGCCACTGTGCCCACCAAACGCAGCCACTGTGCCCATCAATTGCAGCCACTGTGCCCACCAAACGCAGCCACTGTGCCCATCAATTGCAGCCACTGTGCCATCAAACGCAGCCACTGTGCCCACCAATTGCAGCCACTGTGCCCACCAAAGGCAGCCACTGTGCCCACCAAACGCAGCCACTGTGCCCCATCAAACGCAGCCACTGTGCCCACCAAACGCAGCCACTGTGTCCATCAATTGCAGCCACTGTGCCCATCAATTGCAGCCACTGTGCCATCAAACGCAGCCACTGTGCCCACCAAACGCAGCCACTGTGCCCACCAAACGCAGCCACTGTGCCCATCAATTGCAGCCACTGTGCCATCAAACGCAGCCACTGTGCCCACCAAACGCAGCTACTGTGCCCACCAAACGCAGCCACTGTGCCCATCAATTGCAGCCACTGTGCCATCAAACACAGCTACTGTGCCCACCAAACGCAGCCACTGTGCCCATCAATTGCAGCCACTGTGCCATCAAACGCAGCTACTGTGCCCACCAAACGCAGCCAGTGCCCCCCAAATGCAGCCACTGTGCCCATCATTTGCAGCCACTGTGCCATCAAATGCAGCCACTGTGCCCACTAAACGCAGCCACTGTGCCCACCAAATGCAGCCACTGTGCCCATCATTTGCAGCCACTGTGCCATCAAATGCAGCCACTGTGCCCGATCAATTGCAGCCACTGTGCCCACCAAACGCAGCCACTGTGCCCCATCAATTGCAGGCACTGTGCCCTCAAATGCTGTCACTGTGCCCATCAATTGCAGCCACTGTGCCTTTAAACGCAGCCATTGTGCCCCATCAAACGCTGTCACTGTGCCCATCAATTGTAGCCACTGTGCCATCAAATGCCAACACTGTTCCCATAACACTGATATAATTTATTCAATAACTTTACCTGCTGTCCTGCGGGATTCCCTTGTGCCTCTCTCTCTGTTTCTCTCTTCCTGACGTCACTGCCAGACCCTGCCCCAGTGCCGAGGAGAAGGGTCAAGCAGTGACCACCTCCGCCAGTCATCGGCTGCTTATGGGGGCGTGAGTCACACGCCGCCCCCCGCATGAGAGAAAGTCCCTCCACCCGTCTTCCTGATTCCCAGCTCCCGCGCCCGCCCCCGCACACATGCAGCCCACGGCAGCCGCCTTGCTGTAGCGGGCGGCGCTGCTGTGTATGGGCGTGCTTGTCAGAGGGTGGAGGGGCATGAGCTCTGCTAAGCACGCCCATACACACACCCCTCCACCCTCTGCCAAGCACGCCCATACACAACAGCGCTGCTACAGCAAGGCGGCCGCTGTGGGCTGCATGTGTGCGGGGGCGGCCGCGGGGGGCGGCCGCAGGAGCCGGAAATCGGGTGGGGGGACTTTCACTCATGCGGAGGGGTGGCTTTTTTTGCCGCCCCCGCAAAGTGCCGCCCTAGGCCTAGGCCTTGTCGGCCTAGGCCAAAACACAGCCCTGCTGGCGCATGCGCAGTAGGGAACCAGGAAGTGAAGCCGCAACGCTTCACTTCCTGATTCCCTTACAGAAAATGGCGGTGGCAGCACCCGAGGACCGAGGGGGGATTCAGTCTCGGGTGCCGACATCGCTGGACCCTGGGACAGGTGAGTGTCCTTATTTTAAAAGTCAGCAGCTGCAGAATTTGTAGCTGCTGACTTTTAAAAAAATTTTCGCGGGACTCCCTCTTTAAGGTCCTCTCCCTCCACATGCTCCCAGTGGCTTGCCTCCCGTCGGAAAATGCATATGATGAATTGTGCATGTGCAGTCGATACGTCACCCAGCTAATCAGCTGGAGTGATGTGACATACTGCGCATGAGGGTTGGTCTACCCGGATCTTGTGTCTAAAATCCACCGGTACCGACCTGCCAAATTTGGGGTCTCTAGCTCAAAGTATGGGGGAGATATGGACTTCCAAAGGGGAACGACCCATGGTGCCCACCAAGGCCGAGGGGGCAGCGAGATCGGAACCGGTCCCTTGGTGCCCCATGGTCGGTCTGAACTTTTCGCTTTACCAGTCCATATCTCCGGAACCGTAGGTCACAGGAACTTCAAACTTGGTAGTTGGGGGTTCATAGAGGCCCCCTAGCTGCAGGCCAAATTTGAGGTCTCTAGAACGAAAGGTGCACAAAATGACTTTTCTGAAAACCACCATGCATGCTTTGTGTCGACCTAACTTTCAAACACAAGCATTTTTTGGGCTCCAGGAAAGTCATCTTCCGAACCGTTTGAGCTAGGAGTCCAATTTTTGGATATGTTGAAGATCTAGATCCCATGAGCCGGCACACCAATTTGAATTTTCTGAGTAGCAGAACCGGTTTTACCACCCTAGGGGTGCCGTCTTTTGGAGACGGTTACGGGCCAACCGTAGGGTCTAGGAACCCCAAATTTGATCACAAGTAGTGCATCGTCTTCCCTACAAGTGTGCCAAGATTGGAGTTCCTAACCCCAATAGCCGAGGAAATATCATCCCCCAAAGTTAACCAAGTTTACCATAGACTCCAATGTTAAACGTGCGGTTTCTACTGGTTGACCTTTTGGGGTGCCACCGGCCCGGCAAACGTTCCCTGGACCCCAAACTTGCCCAGGGAGTACCTGAAAAGCATCCCCATAGCCTCCCGGTGTCGGTGTATTTTTACAGCCCATAGAACCAGAAAGCGCCATGCACGTATTTGCCGGTGTTTTGTGAGGGGTCCACCAGTGCCCAAAAGTTGAGGGGGGTGCCATTATGTATAAAAGGCCTGATATATTAAAATATGACCTACCGGAGCCTTCCCCCGGTAAACCGCGTCCGAGCTACACCGTTTCAAAGTGCCATTTTCCGGTTATCGGAGGGTTCCGGTTGGGGTACTGGGCCTCGGTTCGGTGTGGTGGTACCCATAGAGTGCTTCTACATCACCCCCAAGTTTTGTAATTTCGTGACCCATGGTCAGGGAGCACCGGTACCATGAAGATGGTCAACATTTTGGCCCCGGTAAACCCCCAGGAAAAAGGTCCCCGAACTTCCACATTTTTATGAGGTGTAGCTGTGATATCTGGGAAAAAGGGGTGCAAGTTTGGTGTCACTAGGCCATTCGATCGTCGAATGGTTGAGCGATAAGTGAAATACGCCACAATTTGGCCTGGTTTCCCCATAGACTCCCATGTTAAGTGAGGGGCCCACTTTGGGGAATCTGTACCGGCCTTCCTTCAGTTCCCTGGACCCTAAATTTCTTGCACGTGTAGCCATGGCTCTCCCCTACAAGTTTGCCAAATTTGGTGGGATTTGACCTAGTGGGTCCCCAGAAACCGGAGCTCAAATTTGCCCGTTTTTTCCCCCAGGCAGAAAAATGAAGCTGATAAGGAAATCAGCTGGTGTGACATAGTGGAGGCATTATTCGATGGGAGGCACTCATCGACACAACACCGGCAGCTATAATGAATTGTCGGGTCTCTGCAATACTCAGAAAAGTAATTGAAAGAAATGACCTGGGATTCCCCCACAGTGCATTACCAGGCCCTTTGGGTCTCGTATGATTATTAAGGGGAACCCCCAACCAAAATTTTTAAAAAAAATGCGTGGGGGTCCCCCCAAATTCCTTACCAGGCTCTTCAGGTCTGGTATGAATATTAAGGGGAACCCCATGCCAAAATTTGAAAAAAAAGGGCGTGGGGGTCCTCCTCAAAATCCATACCAGACCCTTCAGGTCTGGTATGGATTTTAAGGGGAACCCTGTGCCAAAATTTTAAAAAATGGCGTAGGGTCCCCCTAAAAATCCATACCAGACCCTTATCCGAGCACACAACCTGGCAGGCCACAGGAAAAGAGGGGGGACGAGAGGGCGCCCCCCTCCTGAACCGTACCAGGCCACATGCCCTCAACATGGGGAGGATGTCCCCATATTGATGGGGACAAGGGCCTCATCCCCACAACCCTTGCTCGGTGGTTGTGGGGGTCTGCAGGCGGGGGGCTTATCGGAAACTGGAAGCCCCCTTTAACAAGGGGACCCCCAGATCCCACCCCCCTGTGTGAAATGGTAATGGGGTACAAATGTATCCCTACCATTTCACAAAAAAAGTGTCAAAAATGTTAAAAAAAGACAAGAGATGGTTTTTGACAATTCCTTTATTAATGTCTTCTTCTTTCCCCACTTCTTCTTCCATCCTCTTCTGGTCTTCATTCGGTTTTCTTCCTCCATCCTGTTCTTCCCCTTCTTCCTCTTCTTCCTCCTATCCTTTGCTTCTTCCTTCGGTCTTCTCACCCGCATCTTCCTCCGGCGTCTTCTTCCCGCTTCGTTCTCCGGACGATCCGCATCCATGGGAGATTCCCGCTGTGTGACGCTTCTGTTCTTCTGACAGTTCTTATATAACTGAGGGCGGGGCTCCGGAGACGCCGGAGGAAGATGCGGACGAGAAGATCGAAGGAAGAAGCAGAGGATCGGAAGAAGAAGAGGAAGAAGTGGGGGAAGAACAAGATGGAGGAAGAAAACTGAATGAAGACCAGAAGAAGATGGAAGAAGAAGTGGGGAAAGAAGAAGACATTAATAAAGGTATTGTCAAAAACTGTCTCTTGTCTATTTTAAGATTTTTGACACTTGTTATGTGAAATTATAGGGGTACCCATTACCATTTCACATGGGGGGGCAGGATCTGGGAGTCCCCTTGTTAAAGGGGGCTTACAGATCCTGATAAGCCCCCCGCCCGCAGACCCCCACAACCACCGGGCAAGGGTTGTGGGGATGAGGCCCTTGTCCCCATCAACATAGGGGGACCCCCACGCCATTATTTTTTTTCATTTTGGCGTGGGGTTCCCCTTAAAATCCATACCAGACCGGAAGGGTCTGGTATGGATTTTGAGGGGGAGCCCCACACCATTTAAAAAAAAAATTTTGGCGCAGGGTTTCCCTTAATATCCATACCAGACCTGAAGGGCCTGGTATGGAATTTGGGGGGACCCCCACGCAATTTTTTTTAAAATTTTGGTTGGGGGTTCCCCTTAATATTGATACCAGACCGAAAGGGCCTGGTAATGCACTGTGGGGGAATCCCAGTCTGTTTTTTTCAATGACTTTTATGAGTATTGCAGAGACCCGACAATTCATTATAGCTGTCGGCGCTACCGCTAGTATTTTTAAATGACTTTCTTTCCTTTAGAAATGTCATTTTGTGCAGGGACTGTTCTAAACACAGGAAACATGCGCACTTTACAGGCATACTATAGACACCCCCCAGGTACAAAATTTAAAGTGTTTTGGACCGAACAGAACCGCTCGGTACCCTTGTTTCTGTCTCCCTGGCCAAATTAACCTTCGATGTGAAAATGTGCACATTCAACCACAAATCACTGACACGGACACGTTCAGTAAGTTTGGTACTTCTGACGTTTACTTCCTGGGCTCAAAATTATATATTGAAAGCTGGATATTTTGTTATCCAATCAAATATCAAATAAAACAAGCGTGTACAAACCACAAATTATACATATTCATTATTGTGACGAAATGTAAGCTTTGCTGGGTTATATCTGTATAAGGAGATAGCAGACTATCATAGCTAATTACGGTGTCTTATTTTCAGTTCCTGTTTGTCTTGAGTGTAGCCTCATAGGCCTGAAAATAGGTGCAATCTTCTTAACTTTGTTCTTTGTACTTTAACTCTTGCAGTTCTGTTTCACATGAAAGGAGAAGCTGGCAGACATTTAATTTGATTAAGGCTAATAGCTGAGTATAGGAAAATAAGCACTTATACTTATGCGATTATATTAGAAATAGACATTTCACAATAACGCTCATAATCACATTCCATTACAGTCCCCCCTTGAAATGCGTATTTCCTAAAACTGTCCCTCACACTGGAGAACAACCTGTCATTTCCACCCGGCTCATTTCACTGACTGCAACTCTTTTAAGCTGTATGTAGAGAAAGGGCTGTAATTAGCTGACCACCCCCCTCAATACAGCTGGTAAAATTCCGCCAGGTGCTATCTGTCCCTATAGCCCTACGGTGTTGCATCTCGGGGAAGGGTGACTGTAACGGAGCGTAATGTGTAACTTCCATCATGGGTTTCATCAAGCCCTACATAGACATCGTCGTCATCTGGGATCTCTTGGTTCACAAATGTGGGGATATTTTGGTCAACAGCTTTCTCTACACACTTCTTAATACAGGGGAAGACACAGCAGATTATGGCATCTATTGTCAGGATGGCTATCCCTATCTGGGTCAGTAGTCCCTGCCACCCTCCCTTTATCCAGGTAAAATACTGGTCCCATGGGTTGGTGAGCCCTGAATTCTGTTTTAATTCTTTGGACAGATTCCCTAGTTTTTGGATGGCTAAAGTCACTTTACCATTTGGGCCGGTGTTGTCTGGGATGTAAGTGCAGCATGTACTTGTCTCAGGGATCATCCTGCATACACCCCCCTTCTCAGCTAGGAGCATGTCTAAGACAATACGGTTTTGGAAAGTCATGTGTGATGCTGCCTCTAACTGTTCGGCCAGACCTTGGAGTGCGTCCCTGGTGTAATTGACAAATCTTTGCTGGTTGTAGTAGATGTAATTTATCCAGTCTACATTCTTATTTACAGTGATAATGGGAATCAGTGACTCGAAACCTGCTGCTACTTGGTCTCTTGCTTTGAATTCATCTGGGACCCCCCTTGGGACCAGAATGGCATCTATGTATACATTTGGGTCAAAGCTTCTTGCTGGGGCACTCCTACGTTTCCTGTTGGGTTTGGGTACATCGCTTGCTTCTGGCTCTGGGTTCTCTGAGAAAATATGCAGGGGCATTATGGTTTTAGCCATTGCACATTCTCCTGTTCACTGTCCTGTCATTCTACTTCTAACTTTCATGTCCCCACAAATCCAGTACACATCTCCTAGGGACTGGACTTGATTCTGCACTAGGTCTGCAGACACCTCACTATAAGACTCGCAGTAACCCTCAGTGAAGTTCCCAAGGGGTTTTCCCACCCCATGGTACTTCCCATAACATGTATAATTGCCAGGATATATATTAATACCTTCTGCTGGTTTAGGGGCTTTAGTGACTATGGGGTACTCCTTTTTCCAATATTCGCATAGGGAGTGGTGTGTAGCTGTGTTTGTAAACAAACTAAGGACACAGGTCTCATGTTCTGGGGGTATGTTAAGGGGGACTGTTCCTAGATGTGGTTTAGCCCCCTCACACACGTAGCAATTAGTCTTGTTATGTTTCCCTGCATTGTACCTCATCCATTGGAGCCATAAGTTGACATCTGAAAAACCAGTCTCAGCAGCAATGGTGTCTTCAAAGGTAGGGTCTGCTATGGCTACCATGTCTCCTAATGTTTTTTATGTGAGGCTTTAGGGGGTTCGAATTGGATGTGGATTGGGGAACTGTCCACTCTGGGTTATTGAACATGTCTTTCAGTTGAAAAGGTTTCCTAAAGCTGGGATACACATTTGCCCACCACAGACCCAATACATAGGTCCCACTGTCCCCTGGGCTGGGATTCTCAATGGTTAGTCTAAACTCTTTTGTGAAGTATTGATCTGTGTGCTTGTTGATTGTCATTCTGTCTAGGAGTGATTTCCCATTCTTGTCTTTCTTATTTTGGGTGATTTCAGGCTTATACCCCCAGTTTGTGTCCCCAGTGTTCCAACCCACTGCTCCCCAGTAATCACAGTTGTCGCCCCAGTAGTCGTCGGTAATACATACATACACAGTCATGGGACCTATTGTTCCTTCATAGGATCGGATTCTGTAATCTGTACCTGGAAGTATCTTACTATAAGGGGATATAAATGTGGCAACATGTGTGTTGGATGAGTTGTACCAGAATTGAGTTATACCATTTTTCTGTTTGATGGCCACCTCTTGGGCCTGAGCAAAGATTATAACAAAAAGGATAAGCAGGATCATGGCTTGGTCTTCTCAGCCTCTTCCTCGGGCACAGGACTTGCGGTGAGAGGTGTGTATCCACGAGTTCCTTCTGGCCACTTTTACTGATGTGTTGGTTGTCAGAAGGACTTGGAAAAGACCATCATATCTGGGTTTAAGGGTGTGTTTCCTCAAAAACTTCTTTATCAGGACCCAATCACCAAGGACCAACTTGTGCGATCCTGTGTCTAACTCAGGATCTGGAATGGAAGAAAACACTTGCGCATGGATACGGGTTAATTCTCGAGATAAGGCAGTCACATAATCAGTTAATACATCAGATTGCAGCTGCAACTGTTGTGGAAAGTAACAACCCAGTCTAGGGGCTGGACCAAACAATATCTCATAGGGTGACAGACCATGATTTCCCCTTGGGGTGTACCTGACACTGAACAAGGCAATGGGTAGGCTGTCTGGCCAACTCATTCCCTTTTCCTGAGACAATTTTAGCACTCTAGACTTTATTGTGCCATTTAGTCTTTCCACCTTCCCACTACTCTGAGGATGGTATGGAGTGTGGAAAGCTAGTGTGACCCCTAAGGCTGTCCATATCTCCTTGGTTACTGAGGCCGTGAAAGCCGGCTCCTGATCACTCTCTATAACCTCTAGGACACCATATCTGCACACAATTTCTGTTAAAAGTCTTTTAGCTGTGGTCTTCGCCGTCATGTTGGTAATGGGATAGGCTTCCGGTCTACGTGGCAGACGCAGTCTCTTGTTTAATTCCGTGATTCCTTCAACTTCTGTGGCTCCTTTTTTGATCCACACTTCTTTTTCTTCTTTATCAGCTGTCTCTTGTTGCTCCTTGAGGTGAGTCCTGTTTACAGGAAGGTTTTGTAGAATCATAGTGGTTTGTACAGTCTCTTCACGGGTGTCTATTGGGTCATCCAGGATAGGTGCATTCACTCTGCTGACCACTTCTCACGTTCCATCTGCAGCTTGCTTTGCGGCAGTATCTGCCAAATAATTGCCTCGTGCTTCTTGGGAAACCAGTTTGCCGTGTGCTTTTACTTTAAGTATGGCCACCTGCGTTGGGAGCAGTAAGGCATCCATCGGGTTCTTGATAGCTGTGCTGTGTTTTACAGGAGTTCCTGCTGCTGTCAGGAATCCTCTAGTTTTCCAGATGATCCCAAAATCGCAGGCTTCTTGTGCTGGCTTCAATGCTGAGGCTTGGAGGACCGTGTCTTCTGTGATAACTGCATATCCTGTATGGTACCGCCCAGCATCATCTGCATATCTGGAACCATCCACAAAGATTGTCAGGTCAGGATTTTCAAGGGCAGTTTCACTGACTGTCGGCAGGTGTGATGTCTCCATCTTCATCACTTCAAAACAGTCATGGGCGATATAGTGGTAATCATCTTCCACAGAGGTTCCCCCCTCGAGAAGCGGAAGTAGAGTGGATGGGTTGAGGGTATCACATCGGGGAATGGTGATGTTGTCAGGGAGAAGTAAGGCACACTGGAGTCTGAGGTGTCTTTGTGAAGACAGGTGTCTGGGTTGGATCTGGTTCAGTATGGCAGTTATGTCATAAGGAGCAAGAAGGATTAAGGGGTAACTCAAGACGAGGTCCGCAGTCTTGTCCAAGAGAACTTGGGCTGCAAAGACGGCTCTGAGGCAAGAGGGTCCCCCCTTGGCCACTGAGTCCAGTTGGCAGGAGTGATACCCTGAGTCTGTTATCATGGGCCTGAGCCCAAAACTCCTGTGGCATGTCCTTGCCTCTCAGTTTGAAAGTCTTGAAAGTCTTTTAGTCCAGAAGCAGAGGCTGCTGAGAGGATCTCCTTCAGGGTTTCAAAATTGTCCACAGCTTCTGGAGAAAGCAGGAAAGGGTCAGATCTCAGGGCATCATAAAGGGATTGCTTGACCTTGAGGCAAAGGGATTGCTTTGATTGCAGCAACTCTTTCTTCAGTGAGATGTCAGGTGCCTTGGGGGATGCAGAGGCCTGGGAAAATCACCTTCTTTCTGGACTTTTTGCTTTTTAAGGCCTTGCAACCTTGCTCAACCAGGTAGTGGAGGAGACTTTCTGAGAATATGGAGGCGTCACCGAAGGAATCTGCACACAGCAGGAAGACATCTACATATTGGAGAAGTACAACATCTGGGTGTAGTCTCATCCATGTGTCCAGGATGAGAGTCATTGCTTTGGCAAATTGAGTAGGGGAGTTCTGGGCACCTTGTGGCATAACAGTCCAGGTGTAGCTCTGCTAGCAATGTGTGGGGATTGGGGACGGTGGGGGTCTTCAGGATGGTAGCTTCATTCACTCGCTCTGAGGTCTTGTACCATCCTGTACTTTTCCCCTTTTGCGGTTCGCTTTTTCACTGGGAACTGTGGTGTGTTACAAGGAGATTTACAGGGTACCAAAGTTCCATTTGACAGAGGAGACTCAACTTGTCTTGAGATGGATGCCGATTGTGCAGGCTTCAAGGGGTATTGTGGTTTTCTGGGTAGGAGAGCCCCAGGCTTCAGTTGTACCATGACTGGCCGCACTTTCAGATGTCCTATTTTTTCCGGCCCTGTGGACCATAGGCATGTGGGGACCCGATCCAAAACTTCTTCGGGGACTTTAGGTTCGTCTTTTGGGTTCAGGGCTAACAGGAGTGGGATAGAGCGGAGTGCCGATGCGTCATCGACGGCCAGTGGTGAGGTCATCAGAACACCACCATCAGGTTGGTAGGAGATAGAGGCTTGGAGCCTGGACAGAACATCAGTTCCTAGTAGGTTCAGGGGGCATGTGGATGAGACCATAAATCTCGCTAATAAGTCAGGAAAGTTGCCGACTTGCAGGGGGCGGGTCAACGGGCTCTTTCTGGGCGTTCCATCAACCCCTACACATGCTATGTTGATGTCCGATAGGAATGAGGTATCGGGTAGTTCTTCTGCCCTGATTACGGACCGGGCTGCACCTGTGTCATGACAGGGGCAGGTGACACAGGCTTTCCGGAATCCTGGTGGAGAAGGTCCATGTGTTCCGGAGTGGGGTATGGCGGTTGGTGAGGTGGGTCCTGAGATTCTTGGCGATGAGTGTGACTGGTTCTGTATGGCCCAGTTTGACTGTGGTTGGGATTTGGGGGACTGTGGGTGAATTTCCATGGGCTTCGGTATTCCCTTCTGGAGTGGCTGGGTCTTTCGCAGTTGTAGCAAGCAGACACATGGAATTGGTACTGGTGGGCGCAGATAGGGTGTGTCAGAGGCCATCATGAGAGGAGCTACTCTCTACTGTTCTGTGAGGATTCTGGACCTAATAACTACTAATAACAACGTCTCAAGCTCAAAGGTTGTGGGTTCTCTATACTCAGACCCTTTCGGATTGACTCTTTAAGACCTGAAATAAATGTGGCAGCTGACATGTGTCTATGCTCTCTGTTCAGCACGCTAAAACCCAAATCAGTAAACTTCTTGTACACATATTGACTTCAGGCGTTCTAGAGTAGAGATGTGAACCATCTCCATACAGAATAATTTTTTAGGGAGCCTCGGTCCAGCCGATCTCCACAACATAGATATTTATTTTCCTTTCTAAACATTCTAATTAGATACTGAGTCTTTTTTTTTTTTTTTTAGAATACAAAACGCTCAGCACATAGATTTAAGCAAAGAAAGCACTTCCTCTTTTGCTCTTCTGGCATAATGCCTAGAATACATAAACTTCCTCTTTTGCTAATACAACTTAAACACAATTAAAACCAAAATAAATTCAGATTCTGACTGAAATATTCAAAAATATTCAATATATCCTATACATAAATTATTTATTCAATTAAAATGCGACATTGGTTGCTACTATGCACCATCACTGGAAACATGTGGGTGGGTTTTGGTGTGGGCGGTTGCATAGGGCGGTGGCTTAGGGCGTGTTGCCACAGGGGGAGGTGTCACTTAGAACAGAGGGGCGGTAGACGAAGGGCAGTGTCTACTTGGGGACCAGACGCCATTATAGGGCGGTGGCTGACTACTTAGCTTCCTCTTTTGTAGTTTTCTTGTACACGATACAACCATTTTGGTTCCATCCACCCTCTTCTTCATGAAAAGCGTTTGCAACTTTAAACCAAGCATCTGCTGCCCGTAGCAACCTATAATCTGACAACAGACCTTATTTACCTTTCAAAAAACAGTACACCATTCATCTACTTGGAATCTCCCACCCAAATGCATATCAATTCCACAAACTTTTGCTAATTTCTTTCCCTTTTTTACAGCATTCTCTCCCTCCCGCTCTAGTACCAAATCACAAGCCAAACTGCCCTCAGTGGGCCTTATTAACTTATTAACCATTTCACACAACTCTTGAATTGAATAGGGGGAGAGGAAAGCAAGAAGGGTTGAGGTAAAATAGAAAAGAAATTAAGATATGCAGTGACAGGGTGATGTGGAAGATGAGAAAGTGAAGAGATCTCTGTTAAATCTGCAAAAGGAGAGACATGAAACAGACCATGAAAAAAACACAGAATGTAAGTCAACAGCTAGTACTCAGTGAACAATTTTAAACATCTTCTACACGTCCTAACTCAAACCCCAAACTCCTCACCCTGGCTTTCTCTGCCCCCTCGTAATCTTCTGGCTGCTGAGGTTGCAGGGGACAACTTTTTACTTCCCTGTCCTCTTATCCTAGCCTCAGCCTCAATAACTTCCAATTTCTTACCAACTGAAAACTTCACTGGATAATGTACATTCAATCTGAATACCATTACTTGGGGGATCTCTGGCACTAGGGGTTTGTAACCGAGAATAGATCTCTTATAACCTGGCTCTACCTTTGTGACCAAGCCCCAGGCCTCCTCATTAATGCCAAAGTCCACAGACACATCTAGGACATGACATTACCAACAACAATTGATGTGACGACTGGAGTGAATTCTGGACTTAATCAGATCCTCACGGGATCCCTACGCCACCGCTGGGCGTAATTTGACGCCCCCTTTCCTGGTAACCCGTGCTTTACCGCACCCGTGCTTTACCGCACAATTATTTGCCCCAGGAGGAGTTTACTGCGTCCCGATGCCCTCTCTTGATATCAATCCTCAAGAGAAGTTTAACCACGTCAATTCCATCCGTGAACATATAATCAATCCCTCATTCACAACAGCCATCACACAACACGATCGATCGACAAAATCGACAAGATCGACACCACAATATACCACAAATACAAATACAGGCAGGTCAGAAACAATTGCAGGTTCGTACTATATAAATAGGCTTGAGACAAGATATATACCTGTCTTTGTGGACCTCGGGAAGCCGATGCGGAGACAGAAATTAACCAAATACGATGCGGATCAAACAGCAGACAAATTATTAAAAAGTGTCTTACCGTTTTCTCCAGAGTTGATCAGGCTCTGCTCCGCCCGTATTTGATTCTGTTTCAGCGTCCTCTACGTACGGCTTCCTTTTGGGCCAAAATCTCGAGCCCCACTTCTGGGCGCCAAAATGTTTTGGCCCGAACAGAACCGCTCGGTACCCTTTTTTCTGTCCCCCTGGCCAAATTAACCTTCGATGTGAAAATGTGCACATTCAACCACAAATCACTGACACGGACACGTTCAGTAAGTTTGGTACTTCTGACGTTTACTTCCTGGGCTCAAAATTATATATTGAGAGCTGGATATTTTGTTATCCAATCAAATATCAAATAAAACAAGCGTGTACAAACCACAAATTATACATATTCATTATTGTGACGAAATGTAAGCTTTGCTGGGTTATATCTGTATAAGGAGATAGCAGACTATCATAGCTAATTACGGTGTCTTATTTTCAGTTCCTGTTTGTCTTGAGTGTAGCCTCATAGGCCTGAAAATAGGTGCAATCTTCTTAACTTTGTTCTTTGTACTTTAACTCTTGCAGTTCTGTTTCACATGAAAGGAGAAGCTGGCAGACATCTAATTTGAGCATGATTAAGGCTAATAGCTGAGTATAAGAAAATAAGCACTTATACTTATGCGATTATATTAGAAATAGGCATTTCACAATAACGCTCATAATCACATTCCATTACAAAAGGAATGTTTCACTTTTGTTGTTTCTCTTTAAGCATTAATAAAATCACTGCTCCCGAAAAAACGGCCGTTTTTAAAACTTTTTTTGCATTGATACATGTCCAGTGGGGTAGGACCCAGGTCCCCAAACACTTTTTATGACAATAGCTTGCATATTAACCTTTAAAATTATCACTTTTGATTTCTCCCATAGACTTTTAAAGGGTGTTCCGCGGCTTTCGAATTTGCCGCGAACACCCCAAATTGTTCGCTATTCGGCGAACGAGCGAACAGCCAATGTTCGAGTCGAACTCATGTTTGACCCAAACAGACAGCCCATCCCTAGTAGTCGCCTTGTTGCGGCACTTGGCGACAGGGAGACATCTACAGGACCTCAAGTTCTCTACAGGCATCTCCCCCCAGGCTCTGGGGATCATTATTCCAGAGACCTGTTCTGCCATCATTCAGGTCCTGCAGAAGGACTATATTAGGTTAAGTTTTCTCCTTTAACATCACATTCTATGTATTTAATGTATGCTAATGTTTTGTATTGCTTTCATCATTCCCTAATTACCATGATTGTAATATGCTGTGAATGTCCTCTTTATCCTGATGCAAGTTGTAAGCTTTTAATGCTCCTTTTTTGGCCTACATGCATATTTGCCTTTACTAACATCCCCAGTATGCTGTCCTGGGCCCATACACACCTAGCCTAGTCACTTAACAATGTATTTTGTCAGCTCCATTGTAGTGCTTTACCCTAAACACCCCCTAAAATGTGTCTAAATGTTATTGTTGTCCTTAAATCCAGGCCAGAGGCTTTTTTTGGGGTCCCAAACTCATTTATAAACCCCCCTAAAATTTTCCAATGGGCCATCAGAGGGGGTGAGGAATCGGATAAGTGGACCTTATTTTTTTGTCTTTAAATACTCCTTAAATTAAATGTTATACTGATGTTGGCCAAGAATGTTTGTGTCTAATCTGCTTGCAATGTTATGTGCAAAAGTACTAATATTTTTTTTCCTTTTTTGACTCCACAGTTTCTTTCAACGCCACAGGAAAGGTAGAATGTGGCCTCCCAGTTTGTTGCCCAGCAGTGGGACTTTCATAACTGCGGAGGGGCAATCGATGGGAAACACATCGTACCACCACTTGGGCTCATACTATTTTAATTATAAGGGTTTCAATAGTATCGTGTTGATGGCGGTGGTGTTGGCGACATATGAATTTTTATATGTGGACGTGGGGAAGAATGGGCCGGATGTCGGATGGTGGAGTCTTTGCCCAGACCGAGTTCTACTGACGTCTCCAGAGTGGTGGCTTGGGATTGCCACCTGCAGAAGAGAATGTTGAAGGACTCCCATTTTTTTTATTGTTGATGAAGCATTTGGTCTGGGTGATCACCTGATGAGGCCATTTCCCCAGAGGACCCTCACCCCGGAGAAGAGGGTTTTTAATTACTGGCTGGCCAGAGCCAGAAGAATCAAGGAGAATGCCTTTGGGATAATGGCCAGCCGGTTCTGCCTATTTTTTACGGCAATTAATATGGCGGAGTACAAACTGAACCACATAGTTCTAGCATGCTGCATACTTCTCAACTTTTTAAAGAGAAATGCTCCTAATTATTTTGCCTTAGTTGGGCCTGAAGCCGGACTTCCTGAAAATACACTGACGGCCCTGGAAGCTGGCCATCCTGGCTTGCCCCCCCAAAGCGCCCGTGAAGTGTGGCAAAAATATGTTGATTATTTTACGGGTAGGGGGGCCATTGCTATGCCAGCAAATTTGTAAATATTTTCTATTTGAGAAAAAAAATGTCTGATAAAATCTTGATTTTGATTTGCTGCTTGTGTTTCTTTTAGCTGTCTCCTAGGTTCTTCTAGTGCACTTGTAGTGCCAAGTGGTAAAACCCATTGTCACTGTAAACACCAACTAAATACTAAAACTGGTATTGAGCATTGAAAGAAGAAGCCACGCATTGTTGGGTATAAAACCTTTTACTCTGTGCACATTCACATGTGCCTTATAAAACATTTTTGGGTAAAAAAACAACATCTTGGTTTTATAAAGTTTTACCTTGAAATTTTTTTTTAGTACATAAACAGGTATGTTTCAAAACATGACACACACAACTCAGGAACTTAAAAGGTTCAATATTGAGAAACTGAAGGCAATATCAGACATTATAGTGTCAAAAATGTATTGATCTTGCCTTCATCAGATGGGGTGATGTCACCCCTGTAAAAGCCACATTTTGAAGATGCACAAAAATTGGTAGTCAAATTGGGGATTTCCCTCCTTATCCCGTGCCTAATGTAAGCATGTGTTATCTCCCATCATGGGGATCATTGGATGTGTTTTGGGGGTGCAACCACTTCCTCTCACCTACTTGAGTTGCAAGGAAGGGGTTGCACCCACAAAACACGTACATTGATATCCCCTGATGGCAGATAGCACATGTTGACACACTGTGTGCATCTTCAAAATTTGGCTTTTAAAATGCAACCAAAATGTGTCAAAATTGGTCCAAAAAAATTTAAAATGGTGTGATTTTCTTGTTCTTTAGATTCTCCCTAATACATCAATCATGTTCTTCAGTTTTTTTCAACCTGATTTATGATGTCTAAATACCGACTACACATCATTATCTCCTGGATTAGTATTGCACTGGTAAAATGAGGAGCTTGTTCTTCCACAACATGCACATCACCTAAAAGAAAAAATACACAGCATGTAATATAAATATGCAGGCATACCTCTATTACCTGAATCTGTGGTGTCAGACACTGACATGTTGTAGTGTTTGAGGTTCTCTGTTCCCCTTCTTCAGGAACTGGGGGGTTCCTGGTGTCCTCAGATGTCCCGAGTCTTTTCTCCCCTATGAGCATGAAACAAAAGGTATACTTAGCACACCTATATTTGAGGCAGAAATAGGAATATGAAACATTGCTTGGAAGTTATCAGAAACCATGAACCAGACCGAGAGAGAAGTACAGTAAAATCACACTTGTTTATTAATAAAAATAAAAAGCCAAATAGAGTAAGTGTAGTCAAAGCATAGCCAGAGTCCAGTAACTGGATTGGGTAGTCAGCCAAGCCAGAGTTCAGTAACCAGATTGGGTAATAAGCCAAGCCAGAGTTCAGTAACCAAATCGGGTAACCAGCCAGGCCAGAAGTCAGGGATCCAAGTAGAGGAACAGCAAGCAGGATAAGGAGCCAGAAGGGATGTCAGCAAAGCCAGTCTTTAAACAGGAACGCAGGAGATGGTGACCTGACAGTACCCCCCCTCAATGACCCCTCCCCCTCAGAGGACTACCGGGTTTGAGGAGAAAATGTCTATGGAAATCACGGAGGAGGGCAGGAGCATGTATGTATAAGGATGAGACCCAGGAGCGTTCCTCCGGACCGTATCCCTTCTAATGCACCAGGTACTGTATGCGCCCACAGAACCTAGGGGAGTCAACAATGGATTGTACCTCATACTCCTCATGGTTCTCAACCTGTATAGGGTGAGGACATGGCACCAAGGTGGTAAAGCGGTTGCAGACCAACTGTTTCAATAAGGAGGCATGAAACACATTTGAGATCCGCATACTAGGAGGAAGGTCCAACGCGTAAGCCACTGGGTAAATCCTGCGAAGGATATGGAAGGGCCCAATAAACCAAGGTGCGAACTTCAGTGAGGGAACATGAAGTCGGAGGTTGCGAGATGACAACCAGATCCTGTCGCCAACCTGGTAGGAAGGCACAAGCAGGCATCTGCGGTCAGCATGGAGGCTGTACCTATAATTAGCATGACGCAAAGCCTCCTGGACTAGTGCCCAAGTGGATTGAAGACCACGGAGATGCTCCTCTAGCACAGGAATACTCCGCGGAACAAACGAGTCAGGCAACATGGAAGGTTGAAAACCATAATTCGACATAAATGGAGACAATCAGCAAGCAGAATTCAAGGCACTGTTGTAAGCAAACTCTGCCCATGGTAATAGGTCTGACCAGTTGTTGTGATGGTCAGAAATATAGCAACGTAGGAATTGCTCCAAGGACTGATTGGCTCATCTGCGGCCCCATTAGACTACGGGTGAAACGCAGAGGAGAAAGCAAGCTGAATTCCCAACTGTGCACAAAAGGCTCGCCAGAACCTGGACACAAACTGACTACCTCTGTCCGAGACAATCACCCTGGGTAGCCCATGTAAGCGAAAGATCTTCCGAGCAAAAATGGAAGTCAGTTCCTTAGAAGTGGGCAACTTCTTAAGTGGAATACAATGACACATCTTTGAGAACCGGTCAACCACAATAAGGATAACTGTGTTGCCTTGGGAGTTGGGAAACTCCACAATGGAATCCATAGACAGGTGGGTCCAGGGCCTCTCTCCATTGGGTATGGGTTGTAGGAGGCCCACTGAAAAGTGTCGTGGAGTCTTACTCTGAGCACACATGGAACAGGCAGCTATGAAGGCGGTTACATCAGCACGTAGACTAGGCCATCAGAATTGTTGGGAAATGGGCCAAAAGAGTTGATTCTTCCCAGGGTGGCCAGCAGCCTTGGGAGAAGGGTAAGTCTGGAGCACAGCAGTACGGAGACTCTCGGGAACAAAGCAGCGGTCACAAGATTTCTCTGGAGGAGCATCGACCTGAGCAGCAAGAATTTTGTCACCCAAAGGAGAAGTAAGACTGGCGCAAACTGTAGCCAGAATACGATCAGGAGGAATCACAGGAACCGGAACCGACTTCATCTTGGAAGTGGAGGACGATTTCTTGGAAAAGTAGCCACACGGATGCACAGCACACTCAGAGTTAGGACGTTGAGACAGAAGGGCGCCAACTCCAGTCTCAGAAGCATCAACTTCTAGGATAAAAGGCAACATAGGATCAGGGTGTGCCAACACAGGAGCAGAAACAAAGGCAGCCTTGAGACTCTCAAAGGCCTTAATGGACTCTGGAGACCAACTCTGTGGGTTGTCGTCTTTCCTGGTCATATCAGTCAGGGGCTTGACCAGAGACGAGAAGTTACGAATAAACTTCTAAACAATATTAGTTGACAGAGCCAAGAAAACGCTACAGAGGACGTAAACCCACGGGTTGAGGCCACTGTAGGACCACTGAAAGTTTCACTGGGTCCATCGAAAAACAAGCAGCCCAGGAATTTAACCTGTTCACAAAGGAATTCGCACTTTTCCAATTTACAATAGAGATTGTTCTCTCTTAGTCTCTGAAGCACACGACAGACATCTGTGTGGTGGCTCTCCAGGGACTTGGAAAATATGAGGATATCGTTGAGATAAACCACCACACATAACTGCAACAAATCTTGGAGGACATTGTTAATGAACTCATGGAAAACTGCCGGAGCATTACAAAGGCCAAAAGGCATTACGAGATCCTCATAATGACCTGATCTGGTATTAAACGCAGTTTTCCACTCATCGCCCTCCTTAATCATGATGAAATTGTATGCCCCTCTCAAATCAAGCTTTGTGAAAAACGTTGCTCCCTTGAGGCGGTCAAATAACTCAACGAAATGGGATAGGCATTCTTAATCGTGAAACGATTGAGACGCCTATAATCGATAGAAGGTCTCAGTTCACCACTCTTCTTCTTCACAAAAAAGAAACCAGCACCAGCAGGAGACGAGGATTTGTGGAAGAAACCTCGAGAAAGTGCATCTGCAACATACTCCTCCATGGCCTTATCCTCCAAGACCGACAAATTGTAAACCCTGCCACGAGGGGGTATGGCACCAGGTTGAAGGTCAATTGCGCAATCATACGACCGGTGTGGAGGCAAAGAACTGGCTTGACCTTTGTCAAAGACATCACTAAAATCGCGGTACTCCTCCGGCAGGGAGGAGAGTGAAGAGGTGCACAGGACCTTGGCTACTTTCTGGAAGCAGCTCTCACTGCACTGTGGCAACCAGGACAGAACCTCAGCCAATCAAGAGAAGGGTTGTGCCTCTGTAAGACAAAGACAATTCCATAGCTCAACTTACCAACCAGTCTGCTGACCAACCAAATTAGCCTGTCTAACCGTCTGTTAAATGCAGGGGTTTAGTAAGTGCCTCTGTAACCAAGGATAACCAATAACCAGTGGAAACTTAGGTGAGGAAATAACTTGGAATTGAATTATCTCATGGTGAAGGGTCCCTACGGCCATGAACAACAGAACAGTCTCATGAGTCACATGGGCAGGCTGCAGAGGTCTCCCATCAAGAGCCTCAATGGCAAGTGGAGTGTCACATAGCTGCAGCGGAATCAAGTGCTTCGATATAAAGGCAGCATCAATGAACAGGCCTGCAGCCCCAGAGTCGATTAGAGCCTGTATCTCAACGGATGACTCAGCCCAAGACAAGGTAACCGAAACCAGAGGCTTATCTTTTTGGGAAACTGGAGACGAAACAACGCCACCTAAGGTCTGTCTGTAACAGGACCTCAAGGTTCGGGCGTTCCCTGGATGGGTAGGACAAGACTTCAAAAAGTGACCAGCCTGGCCACAATAAAGGCACAATCTCTCCCTCCTCCTAAGGGCTCTCTCATCCGCAGAAAGATGCGTGAAGCCCAAGTGCATGGGTTCATCTTCACAGACCCACTCGGTACCAGGAGGCATGGGAGGTGAGGGAGGCAAGGGTGGGACTGCAAAGTTCAGAGACAAATGTACAGGAGGCTTGCGGCAGCACTCCTTAAAAGAGAGTCTTTCTCTGAGTCTAGAGTCAATGAGGATGGCAAACGAGATCAAGCTTTCCAGCTCAGTGGGTATATATCGGGCTGCTATCTCATCCTTGATGGAATCTGAGAAACCATGAGAAAAAGCAGCCACGAGGGCCTCATTGTTCCAAGCAACCTCTGCTGCCAGAGTACGGAATTCAATCGCGTAATCGCAACAGTTCTCGTACTCTGTTTGATGGACATGAGGCACTTGGCAGCAGAAGTGGAGCATGCGGGAACGTCAAATACCCTTTTGATGGAAGCCACAAATTCTGGGTAACTCAGGACCACAGGTTTTTGTGTCTCCCATAGAGGGTTAGCCCAGGCCAAGGCTCTCTCAGAAAGCAAAGATATCACAAACCCTACTTTGCTTCTGTCCGTGGGAAACGCCTGGGGCAGCATCTCAAAGTATATCTCAACCTGGTTGAGAAACCCTCTGCATTGAACTGGATCGCCCCCAATTCGCTGGGGAAGCGGAGCAGAACCAGACATGCCTCTTATAGAGATAATACTTGAGGCAGGTGCCTGCACAGAGACTGGAGCAGCAGCAGGGATGGCCTGCAACACGGGTTGTACCGGAGCAGCCATAGTGGGGGATTCCAGGTGAGCCGTGTGACTCAGGAGCATTTGTAACGCCATGGCAAACTGATCCATGCGGTGATCTTGCTCATCCAATCTGGAAAAATATTACCAACAAGTGGACTGACTGCATCTTCTAAATTCATGGCCTTCACCTACTATCAGAAACCATGAATCAGACAGAAGTACAGTTAATCACACTTGTTTAATAATAATAAAAAGGTAAACAGAGTAAGCGTAGTCAATGCATAGCCAGAGTTCAGTAACCAGATAGGGTAGTCAGCCAATGCCAATGTAAGAGAGACAGAGATCAATGTAGTAGTACAGCATGCAGGATCAGGAGCCAGAAGGGACATCAGCTGAGCAAGTCTTCAACAGGAACGCATGAGAAAGTTTCTGAGATGTGACTGAAGGCAGAGATGAAGTGAGCTGGACGGACCAGCAGATCATCAACAGCTGAGTGGCCAGCTCAGAGAAGGAAGGGCTGAGCCCAGCCCTGACAGTAATCAATGGGATCGGGTAGGCATTCTTAATCGTGAAATGATTGAGACCCCTATAATCAATACAAGGTCTCAGTTCACCACTCCTCTTCTTCACAAAGAAGAAACCAGCACCAGCAGGAGACGAGGATTTGCGGATGAAACCCTGAGAAAGTGCATCTGCAACATACTCCTCCATGGCTTTATCCTCCAAGACCGACAAAGGGTAAACCCAGCCACGAGGGGGAGTGGCACCAGGTTGAAGTTCAATTGCGCAATCATATGGCCGGTGTGGAGGCAAACTACCGGCTTGACCTTTGTCAAAGACATCGCTAAAATCACGGTACTCTTCTGGCAGGGAGGAGAGTGAAGAGGTACACAGGACCTTGGCTACCTTCCAGAAGCATGTTTCACTGCATTGTGGTGACCAGGAGAGAACCTCATCACGGAGCCAATCAAAAGAGGGGTTGTGCTTCTGTATCCAAGGATAACCAATAACCAGCGGAAACTTAGGAGAGGAAATCACTTGGAATTGGATTATCTCATGGTGAAGAGCCCATACGGCCATGGACAACGGAACCGTCTCATGAGTCACATGGGCAGGCTGTAGAGGTCTCCCGTCAAGAGCCTCAATGACAAGTGGAGTGACAGGCAGCTACAGTGGAATCGAGTGCTTTGATACAAAGGCAGCATCAATGAACAGGCCTGCAGCCCCAGAGTCGATTAGAGCCTGTATCTCGATAGACGACTTAGCCCAAGAAAGAGTGACCGAAACCAGGGACTTAACCTTCTGGATAACTGGGGATGACACAACACCACCTAAGGTCTGTCCATGACAGGACCTCAAGGTTCGGGTGTTCCCAGGACGGGTAGGACAAGACTTCAAAAAGTGACCTGCCTGGCCACAATAAAGGCACAATCTCTCCCTCCTCCTAATAGCTCTCTCATTCGCAGAGAGACGCATGAAGACCAAGTGCATGGGTTCATCTTCACTGACCGACTCGGTACCAGGAGGCACGGGAGGTGAGTGAGGCATGGGTGGCACTGCAAAGCTCGGATGCAAACATACAGGAGGCTTCTGCAAGCACTCCTTAAAAGAAAGTCTTTCTCTGAGTCTGGAGTAGGGATGAACACCCCCCGGATTGGTTTGCACCAGGACTTGCGAACGGACCAAAACTTCGCACAAATGTTAGAACCCCATTGAAGTCTATGGGACTTGAACGTTCGAAATCAAAAGTTTTATTAAAAATTTTAAAGGCTAATTTGCATGGTATTGTCCTAAAAAGGGTTTGGGGACCTGGGTCCTGCCCCAGGGGACATGTATCAATGCAAAAAAAAGTTTTAAAAACTGACGTTTTTTCGGGAGCAGTGATTTTAATAATGCTTAAAGTGAAACAATAAAAGTGTAATATTCCTTTAAATTTCGTACCTGGGGGTGTCTATAGTATGCCTGTAAAGGGGCTCATGTTTCCCGTGTTTAGAACAGTCTGACAGCAAAATGACATTTCAAAGGAAAAAAAGTCATTTAAAACTACTCGCGGCTATTAATGAATTGCCGGTCCGACAATACACATAAAAGTTCATTGATAAAAACTGCATGGGATTTCCCCACAGGGGAACCCCGAACCAAAATTTAAAAAAAAACTGGCGTGGGGGTCCCCCTAAATTCCATACCAGGCCCTTCAGGTCTCGTATGGATTTTAAGGGGAACCCTGCGCCAAAATTTAAAAAAAAATGGCGTGGGTCCCCCAAAAATCCATACCAGACCCTTATCTGAGCATGCAACCTGGCAGGCCACAGGAAAAGAGGGGGGGACGAGAGAGCGCCCCCCTACTGAACCGTACCAGGCCACATGCCCTCAACATTGGGAGGGTGCTTTGGGGCCTCATCCCCACAACCCTTGCCCGGTAGTTGTGGGTGTCTGCGGGCGGGGGGGCTTATCGGAATCTGGAAGCCGCGAAGGAAACCGAAAGGAAGATAGAAGAAAGAAGAAAAGATGGAAAGAAGAAGACTTTAAATAAAAGAATTGTCAAAAACTGTCTCTTGTAATTTTTAACATTTTTGACACTTTTTTGTGAAATGGTAGGGGTACTTTTGTACCCCATTACCATTTCACACGAGGGGCGGGATCTTTATTAATAAAAATAAAAAGGTAAATAGAGTAAGCGTAGTCAAAGCATAGCCAGAGTCCAGTAACCGGATCGGGTAGTCAGCCAAGCCAGAGTTCTGTAACCAGATCAGGTAATCAGCCAGGCCAAAAGTCAGGGATCCAAGTAGAGAAACAGCAAGCAGGATAAGGAGCCAAAAGGGATGTCAGCAAAGCCAGTCTTTAAACAGGAACGCAGGAGATTGTTTCTTGTGATGTGACCAAGGCAAAGGCAGAAATGAAGTGAGCTGGAGATCTTTAAGTAGGCGGGACTGACAAGCAGATCCACAACAGCTTGTTAACTGTGGAGAGAGATGAGAGCTGGCAATTAGCTGACAGCTGAACGGCTAGGTCAGAGAAGGAAGGGCTGAGCCAGCCCTGACAGAAGTGTGGTACAATTGTCTGTTTTAGCACAGTTCCAAGCTGAATACATGATTTTTTCCTGTTAGCAATGCTGGAATACTTACCTTTTTTTGGACAAGTTTCACACATGGAGACACCCCAAGTATTCACTGGAGTACCTGTGTGGGACACCCTAAAAAGTTTGTTCTGGTGTCCCACACTAGTGCTCCTGAGTCCAGATGTGTAAACAGCTGCTGAGTGTCCTCTCTTTACATTACACTGAATAAGGTTTGCAATTCATTCTAGTTTCAAACACATCTAGACAACAATGTCCTAAACTTCTTTTAATACAAATTAGCATGACCAAATGTAGTTAACCCTGTATCTGCCAAAAACATCGTATTTAGTTGGCAAACGAATGATGTTTACTGCGACCGATTACTGTGCCCACGAACATGAAAGTAGCCATTTAAAACTGTACAACAGTAAAGAAAAGCACATGGAGCAGCATGTAATTAATAATAATAATAATAATAGGTACACGCGACAACTACTCACTTTTTAGAAGCAGTTTCTTGATCTTTCTGTACTGATTCTGCTCCCTCAATTTCAGGTCTGACCAGCGTTTCCTCAATTGCTCCTTGGATCGTTGTACCCCAAAATTCCTGTGCAGACTTCTCACTACTTTAGACATGATCTTGGCCTTTCTCACATTTGGGTTTAGGTAAGGTCCATACTTCCCATTATAGTCGGCCCTCTTCAAGATGTCCACCATCTCCACCATGTCTACAAAGGCCATATTTGAGGCCTTAAATCTCCTGCTGGATCATGACGTTTCTGGCTCCGGGCTTTCCCCCTCGTTACTGCTATTACGCACCTGCTGTGTCCCCACCATGTTCCTCTCCCACTACGATGAAAGAGAAGGGGCGGGGAATATTCTAGAAAGAACATCAGGGGCAGGCGACGTGGGCGGAGTTTCACGCATGCGCAGTGTATATAAAGCTAACACGCGTGTGTCGTACCTACATTCTGTGTACGGAGGAAGGAAACGATGAACGTTCTAACGAAGGTAACATTTTAACTTGGGACATCAGTGGCCTATACTGATTCGAGATTGAGGAATATATTGGGATAAGATTGTTGTCTTGTGTTTTGTCTTGCAGCAAATATGAAAGAATTCAAAGACCATGAATTCATGGGCCAGTTCATAGACAGATACAGGGATATGAGAAATTTGTGGGAGGTTAAAAACTTATATTGAAATAAATCAGCTAGGAAGGCATCACTGGAGAAACTGCTGCAATTTGTGAAGACGCAGGTCCCCGACGCAGACAATCGAGTTTGTGGATAAGAAAATTGGTAGCTTGAGAAGCACGTATAGGAAGGAGCTTAATAAGGTCCAGGCTTCCATGAAATCAGGAGCAGCAGCAAAGGATGTGTATGTACCCAGTCTGTACTACAGCAGGATGAGGTTTCTGGAAGACCAGATTGAAGCCAGGGAATCACTTTCTACACTTCCATCCACCCTTCCCTCAACCCCAGCTGAGGCTTTGGAGGACCAACCTGGGCCTTCCATCCTGGAAGAAGTTGAGGGGCCCAGCTGGAGCCAGGTATAGTATTTTTTAACATATTTATTGTCTGAAAATTATTGTTGTTAACTAGATGTTATTGATAATAAATGAATGATTGAACAAAAAGTGTTTTACATATCAATAGACAGTAGGGGCCAAAAATGATTGTGACAAGAATGAAAAATGCTGGGCACAGACTGATAGTCTTTTCTATTTGTTAACATTCAATTTGCAACAGTCATGAGCTGAAAATTGTGTGTGATTGATGGACCAAAAACTAAAACTATGTCCCTTTTTCATACACAGGAAGACCTCAGCCATGCTCTGGAATGTGGCAGACAGAAGGAGGCAGAGGTAAGTGTCAGCCAGGAGGTGGGGTTAAGTGTCAGCCAGGAGGTGACTGGGCCCAATAGCCTCACCCAATCCCAGGTGCCTCCCCTCTCCCTTACAACAAAAAGGGCCAAGAAGGGGAGTAACGTGGAGGAGGCAATGCTGAAGAGGCCTATGGCTGCTATGTAGCTGCAAAATTGCAGCAAATCGAGGAGGGCCAACGCTTCATCTGTGAGAAGATTATTTTTCAGGTCCTTCATAACAGGTTGAGGGGCCAAATGATTGATAACATGCACTTATGTGCGCTCGCCCATCCTCCTCCTCCTCCTGCCACAAGTCCACCTCCAGAGCCACAGCCTCCAAGGAAGGCTGCAGGGAAGGCTACAGGGAAGCGTGGAGGGAAGGCTGCAAGGAAGACATGAAAGTGATGGCCTGGGTTCAGTCTGGTCTGACAGAAGACGCAGCCTGTTGTAGTACCACAGCCTGGGGACATATATGTCATCTGCTGCTGTTCCTGATCTCTGGGAATCCTGGACCAGATTGTACTCCCTATTATATGGACTTCTCAGGCTACCAATTTTTATTTACAAAGAGTTGATATGTGCCCTGGGGTACAGAGGCTTCGCAAATTCAAGCAGTTTCTCCTGCATTGCCTTCCTCTTTATTTTATATATTATGGGGGGTGATGTGGGTAATGTGAGGAAGTATAGTAATAACTGCCCAAGTAACAAATATGCACAAAATGGAATGAGAAAGTAACTTTATCTGAACAAGCCTGCTGCGCCAGCAAGTACATTTAGAACTGCGGGAGGTCAATTTATGCACCACGCATGGGCAAACGGCATTTGCGCTTGTTCAAATGCTTTGGTTCACTGCACCGGCAAAATCTTAGTAAATGTCAAGCAACGTAAATGCATTTGCATAGGTTAAACGGGCGCACCTCTAAACTTTTTTTTTGTTTTTAACGCTGGTTCACTTTGCAGCTATAATGAAATGTCGGTCCGGCAATACACATAAAGGTTCATTGATAAAAACAGCATTAAGGAAAAAAACTAAATTAAGAAAAAAAAAATGCGTGGGGTTCCCCCGAAACTCCATACCAGGCCCTTCAGGTCTGGTATGGATATAAAGGAGAACCCCACGCCAAAAAAAAATGGCGTGGGGGTCCCCCTCAAAATCCATACCAGGCCCTTCAGGTCTGGCATGGATTTTAAGGGGAACCCCGCGCCAAAATTTAAAAAAAAATTGTTGATGGGGACAAGGGCCTCATCCCCACAACCCTTGCCCGGTGGTTGTGGGGGTCTGCAGGCGGGGGGCTTATCGGAATCTGGAAGCCCCCTTTAACAAGGGGACCCCCAGATCCCAGCCCCCCCTGTGTGAAATGGTAAAGGGGTACAAAAGTGTCAAAAATGTTAAAAATGACAAGAGACTTTTTTTGACAATTCCTTTATTTAAAGCCTTCTTCTTTCCATCTTCTTCGGGTCTTCTTCCTTCCTTCTTCCTTCGGTTTCTTCCTCCATCTTCTTCCTCTGGTTCTTCCTCCAATCCTCTGCTTCTTGCTCCGGTGTTCTCGTCTGGCATCTTCTTCCCCGCTTCGTTCTTGGCCCGCTCTGCATCCAGGGGAGGCGCGGGGTTCCCCTTAAAATCCATACCAAACCTGAAGGGCCTGGTATGGACTTTGAGGGGGACCCCCACACCATTTTTTTTTAATTTTGGCGCAGGGTTCCGCTTAATATCTATACCAGACCTGAAGGGCCTGGTATGGAATTTCGGGGGAACCCCACGCATTTTTTTTGTTAATTTTGTTTTTTTCTTAATGCTGTTTTTATCAATGAACTTTTATGTGTATTGCCGGATCGACATTTCATTATAGCCACAAGTAGTTTTAAATAACTTTTATTCCTTAAGGGCCAGTTCACACCACATGCATCAAAAACGCATGGAAAGTAGGTTATATGGTTTTCAATGGCATAGTTCACACCAGTGCTTGCAGTTCCACTGCGTTTCCAGTTCCCAAAAAAAAAGTAGAACATGCTGCATTTTTTATGCACTGGACTGTACTGGAACACTGTAAAATGCATCAAAAATGCACTGGAACGCACATAAATGCACCAAAAATGCACTGCAACACACTTGTCCTTATTTAAGGTTAAGAAAAAAGAGGGGGGAAAGCACTGGACTGCATCAAAAACGCACCAAAAACACACTGGAACGCATCAAAAACGTGTATGCAGAAAAGGACCTGGATCGCATCCGGACTGCATTTCTATGGTGTGAACTGGCCCTTAGGGCCCTTAGGGCCAGTTCACACCATAGAAATGCAGTCCGGACGGGTTCCAGGTGCTTTTCTGCATGCACGTTCCAGTGCATTTTTGGTGCATTTTTGATGCAGTCCAGTGCTTTTTTTCCCCCTCTTTTTTCTTAAACTTAAATAAGGACAAGTGTGTTACAGTGCGTTTTTGGTGCATTTAGATGCATTCTGGTGCATTCCAGTGCATTTTTTATGCGTTTTACAGCTTTCCAGTGCAGTTCAGTGCAGAAAAAATGCAGCATGTTCTACTTTTTTTCTGGAACTGGAACGCACTGGAACTGCAAGCACTGGTGTGAGCTATGCAATTAAAAAACATATAACCGACTTTCCATGCATTTTTGATACATAAAATATGCACTGGAATGCATTGGTGTGAACTGGCCCTTAAGCAATTTGGCATATTTAAAGGCATTTCTCCTTGTTTGGTTATTGGGGTTGTCCAATTGGTGACGTTGATATATGTCCCTTAGGGTGGGACCTGGGCCCCCATTTTAGGGCCAATAACTAGAAGATAAGCCAGCCAGGTGGGGACTAGTAAAATTACCAAGTCAGTTCCCTTAGACTGCAATGGTATTTGTTCTATAACTTTTGCACATGTTAGGCTCTTTAGTTGCCCCCCTGGACTGGGGGGTGTTTTGACCCATCTGTAATTTTGGTGCATGCTGGATGATGTGCTTAATTTTGGACAGGGGGTGGCTTATTTTGTGCTAGCTGCATTTGGGTTGTTCTGGGCATGCTCAGGGACTTTGTTTTTTTCCTGTGTCTTTTGGTTTGTGAAATGCATTTGGGTTGGTCTGGGCATGCTCAGGGACTTCGTTTTTTTCTTTTTGGTGCTTTTTGTGTGTGAACAGCACTTGGATGTTTCTGGGCATGCTCAGAGTGTGTTTTTGGGGTTAGTAATTTAAGGACATCCTTAACAGTTGTACCCACTTTGAAGTTCTCTCTACATTGGGTGAACTTACATTTTATGTGTTTCATGGACTGTGCATGTGTTTGCAATTGCCTCATTAGCACACAAGCCTATGTTATATAAAGCTTGCAGATAGCATTCTTTACTTTGCCCTGAAAAGAGCCAAGATTGTGTGATGGTCTGAATTTTTCTTTGCTGAGCTCAATGGAGCAAAAGGGGATTCAGAACACCCTGCAGTTTCAGGTTATGCCTGGTCATTTGCATAAAGTTCCTTGTTCAGGATTTGCTGGAGAAATCAGTTGGAGTGGAACCACGTCACATCTATTGTATCCAGGACCATGCAGCACCAAGGTACTATGATGTTTCTTTTGTGCATAGCAATTTTTGCATGGGAATTATTGAGAAGTGTAAGGAATTGGAGAAAGCTAACCATGAGTCTATAAGGCCTTTCATAGTGGAACCCTTGTATGCTATGGAGGAGAAACCATTGGTTGTTCACCTGTTTAACCCCTTCACGGACATTGCCTTGGTAGTGGACTTTTTGAAGAGATATTGCTCTGCAGTGAAGGGAGTCTTCAGGCTGACTAATCATCTGGGGATCTTTAATGGTGAATTCAAGTTTTTTTGTCAAGCTGAAGGTGGATTCTGAAGGGATTGGTGGAGTGCGGCATCCACCAGCTAATTTTTCAATTGCAGGAAATAGAGGGTTTCTCTACTACCCTGGTCAACCGACATACTGCAGAAGATGTCATAAGTTTGGGCATACCAGAGATGAATGTAATGTGGGGATGCACTGTAGGAACTGTGGGGAGGAGGGACATGAGGCTGGGGCTTGCTTGATTAAGCGGGCCTGTGATATATGTGGACAGCGTGATCATACAGTGAAGAATTGTCCAAAAGTAAGAAGGGCCTATGTCTCTTATGCTGAAGCTGTCAGGCGCACTGCTGAGAGTGGACGACCAGTGCTCTCTGACTCGGAGGAGGAGGAGGAGACCAAGACCAAGGTGGACACTTTGGAGAGCCCTAAGAAGAGAAAGGCTAAGAAATTGAAAGTAGAGTCAGCTGGAATTGAAACAAGTAACCCCTTTGAGGTCCTGGGGGATGTTGGAGTGGAGGCAGAATCACCAGCACTAAGTCTGGGAACTCCAGAAATTTTTCAGCCTGCCACATTGTCGCCTAGTCAGGAGTTTTTGGATGATGAAAGCGTTATGGCCCTGAGGAATGTATGTCAGTTTTCTGGCTTAAGTGATAGGCCTGGGTGTGAATGATGCACATTTTCATGTGAATGAGCATCAAGCTGGTGTCCCTCAATGTGAGGGGTTTTGGATCTCCTGCTAGACAGTGTGCCGTTTTTGAGGACTTGAAGGTCAATAGAGGAGACATCATCTGTCTACAGGAGTGTTTTTTTAATCGAGTGAGTGGGTGGTGGATTACATATGGTCGGCAGTTGGGGAAAATAGGAATGCTGGGGTAGGCATTATCATTACAAATAGAAATATTCACATTATGTCTCATATTGTGTTAGTTCCAGGAAGATTAATTATGGCAGATTTACTTTTGTTTAACCAGAAGTTTAGGCTTTTTAATTTATATGCTCCTGTGAATAGCCATTTTTTTTGAGTCTTTTGAAGTTTTGAACTTACATGCAGTGGGAAGGAGACCTAGTGTGATCATGGGTGATTTTAATATGATCCGATTTGTGAAAGATCAGATAGGAGTAGCGGAGACTAAGTTAGATGTAGGTAGCACTATGCTGAATGCAGTGGCGGAACTATCGCCATAGCGAGCCATGCGGTCGCTATGGGGCCCGCAGCTGAGAGGGGCCCTGGGGAGGATGAGGAATGCATACTGCGGGGGGGGGGGCGAGCACCGCCCGCACGGTCCCCCAGCCAGGGGAAGTGAGGAGAGGAAGAGGCGAGCTGTCACTACGAGCACAGAGCTCAGCTGTAAGTGCTTTCATTAGACTTTCTTGTGTTCCCGTGACTCCCCGTCATATAGCCCCACCTCTTGGCCCGGCATCTTTGATAGACAGGACGCCAGTCCAATGCGGGACCTATGACGTCAACAAAGGCACCGGGCCAAGAGGTGGGGCTATATGACGGGGAGTCCCGGGAACACAGGAAAGTCTAATGAAAGCACTTACAGCTGAGCTCTGTGCTCGTAGTGACAGCTCGCCTCTTCCTCTCCTCACTTCCCCTGGCTGGGGGACCGTGCGGGTGGTGCTCGCCCCCCCACTCTGAGGCAGCCGCGGGGCTTTTTATTAGCGCGATGATGCAGTGGGGCCACAGACAGTGGAGACAAAAAAAAGACTCGGACTACGGCCATGGATGTTGATGGGTCTTTGCCCAGTAGGTTCCTGGCTGTGGCGTTCTCCAAGCTGGACAACTTTGCTGCTGCTGGAGTTCCAGCTTTGAAATCTGCGCCTCTTATCGCCCATAAATACTGCTCTCAGTTTGTACAGGGGAGGGGTCAGGAAGGCAGATGCTATATATGTTAAAACTGGTGACATCCTGCCTGAGCAGCAAAAAAAAGGGAGCGGGGGTCAAAGCTGAACTATAGACGGCATCGCAGGACAGCAGTTTCCACCCCTTTTCCCTCCCCCGAGGAATGAATAGCGCCCAGATCGTCCACCGCCCGCCGCTTAGGAATGTGCAGCGGCCAGAGGTTAGTGCTGGCTGAGAGGGGGGGCTCATCTCCTACAAAAGAAAAAAAGGGTTAAGGTGTGGGGAGGGAAAATGGGAGAAAGTCCAGAGTTTCAGTGTAAAAGGCAGTTTTTGGACCACGGTACCACCTGTTGACCTCAAGGTGCAGAAAATGTCCGGCTTCCCCTTCCCCACTCCCCTGGGATACAGAAGCAGTAAGGCACTTAAGTAAAAGTTGATGCTTTTTCCGGGTCAGACAGAAAGCAGGTCCCTGTGCTATATTGCCGCAATGCAAACTGTCCGAGCTCCAAAGGGGGCTTCCGAGCATTTCTTGCTAAAGTCAGAGTTGCCCCCCCCCTTTGTTGCAGAGCCTGAAGGCACAGTACTGAAAGTCCAGGGGATGGGGGGGATGTGAGGTTTGGCGCCAGGGGAGGGAGGTCTAAGGGAAGTTCCATGTAAACGCAAAGGGTGGGGGGTAAAAAAAAAAAAAATTAAAAACAACGCAGTAGTTCTTCAGTGGACAGGCAACAAAGCTCCTCTTCCTCTCCTCACTTCCCCTGGCTGGGGGACTGTGCGGGCGGTGCTCGCCCCTCACTGTGAGGCAGACCCACGCTCACCAACAGCCATTTGAGGGCTGCAGTATGCATTCCTCATCCTCCCGGTAGTTCCGCCACTGGCTCGCCTCTTTCTCTGCACAGGTGAGGCTGCATTGTGCACGGGTCATGCTACACTGGGCACGGGTGAGGCTGCATTGGGCACGGGTGAGGCTGCATTGGGCACGGGTGAGGCTGCATTGGGCACGGGTGAGGCTGCATTGGGCACAGGTGAGGCTGCATTGGGCACAGGCAGGCCACACTGCATTGGGAACAGGCAGGTCACATTGGGCACAGGTGAGGCTGCATTGGGAACAGGCAGGCCACATTGGGAACAGGTGAGGCTGCATTGGGCATGAGTCACGCTGCATTGGGCACAGGTGAGGCTGTATTGGGCACGGGCAGGCCACATTGGGCACGGGTGAGGCTGCATTGGGCACAGGCAGGCCACGCTGCATTGGGAACACACAGGCCGCATTGGGCACAGGTGAAGGTGATTGAAGCGACAACACCAGGTGTTTGGAGTATCTTTATCTGTTGACTGTTAAACTTTCTGGAACACATATAGTCTTTCTTTCTTTCTTTATCCTCATTCATCTCAGATTTGAGCCACGGCCACTATTTAATTTAAGTCCCGCCATTTTTTTGTGTGGTGGGGGGGGCTTATACAACATTTTGCTATGGGGACCTGTGATTTCTAGTTACGCCCCTGGCTGAATGGGGTAATTCAGGACTTGCATCTCAATGATGCTCATACTGTTCTGAGTTTGGTGGAAACATATTTCACTTTTTTTTCGGAGTGTGGGCACACCAAATCCAGAATTGATTTATGTTTGTTTTCTGATGCGTTCAAAAGTGCTAATGTTAAACACAGACTGGTAATTTTTTCAGACCATGTGGCAGTGTATGTTGATTTGAGTATGGGAGATAGTATTAAGTTTGGTTTGGGGGTATGGAGGTTAAATAGTTTATTGTTGCAGGACGAGCATGTCAAAGCCCATTTTAGTAATGTATATAGTAGATGGGTTAATAGGAAAAAAGATTTTAGTAATATTTTGGGGTGGTGGGATTGGGTCAAAAGGAAAATTAAATTCTTTTTTCAAAAAAAGAGTAGGGATAAAAGTAGCAGTGAGAAAAGGAGATATTCTCGGTTACAAGTCAGGTTGGTTACATTATATTCATTTATGCCCTGTACACACGGTCGGACATTGATCGGAAATTCCGACAACAAAATCCATGGATTTTTTCCGACGGATGTTGGCTCAAACTTGTCTTGCATACACACGATCACACAAAGTTGTCGGAAAATCCGATCGTTCTGAACACGGTGACGTAAAACACGTACGTCGGGACTATAAACAGGGCAGTAGCCAATAGCTTTTGTCTCTTAATTTATTCTGAGCATGTGTGGCACTTTGTGCGTTGGATTTGTGTACACACGATCGGAATTTCAGCCAATGGATTTTGTTGTCGGAAAATTTTGAAGCAAGCTCTCAAACTTTGTGCTGGAAATTCCGATGGAAAATGTGTGATGGAGCCTACACACGGTCGGAATTTCCGACAACAAGGTCCTATCACACATTTTCCATCGGAAAATCCGACCGTGTGTACAGGGCATTAGAAATATGGGCTATGACATGGCCGATGAAATAGACCATGTTAGGAAGAGGATTAAAGAGGTATTAACTGAAAGAGGAAAACAAATTATTTTTCAAGCGAGAGTTAAACACCTGGAGCAGGATGAAAAATGTTCTAGATTTTTTTTTCTAAAAGTTTTGTAAGGAAAAAGGAGTGTTTGAGGGTGTGTATGATGAAGAAGAAGGTAGGAAATGTAAGGGAGAGAATGTGCTGGAATGCGTGACTAAATTTTATGAACGATTGTATGAGGGAGTGTGCGTTGATGAGTCAGATACTAAAATGTTTGATATGTTAGAGGATAATTTAGATTTTTTTTTGCAGAAAGCAGTGAATGAGGAGGAGGTGTGGGAAGCTATGACAAGCATGGGGGCTAATAAAACCCCGGGAGGGGATGGCTTACAAGTGAGTTTTTTTAATTGTTTTGGGAAATTATTAAGTGGGATGTGGTTGAGGTATTTAGTTACATGATGAGGGAAGGCATTATATCCAAATCTATGAGAGGGTAGTGGTAATAATTTATAAGAAGGGGGATAAGATGGATATTCGAAATTGGAGGCCTCTCTCCTTACTAAATTCAGACTACAAGGTCTTTGTAAAAATGGTGGCGAGGAGATTATCTAAGGTCATTAGTAGAATGGTTAGCGAGACGCAGGCCTGTGCAGGGCCAGGCCGAATGATCTCGGAGAACTTAGTTTTAGTTAGGGATATAATTAATTTTTGTAAAGATAGGAATAGTATTATCCTGACATCATTTGACCTTGATAAGGCATACGATAAAGCAAATCATGGGTTTTTGTGGGAGGTTTTCAAGCGGATGGGTATACCACAGCTGCTCATTAATGTAATAAAAGGGTTGTTGTGGGGGATCAGTAGTCGGGTTCTGGTTAATAGGAGTTTGGGGCGGGCTTTTTTGGTTAAATCTGGGGCGAGACAGGGGTGCCCCTGTCCCCTATGCTCTTTATTTGTTTTATTGATCCGCTGTTAAGGATGATACAGAGGGATAAGGTGGTGAGGGGCTTTTTGGTGCCTGGGAGTGGGGGGGAAAATTGTGAAATGTTTAGGTTATATGGATGACATGGTGGCAGTGTGTCAGTCGGTGGTGGGCGTAACAAGGGTTAAGTTACTTTTGTCAATTTTTTGTGTATGTGCGGGAATGAGTGTGAATTGGAATAAGTATAGTTTGGGTGTGTATGGAAGACGAGTGGAATGTGTGTATGATCAGATTGGGAAGGTTGAGGATGGAGTAAGGATTTTGGGTATTGTGTTTGACTATGGAATGAAAGGGGAAGTGTGCTGGAATGAAGTGGGCGAAAAGATAGCCAAGAAGTTGAGGTTTTGGTGTCTTAGAAAATTGACAATTTATGGGAAAGTTTTAGTAGTCAAGGCAGTAATCTTACCTTTAATTTTGTATGCAAGTAATATCTTCCCTTCTGGGGAGATGAGATTGAGGAAAATTAATAAGTTATTGTTTAGCTTTTTATGGGGGTCGAAAATGGAAAGAGTCAAGAGAGAATGTGTATAGACGTGAATGTAATGGTGGGTTGAGTTTTCCGAATGTGAGTGTTTTTGTTAATGCATTATTGGTTTTGTGTGGTGAAAGTTTTGAGGAATGGTGGAGTGTGTGCTAGGATGATAGCTTTTTCAGGTAGGTGGTTGTTTAGGAGATGGGGGTGGTTGGGAAGGGATTCAAGGATACCGGTGGCTTACGTGGTGGCAGGCGGCTACTGTGTATTGGAAAAGTTTAGGGTAGAGTTTAAATTGGCAGATTTAGGAGAAGGGGAGAGGGATAAAGTGAAGGTGAGAAAGTGGTTGATAGAGAAGGCGTATGTGTGTAACCTTAAGGGAGTTAATGCGTCAGTGGCTGGGGAAGTATGGAAGAAAATGAGTATATATGGGGTGACAAATGTGCAGCGACAGATAGTATGGATGAGTTTGCATGAATGTCTAGCTACAAGGCTATTTATGAAAAGGAGGGATTCGCGTGTGTCTGATATTTGTCCGAGAATGAATTGTAGGGGTGTAGAAGACAGTGAGCATGTGTTCTGGGGGTGTGGTGTAGCGAAAGATGTGATCAATAAGAGTCAAGATCTGGTGAAAGAAATAACAGGAGTGAAGGCGAGTGAGTGGAAAATGATGATGTATGGCTTGGGGAAACTGGAAAAAGATAAACAGAGTATTGTGGTTAGTGTTCTGTGCATTAAAGGAAGTGTTGTGGGATGTACGCAACTTGTATGTATATAAAAATGTTTCGTTAGACAGTAAACAATGTATAGGATTATGGCTAAGCAAGCTATACTTTTTTTTTTCGTGTTGGATAAAAAGAAGGGTGTGGATGCCGAAGGCATCTGGAAGTTTAAAAAAATGGAGAATGTTGATTAAAAATTAAGTCTCTTCCACGATGATGCAAGACCTTGTTGGAGACAGTGAATGAGCATCAAGCTGAATAGTCTCTCGAGAGTTCTGAAGTGGAAAAAAAAAAAAAAAAGCAAGAGAGTACATTTAGGTGTCCTTATCGAGTTTCTAACACATGTATTTTCTCTTTGTATTTTGTTTGTTATGATGTTGCAAAACAGATGTGTTTTTATGCAATTTATTTGTTACTTTGGTTTGTTGTATTTTTTTGGGTGGTGGTTATTTTACCATGAAATCTTTTTTATGTTGGCAATGTTTGTTGTTTTTAAGTTGTTCACTTTAACTGTCTGTGCTGCATTATTTTTAAAATTCTTTCTCAAGATGTTGTGCCTAATGTTGTTTTAATCCTTAATAGATGTCCATTTGTGGGTGCACTCCTTTTAACTCCTGGTAATTTACACTGCAAAAGAGTCAAAACTCAATCATATTCTGTTAGTGTCTCAAATTAACATACATGTGTGTATTTTGCTATCCTTGCTGCTTTTCCAAGTCCTGTTTTTTTTTTTTTGGACCAATAAAATTGATTAAAATTTTTTATGTTTTATGTGTGTAATTTTCATGCAATGGATTTCCCAGCTGCAGCTAAACTAGGCTGATTGGCATGTTATTACATAGTACATAGTTATTACATAGTAGGTGAGGTTGAAAAAAGACACACGTCCATCAAGTCCAACCTATGTGTGTGATTATGTGTCAGTATTACATTACATATCCCTGTATGTTGCGGTCATTCAGGTGATTATCTAATAGTTTCTTGAAGCTATCAATGCTCCCCGCTGAGACCACCGCCTGTGGAAGGGAATTCCACATCCTTGCTGCTCTTACAGTAAAGAACCCTCTACGTAGTTTAAGGTTAAACTTGTTTTCTTCTAATTGTAATGAGTGGCCACGAGTCTTATTAAACTCTCTTCTGCGAAAAAGTTTTATCCCTATTGTGGGGTCACCAGTACAGTATTTGTAAATTGAAATCATATCCCCTCTCAAGCGTCTCTTCTCCAGAGAGAATAAGTTCAGCGCTCGCAACCTTTCCTCATAACTAAGATCCTCCAGACCAGTGGTTCTCAACTCCAGTCCTCAGGACCCACCAACAGGCCAGGTTTGCAAGATAGCTGAAATACATCACAGGTGATATCACTTGCTGCTCAGTGATTGCAGTATTCTAGTCTGCAACTCCCCAAGGTAATACTTAAAATCTGGCCTGTTGGTGGGTCCCGAGGCCTGGAGTTGAGAACCACTGCTCCAGACCCTTTATTAGCTTTGTTGCCCTTCTTTGTACTCGCTCCATTTCCAGTACATCCTTCCTGAGGACTGGTGCCCAGAACTGGACAGCATACTCCAGGTGCGGCCGGACCAGAGTCTTGTAGAGCGGGAGAATTATCGTTTTATCTCTGGAGTTAATCCCCCTTTTAATGCATGCCAATATTCTGTTTGCCTTATTAGCAGCTGCTTGGCATTGCATGCCATTGCTGAGCCTATCATCTACTAGGACCCTGAGGTCCTTTTCCATCCTAGATTCCCCCAGAGGTTTTCCCCCCAGTGTATAGATTGCATTCATATTTTTGCCACCCAAATGCATTATTTTACATTTTTCTACATTGAACCTCATTTGCCATGTAGTCGCCCACCCCATTAATTTGTTCAGGTCTTTTTGCAAGGTTTCCACATCCTGCGGAGAAGTTATTGCCCTGCTTAGCTTTGTATCATCTGCAAATACAGAGATTGAACTGTTTATCCCATCCTCCAGGTCGTTTATAAACAAATTAAATAGGATTGGTCCCAGCACAGAACCCTGGGGAACCCCACTACCCACCCCTTACCATTCTGAGCACTCCCCATTTATCACCACCCTCTGAACACGCCCTTGTAGCCAGTTTTCAATCCATGTACTCACCCTATGGTTCATGCCAACAGACCTTATTTTGTACAGTAAACATTTATGGGGAACTGTGTCAAATGCTTTTGCAAAATCCAGATACATCACGTCTACGGGCCTTCCTTTATCTAGATGGCAACTCACCTCCTCATAGAAGGTTAATAGATTGGTTTGGCAAGAACGATTCTTCATGAATCCATGCTGATTACTGCTAATGCTATCGTTCTTATTACTAAAATCTTGTATATAGTCCCTTATCATCCCCTCCAAGAGTTTACATACTATTGATGTTAGGCTAACTGGTCTGTAATTCCCAGGGATGTTTTTTGGGCCCTTTTTAAATATTGGTGCTACATTGGCTTTTCTCCAATCAGCTGGTACCATTCCAGTCAATAGACTGTCTGTAAAAATTAGGAACAACGGTCTGGCAATCACCTGACTGAGTTCCTTATTTGTCTTAGACAAATCCCTTTTTTATTTTTTTTTTTAGTTTTAAGTTACTTTCCTGGTGCCTTCATGGTAGCACATGCATGGATTGTGTGTATGCTGCCATGGATAGTGACCAAGAAAGTAACATTTCAGAGTGGTAAGTATTCAATTCTCTTTTTGAGCAGTGGTTTTCAGCCTCAGTCCTTGAGTACCAACCCCCCCCCCCCCCCCCAACACACACAACAGGACATGTTTAGGAAATGTATCTTATCTAAAATAGCTGTCCAAAATACTTTGATTTCAAGCACCTGTGCAAGATGAAGGAAAACCTGCAAACATGGCCTGTTGGGGGGTACTTGAGGACAGGGTTGTGAGGCACCGATTTAGAGCACTGAACTAAAATCAAGCTCAAGACAATCCTATTCCAACTGAGGACATTTGAGGAAAATCAAGTATTTTTTTATTTTTTTATTTATTGGGGCTTTGTGTCCCTTTTTCTTAAAATTGGCTTTGCTTCCTGTCACATAGCCAAACAGGAAGTGAGAGTAAAACCCTAACAATATTTTTCCTTGGGGACACACAGGTCAATCTAACTAGTGTCCCCATTATGCAAATTACACTCTAGCACTTTGTTGTGTACACCCCAAATTATTAGGTCTTTTGGGGTTTATTAAAGGCAAATCCTTTCTGCAATACAAGTGTAGTTGATGAAAATCAGAAGTCCTAGAAGCACTGGTGATTGCATCATCCAATCATGTAGAGGCAAATATGCTGTTTTTTTTTCATTTCCTTGCATGTCCCCCTCGGATCTCCAGCAACTGCACTTCTAAGTGCACTCGTAGTGCAAAGTGGATTTACCATTTTAGTAAATAAACCCCAAGATACATAATAATTTGGGATGTACATGGCATGACTATTTAGATTGACCTGTGTGTCCCCAAGGACATACAGGCATACCCCACTTTTAAGTACACAATTGGGTTTATTTACTAAAGGTGAAAAGTGCAAAATCAGGCTCACTTCTGCATAGAAACCAATGAGCTTCTAACCCCAGCTTGCTCAATTAAACTTTGGTAATAAAACCTGGAAGCTTATTGGTTTCTATGCAGAAGTGAGCCTGATTTTGCACTTTTCAGCTTTAGTAAATAAACCCCATTGTGTACTTAAAAGTGGGGTATGCCTGTACATTGGTGAGGTTTTACCCTCACTTCCTGTTTGGCTATGTGACAGGAAGTGAATAATTTTGAATGAGAAATTGGCAAAATTTGGGAGTTGTCTTCACCCTATCAGGGGTGTAGACATCTGACAAAACTTCTAATCCCTCTGCAGTCTATCCCCAAGCAAAAATAAGAAAGGATTTTAATTTGTTTATTTTTGCAAAGACACATTCCTAAGTTCAATTGTGTTGCATGTTAATGGCCCATTTAAACCTTTAATGGAAAGTCATCAGTTGCCTTTGACTCTAAACATTATTTTTGGCCAGTCCAAGAAATTTGCATCTGTTTTTCTATTAACCACTTGGTGTCTGTGCTATAGCCAAACGACGGCCACAGCATGGACCCGAATTTCTGGGAGGCTGTCATAGGACGGGCTCCCCGTATGCTCCCTGCAGGGTGCGCAGCACATACTGAGTCTCGGGTGATCAGAGAACGAAGTAAGGGTCGATCCCGGCCCCTTACCACGCGATGCTGTCAGCCAATGACAGCTGATCACATGATGCAAACTAAAGCTCGGTAATTGTTTTTTTTTTCCCCTCACGCTGACAGCATGGGGATAAAAATAAAAGCTGATCACCGACTTAGGTGCAAGGGACATTGGTCCCGAAGAGGCAATTCTGCCTCATCTATGCCCACCAGTACCACCTGCCAGTGCCACCTATCAATGCCCACCAGTGGTCCCAAGCAGTGCTGCCTATCAGTGTAATCAATCAGTGCCGCCTCATCAGCGTACATCAATGAAGGAGAAAAATTACCTGTTTGCAAAATTTAATATCAAAATATAAAAAAATATACAAAATTATTTATAAAAATCAGTTGTTTTTTTTTGAACAAAAGAGAAAAACCACAGAGGTGATCAAATACCACCAAAAGAATGCTCTATTTGTGGGAACAGTTTTTTTAAAAAAAAACATTTGGCTAAGTATGACTGCGCAATTGTCATTCAAAGTGCATCAGCGTTGAAAATTGGTCTGGACAGCAGGGGGGTTTAAGTGCCCAGTAAGCAAGTGGTTAATTTCCATGCAAAATATGGATTTCCGTAATAAAGATGTGTGCCCGCTGTGTATACGGCATGGGCGTAAGCAAGTCGCGCACATATGAACGGTACTCGTTGTAAATCATGGGGACAACTTGTGATGCAACTTTTCAGTCCCAAGTGGCCTTAGGCTCTCTTTCCACTACTGCGAGTTGTTGTGCGACTTGACACATGTCAAGTCGGAGGACAAGTCAAAACATGTATTTCAATGTTCCCCCATTCTAATTGGTGCAACTCCAAAAAAAGTTCTTGCACTACTTTGTTCCAACTTCAGTGCGACTTTTTCTCAGATGTTTTGAACTAGTCGCATGACATGGCATTAAGGCTCGGTTTCCACTATTGCAAGCCCAAAGTCGCATGTCTTTTGCCGCGAGTTTCCTGCAACTTTTTGCCAAAACTTGAAGCAATGCCTGTGTATTTTTGAGGTCTATGGACCTCAAGTCGCATCAAAGTGGGACCAAAGTAGTGCAGGGACTCCTTTGAAGTCGCACACATATGAACGGTACTCATTGTAAATCATGGGGTAGAACTTGTGATGCAACTTTTCAGTCCCAAGTGGCATGACAAGTCGCAATAGTGGAAAACAAGCCGAAAAAGCACATTGTAAATAACGCAACTTTGGGATTGAAATAGTGGAAACAGAGCATTAGGCTAAAGCGGTAATAGGAAGATGCACTGTAAGAATTACTTCTAATTGTAGAAAATCAAACAGGCTCTTGCACTGAATCTAATTTATGGAAGATCTAACTGATTGCCCAGTGTATGGTGACCTTTAAAGATATGAAAACTTGAATTTCTGGTGTTTAAGCCTCATACACATGATGGAACTTTGTACAAACTTTCCTGTGGATTTTTGTACAAAGGGCGTTGGCCTTAGGGCTCTTTCACACGGACGTGTCCGTGTACGGAGCCCGCTCTGCTCAGCGGGGGATCGTTCCGTCAATCCCCACTGAGCAGGCAGATGACAGGTTTGTCTCTGCACACTGTGCAAGGACGGACCTGTCAGAGTGCCGCTCTCCTCTATGGGGGATCGGATGATGACGGACCGTAAAGTCCGTTGTCACCCGATCCGATCTGCAGACGGATGGAAAAATAGGTTTTTCCTCCATTACACTTTTTCATATTGGAGTGGGTCGGATGTCAGCGGACATGTCACCACTGACATCAAACCCTCCATAGAGGTCTATGGATTGTCCGTTCAGGTCTGCAGGTCCGACAGGCGGACCTGAACGGTCCGTCCGTGTGAAAAGGGCCTGGTGCGGGCGGCGGTGGTAAAATGGTGCTATTTTTAGTGCCACTTTACCGTTGTTTTAGCGGCGGTATTCAGCCGCTAGCGTGTTTAAACCCCGCTAGCAGCCGAAAAGAGGTTAAATAGGCTAGCAAAACGCAGCTGCAGCGCTGATATATATAGGCATGGGGCGTGGTCACCGTGTGATGTCAGCGGGTGACCACGCCCCTTATGATGTCACAATCCTGGGGCATGCTGGGACTGTGACTTCATAAGGGGAGGGGTCACCGTTGACATCACACGGTGACCACGCCCCATGCCTATATAAGTCGGCGCACACCTCGCAGACGGCATTATAGCGGGAGAGAGTGTCGTGTCAACATCGGAAGAAGAGAAGAGGGAACAAGACAGCGGAGAAGACCGGGCCACCGCTAGCAAAAGAGCTGGAAGAAGATAGTGGAGGAGTCCGGCAGAAGATACCAGAGAACGGAAAAGAACCAGACAGTGGAAGAAGAACCAGAGGCCGGAGAGCGTGGAGAAGAACTGGAGACCGGGAGAAGGTCCGGAGAGCGCAGAGAAGAGGCCGGAGAGCACAGAAGAGACCCCCCGAAGTCGGAAGAAGAACACCGGAGCTGCCTAATGAATTACTTTAAAAACCTGTCTAGTGTGGTTTTTTCTTGACACTTTTTCCCCCCAGGTGAATGGGTAGGGGTACCATGTACCCCATACTCATTCACATAGGGTGGGGGGCCGGGATCTGGGGGCCCCCTTATTAGGGGGCTCTCGGATTCTGATAAGCCCCCCGCCCGCAGACCCTGACAACAAATGGCCAGGGTTGTCGGGAAGAGGCTCTTGTCCTCATCAGCATGGCGACAAGGTGCTTTTCCCAAAGCACCCATCCCCATGTTGAGGGCATGCGGCCTAGTATGGTTCAGGAGGGGGGGGCGCTCGCTCGTCCCCACCCCCTTTCCTGACTGCTGGGCTGCGTGCTCGGATAAGGGTCTGGTATGGATTTTGGGGGGACCTCCCACGCCCTTTTTTCAGCGTAGGGGGTTCCCCTAAAATCCATACCAGACCAAAGGGCCTAGTATGCCCCTGGAGGGGGAACCCATGCCGTTTTTTTCTTGCGCTGCTTTAATAGGAAGATGTGTTTTGAGATGTACCTCGCAGAGAACCAGTGCGATGGGATTGTGCTGGAAACATTCTCGCGTGCAGGTACTGCTGTGCGTGCGTCGGTTTACACGCTCAATTAAGGATTTATCCAGCGCACCAATTAAGGTCTGAACCAGCGCAGTGCATTCATCTTAGTAAATGACCCCCAATGTCAAATTAACAAGGGACGCCAACCAACCTCCTTGAACTTTAAAAATACAAGATAATAATGTTGTTGAAACTTGACACAAAAAAAAAAATTGTGGAGATCACTAGAAAAAAAATTAAAAATAATCAAAAAACAGGAGATCTTGATTAAAAAAATGACTATAAAAAATAACTCTAAACATTATTATGGAGATCTGGCTTTAAAAACAAAAAATATTATTCAGGAAATCACGAGAAATAATAAAGAAATAAGTTTGTCAGAACTCTGTGAATATTAGTAGCAAAACAAATTCATTATTCTAGCATTATAAAGAACAAAAGAATGTGCTCCATTACGAACGCTAGTTTTACCAGGCCGAGCGCTTGTACTCAATTCTGAGCATGCGTTGTTTTTTGCACGTCAAAATTGCATACAGACGAACGGAATTTCAGATAGGAACTTTTTCCGACGGGAAAATAGAGAACCTGCTCTCAATCTTTTGCTGGCGGGAATTCCGCCAGCAAAAGTACGATGGAGCATACTCACTGTCAGAATTTCAGACCAAAAGCTCTCATCTGAGTTTTGCTGGCGGAATTTCCGATTGTGTGTATGCAGCATTAAGGTGGCTCCATCACCTATAGGGGGTTATTTACTAAAGCAAGTCCACTTTGCTCTACAAGTGCAAACTACAAGTGCAAAGTGCACTTGGAAGTGCAGTTGCTGTAGATCCGAGGGGGACATGCAAGGAAAATGAAAAACAGCATTTTAGCTTGCACATGATTGGATAATAAAATCAGCAGAGCTTCCCCACATTTCAGATCTACCCCTAAGATTTACAGCAACTGCACTTCCAAGTGCACTTTCAGTTTAATTTCAAGTGCACTTTGCACTTGTAGTTTGCACTTGTAGTGCAAAGTGGATTTGCCTTTCGTAAATAACCCCCATAGGGTCTCTCTTCCATGCACGCTGCCATTAAATTGTCCCTCACTTTGTATGTCATACCCATACAATGCAGGACTCATGGCAACTTCACTGCAAGGGTATTTTTTTCTGATATCTGGAGTTGGGCTTTAAAGCAGCATTGTTTACACTTTGAATTGTACAATGTATTTACCTAACTAAAAGAAAGTGGTGACCAGGGCTTTTTTTCAGCAGGAACTAGGGGGAACTCAGTTCCACCACCTCTGGCTCAGGTCTTCTGCTCCCTGCTCACCACTATCACTTGGTAAGACCTGAAGTCCAGTTTCTGCATTTACAAGTGATAGCTTATCTCCCAGTAGCTCCCACAGGTCAGATCTCCTGCGCAGATCCCACTGAGTGCCGGACAGGGACAAGGGAGATACAGAACAGGTGTCCAGGGTTCAACGCAGTCATGGGCTAGAGAGGGTGCGTGGTAGGCTGCACTTTTTGTGGTCTCCATTTTTTCCCTGGTGACCAGTTGTTGATGCTCCTACTGCATAATCTCCCTTGCAAGTGTATAGTATGCTGGGAGGTACTACAGCCAGATAGGTGTTTCAGCTTAATATTGCAACAAAGGTAAGCCATATGACAGATGGTGGAGCTTTTAAGGATGGGGGAGAAGATGAGGGCAGTGGAGGGAGGGGGTTGTATGCAGAGGGAAGAACTACTATTTGATGCCATTTGGCAGGTACGTGTGTGTGGCGGGCATGGTTGAGTTCCTGCACCTATTCTCTGAGAAAAAAAGCCCTGGTGGTGACATATCACTTTTTATAGAACAAATTGATTGTAATATTACAAAATACATATTTGGCAACTGATGTTTGTAATTCCATAAATGATTTTATCTTGCAATATGTTAACCACTTGCCGACCGCCTCACGCAGATATACTGTGGCAGAATGGCACAGGCAGGCAAAGTAATGTATCGGTCCCCCCCCGGTGCCCGAGGCGGTCGGAATCTGTCCCCGAGCGATCAGAGGTGAGGGGGAGGCCATCCATTCGTGGCCACCTCCTCGCGATCGCTCCAAGCCAATGACAATCTTCTTCTGCTGCTGTAATGTAAACAGTGGCAGAGGAAGTGATGCCATCTCTCCTCAAGACGGCCTTTTCGTTCCAGCGCCAAGGAGAGAAGACATCAAGTAAGTTTGCACCAAACACTAATAGTAGAACACTCTAGGCACACATTTCACCCCCCATTACCCCCTGATCACCCCCCTGTACCCCCTGTCACAGTGACACCAATAGCAGTTTTTTTTTTTTCTGATTATTGCATTGGTGTCAGTTTGTGACAGTTATACGTGGTAGGGCAGTTAGTGGAAGCCCCCTTTAGGTCTAGGATACCCCCCAACCCCCCCAATAAAGGTTAACCCCTTGATCACCCCCCGTTGCCAGTGTCACTTAGCGATCGTTTTTCTGATCGCTGTATTAGTGTCACAGGTGACGCTAGTTAGGGAGGTAAGTATATAGGTTCGGCGTCAGCTTTTTATAGTGTCAGGAACCCCCATATACTACCTAATAAAGGTTTTAACCCCCTGATTACCCCCTAGTTAAACCTTTCACCAGTGATCACCGTATAAGTGTTACGGGTGACGCTGGTTAGTTAGTTTATTTTTTATAGTTTCAGGGCACCCGCCATTTATTACCTAATAAAGGTTTAACCCCTTGATCGCCTGGCGGTGATATAAGTTAAGTTTTAGGGTCAGATAAGGTCTGCATCGGCCCAGGCAGCGTCAGGTTAGCACCAGTACCGCTAACACCCACGCACGGAGCATACACCTCCCTTAGTGGTATAGTATCTGAACAGATCAATATCTGATCTGATCAGATCTATACCAGCGTCCCCAGCAGTTTAGGGTTCCCAAAAACGCAGTGTTAGTGGGATCAGCCCAGATACCTGCTAGCACCTGCGTTTTGCCCCTCGGACCAGCCCAGCCCACCCAAGTGCAGTATCAATCGATCACTGTCACTTACAAAATACTAAACACACATAACTGCAGCTTTTGCAGAGTCAGGCCTGATCCCTGCGATCGCTAACAGTTTTTGTTGGTAGCGTTTTGATACAGTCGCTAACAGTCAGGAGCTTTTTTGCCTGTGAGTCTCACTAGTGTACCACAAAATTTAGAGCCCAAAATGGCAAATCGAAGGTACACTAGGGAAGAGGCCTACACATTTCTGAGTATGACAGATAGTGAAGAGGAAGTCACTCATCTGTCAGATTCAGGCTCAGAATACGATCCTGTAGAGGACAGTGGCTCCATGACAGATAGCTCTGAAGACGGAGTTTTGGTCCCTGCCAAGGTCAGGCATACCAGACCCCGATCTTCTGCTGCTGTTGGGATGCAAGAATCGCAGGTGCCTCATATGGAGCAGAGCAGTACTAGCGCCGCTATTCCATCTGGTGAACTGGCAAGCACCAGTGGCCTAGTACACCCTGGTCATACATCCAGCACTGCAGTAACACTTGGTGACGTGGCAAGTCCCATAAGTGCAGTTCAAGCTGGTGAGGTGGCAAGCACTAGTAGTGTCCCGCTGCCACCAAGAAGAAGACGAACACAGGCCCGTCTTGCCCATAGTGCCCTTCCTGCTGCATTTGCCAATCCTAATTGGGAACCCACCACTTCAGCAGTACCCATACTTCCCCATTTACTGGTAAGCCCCGCATTCAGGTGGAAACAGTTGATTTTACGTCACTTGATTTTTATTCGCTGTTTTTCACCGATGATCTCTATAGATCTATTGTGGACCAAAGCAATTTGTATGCTGGTCAACACATCGCCACTATTCCCCAGTCCTCCCTTGCCAGAGATTGGAAACCAATTATGGTTTCCGAATTTAAGATCTTTCTGGGCCTTTCCCTCAACATGCGCACAACTAAAAAGGTATTAGGAGGAGTGGTGCAGCGCTAGAAAATAAGTCTAATGCCCCCTACACACGATCGGACATTGATCGGACATTCCGACAACAAAATTCATGGATTTTTTCAGACGGATGTTGGCTCAAACTTGTTTTGCGTACACACGGTCGCACAAAGTTGTAGGAATTTCCAATCGCCAAGAACGCGGTGACGTACACCACGTACAACGAGACTAGAAAAGGCCAGTTCAGAACCAAGCGCGGCACCCTTTGGGCTCCTTTTGCTAATCTCGTGTTAGTAAAAGTTTGGTGGAAGACGATTCGCGCTTTTTCAGATTCGTGGTTTTCAGATCGTTTTCTGCTGTTCAGTTTGTGCTTCTGGGTTTGTATCTGCTCTTCAGTGCATGCAGCGAGTACCATTGACTTGTCATTGTGTTCTTGTTCATTCGTTACTGTTCTTCACAAGCCTTGCTGTTCTTCAGTGCGTTCTGTTACTTCGTTATGAGCAGCCGACCGTTTTCTAGCCATGTTGCGTATACGTACTCCTCGTAGAGTTTGTGCTGTGCGGGGGCTTGGTGTTGGGGTGCTGACCTTGACACAAGCCCAGTCCATGAACAGGGTGGGGAGGAGTTCATGGACCAAGAATTGGTTGCTTCAGCGTGACCAGTTCTGTCATATGCCTTTGTTCTGTGAGATCCGTGAGAATAATCCTGATGATTTCAGGAACTTTCTCCGGATGACAGACCCCCTATTTCACCGTTTGTTGGCTTTGCTGACCCCCTATATCAGAAGGCAGGATACCTGCATGAGGCAAGCCATCACTCCGGAGCAGAGGCTCGTCGCCACCCTGTGGTACTTGGCGACGGGGAGAAGCCTGCAGGACCTCAAGTTCTCGACAGGCATCTCCCCCCAGTATTTGGGGATCATTATCCCAGGGACCTGTTCTGCCATCATCCAGGTCCTGCAGAAGGAGTATATTAAGGTAAGATTTTTATCCTTTAATATCACATTTTATTGTATTTAATGTTTGATAATATATTGTATTTCTTTCCTCATTCCCTAATTACCATAATTGGAATATGCTGTGAATGTCCCCTTTGTCCTCATGCATGTTTGATATTTTTGTAATTATTTTTGTTGTCCTTCATACATATTTGCCTTCACTTACCTCCCCAGCATGCTCTCCTGGCCCTATATTCACCTCATGTAGTCACTTAATGTATTTTATTAGCTCCATAGTAGTGCTTTACCCCAAACACCCCTAAAATGTTTTGAAATGTAATTTGTGCTTTAAATTCCGGCAGAGTGCGAGAGGCTTTTTTTGGGGGGTCCCCAAATCATTTGGAACCCTCCTTTACCCCAACTGCTAAGTCAGCTGATACCAATTCTCTATCTATCCTCAATCATCTATCTGCTGACTTTGCCAAACCCATACACACTATACCCATCTCTTTTGTGGTCAGATGTATGGATGAATTCCCCAAATCATGTAGTGCAAGGGCCTGCCTGTATACTTTCAAATGGTAATGTTTAAAGTTTTTGTATCCTATTATTATCTTGATAGGTAATAGCAGAATGTGCAAATGTGCTCAAATGTGTACAGTGTGTATTTATATCTTTGTATTATGATACTTCTTATCTGTCCAGTGCGCTGCCAATAGTGTAACTAAGGAGGGGTTGTTCAAAGTAATACCCATTATTTAGGCATTCATCTCTCAATGAAGTGGAGAGGGTTACCTGTCCAAGAGTTCCCCCCCCCTATCATGTTAGAAATGGCCCATGAGAGGGGGGGAGGGGGAATATGATCGGTGTACCTTATACTTTGGTCTTTAAAAATTCCCATAAATAAATGTTATCTTGATGTTGGCCAAGAATGTTTGTGTCTAATCTGCTGTCCATGTTTATGTGCAAAAACACAAATTTTTTTTTGTTTTACTCCACAGTTTCCTTCCACACCACAGGAATGGCAGACTGTGTCCTCCCACTTTGCCCAGCGGTGGGACTTTCCTAACTGCGGAGGGGCAATTGATGGGAAACACGTCAACATTGTCCCACCACCCAACTCGGGGTCCTACTATTATAATTATAAGGGGTTCAATAGTATTGTGATGTTGGCGGTGGTGTCGGCTACTTATGAATTTCTGTATGTGGATGTGGGGAAGAATGGCCGGATGTCCGATGGTGGAGTCATCGCCCAGACGGAGTTCTACAGGCGTCTCCAGAATGGCAGCTTGGACTTGCCACCTCCAGAAGACAATGTGGAAGGACTCCCATTCGTTTTTGTTGCGGATGAAGCCTTTGCGCTGGGGGACCATCTTATGCGGCCATTCCCGATGAGGACCCTCACCCCGGACCAGAGGGTTTTTAATTCCCGGCTGGCCAGAGCCAGAAGAGTGGTGGAGAACACGTTTGGAATCATGGCCAGCCAGTTGCGCCTATTTCTTACACCCATACATATGGCGGAGTATAAACTGAATCATATTATCCTGGCGTGCTGTGTTCTACACAACTTTTTATGAAAACATTCTGCCAACTATGCTAGCTCAGTTGGGCCTGAGCCCGGAATTCAAAATGAACCAACCCTGACAAAGCTTGAAAGTGGCCGTCCTGGCTTGCCCTCCCTGAGTGCCCGTGATGTCCAGCTAAGATACCTTGAATTCTTTGCGGGTAGGGGGGCTATCAATATGTCAGACAATGTGTGAAACCTTTTTCAATTAAAAAAAAAATTAAGCAAATCTTTGGTGACATTTACTGCTTGTGTTTGTTTTAGCTAACCCTACAAGAAATGTGTTGAGTCCTGAAAATGGCATGATTGTGTAACCTTACAAAGCACTGTTGGGTGTTATTTACTAAAGGCAAAGACACTTTGCACTACAAGTGCACTTTAAACTGCACTTGTAGTGCAAAGTGGATTTGCCCTTAGGAAATAACCCCCATTGTCACAGAAAGCAGCAATTAGAGCACCACAAAAGTGTTGGAGCGTTGAGACAATAATCCACACATTCTTGATTAACAATCTATTTAATACCTGCACAATCACATGTGCATTTAGAAAAGGTTTTTAAAACAAACCAACATGTTTGTTGTATAACAATTTTTGGGGTTGCATTAGAAAAAGTAGAAATGTCCATTTAAGATAAAACAGGCATGTTTAAAACCAACAAGAAAGACACAAATCTTGAACTTACAAAGTTCACATTTGGTAGAACTTGAAGGCAATATCAGACATGAGTATTTACAAGCTGTGTTTGATATTGCGTTCAGATGGGGTGAAGTCACCCCCGGAAAAGCCAAATTTTGAAGATGCACACAAATAGCCAAATGTCAACATGTGCTACCTGCCATCATGGGGGATCAAGGGATGTGTTTTGGGGGAGCAAACCCTTCCTCTCAGCTACTTTATTATTGAGGAAGGGGTTGCACCCCCAAAATGCATCCATTGATCTCCCGTGATGGCAGATAGCACATGTTGACACACTGTTTGCATCTTCAAAATGTGGCTTTTCTACTATTTGACAAAAAATTTAAAAATTGTAGCACACCATAAAACAAAGGGATTTGGAGGTGTTTTAAACTCTCCCCAAAACATCAATGATGTTCTTATTTTTTTGAAGAACATCATTGATGTTTTTCTTGATGTTTTCCAAGTCCCTATTACACCCCATGATCTCCCCAATCAGGATCTGTGCACTTTCCGAGGTGAAAGGATCTGGATCCACAACATCACGATCACCTAAAAAGATAGAAACCAAAAAAACACCATGTATTATAAATATGCCGGCATCCATCTCTTACCTGAGCCTGTGGTTGCAGACACTCACCTGTTGTGGTGCCAATTTCCAAAACGTCTTCCTCCTCCTGCTCTTTTTGTCTTGGTTGGATTTCCCCTTCTTCCAGAGGTGGGGGGTCTCTGGTCTCCTCAGATGAGGGGTGTCCTCCGAGTCTTTTCTCTCCTATGTAAAAAAAAATCGTATACTTAGCACACAGATATTTGAGGGAAGAACTATAAATATGAAACATTGCTTGGAAGTGGGGTACAATTGTCTATTTTGGCAGAGTTCCAAGATTTTTTATTGTCCTTTGTCAAGCTTCAATACTTTACCTGTTTTGTACAAGCTTCACAGATGGAGACACCCCTATAGTATGCACTGGAGCACCTGTGTGGGCCCCCTAATAAAAAGGGTGTTCTTGTGTCCCACACTAGTGCTCCAGCGTCCAGATGTGTAAACAGCTGCTGAGTGTCCTCTCCTTACACAGAATCTAGTTTGCATTTAATTCTATTAACAAACCCATCTACACAACCAAATTATTTTCAGACAAGTAGGCCCAAAAAAATGTGGGCAAATGCATATGGCAAAACAATGTTTGATACAGACGAATAATGTGCCCATGAACATGAAAGTTGACATTTTAAACTGGATAACAGTTCAGAAAAGCATATAGAGCAGCACGAACGTAATAAAGACAAAAAGAATAGGAACACAGCACAACTACTTACTTTTTTGCAGCACTCTCCGGATCTTTCTGTACTGCTCGTGCTCTCTTAATTTTAGCTCCGACCACCGCTTCCTGAGCTGATCTTTCGATCGACGTACCCCGAAATTCCGGTGCAGACTTTTGACCACTTTCTCCATGATCTTGGCCTTTCGGACATTGGGGTTGAGGTAAGGTCCATACTTTCCATCATAGTCGGCCCTCTTCATTATGTCGACCATCTCCAACATCTCCCCAAAGGACATATTTGATGCCTTAAATCGTCTCCTTCTGGATCGGGACGTTTCAGGCTCCGGGCTTTCCTCCTCCTCCTCCTTGTTGGTGTAAATATCAGATACCTGCTCTGACTCCGCCATGTGCTCTTCCCCACTGCACCAAACGAGAAGGGGTGGGGAATAGACTAGAAAGAACGTCAGGGGCGGGCGGAGTATCACGCATGCGCAGTGTCTATAAAGCGTAACACGCATGCGTAGTACGTACAATCTGTGAGCGGAGGAAGGAGTAACGGAGGTGCTGATCGTGATAACGAAGGTAAGATTTAACATTGGGCCTGTACTGCTTCTAGAATGAGGCCTGTATTTGCACAAGTTTAGAAGACTTTAGGCTGACATTAGGGTTTGTCTTGTGTTGTGTCTTGCAGTGAAAATGGATATCTTGAAAGACAAGGACTTTATGGCAATCTTCATTGATATGTTCAGGGAGCTGCCCTGTCTATGGGAGATAAACCACCCTGAATATAAGAACCAAACAAAGAGGAAGGGAGCGCTGGATAATTTGTTGGAATTTGCGAAGACGGTGATCCCCACGGCAGACATGACCTATTTGAAGATCCTAATTGGTGGCCTGAGGAGCACTTATCCAAGGGAGCACAAGAAGGTCCAGGATTCCCAGAGATCAGGAGCTGCAGATGACATTTATGTCCCCAGGCTGTGGTACTATGACAGACTGCAATTTCTGGCAGGTCAGACTGAACCCAGGCCAGCACTCTCCAGTCTTCCATCCACACTTCCTTCCCCCCCAGCTGAGGCTTCTGAAGCCCAACCTGGGCCTTCCAGGCAGCAACATGTGGAGGAGCCCAGCTTGAGCCAGGTATAGCATTCCTCTAAATATTTCTGGTTGTCCCATCAATGATGTTAACTAGATGTTAGTTTGGAGTACTAATTTATGATTGTGATTGATGATGCAAAAACTACAACCATGTCCCTTTTTCATACACAGGGAAGTCTCAGCCAGGAGGTGGCCGGGCCAAGCAGGCTGCCTGATATCCATGTCCCTACCCTACACCTTCAAAGACAAAGTGGCAGGAAGATGAGTAACCTGGACGAGGCTGCCATAGGCCTCTTTTGGAAGGCTACAGAGGCCCTGAGAAGCCCACACAGTGTGGAGGAGGACTTTGCTGGCCTAACTGCCTGCAAAATGCTGCAGATGGAGGAGGGCCAACGACTCCTGTGTGAGTCCTTAATTTTTCAATAAGGGGTTGAGGGGCCAAATAACATGTGCTACCCACATTTGTAACCTCACACATAGTCCTCCTCCTCCTCAAGGTCCTACTACTACTCCTCCTCTTCCTCCTCCAGGTCCTACTACTCCTCCTCCTCCTCCTCCTCCTCCAGGTCCTACTCCTCCTCCTGCCACATCTCCAACACCAGAGCCACAGCCAGGAAGGAAGCATGGAAAGAAGACCAGAGAGTGAGGACCTGGGTCCAGTCTGGTCTGGCAAAAGATGCAGCCTCTTGTGGTACCACAGCCTGGGGACACAGATGTCATCTGCTGCTTTCCAGATCTCTGGGACTTCTGGACCAGACTGCACTCCCTTAGATATGGACTCCTCAGGCCACCAATTTTGCAGAAAAAGATTTGATGTCTGCCCTGGGGGTCCAAGGCTTCACCAATTTCTGCTGTTTTGCCAGCGTTGCCTCCCTCTTTGTTTGGTTCTGAGCCCTTAATAAAGGATTTTTTGTTTCAATTATACTCGCCTATGTGTATTTTCCATAAAAAAGGACAGTTTGTTTGTGAGGAGGCAGGTACATTTCAAAAATACAATGTGAAATTAGCAAGGGACACCAACATCAAGCAACCTTCTTGAGATTAAATAATACAAGATAATAATCGTGTTGTGGTAACTTGACACACAAAAATATTATGGAGTAAAATTAAAAATAAAATAAAACAAAGATCAGCCTTGAAAAAAATACAAACCCCCCAAAAAAAAAACAGCCTCGAAAAAAAAAAAAATAAATAAAACAACAAAAAAGAAATTTTGTCAGATGTGACAAATCCAAATATATTGAGGGAATCACGATAAATAATAAAGAAAGAAGTTTGTGAGAAGTCTGTGTGAATATGAGCAGCAAAACTACTTCATTCTTCTCACATTATAAAGAAGAAGAGAGTGCGCTTTATTAAACCATTTTTTACATTGCAAAATGACGAAAGTGCTGAATCCATTGCGAATGCTAATTTTACCAGACCAAGCTGTTCCGTCTCGGAATTTATTCTGAGCATGCGTGGCACTTTGTGCGTCGGAACTGGCCACACACACTGTCGGAATTGACGCGATCGGATTTTGTTGTCGGAAAATTTTATAGCCTGCTCTCAAACTTTGTGTGTTAGAAAATCTGATGGAAAATGTCCAATGGAGCCCACACATGATTGGAATGTCCGACAACACGCTCCGATCGGACATTTTCCATTGGAAAATCCGACCGTGTGTACGGGGCATTAATGTCCCCATAAAGGTAAAAATAACAATAGCTGAACAAAGTCCTCTTCATCAGAAGGAAGTGGTGACACTCTGTTTAGCGGGATCCATAATGAAAGGACACTCAGAAAGGAGATGTAAACACCATCACCAACACCCAAACAAACTGACCCTTACCTTCAGTGTATGGGTTATACACGTGTGTAGAAAACAGATAGCGAGAGGCAATCTTCCTAGGATAGACCAACGATCCTCCAGTGGAGTAGCATAAACATATTCCTTTCCCTCTAAACTAAATGGATGGCTTTAGGTCTCCTCCTTGTGACAGGATTAAGAGCCAGGTATAGTCCAGTGGGTATATGCGCTTCAAGAATCGTGATATATGGGGAGTAAAGAGAAAATGCTCATTGCGCAAATTCCATCAAAAAGGATAATTTATTGTATAAAAAGTAAAAATCACTCACATTTCGTAAGAAGGTACAAAGCAGTATGAAGCATCCAGCGCTTCTAACCACAAAGATGGCCGCCGTGTCACCGTCCAACCGCCTCCTGCGTCACCAGTCACTAGTTGCCGACAGACAGCTCTTAATCCTGTCACAAGGAGGAGACCTAAAGCCTTCCATTTAGTTTAGAGGGAAAGGAATATGTTTATGCTACTCCACTGGAGGATCTTTGGTCTATCCCAGGAAGATTGCCTCTCACTATCCGTTTTCTACACACGTGTATAACCCATACACTGATGGTAAGGGTCAGTTTGTTTGGGTGTTGGTGATGGTGCTTACATCTCCTTTCTGAGTGTCCTTTCATGACTGCTGAGGTGCAATAAGCCCAGGTCCCAACCATCACTTGTCATACCTTACCCCTTCTTCTAAACCAATAAGAACCACACATACAACCAATAACGTTGGAAAGGGCAAGGCCACAGCTTTATTTAAAATCAACATTAATATTAACCTTTAGAACCGTGCCAGTCACAGCTGTACTGTGAGCACTCAACTACCAATGTAAAAGGGAGATGAAGGAGGGGCCTGTCCTTACCATCAGTGCCGGACCGGCCGTCAATCTCCCAATTACCATCCGGGCATCAAAGGGGTTCCATATTTGCTGGCAAGGTTACCAAAACCGCAACACGCTGTGACATACCATCAAAATTAGGGCGGGAGGGTGGGCAGCTCTTCCATTCTTCCGTCCGAAAAGGACCATAATCCCCTGGGGTGCCAAACTCCTGAGCTCAGGCCCAACCCTTTTCCCCTTTTGTACCAATCCTGAACTATAACAACTTTTCTGCAACTCCTCCCTGGCCATGCCCCCATCAGTCAGGGCTCTCTCTCCCGATGGGCTCAAGAGGCTCTCATGACTGCTGAGGTGCAATAAGCCCAGGTCCCAACCATCACTTGTCATACCTTACCCCTTCTTCTAAACCAATAAGAACCACACATACAACCAATAACGTTGGAAAGGGCAAGGCCACAGCTTTATTTAAAATCAACATTAATATTAACCTTTAGAACCGTGTACTGTGAGCACTCAACTACCAATGTAAAAGGGAGATGAAGGAGGGGCCTGTCCTTACCATCAGTGCCGGACCGGCCGTCAATCTCCCAATTACCATCCGGGCATCAAAGGGGTTCCATATTTGCTGGCAAGGTTACCAAAACCGCCACCAGCCAGTCAGTGATCCACTGACGGGCGCCCCACCGCAGCCAGCGCCTGTTCCACCCCCCTCTGAAGTCCCAGGTTAAATATATCCATGCCAATGTCGTTGAGGTGAACACCATCCCTCCTCAACAAGTCATTGTTGTTTCCCTCCAAATCTTTGTGACGGACAACGACCCCCCCGATCCTCCGAACAAATTTTGACACCTGGGCGTTGACCTTCCTCCGAAAATTTTCTAAACAGGGTCCCGGAACTTCTCTGGCCCAAATAGAACGAGGGACAATCTCTGACCATACAAAAGTCACACTGGTAAACATTGCAAGGCATTGAGCAATATCACCTTTCATGGCAGCAATGAGATCCACGGACCGGGTGTAACCTACGTCGTTCCCTCCGGCGTGAACCACCAGGACAATGTGACCGGACACGCGGGTACGGAGGTGCCAACATTCCCACAGTACCTGATGCCAACGCAGCCCGCGCAGGCCCAGCCAGCGAATCCTTGCCACGTCTGAAGAGAGTCCCAAATTTCTCCCATAGTTCCGGATCTCTGCGCGACGAGCCGCCCAGAAGACAAAGGAATCGCCCACAATCCAAACTTGAGTCGGGGGAAAACCTGAAATTAACACAAAAGGTGAGGGTGAACATACAGCGAAAAACGAGACGACTCCCATCTACCCAGCCGCTAAAGTTCCGTATCGGAAAACCCTAAGCCAGAAGCGGCGGTGGCAGCGCCTATGCGAAAAGAGTGAGTTGAAAATTCGCCCGCTGGTAAACCTAAAGCCTCGAGGCAAAAACGAAAAAACTTTTAAAAATTGGAAGCGACTCAACGAGGAGGAGTCAGCGTGCACGAAAAAAGTGGGAGACGGGGGGCGCGCGGAAAGAAAAGGAACGGCCAGAGACACGGGACAGAATGGGCCGCCACAGTGGTGCAGCACCACTCGGCGGCCCTTGCCAAGGCTGTCAGTCTTCGAGGAGCGCAATAAAATGGTGACACTGCGCTCCGACAGGACGACATCCTCCGATCGAATACCCCCAGTGGAAGACCTGGATTTTGCGACTAATTCCCCGATGCGAAAAGCCCCAAAAAACGCCCATGAGAAAGCTACTCGGAACAGCAAAATCTCAAACTCGGATGAGCACACCTCCGGCAACATAGCCAAAACATCCGATAAAATCTGTAAAGAAATGGGGCGCCTGGAATCAGGCAGATGAGTGATGCGTTTCCAGCCCCTCAATATCCGACGCACTGGAAAGGCTTTTGTGACATCCCCCCACCCCAGAAGCTGAAACCAAAAGGATAAAGCGGACATGGCCGAAGAGACAGTGGAACCCGACACTCCCTTATCCTGTAACTGGACCAGGTAAGCAAATAGGATCAAACGTCTATCATCCGGAGATGAAATAGAGAACTCACCGCCCGACGCTTGTGACCACTCGTGCCAGACCCGACAATACGACGCCCACGTCCTCGGAGAAAGCGACGACCGAAGCAGTTCTAACAATCCCTGGAAACGCGGTTCCATAAGTGGGCCGGACAGGGGAGGCCCTCCAGCGAAGCCGACGGAGCCAGGGAACGAAAACGGGGGTACTGTTGGCGGGAAAGAGCATCGGCAATGTCATTAGAAACTCTCGGAACGTGTTTTGCCCTAACATAAATGTTAAATTGCAAACATTTTAAAACCAAAAAACGCAACAGTGACACAACTGGGGGGGAACTGGCCGATTGCTTGTTCACTACCTGCACCACGCTCATATTGTCTGACCAAAAGATCACCTGACGATTGCGCAACTGCTCACCCCAAAGTTCCACCGCTACTATGATCGGGAAAAGCTCCAAAAGGGTGAGATTGCGCAATAAGTCCATGCGGGCCCATGAGGCCGGCCAACATTCCGCAGACCACTCCCCCCGAAAGAAAGCACCGAAACCACAGGAGCCTGCCGCATCAGTGTACAACTCCAGCTGTGAGTTCGGTACCTCCTCCCGCAACCAACAAGACTGACCGTTGTAGGATTGCAAAAAGGTTAGCCAAATATCCAAATCCGCCCGCATGGGCTTGGTGATCCGAACGTGGTGGTGCGGGGCCGTAACGCCCTTCGTGGCCCAAGACAAGCGCTTGCAGAAAGCCCTCCCCATGCGTATGACCCTGCACGCGAATACAAGGTGTCCCAGCAGAGATTGCAGCTGCTTCAGTTGAAGCTTTTTCGACCCTTTCGCCAAACGCACCAGGGATAGAAGCCTGGTCAGCTTCTCCCTCGGCAGGCGAAAGACCATGGCCACTGTGTCAATCTCGATACCCAAAAAGGATAGTACCGTTACTGGACCCTCGGTCTTGTCAACGGACAGTGGGACGGCGAAACGCCGACAAACATCTTGAAAAACAGAGAGTAAGCATTGACACCGCCCACTGTCCGAGGGACCCACAAAAAGGAAATCATCCAAGTAGTGCAGCATGGACTGAGATCCGGCCTCCCGGGCGACCACCCACTCAAGGAAGCTACTAAATAACTCGAAAAAGTAACACGAAATAGCGCAACCCATAGGCAGGCACATATCGAAGAAATAGCTTCCCTGAAAGTAGCAACCCAGGAGGTGGAAACAATCCGGGTGGACCGGGAGAAGGCGAAAAGCGGATTCAATGTCCGCTTTTGCCAAAAGAGCGGAACGCCCTGCTGCCCTGACGAGGTGAAGAGCCTTATCAAATGACGCGTAATGCACCCGCGATTCCTCGCGATCAATTCCGTCGTTGACAGAGGAGCCGGAAGGGTAGGATAAGTGATGAATTAAACGAAATTTACCACTCGCTTTTTTGGGGACCACGCCTAGAGGGGACACCCGCAGGTTGTGAAATGGGGGAAGATCAAAGGGGCCCGCCATGCGCCCCAGTTCCAGCTCTTTCTGGATTTTTTGGGCCACTACGGATTCAAATTCGACTGCCGATTTTAAATTAGCCGACATGGTAGGAGCGTTAGACGGGGAAAACGGTATCCAAAAACCTCGATCCAGGCCATCCTTTAGAATCAGGGCCTCCCTACGAAGGGGGTAACGGTCTAGCCAGGGCAACATCTCTAGGACGTTCACCGGCGTCCTCCGGCTTAGGAAGGTCGGTCTTGGCTCCCGCTCTGGAAAGTGTCTGTTTTCCCTTCCTGAAGCACCGGCTGGAGGGGTGAGCGCCCCCACAGCTAGAGCACTCATGCCTGAAATGACAGGCGGAGTACCACTTACAGTGGCTTTCGTTGAAAAGCCAACAGACACCTTTCTTGGAGGCGGCCGACGCTCCGGATTGAGGAGCGCCGACCGCGGACTGAAAGGACGCCGGCCTATGAGGGCACATTAGCAATAACCATAGGCTACCATCCTGACAGTCGAAACGAAGCTCCTTGTGCGCCGCCATCTTCTGTCTAAACTGGGTATCATACTGGAACCAGCATTGACCCCCATAAACCTTGTACGCTCCCCAGATAAGGTCCAGGTAACAGAACAAGGAGGTCGCCAACTCTGGGTAACGCTCACAGAGCACACCCGCGTAGGCGCAAAAACCCTGCAGCCAGTTCCCAAATGTTCTAGGAAGCTGCTTGACTTTATCGCCCTGTGTCGCGACGTCCACCCGACGGGATTTGTCGACCGTTTCCCTGTCCGACGGAACTAGAGCGAGGAAATCAACGAAATCCCGACGCCATATTCTTTCCTTCGTCTCCTCCGGTATGTGGGCACCCGTGGGAGCTACCGCCCACAAGGCCCCTCCGGAAGGAGGGGAAAGATTTGCCGCCGCGCCCGAAACGCCCATGCTAGAGAGAACCGACCTGACCACCGACACTATACGGTCTTCAGGGCCCGATACGGAATCATCAACAGACCTCCCCCAAATCAGTTCACAATCATACTCACTGATCCTTGGAGGCATCACCGATGGATGATCGACGGGCGAGGCGGTGTCCCATACGACTCCGGGAGACTGCAGGCTGGAACGGCCAGCACCGTGAGGAGCAACGGGGCCGTGTATGTTCGGGCCGTCCTGGCCGACTGATAGATCCAAAGGCGGGGGTCCCTCCCCAGACGCTGAAGGGGCCCCTTGGCCGAGGGCAGGGACTGTGCAGGTGCAGGAGCGTCTCGGGATTCTGTCCGGCTGATCCGGGGCGGAAGCTGCCGCCAGCCCGGATCCGGAATCTCCCGCCCAGCCGGGCGCAGGGAGACTGGCGTTACCCGCCATGTTGACCGCGTAGGAGGGGTTAAACCCAAGGGACTGGAGGGGGGGAATCCGCGAGCCCTCCGCCCGACTGGGCGCTGGGGGGCGTCCGAGAGCACGGGGGGGAATGGCATCCGTGGGGGCCGAAAAACCGGCACCCGCCCTGCCAGGCGCAGAGGGGGCACATCTCATCCGGGATGGTAAATGACATGGCGCGGCCTGGGTCTGGGACCTGTCCGCCACCCGTCCGGGCGCAATGGGAGTCCCGTCCTGCGAAAAACCCGTTCCCGATGGCCCAGAAGCTGCCGAGGGCCCCGCCCATGAAGGCGCCGGGGGACCTTGCGACCTGGCCACTCTTGGACGATTCGCGTCCCGGGATGAATTACCCCCCACCCAGCCGGGTGCTGAAAGGGCCACATTATGAAGGGGGCCCTGGCCATATGAATCCTGGGCCAGCTGCGACCCCACCCTGTAGGGCGCAGGATGAGGCAGCTCGCACCCATATGTTCCCCCATGCATGCCCCCACAATCACCCCCCGCCCAGCCGGGCGCAGAGGGGTGCTGGGGACATGCATTGCCTGTGCTGTGCACGGCCAGATCGAATCCTCCCGCCTGGCTAGGCGCAGGGAGCGAGCTGGCCGCTAGGGGGCGCCGGTATCGAACCGAGGCGCCGTCGACGCTGCCCGAGGGAACGAAAGCCGCCGCTGGAGCGGGCGAACAGCTCCGGCCCCCTCCAGCTGCCCTGCGAGAGGACAGCCTGGCCGAGGAGCGGAGCGGCCGCACACCCGCCGCCCCCCCGCTGCTAGCAGGGGCGGAAGCAGGTACGGACCAACTCGAGGCCGTGGGCTGGAGTGCTCCAGCTCCATCCAGGCCTCGCACCATACCCAGGGAAGGGGAGGGGGGGAGGGGGGAGCTGCGGAGCGGGGGCTACGGGAACGGGGACACCGAGGGGGGGGCCGCAAGCTATTCCTGATGGCCGGGGAAGGCGACCGACGAGGGGGGGCACGCCGAGAGCGGGCGGCCGACCCCCGCTTCCTGGCTGCTGGAGCCCTGGGAGCCCGAACCGGAGAGGGATGGATGGGGGGAGGAGGGGGGGAGCAGTGAGAGGCCGCAGAGGGGCTGGGGCTGAAGCGAGAAGGTGGACGGGCACGTCTGCGGGCCCTGCGTCCATCCGACTCTGGAGGAGGAACAGGGGAAGGGGCAGTGGAAGGGGCAGGAGAGGGCACCCCAGGGGATAAGAGGGCAAAGAGCCAGTCAGCCTGACCCTTGAGGGCCAGCTCACGGACCTTAGCCAGGAGGTGATCTGTGTCCATAGCTGGAGCCGCAGGGTCAGGTCCGAGCTCTTCCATTCTTCCGTCCGAAAAGGACCATAATCCCCTGGGGTGCCAAACTCCTGAGCTCAGGCCCAACCCTTTTCCCCTTTTGTACCAATCCTGAACTATAACAACTTTTCTGCAACTCCTCCCTGGCCATGCCCCCATCAGTCAGGGCTCTCTCTCCCGATGGGCTCAAGAGGCTCTCATTATGGATCCTGCTAAACAGAGTGTCTCTACTTCCTTCTCATGAAGAGGACTTTGTTCAGCTATTGTTATTTTTACCTTTATGGGGACATTTAGACTAATTTTCTAGCGCTGCACCACTCCTCCTAATATCTCCTTAATTGTACCCAGCAATTTTTTGTGTCAGCAGCTTTTATTTTACATCATATTAAGTGCAACAGATCTTGTTTTTTATAACTAAAAAGAGTGAGTTGCGGTCATATTGGTCTACTGACCCAATTCACCATATACCCTTGTTCTCTGCCTCCATGACCAGGGCACGATATGAGCAGATTTTGCGGTTCATGCACTTCAACAACAATGAACTTTGATGTCCTCGTGGAGACCCTGAATACGATCGGCTCTACAAAATTCGGCCCCTCGTAAACCACTTCAACCTATGTTTTGCAGACATGTTTACTCCTCATCAAGTTGTCTGCGTTGATGAGTCGCTGATTAAGTTTTCTGGCCACTTGTCATTCAAACAGTACCTTCCCAGCAAGTGTGCCAGATACGGGGTCAAGATGTATAAGCTCTGTGACAGGGCCACAGGCTATACGTGTAGTTTTATGGTTTACGAGGGCAAAGATAGTCACATAGAGCCGACAAAATGCCCTGACTACATAGGAAGCGCTGGCAAGATTGTGTGGGACTTGGTGTCACCCTTATTCGGAAAGTGGTACCACTTGTACGTGGACAATTATTACATGAGCGTGCCACTTTTTAGTCACCTTTTTGATCAACAGATTGGAGCATGTGGCACAGTGTGACCTAATCGCCGGGGCTTTCCCCAGCGGCTTGTAGATTCCTGTCTTAGGCTGGGGGAGAGAGCCTGCTTCAAGTGTAATAACTTGCTCCCTATGAAGTGGAGGGATAATGTTTTCATTCCTACCTCCCTTCATGCAGACACGACGGTCCAAATTCCTACGGCGACTGGTGTTGTGGAGAAACCCCTCTGTGTCCACGAATATAACCTTAACATGGGAGGGGTGGACCTCAGCGACCAGTTGTTGGCGCCGTACCTAATTGCCCATAAGGCCAGACGCTGGTACAAAAAAGTGTCTGTTTATTTCAAATGGCTCATGTGCTATACAGAGCTTCAGGACGGACTGGCTCCTTCTTTACATTCCAGGAAGAGATCGTCAGAGCCCTTCTGTTTCCAGACGGTGCTCCATCTCACCTTCCCCAACCAAATGCAGTAAGCCGGCTGGATGAGAGGAATTTTCTGTATGTCCTCCCGAGTACCCCTACCCAATGAGCCCCCCAAAGAAGATGTCGTGTCTGCAGCAAGCGCGGATATAGGCGTGACACACGGTATTATTGTCCCTCCTGTCCTGACAATCCTGGTCTTTGCATTGGTGAATGTTTTGAACGTTACCATTTACTAGTTGAGTATTAGCGTAGGGTACAGCACTGCACAGACTAGGCAAACGAACACAGGGTCTCCCAAGATGCCATCGCATTTTGAGAGACCCAAACCTGGTACCAGTTACAAAAGTTATAGTTACAAAAAAAGTGTAAAAAAAAAAAAAAAAGTAAAAAAAAATAAAAACACAAAAAAATATATAAAATAAAAAAAACAAAAATAGTTGTCGTTTTATTGTTCTCTCTCTCTATTCTCTCTCTATTGTTCTGCTCTTTTTTACTGTATTCTATTCTGCAATATTTTATTGTTATTATGTTTTACCATGTTTGCTTTTCAGATATGCAATTTTTTTATACTTTACTGTTTACTGTGTTTTATTGTTAACCATTTTTTTGTTTCAGGTACGCCATTCACCTGCAGAGCGAATTTATTGACAGCAACAGCGTTTGCTCCCACGATACATAAAGCCGTGACTCCAGCGCTGTCGGAGGTGATTTCACCACTACAGTTACATACTTCAGCATATATGCCGAAGCGTGGGGGCAGCAGTGGGTGGAGGAGCGATTTTCTCCTACCTTTTGCGGGAGGATGCCCCCATGCTTCGTCATATATATATTTTAGGCATAGGTTGCGTTTAAATGTTTTATTTTTTACAATTTTTTTTGTATTTGCTTTGCAGGTATGGTAAGTCTTACTGTTATACTGTAATGTTACTTTGTTTTATTGTTAACCATCATTAACCATCGTTTGCTCCCACGATACATAAAGCCGTGACTCCAGTGCTGTAGGAGGTGATTTCACCACCACAGTTAAAAAAAGAGCATATATGCCAAAGCATGGGGGCAGCAGGGGTGGAGGAGCGATTTGCTCCTACCTTTTGGGGCGGATGCCCCCATGCTTCGGCATATATAAATGGTGCATGTATGCCAATCATTAGAAGTGGGTGGATGAAGGGAGGTATTCTAATGGTGGGCATACCCACCGATCAATATCTTTTTTTTTCGTTCAGCCCACAGGCTGCATGAAAAAAAAAGTTTACAATATATGCCCAACAAGGACCAGCAACGTACTGGTATGTTGCTGGACTTTGAGTGGTTATACCAGAATGATACCTGCAGGTTTAGGTAACATCTTGGTATCATTCTTTTCAGTCAGCAGTCAGCTTTCGTGCAAAAGCAATCCTAGCTGCTAATTAGCCTCTAGACTGCTTTTACAAGCAGTGGGAGGGAATGCCCCCCCACCGTCTTCCATGTTTTTCTCTGGCTCTCCTGTCCCAACAGGGAACCTGGGAATGCAGCTGGTGATTCAGCCAGCTGACCATAGAGCTGATCAGAGACCAGAATGGCTCCAAACATCTCTATGGCCTAAGAAACCGGAAGCTACGAGCATTTCATGACTTAGATTTCGCCGGATGTAAACATCGCCATTGGGAAATTGGGAAAGCATTTTATCATACCGATCTTGGTGTGGTCAGATGCTTTGAAGGCAGAGGAGAGATCTAGGGTCTAATAGACCCCAATTTTTTCAAAAAAGAGTACCTGTCACTACCTATTGCTATCATAAGGGATATTTACATTCCCTGAGATAACAATAAAAATGTATAATAATAGAGGAATGTTGGTTGGACTATATTAAAGGAAACAACTCAGGCAGTTTTTCCATCCCTAGTAATGATATAATTTGTAAAGAAATAGAAAAAAGGGGAAGGAAATGGACAGTCCCCTTTCTCAGATATATGGGATTTTGTAGGAAAGAGGCCTGAGTTGCGTAGGTGAGAATTACACAAACTTCATAAAATATAACAAAATTTTATTGAAATACAATTAAAAGACAGTATTATCAATACATATACAATCATATAAGCATCCAGTAGTTGAATCCAAACTTCGTACGTGACTAAAGCCAACATGTTTCGCAAAAGATATTTCGCTTCATCAGGGCTAGACACGATGCAATTGATTCATTTACACTACTATGAAACTCTCAAGGACATCAGACTAAAGACGCCAATCACTAGGTAACGACCGCTGTACCAACCACACGGACTGTCTCTGGGTGCCAGATCCCAGACAGACAATGCCAGTGAGGGGACTGGACCACACATTCAGGGCGCTATGTGCTGGTAACCCGTGCCCTCAGTGTGGAGAGTAAAAGGAGGGGAGATTGGTTTGTAGCAGCTCCTCGTTGCGGGCTCAGGGCGTCCGCCCGTTTACCGATGGATGGCCGCTGGATGCGTCTAGCGCTAGACGCATCCAGCGGCCATCCATCGGTAAACGGGCGGACGCCCTGAGCCCGCAACGAGGAGCTGCTACAAACCAATCTCCCCTCCTTTTACTCTCCACACTGAGGGCACGGGTTACCAGCACATAGCGCCCTGAATGTGTGGTCCAGTCCCCTCACTGGCATTGTCTGTCTGGGATCTGGCACCCAGAGACAGTCCGTGTGGTTGGTACAGCGGTCGTTACCTAGTGATTGGCGTCTTTAGTCTGATGTCCTTGAGAGTTTCATAGTAGTGTAAATGAATCAATTGCATCGTGTCTAGCCCTGATGAAGCGAAATATCTTTTGCGAAACATGTTGGCTTTAGTCACGTACGAAGTTTGGATTCAACTACTGGATGCTTATATGATTGTATATGTATTGATAATACTGTCTTTTAATTGTATTTCAATAAAATTTTGTTATATTTTATGAAGTTTGTGTAATTCTCACCTACGCAACTCAGGCCTCTTTCCTACAAAATCCCATATATCTGAGAAAGGGGACTGTCCATTTCCTTCCCCTTTTTTCTATTTCTTTACAAATTATAACAATAAAAATGATTTAAAAAAATGAAAGGAACAGTTTAAAAATAAGATAAAAAAGCAAAAAAATAATAAAGAAAAAAAAAATAAAGCACCCCTGCCCCCCCCCCTGCTCTTGCGCAAAGGCAAACGCAAGCGTCGGTCTGGCGTCAAATGTAAACAGCAATTGCACCATGCATGTGAGGTATCAACGCGAATGTCAGATTGAGGGCAATAATTTTAGCAGTAGACCTCCTCTGTAAACCTAAAGAGGTAACCTGTAAAGGCTTTTAAAGGCTTTTAAAAATGTATTTAGTTTGTCGCCACTGCACGTTTGTGCGCAATTTTAAAGCATGTCATGTTTGGTATCCATGTACTCGGCCTAAGATCATCTTTTTTATTTCATCAAACATTTGGCCAATATAGTGTGTTTTAGTGCATTAAAATTTTAAAAAGTGAGTTTTTTCCCAAAAAAATGCGTTTGAAAAATCGCTGCGCAAATACTGTGTGAAAAAAAAAAATGAAATGCCCACCATTTTAATCTGTAGGGCATTTGCTTTAAAAAAATATATATATTATGTGGGGGTTCAAAGTAATTTTCTTGCAAAAAAAATGAACAAAAAGTGTCAGAAAGAGCATAAAATGCCAGGACAGTTCAACCCCCTCCCCAAATGACCCCATTTTGGAAAGTAGACACCCCAAGCTATTTGCTGAGAGGCATGTCGAGTCCATGGAATATTTTATATTGTGACACAAGTTGCGGGAAAAAGACACATTTTTTTTTTGCACAAAGTTGTCACTAAATGATATATTGCTCAAACATGCCATGGGAATATGTGAAATTACACCCCAAAATATATTCTGTTGCTTCTCCTGAGTACGGGGATACCACATGTGTGAGACTTTTTGGGAGCCTAGCCGCATACGGGACCCCGAAAACCAAGCACCGCCTTCAGGCTTTCTAAGGGCGTAAATTTTTGATTTCACTCTTCACTGCCTATCACAGTTTTGGAGGCCATGGAATGCCCAGGTGGCACAAAACCCCCTATTTTGGAAAGTAGACACTCCAAGCTATTTGCTGAGAGGTATAGTGAGTATTTTGCAGACCTCACTTTTTGTCACAAAGTTTTGAAAATTGAAAAAAGAAAAGAAAACTTTTTTTTTCTTGTCTTTCTTCATTTTCAAAAAAAAAAATGAGAGCTGCAAAATACTTACTATGCCTCTCAGCAAATAGCTTGGGGTGTCTACTTTCCAAAATGGGGTCATTTGGGGGGGTTGTGTTATATTGGCATTTTATGGCCTTTGAAACTGTGATAGTACTCAGGAGAAGCAGCAGAATGTCTTTTGGGGTGTAATTCCACATATGCCAATGGCATATTTGAGCAATATATCATTTAGTAACAACCTTGTGCAAAAAAAAAAATTGTCTACTTTCCAAAATGGGGTCATTTGGGGGGGGGGGGTGTGCCATATGGGCATTTTATGGCCTTCAAAACTGTGATAGGTAGTGAGGAGTGAAATCAAAAATTTACGCCCTTAGAAATCCTGAAGGCGGTGCTTGGGTTTCGGGGCCCCGTACGCGGCTAGGCTCCCAAAAAGTCCCACACATGTGGTATCCCCGTACTCAGGAGAAGCAGCAGAATGTATTTTGGGGTGTAATTCCACATATGCCCATGGCATGTTTGAGCAGTATATCATTTAATGACAACTTTGTGCAAAAAAAAAAAGTTTGTAATTTTCCCGCAACTTGTGTCAAAATATAAAATATTCCATGGACTCAAAATGCCTCTCAGCAAATAGCTTGGGGTGTCTACTTTCCAAAATGGGATTTTGGAAAGTATAAAAAATGGGATTTTGGAAAGCTTTTTTTTCTCCTCGCACTGTCAGCGCGAGGAGAAAAAAAAAACGATCACAGATCTTTTGTTTTGATCATGTGATCAGCTGACAGCTGATCACATGGTAACTCAGTGACTCGGTGATCACAGCGCGCTCCACGCGCGCCCTGCAGGGCGCGCGCAGGGCATGTGCACAGGGGAGGCCATCATATGACGGCCTACCGGGAATGCAGGTCCGCGCTGTAGCCGTCATTCGGCTATAGCGCGGATAGCAAGCGGTTAAGGGCATGCATCCCGCTAACCACCAATGTAAAGGCATGTATCCCACTGACCACCAATGTAAGGGCATGCATCCCACTGACCAACGATCCCTCTGACCACCAATGTAAGGGCATGTATCCCACTGACCACCAATGTAAGGGCATGTATCCCAGTGACCACAAATCCCACTGACCAGCTGTGTAATGAGCATTGTTCCCACTCACCACCAATTAATTATTTGTGTTATTTGATTACAGAAGAACTCATACGTACTAGGTGGCAAAGCCTTACGGATACACTTCAAAGACACCAGAGACTGGAGAGTGAAGCACAAAGTGGGTCTGGTGCTGCCCCAAAGCATCCCTATGCCTTTGCCAGATACCTGGATTTTCTCAAGCCAGTTCTAGAATTAAGGAAGTAAGTTTTCATACAAGAATATGTCTCTCAACCATCTCTCTCTAATTAACCTGTCCTCCCCCTAACCTTTGCTTCTGCCGTTATCATCTTCATACTTAGAATTTCATTTAACAACTTTTGTATTTCAGCACAGAAGCAAGTTGGGAAGAGGAGGAGGAAGAGGGAGAGGAGCATGCTGCTATTGTTTACCTAGATGAGGGAGTATCATTTGCTTGCACAAACCGAGAGGATTCATCATCTATGGAGGTAGAGGGTAACGCAATCGAGGTACATGAGTCACCTACTCAGGAGCAAGATAATGAGGATACTGACATTTCTACACCTTCCAACAGAAGGCAAAGGCAAACATCTACCTCACGCAGGAAGCAAAGCAGCAAGGGCAGCAGGGCAGCAGAACAGGTGGAAAACCCAGACGAGACAAATAAATTTCTCCATAGTGCAGGGATCACTGAACAAATCGATGTCCAGCGATGCCCTCATACTATGTTTGCCCTAAGTTTGGTGCCTCTTCTCAAAGAGGTCTTGCCAGTTGTCATGAACCTTGGAATACTGGATTGTCATGAAGCTTGGAATACTGAAGTAATTCTCCTTTGATTCTAGTACACAGTGGGGGGTCTTCTGCCCTGTCTTAAGGCTAACCCCCTCCAGACGGCTCCATGGTCTGGAAGGAGGGTATTGTTCTGTGTTTGACCATTTGTTTATGTACTTTACTTACCCCCTGGGGATTCTCTGTGTCATTACACATATCAGTCCTCCTATTCAAGCTATCGGACCAATCTCTGCTGACCCTGTTTCAAGTCCTCATTTGCATGGACAAGAGGACCTGCGTGAAGACTAGTGTACTATACAATTGACCAATATGAAAGTGGTTGTTGGGGGCAGGGTGTTCAAACTGCTGTGTATAAAAGTGTGTTGTGTGTATCAATAAAAGTGAGATTCCTGTTTGAACTTACATATAGCCTGCCTGGTGTTTGTTCTGAGCTATCACAACTGGATTAGAACGGCACATAGCTGTAGTTCAAATCCCGGAGCATCGGATGACCGAACCTTCAGATGTTGAGATCTGCAATCTGATTCAATAGTCACAAAGGAGTGTCGGGAGAGTGGAACCGAGCGAGCAGGGGCTCGTTACATTAGTTGGCAGCGGTGGGATTTGCTCTCCAGTTACTGGGACACTCCAAACCACCACAGTGAATGGCCAGCCTACAGGAGAGCCACGCTGAAAGACTTACTTGAGAGCCGTGGAGGGACTGGTGGGACAAAGAACAAGGCCACCCTGATCAGTGAGCTAGCCAAGATGGATCAGAGGGATGGTGATGCGGGACCCCGGTCAGTTGAAGACTTGTTTCAGCAACGATTTCGAGAGCGGTTGGCATTATATGGTGCCAACCCATCAGAGACCGCCATACAGAATGCCATTAGAGACATCCAGCTGCAGGATGAGCAACAAGAGAGAGAACTAGAGCGGCAACATGAGCGGAGAATGGCGGAAATACGGCAATCGGAGACAACACCTAAAGATACAGCGCCTTTCCGTAAGTTGTACTTTCGGGCGTTCAAACTATTTAAGGAAGGAGAGGAGGAAATTGAAGCGTTCCTGCAGGACTTTGAGAGACTATGCCAGATACATGATGTACTGGCCCAAGATTGGGTTGCCTTACTGGCGAGTAATTTGACTGGCAGAGCAGCCAATGCGTATCGGGCCCTGGAGGACAAGGACGCTAAAGATTATGACCGGGTAAAAGAAGCTCTGCTAGCCCGATTTGCCATTACACCCCGAAGCCAGCCGGATTAAGTTTAGAGAATCCCGGAAACAAGCCAACATAACATATGTGGAGTGGGCACATCGTCTGCAGCGGAACCTTAAGGGCTGGTTCCAGGGAAGCCACACTCATACTATAGAGGACATCACCCAGCTAGTTCTCTTCGATCAGTTCTTTAACCACACCCCTCTGGTAGTACGGGATTGGGTGCGAGATAAGCGACCACAGACTATACAGCAAGCGGTTACTTTGGCAGATGAATATCTGGACTCTCAAAGGTCAGGCGAAAGCGAGCGCTATCCACTATCTCTACCCAGTTTACCAGTCTCTAACCCAACTTCAGTACCTCAGTGGTCTGCCTCTAGACCCCCAGCCCGACCCAACCCTCCTAACAGACCTAAGTGCTATACCTGTAACCAAACCGGTCATCTGCAGCGATATTGCCCTACCCGATCCACGAGGTACCGAGTGACTGCTCATCCATCCAGACCAGTGGCTCATTGCTTCCAGAATGAGCCCAACCATCGAGATGTTCAGGAAGAGTGCGGCAAACTTTTTGAGGCTGATCCCATCCAAGCTGCTGCCGGAGATAATAGGCAGCACCATCGTCAGGCAGGATGGGTTAAAGGGCAGCCAGCCCAAGGACTCCGCGATTCCGGGGCTACGATTACCCTCATCCAGCCTCACATGATTCCCCAGTCGGCCCGGACCGGCCAGACTGTTGCAGTCAGGGTAGCAGGGGGCAAGGTGCTACGTTTATCCACCGCCCAAGTCCTCTTGGATTGGGGCTCAGGGGAGCGACAAGTGCGAGTGGGATTACTACGTGAGTTACCAGTGGAAGTACTTTTGGGGAACGATTTGGGGCATTTAACTTCATCATATGCCCCAGAGGCCGCCATGGCCGTGACCACCCGACGTCAGAGCCAACTTCAAGGCAACTCCACTCCTATGGGGACCCAGGTAAGACCAAATCCTCCTACGTTACCCTGACTTGACAACCCTGTGTCCTGGAATTCTCCCTCCAACATTAAGCAAGAGACTCAGAATGACCCAACATTAGCTGGTTATCAGGACAGGGCGGGCAAGGATCCAAGGGGGTTGGGGGAAGACAGAATAGAGTGGGAGTGGGGGTTTCTTTATTGTTACACTTAGGGAATGGGCACCGGGAAGTGACAGGGTCCCCACAAACAGCTAGTTGTACCCCAGAAATACAGACGGGAGCTATTGCAGCTGGCTCACAACATCTCATTGGCCGGACATTTAGGGATAGCTAAGACCCGGAGTCGGTTGTCCCATGCGTTCTTCTGGCCCCGGTTACATGCTGAGGTGCGAGAATACTGCCGGACCTGTGAGACTTGTCAGAAAGTAGGGAAGACAGGGGATCACCCAAAAGCCTCGCTGCAACCCCTGCCGATCATTAGAGAACTCTTTAGCCGCTTAGCGGTAGATATTATAGGCCCACTGGCCCGCCCCAGTGCCACTGGGAAGAAGTATTTTCTTCCGGTGGTGGATTATGCCACCCGCTATCCGGAGGCCATTCCCTTATCCAAGCTGATACAGTAGCAGATACTTTACTGCGGGTATGCACTAGGGTAGGGTTTCCCCAGGAGATATTGTCCGATCAGGGTACCCAGTTCACATCCGAGCTGACACAGCAGCTCTGGTGTCTCTGTGGGATTAAACCCCTCCAGAGCACCCCCTACCACCCTCAGGCTAACGGGCTGTGTGAGACATTTAATGGGACCCTGAAGCAGCTGCTTCAGGCCTTTGTGGAGAGTAGGAAGGATTGGGAGAAATATCTTCCCCATCTACTGTTCGCCTATAGAGAGGTACCCCAAGAGTCCATGGGGTTTTCCCCATTTGAGCTGTTGTATGGGCGAAGGGTTAGGGGGCCCTTAGACTTAGTGAGGGCCCAGTGGAAGGGGGTAGAGGATCCAGAAGGCCTCCCCATCCTTAGTTATGTCTTGGAACTCAGGGAGCGCCTGCAGGAACTTACCAATCTAGTCCATGAGAATATGCAATCGGCCCAGAAGGTTTGGTATGATCGGTCTGTGCGGAATCGTACCTTTTATATCAGACAGAAGGTCCTAGTACTAAAACCCCTGAAGCAAAATAAATGACAGGCCTCCTGGCAGGGCCCCTATCAGGTGGTAAAACAGCTGTGCGATACCACCTACGTGGTTGTCAGCTGTGCAGACACAAAAATTAAGAGGACGTTCCACATTAATATGATGAAGGCCTATCATGAAAGGACTGAGGCAGTAGCCGCCATAAGCGCTCCTTCCACCGGGGACTCTGAATATCTATCGATGCTGGAGCTTCCCGAAATCAGTAACTATTCCAGGGGTGTGGAAGATGTACGGCTAGGAGATAGATTAGAATCCCAAGAACAAGAACAGGCCAGAGAATTACTCCAGGACCGGCAGGAGATGTTCTCGGCACTCCCTGGGTACACTCACATAGCTGTGCACAAGGTAGAGACCCCTGGGCAGAAGCCCCTGAGAGAACCAGTCTATAGGATTCCCGGAGCAGTGCAAGAAGGGATGGGAGCAGAGATTAGGGAGATGCTCGAGTTAGGGGTGATCGAACCATCGGCAAGCCCCTGGGCTTCCCCTGTAGTATTAGTCCCAAAACGGGATGGCACGACCCGATTTTGTGTGGACTATAGGCGGCTGAATGACTGTACTGTGACAGATGCCTACCCTATGCCCCGAGTGGACGAATTGCTGGACAAAATAGCTCAGGGACATTATCTGACGACTATTGACTTATGTAAGGGCTACTGGCAGATTCCCTTGGAAGCGGAAGCAATTCCAAAGTCGGCCTTTATCACCCCGTTCGGCCTGTACCAGTTTCGGGTAATGCCATTTGGGATGATGAATGCTCCGGCTACCTTCCAGCGGATGATAGATGAACTCCTCGATGGTCTGCAAGATTTTGCATGTGCATATCTTGACGACATCGCAATCTATAGGCAGACATGGGAGGAACATCTTAGACACCTGGGAATAGTGCTAGATAGAATCCGAGCCGCTAACCTGACCCTGAAGCCAGACAAATGTAACATCGGGATGTCTGAGGTGCAATATCTGGGACATAGAGTGGGATGTGGGAAGCAGAGGCCAGAACCTGCAAAAATCGAGGCCGTCCTAAACTGGCCGGTTCCCAGAACCAAGACCCAGGTACTTGCATTTTTAGGGACAGCAGGGTACTACAGAAAGTTTGTACCCCACTATACTGACATAGACAAACCCCTGATGGACCTGACCAAAAAGACTCTCCCTAGACAGGTCCTGTGGTCCCCAGAGTGCGAGACAGCGTTTCATCAGTTAAAAACTGCAAGCTCCCATACTGGCGGCACCCGATCCTAACAAATGCTTTGTCATTCATACAGACACCTCCATGTTCGGACTGGGAGCCGTACTAAGTCAAGTTGGCGATGACGGGAAAGAGCACCTGGTGGCATATCTCAGCCGCAAGTTGTTACCCCGTGAAGTTGGATATGCTGCCGTGGAAAAAGAGTGTTTGTCCTTAGTCTGGACTGTAAAGAAATTGCAACCCTACGTGTATGGACGCTCTTTTACCGTCATGACAGACCACAATCCCTTGATATGGCTTAACCGGGTGGCAGAAGATAATGAACGATTACTAAGGTGGAGCCTGGCTTTGCAACCATACAATTTCACCATACAATATCGGCCAGGGCCTCAAAACGGGAATGCGGATGGGTTATCCCGGCAGACGGACCTGGAACCTTAGGACTACTTTTCCAACATCCTCGAGTTGACCTGTTCGGGGTCCCACTGTGGCTGTTGGACTGTTTCCCAGGGGGGAGTATTGTCATGAACCTTGGAATACTGGATTGTCATGAAGCTTGGAATACTGAAGTATTTCTCCTTTGATTCTAGTACACAGTGGGGGGTCTTCTGCCCTGTCTTAAGGCTAACCCCCTCCAGACGGCTCCATGGTCTGGAAGGAGGGCATTGTTCTGTGTTTGACCATTTGTTTATGTACTTTAATTACCCCCTGGGGCTTCTCTGTGTCATTACACATATCAGTCCCCCTATTCAAGCTATCGGACCAATCTCTGCTGACCCTGTTTCAAGTCCTCATTTGCATGGACAAGAGGACCTGCGTGAGGACTAGTGTACTTTACAATTGACCAATAGGAAAGTGGTTGCTGGGGGCAGGGTGTTCAAACTGCTGTGTATAAAAGTGTGTTGTGTGCATCAATAAAAGTGAGATTCCTGTTTGAACTTACATACAGCCTGCCTGGTGTTTGTTCTGAGCTATCACAACTGGATTAAAACGGCACATAGCTGTAGTTCGAATCCCGGAGCATCGGATGACCGAACCATCAGATGTTGCGATCTGCAATCTGATTCAATAGTCGCAGAGGAGTGTCGGGAGAGTGGAACCGAGCGAGCAGCGGCTTATTCACATAGACCATTACTTCAACATGAGGATTGCAGTGCAACATCGTATACATTCCTTCACTATGCCACGCCATGTTTCAGTGCCAACGCACGAGAGTAATAGTACTCAAATAATTACTCCCATTTCTTCTGCCTCAAACCCTGCACCAAACCCTTATCCTTCTAGTTTTGCTGACCACTCAAGCATGTATGAGACCCCCAGATCAAGAATCCCATATCCCATCACCAATTGCCTCATTAATGACCCCCCAACTAGAACCCTGGATATGACAAGAGCAATGGAATTGAGACCACGTGACTCAACGCCTCACCATTTCCCACAGCAAAGCAGACCACCACAGCTCTACAATCAAATTCCATCCATGCCAAATCACTATCCACCTGTGTCAAGACTAGGGATGAGCTGAACACCCCCCGGTTCGTTTCGCACCAGAACCTGCGAACGGACCAAAAGTTTGCGCAAACTTTAGAACCCCTTTAAAGTCTATGGGACTGGAATGTTCAAAATCAAAAGTGCTAATTCTAAAGGCTAATATGCAAGTTATTGTCCTAAAAAGTGTTTAGGGACCCGGGTACTGCCCCAGGGGACATGTATCAATGCAAAGAAAAGTTTTAAAAACTGATGTTTTTTCAGGAGCAGTGATTTTAATGATGCTTAAAGTGAAAAAAAGTGAAATATTCCTTTAAATATCGTACCTGGGGGGTGTCTATAGTATGCCTGTAAAGTGGCACGTTTTTCTCATGCTTAGAACAGTCCCTGCACAAAATGACATTTGTAAAGGAATAAAAGTCATTTAAAACTGCTTGCGACTTTAATGTAATGTGGGGTCTTGGCAATATGGATGAAAATCAGTGGGACAAACGGCATGGGTACCCCCCAGTCCATTACCAGGCCCTTTGGGTCTTGTATGGATCTTAAAGGGAACCCCGCACCCAAATTAAAAAAAAGGAAAGGCGTGGGGCCCGCAGGCCCTATATACTCTGAACAGCAGTATACAGGTGGTGCAAACAAGACAGGGGCTCTAGGTTAGTTGTTAAGTAGAATCTGTTTCTAATTTTGAACTGGTACATTTTTAAAGTAGCTCCAGCCAAAAAATCTATTTTTAAGCTTTTTGGAAAACAGGGAAGGGTTATCACCCCTGTAACATTTGTTTTGCTGTCTGTGCACCTCTTCAGAAGATTTCACCTCACTTTCTGTCCCAATGACAAATGTTTTTTGAAAATTTGGGGTTTTTAGTGAAACAAGGATTGGTGATAAAGCATCAGTGGAGAAGAGACACATTTTTCCCATATTAACTCTTATGCCCTGTACACACGGTCGGACTTTCCGACGGAATATGTGCGATCGGAGCTTGTTATGAAAAATGAGGAGAATGACTGTGCTACGGTGAAATACATAAGCAATAACAGCAGCAGCGATTCATCTATGTAACACAAATGCAGTGAAATTAAATGAGAAAAAAGGGGGGTTGAATCGCGCTAAAACAGATTGGTGATCATACACATCATCACCAAACCAAATATTTAGAACTAAGTGAAGAGTTCCCCTTTAGTGTATACATAATATACAAAACACATGTCAAATGAATAATCAATCCAAAAATAAAATGTTCAAAGTGGTAATAAAAAGTCCATGTATAAAAAATAAATCACCCAAAGGATATAAAAGTATCTTAAAAAGTTCCAAAAAACATAAATTCTTGCTGTGAGAAAAATAAGGGTGCTTGCTACACAACCGTGAAATCAGACTGGCCACTTACCAAAAACTCATGATCCCCCGTTACAGAGGATCAGAGAAAGCTGTTTGTTAATACTGCTCCGGACCACGACCAATGGATCAGAGACCTTATACCGAGATGGGACATCAAAGACTGCAGGGTCAGGCTAAAGATGTTCACACTGACAGGTACTCAGGCATCAGCCCACAGCATTGCAGATATGGTCATAGAAGTCATAGTAAGTCACTCAGAATAACAGGATAGACACTCAGCATCAGCATAGGCAGTCTTGAAGGGATCTGACATTTCAAAAAAAAATATTCGGTTACATCAGCATCAGGTGCTTGGTAGCTGGTGGTGATCCAAGACTGATTCATTTTTATGAAGGTCGGTCGATCGACTGAGCTGGTGGACAGGTGCACCCTGTGATCGGGTACAAAGCCTCCAGCAGCACTGAATGTGCATTCTGAAAGAACGCTGGATACAGGGCAGGCCAGTAGCTCAATTGCATACTGTGCAAGCTCTGGCCAGTGATCCATCCTCAAGACCCAGTAACCCAGAGGATTTTTGGTGGGAGAGGTGTCCAAGTCTGATCTTGCCCCTAGGTATTCCTGCACCATGTAAAACAGACGCTGGCGATGGTTGCTGGAACCGATCATACCTTGGGGCTCTGGACAAAAAAATTGTCTGAACGCATCGGTCAGACGGCCACCTTCTCCACCACTCCTTCTGTGACTGACCAAAGCCTCAGCAACACGTTGTCCAGAAGGACCAGGAAATTGTAACCTCCTAGGCTCTGGAAACGCATTGCACAAACCTTTCTGCAAGGCCTCCCGAAGATGTTTCATCCTCTGCTCCCTCTGCGACGGCAAGATAAGGTTTGCAACCTTACCTTTGTAACGTGGATCAAGGAGGGTTGCCAGCCAGTAATGATCCCTCCCCTTGATACCACGAATACGAGGATCAGGGGGTGGCCATGCAGCGTAGGTTTGCTGAGGCATTCGGTCCAGAGTCCTCTTGGTCAATAAGGATGACATGATCCGCAGCCAACTCCTCCCAGCCACATACAAGACCATGGGTTTCTTCGGACTGTAAATGATCCCTTTAAGACTGCGGCTGATGCTGAGTGCCAGGCTCCACCTCCATGCTGACACAATTTTCCTCCTCCTCCTGATGTCACTGATGCATGCACTGTCACTGCTCACCATCCTCGTGGCCTTCTTAAATGGTGACAGGACAGTGCATGCATCCCTGATCATAGCCCACTGGCGTGGGGAAAAAAAACAAGCTCCCCTGATCCTGTCCTGGAGCCATTGTCACATAGGTACTCATTGATGGCCCTCTGCTGTGTGTGCAGCCACTGCAGCATGGCCAACGTTGAGTTCCACCTGGTGTACATGTCACAGATTAGGCGGTTCTTGGGCAAGTTAAATTCCTTTTGGAGGTCAGCCAGCCGAGCACTGGCATTATATGACCTGCGGAAATGCACACAGACTTTCCTGGCCTGCCTCAGGACATCCTGTAAGCCCGGGTACCTTCCCAAGAACCGCTGCACCACCAAGTTAAGGACGTGAGCCAAACAGGGCACATGGGTCAGTTATCCCTGTCGGAGGGCGGAGAGGAGGTTGGTGCCATTGTCGCAAACCACCATTCCTGGTTTAAGCTGGCATGGCGTCAACCACCTACGATCCTGCCCTTGCAGAGCTGACAGAATCTCTGCTCCAGTGTGGCTCCTGTCCCCCAAGCACACCAGCTCAAGCACCGCATGGCATCTTTTTGCCTGTATGCTTGCGTAGACCCTTGAACGCCTACGGAGCACCACTGGTTCCGAGGACAAATCAGCACAGGAAGAGGCCATTGAGGAAGAGGAGAAGGTGGAGGAGAGAAGTGTGGCAGAATCACCACTAGTAGAATTTTGGAGGCGTGGTGATGGAACAACCTCCAACACTACTGCACCCTGTCCCTGCATCCTTCCCAGCTACCAGAAGAGTCAACCAGTGCGCAGTGAAAGATAGGTAACGTCCCTGTCCATGCCTGCTGGACCATGAGTCAGCGGTAATATGAACCTTACCGCTTAGCGCCCTGTCCAGCGAGGCCAAGACATTGCCTTCCGCATGCCAGTAGAGACCCGGAATCGCCTTCTGTGAAAAAAAGTGGCGTTTGGGAACCTGCCACTGAGGAACCGCACATTTCACAAACTCACGGAAGGGGGCAGAATCTACCAACTGAAAAGGCAGCAGTTGAAGTGCTAGCAATTTAGCCAAGCTAGCATTCAACCGCTGGGCATGTGGATGGCTGGGAGCTAACTTCTTTTGGCCGTACAGCAGCTGGGGCAGGGAAATTTGCCTGGTACAATCTGACGTTGGTGTACCGATAGCAGATTGCCCGCAAGTACTTGGCTGTGACACACCTAATTCTACACCTTCATTCCTCTCAGTGCAGGTTTCAGAGAGGACTGAAGGACTGAAGGTATAGTGGGGTTGGAGGTCCGCTTTGTTATTTGGTGTGGGTCTTTTAGGTACGCTTGCCAACAAACTGCATGGCAGGTCGACATATGTCTGGTCAAGCATGTGGTGCTTGACGGGTGATGTTTTTGCCACGCTTGAGACATATGTTGCAAATAGCAGCGGTGCGATCTGATGCACTCATCTCAAAAACGGCCCACACCAAAGAACTTTTGGAATAACACGTATACAAAAAAGGTGTAGAAATTGCGCCAACTCCTAAAGAAAGATGAAGCAGCCAACACAGCAATTTGACCGTTGCAAGTGTGAAATAGAAATAAAAAGTGTGGCGCTAATGAGTGGTGAGACACCTGTTACTAGTCAAGTAGCAATGATCTCTATGGAAGAGTAATAAAACTTAAAGTGTAAACTTGTGTAGTGAGAGGTAATTGTTTTGTAAAACATCCCAAAGAAATATAAAAAGTAGTGAATACTTAAATGTGTAGGGGAGTAGGGTGCTCAGTGACAACCTATGGGTTAATTAAGAAACAATCGTGCATATAGAACCATATTCCAAAAAAGCAATACAGGCAAATATTGATGCAAGGTATCTCAATAAACTGAGTATGCTGTTCAACAAAAATAATGTTCATTAGGATGGAAACCAAGAAAAAGGACATCCAAATCACTAAGGGGGGTAAACATATATAGAAACTCCAAGTCTATTAATGGGTGGATGGGGTACTCCTATTTAGTCCCACAGCCAACTGGGTGCAAGCTGTCTTCCTATAAGGTGATTATAGGTTGTTTAGGAAGGGTCCTTAGGAACAAGCAGATTCTTGACTCATGTGGATGGTCTCAACACGGAGAAAGAAAAAGCAAAAGGATGCCCTTACCAGATCAGGTGGACTCACAGGCCATGGCGGTGAGTCAAACGAGCTTGCACCGTCAAGCGGTATGGGGTGAAGATCTGTAGGAAGACTCGTGAAGCATCTTGTCAGAAGTCCTCAGATGATATACCAAATTAGGATCCAGGGTCCCCGGGATGCGGTTTCGGTCGCCAAATGACCGTTTCCTCAAAAGCCCGTCATATGTGCAAATAGGCAAAGAAAAGAAAAAAACTTCCACATAGTGTAAATCCTTATTTTGTAGAAAGCGTAAAAGCACTTTATTAAGGAGTAAACTCCAAAATAATTTTTACAGGTGAGGGCAGTAAATACTCGGCTCAAAGTAAAATTGATATCAAAAAACGGCATAAAAAAGTATAAAAACAGCGCAGTGGGTAGTGGTGGGGTGTAGTCATAGAGATCCGACGCGTTTCGCCTCTAAAGGCTTCTGCGTCGGGTCTCTATGACTACACCCCACCACTACCCACTGCGCTGTTTTTATACTTTTTTATGCCGTTTTTTTATATCAATTTTACTTTGAGCCGAGTTTTTACTGCCCTCACCTGTAAAAATTCTTTTGGAATTTACTCCTTAATAAAGTGCTTTTACGCTTTCTACAAAATAAGGATTTACACTATGTGGAAGTTTTTTTCTTTTCTTTGCCTATTTGCACATATGACGGGCTTTTGAGGAAACGGTCCTTTGGCGACCGAAACCGCATCCCGGGGACCCTGGATCCTAATTTGGTATATCATCTGAGGACTTCTGACAAGATGCTTCACGAGTCTTCCTACAGATCTTCACCCCATACCGCTTGACGGTTCAAGCTCGTTTGACTCACCGCCACGGCCTGTGAGTCCACCTGATCTGGTAAGGGCATCCTTTTGCTTTTTCTTTCTCCGTGTTGAGACCATCCACATGAGTCAAGAATCTGCTTGTTCCTAAGGACCCTTCCTAAACAACCTATAATCACCTTATAGGAAGACGGCTTGCGCCCAGTTGGCTGTGGGACTAAATAGGAGTACCCCATCCACCCATTAATAGACTTGGAGTTTCTATATATGTTTACCCCCCTTAGTGATTTGGATGTCCTTTTTCTTGGTTTCCATCCTAATGAACATTATTTTTGTTGAACAGCATACTCAGTTTATTGAGATACCTTGCATCAATATTTGCCTGTATTCAGGCCCGGATTTACTCCCTTTGCCGCCCCAAGGCCGGGTCCTTCAATGCCGCCCCCCCCCCCCACACACACACACACACACACACACACCACGTCCTTTATCGATGACTTCTACAATAGATCAATTAAAAACATATCTCCATACACGAGAACACTGAAAATAACTGGCTTTAATTGTACAGACTAAAAATACTTCAGGGTAAGCGCGCGAGGGGTAAGGATTTTTCGCAGGCAAATTTTCAAGGCAATGGCTGGTGTTAGTGCTTCAATCATCCCCGGCACCATGTTGTTATGGTGTCAGGATGATTGAAACACATTACTTCTATCATTACATTGTAATATAAACTGAAATAGTTCAACTCACCATAATGCAGAATCATTGGGAGCCCTGAGCGTGTCACTTGCCACCATCTCTTGTCACTTGCCACTATGCCTGCCACCAGATGGGGATGTCACTTGCCACGCTGCCTGCCACCAGATGGGGATGTCCCTTGCCACGCTGCCTGCCACCAGATGGGGATGTCACTTGCCACGCTGCCTGCCACCAGATGGGGATGTCCCTTGACACGCTGCCTGCCACCACATGGGGATGTCACTTGCCACCATGCCTGCCACCACATGGGGATGTCCCTTGCCACCAGATGGGGATGTCACTTGCCACACTGCCTGCCACCAGATAGGGGATGTCACTTGCCACCATGCCTGCCACCAGATGGGGATGTCCCTTGCCACGCTGCCTGCCACCAGATGGGGATGTCACTTGCCACGCTGCCTGCCACCAGATGGGGATGTCACTTGCCACGCTGCCTGCCACCAGATGAGGATGTCCCTTGCCACGCTGCCTGCCACCACATGGGGATGTCACTTGCCACCATGCCTGCCACCACATGGGGATGTCCCTTGCCACCATGCCTGCCACCACATGGGGATGTCCCTTGCCACCATGCCTGCCACCACATGGGGATGTCCCTTGCCACCAGATGGGGATGTCACTTGCCACCAGATGGGGATGTCACTTGCCACCAGATGGGGATGTCACTTGCCACCAGATTGGGATGTCCCTTGCCATGCTTCCTGCCATCAGAAGGAGGAGGGCGGAACAGCGGTGCGGGCAATGAGAGATGTCATCTTTCTCCCACGCCGCCGCACCGCTGACACTACAAGCTACTCTCAATTTTTTTAAAAATGGCGCCGAGCGGCGCAATCACGCTACTGCGCATGCGCCGCCCGGCCGAGCGCTTACGAGTTTTCCCGAGCCCGGCTGGCTTCGGAACGGCGCATGCGCCATTGCGTGGTCGGCTCGCGGCCATCTTTTCTATGGGCACTGGTGCCCATAATAGACTTTACAGGCCAGCACGAAAGGGGGGGCAGCCGCGAAGTCGCTGCAGGAGCGGCGTCGCCCCTACACCACTGCCGCCCCGAGGCCTGGCCTCGGTGGCCTTGTGGTAAATCCGGCCCTGCCTGTATTGCTTTTTTGGAATATGGTTCTATATGCACGATTGTTTCTTAATTAACCCATAGGTTGTCACTGAGCACCCTACTCCCCTACACATTTAAGTATTCACTACTTTTTATATTTCTTTGGGATGTTTTACAAAACAATTACCTCTTACTACACAAGTTTACACTTTAAGTTTTATTACTCTTCCATAGAGATCATTGCTACTTGACTAGTAACAGGTGTCTCACCACTCATTAGCGCCACACTTTTTATTTCTTTTGGAATAACACGCAGAGACAGCATCACCCTGCACATGCGGAGCTCTGCGGTGTGATGTAGTCGGTGTGCTGCCCTTAAGCTGGCCCCTGGGGGCATACTGCCTCGTTGGAGATGTGCCCCCTCCTCCTCAATCTTCTCTCTCCTATCGGGCACCCACGTGGAGTCAGTGACTTCCTCATCATCCCTCCCTCCTCATCACTGGAGCAAAGCTGGCAGTATGCTGCAGCTGGGGGAACATGACTGCCAGATTGCTGTCTTTCTTGGGCACCCCCTCTCTCTGGGCTCACGTTACTGCCTTCCTCTAGCTGGGTACCATCATCGGAGCCTTCAAAACGCTGGGCATCCTCCTGGAGCATGTACCAACGCTGTGGTCAAACAGTTCAGGTCCTCAGGAGGACATGGCGGGGCTAGGGAAGGAGTGACTGATGCCATTGAGCCGAGGGAAGAGGCCGCGTTGGCAGCTGCTTTGCCAGACAAAATACCCTGAGCCTGGGTGAGAGGTAGGATGAGGAGGATGGCTTGGTCATCCACTCTACCAAGTCTTCGGCATGTTGCGGCTCAACACAACAAGCTGCCAAAAAAAGGACAAGCATGTCCCACGGCCACGTGCTGATGAGGATGCACCGTGTCCATGACCAGCACTGTTGCCTCTAGACACAGAGCCTGCTTGCCCTCTTTTATTGGCTTGTGACTCTCTGCCTCTCCTTGTTGGCCTTTCAGACATACTAATGGCCTCCAATGAGCTGTAGCTGCACAAATCTGGGATGTGTGTGTATATATATATATATATATATATATATATATATATATGCTGATTATACTGCAGCTAGCAGAATCAACTGCCTGCCTGTAGTATTATTGGTATGAGAACACCAGCAATTGTCTTCAGGTAGCTTTAGGTGCACACTGTGCAGAGGACACAGTACACTAATGCCCTGTACATACGGTCGGACTGCGATCGGAGCTTGTTGTCGGAAATTCCGACCGTATGTGGGCTCCATCGGACTTTTTCCATCGGAATTTCCAACACACACAGTTTGAGAGCAGGCTATAAAATTTTCCGACAACAAAATCCGTTCTGACCGTGTGTGGACAATTCCGATGCATGCATGCTCAGAATAAATTTTACTCGGTCTGGTAAAATTAGCGTTCGTAATGGATATAGAACTTTCGTCACGCTACAATGTTTTAAATTGTTTAATGCAGCACACTCTCTTCTTCTTTACAATGCTAGAAGAATGAAGTTGTTTTGGTGCTCATATTCACACAGACTTCTCACAAACTTCTTTCTTTATTTCTCGTGATTTCATGAATATAATATTTTTATTTGTCACATCTACCGAAAAAATTTTTATTTTTTATATTTTTTTTTTTCGTATTTGTTGTATTTTTTTTTAAAATTCAAATCTCCTGTTTTTTTTTGGTGATCTCCAGAATAGTTTTGGGTGTGTTTTGTGTGTCAAGTTACCACAGCACCATTATTATCTTGTCTTTTTTAATCTCAAGGAGATTGGTTGGTGTTGGTGTCCCTTGTTAATTTCACATTGTATTTTGGAAATGTACCTGCCTCCTCACAAACAAACTGTCCTTTTTGAAGGAAAACACACATAGGCAAGTATTTGTTCCCCAAAAAAACTTTATTAAGGGGTCCGAACCAAATAAACAGGAAGGCAATGCTGGAGAAACAGCAGAAATTGTCGAAGCCTTTGGCCCCCAGGGCACACCAACTATTTTCAGGCAAAATTGGTGGCCTGAGGAGTCCTTATCTAAGGGAGTACAATCTGGTCCAGAAGACCAAGATGATCATGAACAGCAGCAGATGACATGCATGTCCCCTGGCTGTGGTCATACAAGAGCCTGCATCTTTTGTAAGACCAGACTGAACCCAGCTCATCACTTTCTTGTCTTCCTTCCACTCTTCCTTCCAGGCTGTGTCTGTGCTGTTGGAGTTGTGGCAGGAGGAGGAGGAGGCTGCAACTCACACAGTTGGGTACTGGGTGTGATTGTGATTTGGGCCCTCAACCCCTTATTTAATGTTTTATAAATAATTTTCTCGAACATGAGGCGTTGCCCCTGTTGTGGAAAATGTTATCATTAATGTATTGTCATAAGGGTCTCCCAGTGTCTCTCGCATCCCGCTCTAAAGAGCTGACTGGGGGCCGACTGACACTGGTTGAGACCTGTTAGGTAGTGGAAAACTTCCTGGTGTTTGGAGAGAGGTGTTTGCGGAGAAAAGACATGTCCGCCAGCAAAGGGCCCCTGTGAAATGCACAGAACAATCGTCTGGTGGGGGTGTGTTCGCTCTGCAAAGACATTATCGGTTTAGCGGTTGTTCGCTCTTGTCACCCCGGTATGCCTGATCAACATATTTGGGGTGCCATAACGTACACCTGCAGATAATCTCCCATCAATGAGGAACTCTAGTCATCGTCATTTGGTTTATTGATTGTTGTATTTTCCTGTGTTGAAAGTCATGTCTTTATTTGGTCATGTCGTTATATGGTCATTTCCTGTGAGGTCACAAGCTTTGTAAGAGGTGTTTGGCTGTTGGAAGCCAACCCTCAAGTTTTGGGACTTCCTGTTGATATGTTAATAAAGGGACTCACGGCTGAGGGCCAGGGAGAGTGAGGCTGTGATGAGAACGTAAGGATGTGTTGAGGTCTGTTTGTGGGGAATGAGGCACACACCAGAGGGCAGACATACGATCAAAAGGTGAGATGCATTTATATCATTAGACGAAATTGTTATTATTATTAGAAACAGGAGATTTGGCTGTGTGCTCTGTGTGCAGCCAAATTTCGCTGTCACCCCTCCTGCATGTCCTGCAGTTTGGTGGCAGCCATGGAGGCAAATGCCTCTTCATGACTGGTGGTGGCTCTGAGGGACGCAGAAGCCTCCTGAATCAGCCTGAGCGCTGACTCCTCCACGTTACTCCCCTTCCTGGGTCTTTTTTTTAAGGCGGAGGGGAGGAACCTGCGATTCTGTGAGGCTCCTACTGGGCCCGGCCACCTCCTAACTTCCACTAACCCCCGCCTCCTCCTGGCTGCCACATTCCACAGCCTCCTCCTGTGTGCCACATTCCACAGCCTCCTCCTGGCTGAGGTCTTCCTGTGTATGAAAAAGGGATATGGTTTTAGTTTTTTCTTCATCAATCACACACAATTTTCATCTCATGACTGTTGCAAATTGAAAGTTAATAAATAGAAAAGACTATCATTCTGAGCCCAGCATTTTTCATTATTGTCCCAATTATTTTTGCCCACTACTGTCTATTGATATGTAAATGCATTTATTAAATCAGCAATTAGTGATCAATAATATCATCCAGTAAACATTTATGTTTAGCCAAGAAATATGTAGAACAATGCTATACATGACTCTAGCTGGGCTCTTCCACTTCTTCCTGGCTGGAAGTCCCAGTTTGGACATCGGAAGCCTCAGCTGGGGTGGAAGATAGGGTGGAAGGAAGAGTGGAAGGAAATGTTGAGAAGGATTCCCTGACTTCAGTCTGGTCTGAAAGAAATCAAAGTCTCTCATAGTACCACAGCCTGGGGACATAAACATCATCTGCTGCAGCTTCTGATCTCTGGGAATCCTGGACCTTCTTGCGCTCCCCAAGATAAGTGCTCCTCAGGCCACCAATTTTGGCTTTTAAATAGGGGATGGTTGCCATGAGGACCACTGGCTTCACCAACTCCAGCAGTTTCTCCAGCGCTGCCTGCCTCTTTTGTTTATGATTATAATGCGGGTGTTTGACCTGCCACAGACAGGGCAGCTCCCTGTATTTGTCTATGAACAGGGGAAGGAAGTTGTGATCATTGAAGCCATCCATTTTCTCTGCAAGACACAACACAAGACAAACCCTAATGTCAGGCTAAACTCTCCTACTCTTGTCCCAACATAGGCCTCAATCTATAAGCAGTATAGGCCCAAGTTAAACTTGTACCTTCGTCATCACGATCGACGCTTCCACTACTCCTTCCTCCGCTCACAGATCGTACGTACACGTGTTACGCTTTATATACACTGCGCATGCGTGAAACTCCACCTGCCCCTGACGTTCTTTCTAGTCTATTCCCCGCCCCTTCTTTCGGCGCAGTGGGGAAGAGCACATGGCAGAGAGACAGCAGGTGCATGATAATAGCAGCAATGAGGAGGAGGAGGAAAGCCCGGAGCCAGAAATGTCACAATCCCGGAGGAGATTTAAGGCCTCAAATATGGCCTTTGTTGAGATGGTGGAGATGGTGGACATATTGAAGAGGGCTGACTATGACGGAAAGTATGGACCTTACCCAAACTCAAATGTGAGAAAGGCCAAGATCATGACTACAGTTGTGAAGAGTCTGCACAGGAATTTTGGGGTACGGAGATCCAAAAATCAACTGAGAAAACGGTGGTCGGACCTCAAATTAAGGGAGCACAATCAGTATAGAAGGATCAGGAGAGTGCTGCAAAAAAGTAAGTAGATGTCCTGTGTTCCTATTCTTTCTTTTTATTACGTTCGTGCTGCTCCATGTGCTTTTCTTTACTGTTGTACAGTTTAAAATGGCAACTTTCATGTTCATGGGCACATTAATCATTCGTAGGAAACATTGTTCGTTCGGCCACTAGAATACGATGTTTTGGCATGATGCAGTTCAATACGGTTTTTCTGGCCTACTTTTATTAATAAGTTTGTTGTTTAGATGGGTTTGTAACTAGACGGAAATGCAAACTAGATTCTGTGTAAGGAGAGGACACTCAGCAGCAGTTTACACATATTAATGCTGGAGCACTAGTGTGGGACAAAAGAACACCCTTTTTATTAGGCGGCCCACACAGGTGCTCCAGTGGATACTATAGGGTAGGGATGAGCTTCGTGTTCGAATCGAACGCATGTTCGACTCGAACATCGGCTGTTCGACCGTCCGTCGAATTGCGAACGTTATGGGCCGTTCGCGCCAAATTCGTGTGGCGCGTCACGGCCCATAATTCACTGCGGCATCGCAGTGCATTGTTGGCTGATGATTGGCCAAGCATGCACTATGACCCGCATGCTTGGCCAATCACAGCGCCGTCAGTAGAGAGAGCTGTAATTGGCCAAAGCCAGGGTGGCTTTGGCCAATTATGGCTCAGGGGATTTAGTACACGCCCCACACTATATAAGGCCGCCTGCACGGCGGCCCTGTGTAGTGTGTTCCGGTGTGCTGATAGAGAGAGAGACAGACAGTGTCATTTGATTTGAGTTAGCTAGATTAGGTTAGATCTGTTCCTGCTATTTACATTTAATGCAGTGCGTCCTGCTCACAGTGTTCAGCTAGATCCGTTCCTGCTATTTACATTTAGTGCAGTCAGTGCGTCCTGCTCACAGTGTTCAGCTAGATCCGTTCCTGCTATTTACATTTAGTGCAGTGCGTCCTGCTCACAGTGTTCAGCTAGATCTGTTCCTGCTATTTACATTTAGTGCAGTTCGTCCTGCTCACAGTGTTCAGCTAGATCTGTTCCTGCTATTTACATTTAGTGCAGTGCGTCCTGCTCACAGTGTTCAGCTAGATCTGTTCCTGCTATTTACATTTAGTGCAGTGCGTCCTGCTCACAGTGTTCAGCTAGATCCGTTCCTGCTATTTACATTGAGTGCAGTGCGTCCTGCTCACAGTGTTCAGCTAGATCTGTTCCTGCTATTTACATTTAGTGCAGTCAGTGCGTCCTGCTCACAGTGTTCAGCTAGATCTGTTCCTGCTATTTACATTTAGTGCAGTGCGTCCTGCTCACAGTGTTCAGCTAGATCTGTTCCTGCTATTTACATTTAGTGCAGTGCGTCCTGCTCACAGTGTTCAGCTAGATCTGTTCCTGCTATTTACATTTAGTGCAGTGCGTCCTGCTCACAGTGTTCAGCTAGATCTGTTCCTGCTATTAACATTTAGTGCAGTGCGTCCTGCTCACAGTGTTCAGCTAGATCTGTTCCTGCTATTTACATTTAGTGCAGTGCGTCCTGCTCACAGTGTTCAGCTAGATCTGTTCCTGCTATTTACATTTAGTGCAGTGCGTCCTGCTCACAGTGTTCAGCTAGATCCGTTCCTGCTATTTACATTTAGTGCAGTCAGTGCGTCCTGCTCACAGTGTTCAGCTAGATCCGTTCCTGCTATTTACATTTAGTGTAGTCAGTGCGTCCTGCTCACAGTGTTCAGCTAGATCCGTTCCTGCTATTTACATTTAGTGCAGTCAGTGCGTCCTGCTCACAGTGTTCAGCTAGATCCGTTCCTGCTATTTACATTTAGTGCAGTCAGTGCGTCCTGCTCACAGTGTTCAGCTAGATCTGTTCCTGCTATTTACATTTAGTGCAGTTCGTCCTGCTCACAGTGTTCAGCTAGATCCGTTCCTGCTATTTACATTGAGTGCAGTGCGTCCTGCTCACAGTGTTCAGCTAGATCTGTTCCTGCTATTTACATTTAGTGCAGTCAGTGCGTCCTGCTCACAGTGTTCAGCTAGATCTGTTCCTGCTATTTACATTTAGTGCAGTGCGTCCTGTTCACAGTGTTCAGCTAGATCTGTTCCTGCTATTTACATTTAGTGCAGTCAGTGCGTCCTGCTCACAGTGTTCAGCTAGATCTGTTCCTGCTATTTACATTTAGTGCAGTGCGTCCTGCTCACAGTGTTCAGCTAGATCTGTTCCTGCTATTTACATTTAGTGCAGTGCGTCCTGCTCACAGTGTTCAGCTAGATCTGTTCCTGCTATTTACATTTAGTGCAGTGCGTCCTGCTCACAGTGTTCAGCTAGATCTGTTCCTGCTATTTACATTTAGTGCAGTGCGTCCTGCTCACAGTGTTCAGCTAGATCCGTTCCTGCTATTTACATTTAGTGCAGTCAGTGCGTCCTGCTCACAGTGTTCAGCTAGATCCGTTCCTGCTATTTACATTTAGTGCAGTCAGTGCGTCCTGCTCACAGTGTTCAGCTAGATCCGTTCCTGTTATCTTCCTACTGACAGGCAGGCTTGTCTGTTTACAGTATATAAAGCTACCTGAAGAAAATTACAGGTGTTCTATCCCAGCTTAGTGCAGCTACAGGCCATTAGTATGTCTGGAAGGCCAAGAAGGAGAGGCAGACAGTCACAAGCCAATAAGAGAGGGCAAGCAGGCTCTGTGTCTAGTGCTGGTCATGGAGACGGTGCATCCTCATCAGCCCGTGGCCATGGGACACGCTTGGCCTTTTTTTCGGCAGCTGGCCGTGTTGAGCCGCAACATGCAGAAAACTTGGTCGAGTGGATGACCAAGCCGTCCTCATCCTCCTCATCCTCTCTCACCCATGCCCAGGGTGCTTTGTCTGGCAAAGCAGCGGCCTCTTCCCTCAGCTCAATGTCATCAGTGACTCCTTCCCTAGCTCCACCATGTCCTCCTGAGGATTCCCTCGAACTGTTTGACCACAGTGTTGGGTACATGCTCCAGGAGGATGCCCAGCTTTTGGAAGGCTCTGATGATGATACTGAGCTCGATGAAGGCAGTAACATGAGCACGGACAGAGGGGGTGCCCAAGAAGGACAGCAATCTGGCAGTCATGCTCCCCCTGCTGCAGCATACTGCCAGGTTTGCTCCAGTGATGAGGAGGGAGGGGATGATGAGGTCACTGACTCAACGTGGGTGCCTGATAGGAGAGAGGAGGAGGAGGAGGAGGCGGCACATCACCAACGAGGCAGGATGCCCTCCAGGGGCCAGCCTAAGGGCAGCACATTGACTGCATCACACCCCAAAGCTCCACATGTGCAGGGCGCTGCAGTCTCTGCGCGTTATTCAAAAAGTTCTTTGGTGTGGGCCTTTTTTGAGACGAGTGCATCAGATCGCACCGTTGCTATTTGCAACATATGTCTCAAGCGTATCTCGCGTGGCCAAAACATCTCCCGCTTGGGTACCACATGCTTGACCAGACATATGTTGACCTGCCATGCAGTTCGTTGGCAAGCATATCTAAAAGACCCACACCAAAGAACAAAGAGGATCTCTCCTTGCTCCTCATCAGCTGAGATTTCCAACCCCACTAGACCTTCAGTCCTCTCTGAGACCTGCAGTGAGAGGAATGAAGGTGTAGAATTAGGTGTGTCACAGCCAAGTACTTGCGGGCAATCTGCTTTTGGTACACCGACGTCAGATTGTACCAGGCAAATTTCCCTGCCCCAGCTGCTGCACCGCCGAAAGAAGTTTGCTCCCAGCCATCCACATGCCCAGCGGTTGAATGCTAGCTTGGCAAAATTGCTAGCACTTCAACTGCTGCCTTTTCAGTTGGTAGACTCTGCCCCCTTCCGTGAGTTTGTGGAATGTGCGGTTCCTCAGTGGCAGGTACCCAAACGCCACTTTTTCTCACGGAAGGCGATTCCGGCTCTCTACCGGCATGTGGAAGGCAATGTCCATGCCTCGCTGGACAGGGCGGTCAGCGGTAAGGTGCATATTACCGCTGACTCATGGTCCAGCAGGCATGGACAGGGACGTTACTTAAGTTTCACGGCGCATTGGGTGACTCTGCTGGCAGCTGGGAAGGATGCAGGACAAGGTGCAGTAGTGTTGGAGGTTGTTCCGCCACCACGCCTCCAAAATGCTGATTGTGACACACCTCTCTCCTCCACCCCCTCCTCTTCTTCTTCCTCCATGGCCTCTTCCTCGGAACCAGCGGTGCTCCGTAGGCGTTCAAGGGGCTACGCAAGTACGCAGGCCAAAAGATGCCATGCGGTGCTTGAGCTGGTGTGCTTGGGGGACAGGAGCCACACTGGGGCAGAGGTTCTGTCAGCTCTGCAGGGGCAGGTTCAGAGGTGGTTGACGCCATGCCAACTTAAGGCAGGAATGGTGGTTTGCGACAATGGCACCAACCTCCTCTCTGCCCTCCGACAGGGACAACTGACCCATGTGCCCTGTTTGGCTCACGTCCTTAACTTGGTGGTGCAGCGGTTCTTGGGCAGGTACCCGGGCTTACAGGATGTCCTGAGGCAGGCCAGGAAAGTCTGTGTGCATTTCCGCCGGTCATATAATGCCAGTGCTCGGCTGACGGACCTCCAAAAGGAGTTTAACCTGCCCAAGAACCGCCTAATCTGTGACATGCCCACCAGGTGGAACTCGACATTGGCCATGCTGCAGCGGCTGCACACGCAGCAGAGGGCCATCAATGAGTACCTGTGCGACTATGGCACCAGGACAGGGTCAGGGGACCTTGGTTTTTTTTCCCCACGCCAGTGGGCCATGATCAGGGATGCATGCACTGTCCTGTCACCATTCGAGGAGGCCACGAGGATGGTGAGCACTGACAGTGCATGCATCAGTGACACTGTCCCCCTTGTCCACCTGTTGGAGCACACGCTGCGTGGAATAATGGATAGGGCACTTGAGGCAGAACAGAGGCAGGAAGAGGAGGACTTCCTTAGCTCTCAAGGCCCCCTTTATCCAGACAGTGTTCCTGCGTGCCCGCCGATCACACAGGAAGAGGACGAGGAGGAGGAGGAGGAGGAGGAAGATTGTGTCAGTATGGAGGTGGAGCCTGGCACTCAGCATCAGCAGTCTTTAAGGGATCAGTCCCAAGGAACACATGGACTTGTACGTGGCTGGGAGGAGGTGGCTGCGGACGTTGTTGTCCTTAGTGACCCAGAGGACTCCGGACCGAATGCCTCAGCAAACCTACGCTGCATGGCCTCCCTGATCCTGCAAAGCCTGCGTAAGGATCCTCGTATTCGTGGTATCAAGGAGAAGGACCAATACTGGCTGGCAACCCTCCTTGATCCACGTTACAAGGGTAAGGTTGCGGACCTTATCTTGCCATCGCAGAGGGAGCAGAGGATGAAACATCTTCGGGAGGCCTTGCAGAAAGGTCTGTGCAACGCGTTCCCAGAGACTGGGAGGTTACAAACTCCTGTTTCTGGACAACGTGTTGCTGAGGCTTCGGTCAGTCAAAGAAGGAGCGGTGGAGAAGGTGGCCGTCTGACCGATGCGTTCAGACAATTTTTTGGTCCGCAGCCCCAAGGTATGATCGGTTCCAGCAACCATCGCCAGCGTCTGTTTTACATGGTGCAGGAATACCTAGGGGCAAGATCAGACTTGGACACCTTTCCCACCGAAAATCCTCTGGGTTACTGGGTCTTGAGGATGGATCACTGGCCAGAGCTTGCACAGTATGCAATTGAGCTACTGGCCTGTCCTGCATCCAGCGTTCTTTCGGAACGCACATTCAGTGCTGCTGGAGGCGTGGTAACCGATCACAGGGTGCGTCTGTCCACTGACTCGGTCGATCGGCTGACCTTCATAAAAATGAATCAGTCTTGGATCACCACCAGCTACCAAGCACCTGATGCTGATGTAACTGAATAATTTTTTTCAGATCCCTTCAAAGACTGCCTATGCTGATGCTGAGTGACTATCCCTGAGTAATTATCCTCTTCCTCCTCAATCATCACGCTGATAGCTTGTAAGAACATTTTTGGTTCTGGGCGCCACCACCAGTGCCTAAGGCACAATTTTTCAGCCCCTGTCTAACAGGGGCGTGTAATTACAATTTTTGATGCAATACTTTGCAGCAGGGCTCGTTCCTGCGTTCCAACTAGAGTGTCTGTGAGGGGTTGCAGTGTTGTGGCACCAGCACCAGTGCCTAAGGCCTAATTTTTCAGCTCCTGTTCAACAGGGGCATGTAATTACAATTCTTGATCTAATATTTCACAGCAGGGCCCTGTGAGGGCTTACAGTGTTTTGGCCACAGCAACACCTAAGGCCCAAATTTCTGCTGAGTATATAGGGCAGGACCCTACTTTCAAACATCTAACTTACAAACGACTCCTACTTGCAAACGGAAGGAGACAACAGGAAGTGAGATGAAATCTACCCCTAGGAAGGGAAATTCTCTCCTGTAAGAGTTAATATGGGAAAACAATTTCTCCTTTCCACTGATGCTTTCCAATCCTTGTTCCACAAAAAAACCCAAATTTTCAAAAAACATTTTTCATTGGGACAAAAAAGTGAGGTGAAATCTTCTGAAGAGGAGGAAAGACGCATCACAGGGGTGATAACCCTTCCCTATGTTTTCCAAAAAGCTTAGAAAAGATTTTTTGGCTGGAGCTAAACACGTTAAAAATGTTCAAAATTACAAACAGATTCTACTTAACAACAAACCTACAGTCCCTGTCTTGTTTGCACCGCCTGTATACTGCTGTTCAGAGTATATAGGGACCTTTCCTTATTTTAATTTGGGTGCGGGGTTCCCCTTAATATCCATACAAGACCCAAAGGGCCTGGTAATGGACTGGGGGGTACCCATGCCGTTTGTCTCACTGATTTTCATCCATATTGCCATGACCCGACATGACATTAAACCCGCAAGCAGTTTTAAATGAGATTTTTTCCTTTAAAAATGACATTTGGTGCAGGGACTGTTCTAAACATGGGAAACACGCGTCACTTTACAGGCATACTATAGACACCCCCCAGGTACGATATTTAAAGGAATATTTCACTTTTTTTTTTTTTTACTTTAAGCATCATTAAAATCACTGCTCGCGAAAAAACGGCCGTTTTTAAAAGTTTTTTTTGCATTGATACATGTCCCCTGGGGTAGGACCCGGGTCCCCACACCCTTTTTAGGACAATACCATGCAAATTAGCCTTTAAAATGAGCACTTTTGATTTCGAACGTTCGAGTCCCATAGACGTCAATGGGGTTCTAACGTTCGTGCGAACTTGCGGTCCGTTCGCGGGTTCTGGTGCGAACCGAACCGGGGGGTGTTCGGCTCATCCCTACTATAGGGGTGTCTTCATCTGTGAAGCTTGCACAAAAGAGGTAAGTATTCAAGCTTTACAAAGGACAAAAAAAATCTTCAGCTTGAAACTCTGCCAAAACAGACAATTGTACCCCACTTCCAAGCAATGTTTCATATTCCTATTTCTGCCATCAAATATCTGTGTGCTAAGTATACCTATTTTTGTTCACATAGGGGAGAAAAGACTCGGAGGACACCACTCATCAGAGGAGATCAGGGACCCCCCACCTCAGGAAGAAGAGGAAATCCCCCAAACCCAACCAGAGGAGGAGGAGGGAGACTTTGTAGAAATTGTCACCAACAGGTGAGTGTCTGCGAACACAGCTTCTGGTAAGAGATGATGCCTGCATATTTATAATACATGGGGGTTATTTATCAAAGGCAATTCCACTTTGCACTACAAATGCAAACTACAAGTGCAAAGCGCACTTGAAATTGCACTGAAAGTGCACTTGGAAGTGCAGTCGCTGTAGATCCGAGGGGGACATTCAAGGAAAATAAAACAGTATTTTAGCTTGCACATGATTGGATAATAAAATCAGCAGAGCTTCCCCTCATTTCAGATCTACCCCTCAGATTTACAGCAACTGCACTTTCAAGTGCGCTTTCAGTGCAATTTCAGTTTGCACTTGTAGTTTGCACTTGTAGTGCAAAGTAGATTTGCCTTTCGTAAATAACCCCCATGGTGTGTTTTTTGTTTTTTTGTAGGTGATCGGGATGTTGTGGAAGAGGAATGTCATTTCACCAGTGAAAGTGCCCAGATCCTCATCGGGGAGATAATGGGGTGTAATAGAGATTTAGAAAACATAAAGCAAAATGTCAATGATGTTCAAAAAAAAAAATGAAGAACACCATTGATGTTTTAGGGAGAATCTAAAACACCCAGACATCCCTAAATTACTTTTGTTTTTTGTTTTTTTATGACTAAAATTTTTTACGTATGTCACAGACAAGTCTGATGAGCTCCTCATTGTTGAAGCTGTTCGAATGCCTGGGGGCCATCTTATCTGTTTGCATATGGACATGAGACAGGAAACAGGAAGTGAGGGGGCAGTACTGGGAGGAGGAGCTGGAGGTGACAAATTTGCACATATTTGAGCCATCAATGCGATTCAAGAACGATTTACATTGATGTCTATGGAGACTAAATTTGCAATGCAGTAAACTCGCACAAGACCCTTTTTTTTATCGCATTCGTAGTGGAATCGCAACGCATGTATGTGAATGACCGTCATTGAAAACAATGACTTTAGGGATGACATGCGAATTTAAAGTGTTTTTGATGCATCGCATTTGTTATGAACTCTCATCAGTGTGAACCGGGCCTTAAGGACAAAGCAACATTTCTGGGACTCCTGAATTGCAGTGTATTCTGGACCATTAATGGAAACTGAGGGGTTATCATCAGCTGTGTCTGTGCTTGTGAAGGCATCATAACAAAGCTTTCCCAGAAATGTCAGATTCTTGAAAGGGAGGCAATTCAAACTAACATATTTTCGTAGGGTCTTATGAGGTCCTCTTACTCTTGGCCATATAAAAACATTGGGGTTTATTTAATAAAGGCAAATCCACTTTGTACTACAAGTGCACTTGAAAGTGCACTACAAGTGCACTTGGAAGTGCAGTCACTGCAGATCCAAGGGGGACATGCAAGGAAAATAAAAAACAGTATTTTAGCTTGCACATGATTGGATGATAAAATCAGCAGAGCTTCCCCTCATTTCAGATCTTCTCCTTAGATTTACAGTGACTGCACTTCCAAGTGCACTTTTAGTGCAATTTCAAGTGCACTTTGCACTTGTAGTTTGCACTTGTAGTGCAAAGTGGATTTGCCTTTCGTAAATAACCCCCAGTGTGTCAACGCGTTTTTTATGGGTGCAACCCCTTCCTCGATAATAAAGTAGCTGACAGGAAGGGGTTGCACCCACAAAACACATCCATTGATCCCCCATGATGGCAGCTAGCACATGTTGACATTAGGTAATTTGTGTGCATCTTCTAAATTTGGCTTTTACAGGGGTGACATCACCCCATCTGCTGAACACAGTATCAAACAGTTTGTACATACTCATGTCTGATATTGCCTTCACTTTATAAAAGTTGAACTTTGTAAGTTCCAGAGTTGTGTATTGTTTTATGGGTTTAAATATGCCTGTTGTACCATAAAAGGCCATTTATCATTAATGTGACCTAAAAAAAGTTATACAACAAACATGTTGGTTTGTTCAAAAACCCTTTTAGAAACGCACATGTGATTGTGCTTTGATTAAAAAGATTGGTAATCAACAATGTGTGGCTTCTTCTTTCAATGCTCAAACGCATTTTTTTGAGTAAAGTTGTTGTTTTCAGTGACAATGGGGGTTATTTACTAAAGGCAAATCCACTTTGCACTACAAGTGCAGTTTCAGTACAGTCTCAAGTGCACTTGCAGTGCAAAGTGTAGTTTCCTTTAGTAAACAACACCCAACAGTGCTTTCTAAATTTACACAATCACGCCATTTTCATGACTCCCCAAATTTCGGTCATGGTGTTGAAAATTATTAATATTTTTGTCAGTAATACATTACATACATTTACAAAAAAAACAAGGTATGTGTATAGCAGACCCACAACATAATAATAATAGCCAAAGAAGAGATTGTTACCTCATGTGTAAACGAAATTTCATTTGCACTGTTGTAGAAAAAGGCCCAAAAAAAAACATTAATAAAAGATAACCGAGCAGACAGTTAAAAAAAAGCCAAGCAGTAAATCAAAGCAAATATTTTTTCAGTTTCAAATATATTTTTATTTAAAAATGTCTCAGACATTGTCTGGCATATCAATGGCCCCCCTACCTGCAAAGTATTCCATGTATCTTATACGGACATCGCAGGCACTCTGGGGGGGCAAGCCAGGATGGCCAGTTTCTTTTTTTTTTTTTTTTGAGTTTTAAATACTGTTTATTGAAAAATAAATAACAGTACAATATTATCAAACTGGCAGAGACCTCCAAGAATAACATAGCAATGTAAGTTACATTAGTGTCAAGATGTACATGTACCTCCTCTTGAGTCAAATACAGAAAAAGAGTGTAGACATATGAGAACTCAAGGTCAACAATCAGAATTCTATCACCTAGTGTAAGGCCGCCAGAGATCAGGACAGGGGACCTATAGTTTGCGGGTACCAGAGTTCCTCCAGGGTCGGCCACGCACCCCGATTGGGACCCACCTAGAGGGACCCCGGGAGAGCCTAATAGCCTTCTCTGAACCTGTCCTGAGCTCACGGGCCGCCCATGGTTGATCAAATGAGAGCTCTGTCGTTTCAAAGAAGGAATAAAAAACAGACTATGAGCCTAACTGTAACAAAATAGAAAGTATCACTTATACAGGGGACTAACCCCAAAACTTAGAGAAGGTACCTGCTGAGTCACTATAATGTGAGTTTACCCCTTTTCAAATTGTATAGCCTTAATATGTCTTTGAAGGAAAAATATACTGTTAAGGGGGTTTCCGCCAGGTACTCTCTGCTCAACCTTTGCTCGTCTTAATTAGATGGATTTTAGACATAAGGTATTAGGGTTAAAGAGAAAGAAGGAAGAAGAATAGGGGGAAAAGGAGGGGAGAGAAGAGAAGGGGATTGAGAAGGTTAGGGACAGGAATCCTCGCCGAGAAAGGGGCAGGCCTGGATCCGACCGGAGCCTGGGGGGCTCCTAGACATTGTACCGATTCAGGTTAGAGGTGGTAGTCCCAGGAAGCGAGCCCAGGGCTCCCAAATCAGTCTGAATTTATCGGAGGTGTCTAAAATGCTGCTCGAGACCTTTTCCTGTGTCATAATCCAGGAAATTTTTTGTTTGGCCTGTCGAAGGGAAACCGAAGGTTTTTTCCAGGCATGAGCCAACGTAATCTTGGCCCCAAGCAGAATGAAGTGAATCAGGGATCGTGATAGTCTAGGTACTTTCGGGATGTTGTAATTTAGTAGAGCTATTGTGGGGCTTTGTTGGATTGCAAATCCTGTGGTTTTGCGTATGAGATGAAATATTCCATTCCAAAACCCTCTAATTTTGGGACATTCCCAAAATGTGTGAAGTAGGGAACCTATATGGCCACAACCTCTGAAGCAGAGGGGCGAAGAATTTGGATAGAATTTAGTGATTCGGGTTGGTACCAGGTACCACCTGGTTATGACTTTAAGATCTGCCTCCATCAGAGAGGAGCTGAGCATGCCCTTAAAGGAACGGGAAACACAAGTATGCCAGGTGTCCATGTCCCATTCGAGTTGTAGATCCCGCTCCCATTGCAGCATATAATTCGCTTTCTCCCGGGGCTCCGCTAGTGCGGAGTATATAAGGGATATTCCACCCCTTACACACATGGCTGAGGAGCACCAGAATTCGTATGGGGTTACCGATAGTGGGGTTGATGAGCTTTTCCAAATCCCTCGTAAGAAATGTGAAAGTTGATAGTAACGGAAGGTCTCTGATGTTGGCATCTCCAGTTTAGAGATGCAGTATTTATGCGATATGGGGCCGGAGTTAATGAAAAATTGTCCTATTCTGTAGAGGCCCTTGTCTAGCCACCACCTAAAGGCCTCGATGTTCATACCCGGTTGGAATTGAGGATTGTGAAAAATGTGTGCCAGGGGTGACCATTCGGAAGTGATGTAATGTTTCTTTTAAAGTGTGTCACACAGGGCCATGGAATGAGACAGGGATGGGGAAAGGATCGGGGGTCTATCCTTTTGTGGTCTCCAAACCAGGAAGTCCAGAGTGTGGTTAGGTGTGGCCTGGCATTCAATATCAACCCAATCAGGCCTAGGGCCTTTTGAATATATAGCTGAGAATTGGCAGAGTTGTGCCGCCTGATAATACCACCATAAATTAGGTAGGCCTAGTCCTCCTTTCTTCTTGGGTCGGTATAGCACCTGTTTAGAAAAACGATGACCCTTCCCCCCCCAGATAAATCTAGTGATTGAAGCCTGGAGTTTGTCTAGTGTGTGTTTTCGAATGGGAATTGGTAGGGAGCGGAAGAGATACAGGATTTTAGGGAGTAAAGTCATTTTGACTGAATTGATTCTACCTAACCAGGACATTTTATAGCGGGCCCAATGCGTGAGATCTTCTGAAAGTTTCTTAATCATTGGAGGGTAATTGTGGTGGTAGAGCCGATCTATTTTCGCTGATAAGGAAACACCTAAGTATGGTAGGGCTGAGTCACACCAAGTGAAGGGGAAATGGGTCTTGAGCCTCTCCACCAGCTCATGTGGGGAGGAGATATTCAGCGCCATTGATTTGGCCATGTTGACCTGAAGTCCCGATATGCAGCCAAACGAGTTAAGTAGTTGGAGAATGTTGGGGGTGGAAATGAGGGGGGATGTGACAAACAGGAGAACGTCATCAGCGAATAGTGTGCATTTATGGGTTTTTTGGCCACATTGCACTCCGTGAATGCTAGGGTTTTGTCTTATGGCTAGAGCCAAGGTTTCTATCGCTATTGCGAATAGAATCGGAGAGAGAGGGCAGCCTTGTCTAGTCCCTTTTAGTATACAGAATTCCTCTTATAGGTGGCCTTGTATTTTAATACGTGCTCTAGGGGAGGAATAGAGGGAGGATATGGTAGTAATAAATTAGGGACCAAAACCCCATTTCCGCATTTCCGCAATACAGTAAAGAGGTATGGCCAGGTGACCGTGTCAAAGGCCTTTTGGAGATCTATCGATAGGACATATCCTGGTTGAGAGGGCCCCCCATCCCATGACGATTGCATGAGGGAAATTAAATCTACCGCTCTCCTAATCTGGTCCGGCCCCTGTCTTCCGGTAATAAACCCCACCTGGTCCTTGTGGATATAGTTAGCTATGAAGGAAGCCAGTCTATTAGCCAGAATTTTCATCATAATTTTTAAATCATTGTTTATCAATGAGATTGGTCTGTAATTGCTTACGTCGCTAGGGTCTTTGCCCGGTTTGGGGATTACTGATACATATGCCAGGTTGGCTGACGGTTCCAAGGGGGACCCCGTGCGGAGAGAATTAAAAAGGCGGGCCAGATAAGGAGATAGGACAACCGAAAAAGCTTTGTAGTAGTGTGCAGAGAAGCCGTCAGGGCCTGGGGCTGATTCTGTTTTGAGGTTCTTTATTACTTCTTGAATTTCCTCCACCCTGAATGGGGATTCCATAATGGACCTATGGGAGTCCGAAATTGTGGGAATATCGAGGTCATTCAGGAAGGATTCAATACAGTCTGAGTTGTTTGAGTTGTTAGGGACGGGGGCTGAGTATAGCTTAGAATAAAAATCCTGGAAGGTTTCCAAGATTTTTTGGGGATTTTGGGTGAGAGTTCCCGAATTTGATCTGACCTTGGGAAGTGAGAATGTTTTAATTTTGGGGGATAATTTAGCAGCCAGCTGGGGGCCTATTTTATTTGCCTGGATATAAAATCTGCCGCTGAGCCATTCAAGATGCTTGTCTGCATTAGATGTAAGGGCCATATTAAGTGCTACTCGGGCTGCTTCTAGCTTGGACAGGGTTGAGGAAGAAGGGTCAGCTTTATGGGACTTACTGAGGGACTGGAATTCCCTTTCCATTTGCAGAATATCCGCTTTCCTTTCCCTTTTGAGTTTAGACGCCATTTGGATCATTTTCCCTCTGAGTACTGCCTTGTGAGCACCACAGAGCACACTAGGAGAAATGTCCTCTGTATCATTATTACGAAAGAATTCCCTAATATCTTTTTCTAGAATTATGCAGTGGACGGGGTTAGCTAGTAGAGATTTACTTATGCGCCATTGTGGAGGCCCAGAGGGAGAGAGAGAGCATGAGATTTTAAGTGTCACTAGGGAGTGGTCTGACCATGGGACTTCCTGTATGGAGGCCTTGGATGCTGTGTGAATATCTGAATTTGGGAGGAATATATGATCAATTCTGGCATAGGTGTTATGTGGAGCCGATAAATGGGTATAGTCGTTTGCCGTGGGGTTCAATTCCCTCCAGACGTCTATCAGGCCCATATCATGTAGAAGTCGGGCTATTTTGAGGCTTTGAGTGGGTGGATTTTTAAGGCGAGCTCTCCCCTGAGAAGACTTGTCAAGCAGTTGATCAAAAGCGATGTTAGAGTCACCGCCCATGATCACCCTGCCTTCCAAGTGAGGGGCTAGAATCGAAAGCATAGAAGTGAAGAAGGTTGCCTGTCGTTGGTTAGGGGCGTAATAGGAGATAATGGAGTATAGAATACCCACTATAGTTCCCTTTATTAAAATATACCTGCCCTCTGGGTCTTTGATCGTGTGCGTGAGTGTAAAGGGAGTATTTTTGGACAGGAGAATGGCGACACCCCTTTTTTTGGTGTCGGCATTCGCCAGGAAAAAGGTCGGGAAGGTACGGTGCAGGAAGGTGGGGTTATAACTGGCTGGGAAATGGGTTTCCTGAAGTAGGACAACATCGAGGCCCCTAGCGTGGTAGCTTTGAAATGCCTTGCGGCGTTTAGAGGGGGAGTTGAGTCCCTGAACATTATACGAAGCTATTTTTAACGAGTGTGCCTGGGGATTAGGGTCAGCCATGGGTGTAGGGGGTGCGGAGCGATATGAGGCAAATGGAGCTTACCAGGACCGCCCGGAAATGGAAGTCGACTCGAAGAGGAATGGATTCATCAGTTTTCCTAAAGGCGGGGTCTGTAGGTATGTTCCGCGAGGATTCCTGGAGGGAGTGTGGAAAAGAGGGGGGGGGAATGGGGGGAAGACAAAGGAGAAGAGTGAAAGGGAGAATGAGAGAGAAGGAGGGAGAGAGAGAAATGTAGGACAAGAAGATTAATCAGGCATAAAAATACTGAAAACATTAAGTGCAAAGTCAACAATAAATGAGATCAAACTAGGATCAAGTGAATAAAGGCAAAAATTAAAATTTGGACTAGTGTTACTAGTCCTAGTCCGGATTCCCCTAAACGGGGGAGTCCGGAGAAAAAGAGGAGAGGGCAACCTCAAAATGGGTTGTCTACCTGATGTCACCAGAGGGGTACTGAGTCCCCTCAAGTCACAACAGAGAGGGTGGTATGCAGGGCCGCTCCAGCCGTCTGGATCCCCCAAAGCAAGGTGATTAAAGAAAAAATTTATGGGATCGGTCACCAGGAGGGAGAGCAATTTAAATTGCGTGTCGGCTATAGGATCTTAGGTACGCACACAACAAAAAGAAAGAAAAAAAAAAAAAAGGGAGACCGAGATTAATGGTGCAATAACAATGGGGGGGGGGCGGGGTAATAAGTGCAGGGGGACGGGGGAGGGGAGAAAAAAGGAAAAAATCTAGAAGAAAAAAATGCAAGTTCTTTTCTTTTTTTTTTTTTCCGTTTTAACGAGGGTAGCCATTGTATTGTCCACCTGGCAATGCCTTTATGTATATCTCCTCGTCCAGAGGATACGTTTTAGCCCAGAAAGGGAACCCCTGTAGCCATTATCAGGGCTCGAGGGGGCCTAGTTGTGGGCATTAGCTGTCATTAAAGGAGTACAGCGGTTAGTTTGACGTAGGGATGCCCCTAATCTGAAGAAAACACGTTGTTCTCAGTCCAGCAGGCAGTTTGGAAGAAGAGAGTCCAATTCCGGCTTGGGGAATAATGTTCATCTTGTGGAGAGAGAGTACCATTGCCGCTTTGATAGCTGCTTGTTCCATAGTGGCGTAAGGGGGCTGCCGGGGGGGGGGTCTCTTGGATGACCCCGGGGTGGGTGTTTCGTGCAGGGATGCCAGGGATTGCGAGATCAGGCCTAGTTGCAGGAGCAAGTGCTCCCCGTCTTGGAAGTTGGAGAATTGGTAGGGAACATCTTTGTAATGGAATTGAAGGCGAAAGGGGAACGACCAGCGATATTTGATGGAATTTTGGGCAAGTATTACCAGCAATGGCTTGAGCGCTCTTCTCTTTTGTACCGTAGCTGGCGAAATGTCAGCAAAGATTTGAATCTTATGCCCTTGAAATGACAGGTTCTCTGTGTTGCGAGATCTTCTCATAACTTCCTCCTTCACGCCGTAAAAATGTGGCTTGACCACGATGTCCCTCGGGAGGCCATCTTGGCGGGGAAGCTGGAGGGCTCTGTGCGCTCTGTCCAGTTCAAGTCTGTGGTTTTGGATGTCCGGTATGAGGTCTTTGATGAATAATTGGACGGTTTATGGTATATCTGTTATCGTTTCGGGTATCCCACGAATACGGAAATTGTAACGTCTATTTCTGTTCTCCAAATCGTCTATTTTGGATAAGGCAGTATCTAGCTGGTCTTGAAGCGATTGAATACTAGCCGTGTTCTGGTTTGTGCGTGCAGCAGTGTAATCCACCACCTGCTCAATTGCATCTATCCGGGAGCCCAAGTTTTGTAGGTCAGCCTTAATAGTAGCTGTGATCTGGGTGGCATTCTGAGCTAATCCTGCTGCCAGCATATCTGAAAAGCTCTGTAGCAAGAGCTGCATGTCCTGGGGCTGGGGCTGCTGTGAGGCTGGGGGATGGGCAGGCCCTGTTAGGCCTAGAGGAGCCTGGAGCCTGGGAGGGAGTATAATGTCACCCCGGGACTTGATGTGGAGGGAGTCTGTGTTAGCCGGGGGGTCCCTTGAGCGGTGCTGAGACTTACTGTTGCCGCCAGCATGTCAGCGCTCTGCTGGGTGAGGGAAGTGTGGTCCGTGGTATCCATGCTGTCCCTCTGTGAGGTAGCGGTCGCCATCTTGGACGGGTCAGGGGCCACCTGATTGAAGAGCAATTGTCGGCTCACCTCGCTCTTTTTTGTTCCGCTCTTCATGTAATGATGAGCTGGGGAGGTTCGGTGAGCCCCGGGGAAAGTCTGGTGCCGGTTCCGCTCGATCTAAGAGCTCTGGGGGAGAAGGGCTGGAGCGGTGTGGAGCTCTCGATTAGAGCGTCTCCTCGGGAGTCCCGCGCATGCGCACCCCCAGGACGGCCAGTTTCAAGTGCCATCAGGGTTGGTTCATTAATATGAACTCCGGCCTCAGACCCAACTGAGGCAGCATAGTTGAATTTCTCCTTAAAAAGTTGTGGAGAACACAGCAAGATGGGATGATGTGATTGAGTTTATATTCCGTCATGTGTATCTGTGTAAGAAATAGGCGGAACCGGCTAGCCATTATTCCAAACATGTTCTCCACCACTCTTCTGGCTCTGGCCAGCCGGTAATTAAAAACCCTCTGGTCCGGGGTGAAGGTCCTCATAGGGAATGGCCACATAAGATGGTCCCCCAGCGCAAACGCTTCATCCACAACGAAGACGAATGGGAGTCCTTCTGCATTGTCTTCTGGAGGTGGCAACCCCAAGCTGCCATTCTGGAGACGCCCATGGAACTCGGTCTGGGCGATGACCCCACCATCCGACATCTGGCCATTCTTCCCCACGTCCACATACAGGAACTCGCAAGTAGCCGACACCACCGCCAACATCACAATACTATTGAACCCCTTGTAGTTAATAGTATGACCCCGAGTTGGGGGGTGGGACTATGTGGACGTGTTTCCCATCAATTGCCCCTACACAGTTGGGAAAGTCCCACTACTGGGCAAAGAGGGAGGCCACAGTGTGTCATTCTTGTGGCGTGGAAGGAAACTGTGGTGTCAAACCAGAAAATACAAATTATTAATTTTGGACATAAACATTGAAAGCAGATTAGACACAAACATTCTTGGCCAACATCAGCATAAGATTTATTTTAGGGAGTATTTAAAGACAAAAATATAAGGTCCACTTATCAGATTCCTCACCCCCTCTGATGGCCCATTGTAAGAATTTGAGGGGGGGAGGTGTTTTGGACAGGTAACCCTCTCCACTTCATTGAGATGAATGCATACATAATGTGTGTTACTTTGGCCAGCCCCTCCTTACTTAGACTATTGGCAGCCCACTGGACAGGTAAGAAGTGTCATAATACAAAAACATAAATACACACTGTCCAAATTGGAGCACAATTTTAACATTCTGCAAATACCTATCAAGATAATATTAGGATACAAAAACTTTAAACAGTACCATTTGAAAGTATTCAGGCAGGCCCTTGTACTACATGCTTTGGGGAATTCATCCATAAATCTGACCACAAAAGAGGTAGGTATAGTGTGTATGGGTTTGGCAAAGTCAGCAGATAGAGGATTGGTATCGGTTGACTTAGCGGTTGGGGGGAGGGACGGTTCCAAATGAGTTTGGGACCCAAAAAAAAAGCCTCTGGCACTCTGCCAGAATTTAAGGACACAAATAACATTTTTACACATTTTAGGGGGTGTTTAGGGTGAAGCACTAGTATGGAGCTGACAAAATACATTGTTACGTGACTAGACGAGGTGAATATAGGCCCAGGAGTGCATGCTGGGGAGGTAAGTGAAGGCAAATATGCATGGAGGACAAAAAAAGTTAAAAAATTCCAGCATGCATGAGGACAAAGGGGACATTCACAGCATATTACAATCATGGTAATTAGGGAATGCTGAAAGAAATACAATATATTAGCAAACATTAAATACATATAATGTGATGTTAAAGGATAAATCTTACCTTAATATAGTCCTTCTGCAGGACCTGGATGATGGCAGAACAGGTCTCTGGGATAATGATCCCCAGAGCCTGGGGGGAGATGCCTGACGAGAACTTGAGGTCTTGCAGGCTTCTCCCAGTTGCCAAGTACCGCAACATGGCGACTAGCCTCTGCTCCGGAGTGATGGCTTTTCGCATGCAGGTATCCTGTCTGTTGATATAAGGGGTCAGCAAAGCCAACAAACTGTGAAAAACGGGGTCCGTCATCCTGAGAAATTTCCTGAAATCGTCAGGATTATTCTCACAGAGCAAAGGCATGTGACAGAATTGGTCACGCTGCAGTAACCAATTCTTGGTCCATGAACTCTTCCTCGCCCTGTTCATGGACTGGGCTTGTGTTAAAGTAAGAACCCCAACACCAAGCCCCCGCACAGCACGAACTCTACGATGAGTACATACATGCAACATGGCTTCAAAACGGTCGGTTGGTCAGAACATAGTAACAGAACGCACTGAAGAACAGCAAGGTCTGTGAAGGGCGACCTGAAAATCAGTAATGAACGGACAAGAACGCACTGAATAAACCAATGGGAACTCGCTGCATGCACTGAAGACCAGATACAAACCCACAAGCACATACTGAACAGCAGAAAAACGATCTGAAAACCATGACTCTGAAAAAGCGTGAATCGTCTCTCACCAAACTATTACTAACGCGAGATTAGCAAAAGAAGCCTAAAGTGTGGCGCGCTTGGTATTGAACTGCAGTTTATAGTCTCGTCGTATGTGGTGTACGTCACCGCATTCTTGACGCTCAGAAATTCCGACAACTTTGTGCGACCATGTGTATGCAAGACAAGTTTGAGCCAACATCCGTCGGAAAAAATCCGATGGATTTTGTTGTTGGAATGTCCGATCAATGTCCGATCGAGTGTACAGGGCATAACTGTAAATACTGCAGCTGCCTGCCTGTGATATTAATAGGATCAGAACACCAGCAATTGTCTTCAGGTAGCTTTAGGTGCACACTGTGCAGAGGACACAGTACACTAACTGTACATACTGCAGCTGCCTGCCTGTGGTACTAATAGGATCAGAAGAACACCAGCAATTGTCTTCAGGTAGCTTTAGGTGCACACTGTGCAGAGGACACAGTACACTAACTGTAAATACTGCAGCTGCCTGCTTGTGATATTAATAGGATCAGAACATCAGCAATTGTCTTCAGGTAGCTTTAGGTGCACACTGTGCAGAGGACACAGTACACTAACTGTAAATACTGTAAAAACGCCTGCCTGTCAGTATATTTTGAAGAGAATAACAGGAACGGATCTAGCTAAACTGAATACAGTGTGTGTATATATGTGTGTATATATATATATATATATATATATATATATATATTATATACACGACACCTAGGATGCATATATATACACAATACACTGTAAGTGCAGCTAACTGACTCGCCTGCCTACTCTATCTAACTTAAATCAAATGACACTGTCTCTCTGTCTATCTCTCTCCGCCGCCGCCGCAACACACTACACAAGGCCGCCATTCAGACGGCTTTATATAGTGTAGGGCATGTACTAAACCCCCTGAGCCATAATTGGCCAAAGCCACCCTGGCTTTGACCAATTACAGCTCTCTGTACAGACGGTGCTGTGATTGGCCAAGCATGCGGGTCATAGTGCATGCTTGGCCAATCATCAGCCAGCAATGCACTGCGATGCCGCAGTGAATTATGGGCCGCGACGCGCCACTCGAATTTGGCGCGAACGGCCCATAACGTTCGCAATTTGACGAACAATCGAACAGGCGATGTTCAAGTCGAACATGGGTTCGACTTGAACTCGAAGCTCATCCCTAGTCAAGACCTATGGAACAGCTCAAACCAATCATTCCAAGTCCTCATCCATATAGGAATCAATCACTTGAAGTTAATTCCATCGTGCCTCCAACAAATTCAAAATATGGGCCTCCAAGTGAACCAAGTGAGGCAAGCAATGCCTGAGCAACAGAGTGTTACAACATTTTTGAATTTATAGATGCCTTCCTGTTAAATGGCACTGCCACTTTCATGTTAATCCATATTGGATTTGTTTACATTATGTTTTATTTTTTTTAGTGAATTTGCATCCCACCTCTGACCACCAATGTCAGGGCATGTACCCCACCTCTGACGAAAATGTAAGGGCATGCATCCTATTGACCACCAATCCCACTGACCACCAATGTAAGGGCATTTATCCTAGTGACAACCAATCCCACTGACCACCAATGTAAGCATTTATCCTACTGACCACCAATCCCACTGACCACCAATGTAAGGGCATGTATCCCACCTCTGACCAAAATGTAAGCATTTATCCTACTGACCACCAATCCCACTGACCACCAATGTAAGGGCATGTATCCCACCTCTGACCAAAATGTAAGGGCATTTATTCTACTGACCACCAATCCCACTGACCATCAATGTAAGGGCATGTATGCCACCTCTGACCAAAATGTAAGGGCATTTATCCTACTAACCACCAATCCCACTGCCCACCAATGTAAGGGCATTTATCCTACTGCCCACCAATGTAAGGGCATTTATCCTACTGACCACCAATTCCACTGACCACCAATGTAAGGTCATGTATCGCACCTCTGACCAAAATGTAAAGGGCTGTGGTGCAATTATGCAATATGGGCCACCGAGTGAACCACCGGATAGTGTGATATCCCCACCTGTACCTTTTGAGGCAAGCAACGCCTGAGAAACAGTGTTATTTATAGATGCCTACCTGTTAAACGGCACTGCCACTTTCATGTTGTTAACCATATTGGATTTGTTTACATAATGTAAAACTTTTTTGGTCCATACCAACTTTTCAGGTCCGTGTGGATTATGCAGTGGGATACATGTACAAAAGGAGGAGGAAGAGAGAGAGAGTACAAGAGTGAGGTGGAGGTTTAGGTGCTTCTTTTTGTACAAGAAATGTGAAAATGTCCACTATGTCCATGTGCGTTAAAGCGTAAAGAAACAGATAGGAAGTAGGAGGGTCAGAGGAAGTAGGAGGGTCAGAGGAAGTTAGACTTGAAGGAAGAGAACGAGTAAGGGGGAGAAAGCATGAAGGGTGAGAGAAAGGGAAAGAAGGAGACAGAGTATTGTCTCCTCGTTATGTGGTTCTTTACGATGTTTGAAGTTTGATTGTTTCCCAAAAATGTTTCAAAAAGTATGTCATTACATGAAAATTACTAATTAATAAAATAAAAAATATTTTTTTTTGAAGACAACTATGGTGTGATATCTGTCTGCATTGCTTGTATTGCTTACTATGTCATCAAATCATCCATCTCATGTACCATGACCAGTACAGCTTACCTCCCGGAACCTATAAACAAAATTGTAAGTATATTGCTTATCGATGTGTATTTGTCTATTGATGCACTGATTGTAGATGTGTCAGGGTTAGGGTTCATTTTACGGTTAGGGTTAAGATTACGGTTAAGGTTATCTGTAGTGAGGATATGGTATGGGAAGATCGATATGTACACAACACACCCTGTAAAATAATGACACTCATGTGAACAGTATCAAAATACAATTTGTTTATTTTTACCGATGAAAATTGACACCATGTAAATATACGAAGCAGAGTACAGCATTTTAACCTATTGCATCGAGCTGCCACGATAGCTGCCCATTTGCTAACATAAAGTATTCTGTGAAGTCCTGGCGAACATTTTCCCCACTGTAGTTGCCACGGGTTCTGATCCATGTTAGCTCTTTGAGGTCATGCATCAGAGTCCTCAAATAGGTACCCATCTCGAGCATGAACAAAATTGTGCAATGCACATGCTGCTAGCACTGCAACAATGGCATGCTCCATACTAAGGCTGATAGGCGAGTGCAGGAAACGCCACTTATTGGCAAGTATGCCAAAAGCACACTCCACTACACGTCTTGCCCTTGACAGTCTGTAATTGAATACCCTCTTTGCAGTGGAAAGTTCCCTGTTTGCATATGGCCATAGAAGGCACTCAGAAATAGGGAATGCCTCATCCCCAACAAAGACATAAGGCTCCAGAGGTAGATTTGTTCCAGGAAGTGGGAGATTATCAGGAAGGTTCAGTGAGTTTTCTCGAAGCATCTTGCCAAAAGAAGAATGCGAGAAGATGCTTGAGTCAGAGCTACTTCCATATGATCCTATATCCACATACGTAAAGGAATAATTGGTATCAGCCACTGCCATTAGGACAAATGAAAAATATTTTTTATAGTTAAAATACTTTGAGCCACTACAAATTGGGCTGATTATTCTGATGTGCTTTCCATCCATTGAACCCACACAATTTGGGAAATTGCACCGCTCCCAAAAAACTTTGGCAATTTTATCCCAGTCTTCCCTAGTCAGCTTCACCAAATCCTTTAAAACTAGCCAGATAACTGGTTTTATCTGGTTTTATGCACAATAGAACTCACGGTCGATTTGCCTAGCTTGAATTCGTATTGTAAACTGGCGAAAGAATTGCCGGTAGCCAGGTACCTGAAAGGAAGGAGAAGGATAAATAATTGTGTGCTTAATTTTTTTCATTTTTTGCTCTAAGTTAAGTAAAGACGAGGTGGCGTAGTCTACGCCACACCTACATCAAATACGTGAGGCCAAGAGTGGATCAGCTGCCACGACAAAAAAAAGCATATGCATGTGCTGGCTATCTTGCTTTTTATTAAATATGTTACCTTAAGGTGACAAGTAATCGCTCAGCTGGCTCCACACTATTTCAGAAAGTAGTGTTCTGATGCTCCATAGTGCTGCAGATCAGTCAAAACTGAAAATGAAATATATACAATGAAATATATACAGAGAAGAGATAAGATTACATAGATAAGGGAAGAGGTATCAGATTAGGAAGTGGCATGAAAGGGGAGAAAATTAGGATAAGGGGGGAGAAGTATGTGGGGAGAGGGAGGGAGGTTGGATACAGAGCAGAGGGATGTTTTGGGTTTTGGAGGGTGTAGGGAAGAGCGGGTAGGGAGGGAGGGGGTAAGGGAAAGTAGGGGTGAGGGATAGATTGGTGAGGTATAGTGGGGGGGGAGGGATGAGGGATATTGGGGTGGGAGGGATGTTCGGATTCCGGTTAGGGTTAAGGTTAGGGGTGGAGGGGGGAGTGATGTAGGGTGAGGGATGGAGGGGGGGATGTAGGGTAAGGCAGGTATGGAGGAATGGGGAGAAAAAGTATAACTTTTACATAATTGCTCACCTGTCAACTGACATACGAGTGTAGTTGAAACATTTTTCATTATGTTGACGTAGATCATTGTAGATCATCTTGAACTGTCCTCTTTACTCCCTATTTGCAATTACAGGGCGTACCCAGTATCTTCTGGTTGACAGCATCATCATCCTATTCCTCAGCCTGGCTTTTTTCTTCTTTATAATGACTGCAGCAGTAGCAGTAACTACTGCTGCCATAACCAAAGCCAATGAATGGTATATTCTGACACATTATCCCACGCTCCTCTCTACACACTCTCCACACACTCCACAAAAACCAGGAAGAGAACAGGAAGTTTATACAGCTGTTTTTTTTTTTACATCAGCATAAACACTGGGTTCCATTGGCCAGACATGAAATCGCAGTCACCTCCGAAAATGACAACTTCTTCCAGTAGAATCGCAGTAAATTCCCAACAAACACGTAATGAATTCGCAAAGAAGATTCGCAACGCAATCGGGTCAAAAACACGCTAAATTCGCAACGCATGAGTGTGAACCGGGCCTTAATGAGAATAATGCTGAATTTTGTTAAAAGGCCTAAATAATGATATCAATAAGGCTGGGTTCACACTACTGCGAATTGGATGCCGGTTCTGTGCATCCAATTCGCAATAGCAGGAGATTGTGACTGGCTCTCTATGGAGCCAGTTCACATATCTCCACAGCGTCTTTTAGTCCATTTCAGGTCCGAATTCAGCCAAAAATTCTGGCTGAAATCAGACCTGAAGCGGTGAACGAGGACGCACCGGACTCCTGCTGTGAGCTCCAGATGCCAAGCCTTCTGGACATTATATTCTGTATATAGTGTTATAATTAGGGTTGTTCCGATACCACTTTTTTAGGACCGAGTACAAGTACCAATACTTTTTTTCAAGTACTCGCCGATACCGATACTTTTTTTTTAATGTCACGTGACAGTGGTTTTTTTTTTTTTTTAACAGTGTTTTCTTTTTTTGGGGGGGGGGGGGGGGGTGAACGGTGTATGTGTGTGTGTTTTTTTTTTTTTACAATTTTTATTTTTTACAATAATATTTTTTTTATTCTTTATATTTTTTTTTTTGTTTTTTGTGTTTTTTTTTTTTTTAATCAAACCTGTTGGGGGGCTTTGGTGAGATATCAGGGGTCTTAACAGACCTCTGATATCTCCCCTTTGAGACAGAGAAAGAGACAGAGGATAGAGATTCCCCAGTCCCTTTCTCTGCAGCCTCAGCTGCACTGAGAATGAATGGAGAGAAGACAGCGGCTCCTCTCCATTCATAAATTGACACATCGTAATCACAGGAGGTTACAATGTTTCAGTTATGTGAATGGACAGAGTCAGCTGACTCTGTCCATTCACACAGCGGAGAGAGACGGAGGGGACAGAGAAGGAGAGGGGAACGGAGGGGACAGCAGAGAGTTACAGGGAAGGAGAGAGGAACGGAGGGGACAGCGGAGGGGGACAGAAAAAGAGAGAGGAACGGAGGGGGACAGCAGAGAGACACAGGGAAGGAGAGAGGAACGGAGGGGACAGCGGAGAGACACAGGGAAGGAGAGAGGAACGGAGGGGACAGCGGAGAGACACAGGGAAGGAGAGAGGAACGGAGGGGACAGCAGAGAGACACAGGGAAGGAGAGAGGAACGGAGGGGGACAGCGGAGGGGGACAGAGGAAAGGAGGGGGCATGGAGGAGGATGTAGTGACAGTCAGCGGTGACCGATCACCGCTGTATGTCACTAAAGCTGCTGAAAGCTGCTGGGGGAGAATCTTGTAACTCCCCCACGCACTGATCACAGCTGACTTCCAGGTATAGGGGGAAGCATCGGGAGCATTTGCCAGAGTACAAGTACTTGGGCAAATGCTCGGTATCGGTGCCGATGAAGATACTAGTAACGGTATCGGGACAACCCTAGTTATAATAAAGTAAAAAGCTCTGATCAAAAGTTCTCGATTAAAAGCTTGAACAAATAAAATTATGAAAGATTTACAAAACAGGATCACAGTACAAAAATGCATATTCTTATATTATTAAAAGCACTGATAAATTCACATACAAAATTCTCATATTGCCTAGCACAGTTAGCACTTGGCAATAAGACAAATTATACCAGATTAACTTGTCATTTGGGACTTTTTAACAGGTTAGTATACCATGGTACTGAAAATAGATCTGTGATTGGCTGATATAGATAGATTGAGAACAGAAAACTGTAACCACAGTATAAAGTACACTCAAGCAATCGGCTTTTGAATGTCTGTGTGTGACAGGCTGAGCTCATGTGGTGCTCAGCCAAGTGACATGAACACTGTGTAATCCAGCCACACACATAGGTGGACAAATTGAACATGACTTGGCAGTTTGAGGTGTTGGCCAATTAGCTGGTTAACTTCCAGCGTGATTGGAGCTTTTGAGTGGGGTCAGTAGGTGACCACAGCAATTGACTTATACTGGTCAGTAGGGATGAGCCGAACACCCACCGGTTTGGTTCGCACCAGAACCTGCGAATGGACCGAAAATTTGCGCGAACGTTAGAACCCCATTGACGTCTATGGGACTTGAATGTTTGAAAACAAAAGTGCTCATTTTAAAGGCTAATTTGCATGGTATTGTCCTAAAAAGGGTTTGGGGACCCGGGTCCTACCCCAGGGGACATGTATCAATGCAAAAAAAAGTTTTAAAAACGGCAGTTTTTTCGGGAGCAGTAATTTTAATGATGCTTAAAGTAAAAAAAAAGTGAAATATTCCTTTAAATATCGTACCTGGGGGGTGTCTATAGTATGCCTGTAAAGTGGCGTATGTTTCCCGTGCTTAGAACAGTCCCTGCACAAAATGACATTTTTAAAGGAATAAAAGTAATTTAAAACTGCTTTCGGCTTTAATGTAATGTCGGGTCCTGGCAATATGGATAAAAATCAGTGAGAGAAATGGCATGGGTACCCCCCAGTCCATTACCAGGCCCTTTGGGTCTTGTATGGATATTAGGGGAACCCCGCACCCAAATTAAAAAACGAAAGATGTGGGGCCCCCAGGCCCTATATACTCTGAACAGCAGTATACAGGCGGTGCAAACAAGACAGGGACTGTAGGTTTGTTAGGCAGAATCTGTTTGTAATTTTGAACTGGTACATTTATAACGTGTTTAGCTCCAGCCAAAAAATCTATTTTAAGCTTTTTGGAAAACAAAGGGAAGGGTTATCACCCCTGTGACATTTGTTTTGCTGTCTGTGCTCCTCTTCAGAAGATTTCACCTCACTTTTTGTCCCAATGACTAATGTTTTTTGAAAATGTGGGGTTTTTAGTGAAACAAGGATTGGTGATAAAGCATCAGTGTAAAGGAGAAAAGTTGTTCCCATATTAACTCTTACAGGAGAGAATTTACCTTCCTAGGGGTAGATTTCATCTCACTTCCTGTTGTCTCCTTCCGTTTGCAAGTAGGAGTCGTTTGTAAGTTGGATGTTTGAAAGTAGGGGCCTGCCCTATATACTCAGCAGAAATTTGGGCCTTAGGTGTTGTTGTGCCACAACCCTGTAAGCCCTCACAGGGCCCTGCTGTGAAATATTAGATCAAGAATTGTAATTACATGACCCTGTTGAACAGAGGCAGAAAAATTGGGCCTTTGGTGGTGGTAGTGCTGGTGCCACAACACTGTAAATCCTCACAGTTACTCTTGGTGGGCGCGGAAACGGACCCTGCTGTGAAATATTAGATCAAGAATTCTAATTACATGTCCCTGTTGAACAGGGGCTGAAAAGTTGGGCCTTAGGCACTGGTGCTGGTGTCACAACACTGCAGCCCCTCACAGATACTCTAGTTGGAGCTCAGGAACTAGCCCTGCTGTAAAGTATTGCATCAAAAATTGTAATTACACACCCCTGTTAAACAGGGGCTGAAAAATTGGGCCTTAGGCACTGGTGCTGGTGCCACAACACTGCAACCCCTCACTGATACTCTAGTTGGAGCGCAGGAACTAGCCCTGCTGCAAAGAATTGCATCAAAAATTGTAATTACATGCCCCTATTAAACAGGGGCTGAGAAATTGGGCCTTAGGCACTGGTGCTGGTGCCACAACACTGCAACCCCTCACAGATACTCTAGTTGGAGCTCAGGAACTAGCCCTGCTGCAAAGTATTGCATCAAAAATTGTAATTACACGCCCCTGTTAAACAGGGGCTGAAAAATTGGGACTTAGGCACTGGTGCTGGTGCCACAACACTGCAACCCCTCACAGATACTTTAGTTGGAGCGCAGGAACTAGCCCTGCTGCAAAGAATTGCATCAAAAATTGTAATTACACGCCCCTATTAAACAGGGGCTGAGAAATTGGGCCTTAGGCACTGGTGCTGGTGCCACAACACTGCAACCCCTCACAGATACTTTAGTTGGAGCGCAGGAACTAGCCCTGCTGCAAAGAATTGCATCAAAAATTGTAATTACACGCCCCTATTAAACAGGGGCTGAGAAATTGGGCCTTAGGCACTGGTGCTGGTGCCACAACACTGCAACCCCTCACAGATACTCTAGTTGGAGCGCAGGAACTAGCCCTGTTGCAAAGAATTGCATCAAAAATTGTAATTACACGCCCCTATTAAACAGGGGATGAGAAATTGGGCCTTAGGCACTGGTGCTGGTGCCACCACACTGCAACCCCTCACAGATACTCTAGTTGGAGTGCAAGAACTAGCCCTGCTGCAAAGAATTGCATCAAAAATTGTAATTACACACCCCTGTTAAACAGGGGCTGAAAAATTGGGCCTTAGGCACTGGTGCTGATGCCACAACACTGCAATCCCTCACAGATACTTTAGTTGGAGTGCAGGAACTAGCCCTGCTGCAAAGAATTGCATCAAAAATTGTAATTACACGCCCCTGTTTAACAGGGGATGAAAAATTGGGCCTTAGGCACTGGTGGCGGTGCCCAGAACCAAATATGTTCTTACAAGCTATCAGCATGATCATTGAGGAGGAAGAGGATAATTACTCAGCATAACAGGATAGACACTCAACATCAGCATAGACAGTCTTTGAAGGGATCTGATATTTCAAAAAAAATTATTCAGGTTACATCAGCATCAGGTGCTTGGTAGCTGGTGGTGATCCAAGACTGATTCATTTTTATGAAGGTCAGTCGATCGACCGAGTCGGTGGACAGATGCACCCTGTGATCGGTTACAAAGCCTCCAGCAGGACTGAATGTGCATTCCTAAAGAACGCTGGATGCAGGACAGGCCAGTAGCTCAATTGCATACTGTGCAAGCTCTGGCCAGTGATCCATCCTCAAGACCCAGTAACCCAGAGGATTTTCGGTGGGAAAGGTGTCCAAGTCAGATCTTGCCCCTAGGTATTACTGCACCATGTAAAACAGACGCTGGCGATGGTTGCTGGAACCGATCATACCTTGGGGCTGCAGACTAAAAAATTGTCTGAACGCATCGGTCAGATGGCCACCTTCTCCACCGCTCCTTCTTTGACTGACCGAAGCCTCAGCAACACGTTGTCCAGAAATGGGAGTTTGTAACCTCCCAGTCTCTGGGAACGTGTTGCACAGACCTTTCTGCAAGGCCTCCCAAAGATGTTTCATCCTCTGCTCCCTCTGCGACGGCAAGATAAGGTCCGCAACCTTACCCTTGTAACGTGGATCAAGGAGGGTTGCCAGCCAGTATTGTTTATTCTCCTTGATACCACGAATACGAGGATCCTTCTGCAGGCTTTGCAGGATCAGGGAGGCCATACAGCGTAGGTTTGCTGAGGCATTCGGTCCGGAGTCCTCTGGGTCACTAAGGATGACATGATCCGCAGCCACCTCCTCCCAGCCACGTACAAGTCCATGTGCTCCTTGGGACTGTAAATGATCCCTTAAAGACTGGTGCTGATGCTGAGTGCCAGGCTCCACCTCCATACTGACACAATCCTCCTCCTCCTCCTCCTCTTCCTATGTGATCGGCGGGCACGCAGGAACACTGTCTGGATAAAGGGAGCCTTGAGAGCTAATGAAGTCCTCCTCTTCCTGCCTCTGTTCTGCCTCAAGTGCCCTGTCCATTATTCCACGCAGCGTGTGCTCCAACAAATGGACAAGGGGGACAGTGTCACTGATGCATGCACTGTCACTGCTCACCATCCTCGTGGCCTCCTCAAATGGTGACAGGACAGTGCATGCATCCCTGATCATGGCCCACTGGCGTGGGGAAAAAACAAGCTCCCCTGACCCTATCCTGGTGCCATAGTCACACAGGTATTCATTGATGGCCCTCTGCTGCATGTGCAGCTGCTTCAGCATGGCCAACGTTGAGTTCCATCTGGAGGCCATGTCACAGATTGGGCGGTTCTTGGGCAGGTTAAATTCCTTTTGGAGGTCTGCCAGCCGAGCATTGGCATTATATGACCTGCGGAAATGCACACAGACTTTCCTGGCCTGCCTCAGGATATCCTGTAAGCCTGGGTAACTGCCCAAGAACTGCTGCACCACCGAGTTAAGGACGTGAGCCAAACAGGGCACATGGGTCATTTGTCCCTGTCGGAGGGCGGAGAGGAGGTTAGTGCCATTCCTGCCTTAAGTTGGCATGGCGTCTACCACCTCTGAACCTACCCCTGCAGAGCTGACAGAACCTCTGCCCCAGTGTGGCTCCTGTCCCCCAAGCACACCAGCTCAAGCACCGCATGGCATCTTTTGGCCTGTGTACTTGCATAGCCCCTTGAACGCCTACAGAGCACCGCTGGTTCCGAGGACAAAGCACAGAAGGAGGCCATGGAGGAAGAAGAGGAGGAGGGGGTGGAGGAGAGAGGTGTGTCAGAATCACCACTAGTAATATTTTGGAGGCATGGTGGCAGAACAACCTCCAACACTACTGCCCCCTGTCCTGCATCCTTCCCAGCTGCCAGAAGAGTCACCCAGTGCGCGGTGAAAGATAGGTAACGTCCCTGTCCATGCCTGCTGGACTATGAGTCAGCAGTAATAGGCATCTTACTGCTGACCACCATGTCCAGCGAGGCCACGACATTGCCTTCCACATGCCGGTAGAGAGCCGAAATCGCCTTCCATGAGAAAAAGTGGCGTTTGGGAACCTGCCACTGAGGAACTGCACATTCCACAGGGGGGGGCAGAGTCTACCAACTGAAAAGGCAGCAGTTGAAGTGCTAGCAATTTTGCCAAGCTAGCATTCAACCGCTGGGCATGTGGATGGCTGGGAGCGAACTTCTTTCGGCGGTGCAGCAGCTGGGGCAGGGAATTTTGCCTGGTACAATCTGACGTTGGTGTACCGAGAGCAGATTGCCCGCAAGTACTTGGCTGTGACACACCTAATTCTATACCTTCATTAATTTCAGTGCAGGTCTCAGAGAGGACTGAAGGTATAGTGGGGTTGGAGATCCCAGCTAATGAGGAGGAGGTCCTCTTTGTTTTTTGGTGTGGGTCTTTTAGGTACGCTTGCCAATGAACTGCATGGCAGGTCAACATATGTCTGGTCAAGCATGTGGTTCCCAAGCGGGAGATGTTTTGGCCACGCGAGATACGCTTGAGACATATGTTGCAAATAGCAGTAGTGCCATCTGATGCACTCGTCTCAAAAAAGGCCCACACCAAAGGACTTTTGGAATAACGCACAGAGACAGCAGCGCCCTGCACATGCGGAGCTCTGAGGTGTGATGCATCAGAGCCTTCTAAACGCTGGGCATCCTCCTGGAGCATGTAGCCAACACTGTGGTCAAACAGTTCGAGGGACTCCTCAGGAGGACATGGTGGGGCTAGGGAAGGACCTACTGATGCCATTGAGCCGAGGGAAGAGGCTGCGTTGGCAGCTGCTTTGCCAGACAAAGTACCCTGAGCCTGGGTGAGAGAGGATGAGGAGGATGAGGACGGCTTGGTCATCCACTCGACCAAGTCTTCCGCATGTTGTGGCTCAACATGGCCAGCTGCCGAAAAAAAGGCCAAGCGTGTCCCACGGCCACGTGCTAATGAGGATGCACCGTGTCCACGACCAGCACTGTTGCCTCTAGACACAGAGCCTGCTTTCCCTCTTTTATTGGCTTGTGACTGTCTGCCTCTCCTTGTTGGTCTTTCAGACATACTAATGGCCTGCAGCGAGATGTAGCTGCACTAAGCTGGGATATATATGTGTATATATACTGATACTGCAGCTAGCAAAATCAACTGCTTGCCTGTAGTATTATTAGTATGAGAACCCCACCAATCTTCTACAGGTAGCTTTAGCTGAACACTGTGCAGAGGTCGCACTACACTAACTTGTAGCTTTAGCTGAACACTGTGCAGAGGTCGCACTACACTAACATGTAAATAATGTAGCTGCCTGCGGTAGTGATAGGGTCAGGAAAACACCACCAACCTTCTACAGGTAGCTTTAGCTGAAAACTGTGCAGAGGTCGCACTACACTAACTTGTAGCTTTAGCTGAACACTGTGCAGAGGTCGCACTACACTAAGTTGTAGCTTTAGCTGAACACTGTGCAGAGGTCGCACTACACTAATGTGTAAATAATGTAGCTGCCTGCAGTAGTGATAGGATCAGGAAAACAACACCAACCTTCTACAGGTAGCTTTAGCTAAACACTGTGCAGAGGTCGCATTACAGTAACTTGTAGCTTTAGCTGAACACTGTGCAGAGGTCGCACTACACCAACTTGTAGCTTTAGTTGTACACTGTGCAGAGGTCGCACTAGACTAACGTGTAAATAATGTAGCTGCCTGCGGTAGTGATAGGATCAGGAAAACAACACCAACCTTCTACAGGTAGCTTTAGCTGAACACTATGCAGAGGTTGCACTACAGTAACTTGTAGCTTTAGCTGAACACTGTGCAGAGGTCGCACTACACCAACTTGTAGCTTTAGTTGTACACTGTGCAGAGGTCGAACTAGACTAACGTGTAAATAATGTAGCTGCCTGCGGTAGTGATAGGATCAGGAAAACACCACCAACCTTCTACAGGCAGCTTTAGCTGAACACTGTGCAGAGGTCACACTACACCAACTTGTAGCTTTAGTTGTACACTGTGCAGAGGTCGCACTAGACTAACGTGTAAATAATGTAGCTGCCTGCGGTAATGACAGGATCAAGAAAACAACACCAACCTTCTACACATAGCTTTAGCTGAACACTGTGCAAAGGTCGCACTACACTAACTTGTAGCTTTCGCTGAACACTGTACAGAGATCACACTACACTAACTTGTAGCTTTAGCTGAACACTGTGCAGAGGTTGCACTACACTAACTTGTAGCTTTAGCTGAACACTGTGCAGAGGTCGCACTACACTAACTTGTATCTTTAGCTGAACACTTTGCAGAGGTCGCACTACACTAACGTGTAAATAATGTATCTGCCCTTGGTAGTGATAGGATCAGGAAAACACCACCAACCTTCTACAGGTAGCTTTAGCTGAACACTGTGCAGAGCTTGCACTACAGTAACTTGTAGCTTTAGCTGAACACTGTGCAGAGGTCGCACTACACTTACTTGTAGCATTAGCTGAACACTGTGCAGAGGTCGCACTACACTAACCTGTAGCTTTAGCTGAACACTGTGCAGAAGTCGCACTACACTAAAGTGTAAAAAATGTAGCTGCTTGCGGTAGTGATAGGATCAGGAAAACAACACCAACCTTCTACAGGTAGCTTTAGCTGAACACTATGCAGAGGTTGCACTACAGTAACTTGTAGCTTTAGCTGAACACTGTGCAGAGGTCGCACTACACCAACTTGTAGCTTTAGTTGTACACTGTGCAGAGGTCGCACTAGACTAACGTGTAAATAATGTAGCTGCCTTTGGTAGTGATAGGATCAGGAAAACACCACCAACCTTCTACAGGCAGCTTTAGCTGAACACTGTGCAGAGGTCGCACTACACTAACGTGTAAATAATGTAGCTGCCAGCGGTAATGACAGGATCAAGAAAACAACACCAACCTTCTACAGATAGCTTTATCTGAACACTGTGCAGAGGTCGCACTACACTAACTTGTATCTTTAGCTGAACACTTTGCAGAGGTCGCACTACACTAACGTGTAAATAATGTATCTGCCCTTGGTAGTGATAGGATCAGGAAAACACCACCAACCTTCTACAGGTAGCTTTAGCTGAACACTGTGCAGAGCTTGCACTACAGTAACTTGTAGCTTTAGCTGAACACTGTGCAGAGGTCGCACTACACTTACTTGTAGCATTAGCTGAACACTGTGCAGAGGTCGCACTACACTAACCTGTAGCTTTAGCTGAACACTGTGCAGAAGTCGCACTACACTAAAGTGTAAAAAATGTAGCTGCTTGCGGTAGTGATAGGATCAGGAAAACAACACCAACCTTCTACAGGTAGCTTTAGCTGAACACTATGCAGAGGTTGCACTACAGTAACTTGTAGCTTTAGCTGAACACTGTGCAGAGGTCGCACTACACCAACTTGTAGCTTTAGTTGTACACTGTGCAGAGGTCGCACTAGACTAACGTGTAAATAATGTAGCTGCCTTTGGTAGTGATAGGATCAGGAAAACACCACCAACCTTCTACAGGCAGCTTTAGCTGAACACTGTGCAGAGGTCGCACTACACTAACGTGTAAATAATGTAGCTGCCAGCGGTAATGACAGGATCAAGAAAACAACACCAACCTTCTACAGATAGCTTTAGCTGAACACTGTGCAAAGGTCGCACTACAATAACTTGTAGCTTTAGCTGAAC